>JAJKFL010000001.1:43970530-45170530 GCA_021186555.1 Reticulitermes speratus | reverse complement strand
TTAAACGCCAGTAAGAAGGTTGATCGAGAGGCAAAGCAGAGAGAATTAAATAGCACTGTACGTTCATCGTTTGTTAACAGAATGCAACAAAATTTCGTATTACTTATATAAAGAGAGGCTCAGAGACAAACACCCTCCAAGTAAGTTTTTCGCTCAGAATGAGAGATCAAATAAACTCGATTTACGTTGCTCTCTCAGAGTGAAAAGTTAAATACACTCAGTATACGTTTTCTTCCTCAGCGATAGCACTAACAGCTTCAATCTACGTTTTCCGTCATAATGACAGAGAAAGCCTCGCACTCGAAAAAAAACAAAAAAAAACCTGCCTAGGTTTAAGCCGCCCTCGCCGCATTACGTAGCAAGATTATCCCCGAATTCGGAGAACAAGTGCTGCTATATCTACTAATCATACCCATAAATTTTGTCTGTTGCTGTCTTGTGATTTCTATAGACACATGATTCATCATTTCTGAAGCACCCATCTTACGAAACTCGAAATTTCACGTCAGTCAGGCCATAAAGAACAGGTCAACGGCGAAGGAACCATGTGGTCGGCATGCTCTCCCATCCACTCGGTCATTCGGTGAGCGGATCAAGGTTGAGAGCAGGTTCTGGCCTGAGGGACTACACGACTAAAACCCAAAGATGTTGCCAACTAAAGCATCATCTCATGACCAATAATGAAACGAATATCACGAATAGAATAAGCGTATGAACGTATGCCCAAGGTCCAGTTTAAAATCTAATGGTTATACAATGAAGAAAATTTATGATTACAAAACATTCGTCTCATTAAAACCTGTAAACAGTGTCAGAAAGCGTTTTTTGATTGCCAGTATCTACGTTATATTAGGTTATATGGTTATTCCAACCTATAATATAATGGGGCAGCGGCAGTGAAATCTTTTACAAAATGGTAACGACGAAAGGAGGATGAAGATAGTCACTTATTTCAATTGCATGACAAGGGCAAGAATGGGTGGAGTTTCGTCTTCACGCCACTTATGCAACTTAATGAGGTGATACTTATGCACAGCAATATTTTCCCATTTAGTGACCATGCAGTTCCTGACTAATCATTTGCTA
The DNA here is from genome assembly GCA_021186555.1 of Reticulitermes speratus. Classification (NCBI taxonomy): domain Eukaryota; kingdom Metazoa; phylum Arthropoda; class Insecta; order Blattodea; family Rhinotermitidae; genus Reticulitermes; species Reticulitermes speratus. The sequence continues at coordinate 45,169,444 of JAJKFL010000001.1, read as the reverse complement.
TAGCTGCAAAAAACCTACCGTTTTCGGTGTAAAAGTGTGGGCAAAATACGGGCCTCTAGAAGTCCAATCCCGCCTGTGATACTATTCACACATTCTTTCATAAACGCGTTTCATTTCCTCATACATAGCAAGACAGGAAAAGTATCTTAAGAGCCAAGATAAATAGATGGATAAATAGATAAAGAAACGGCGTATACACACGTGCGCAATTACATAGCTATACGTACATATAAAACTCAGGATTTTGGCATAAGTGTAAATACGGGGACCTAGTACCCGTAGTTAAACTTACCATTGCTACATAATAATTGATCAAACAAATTGCACAATTAATAGTAAATAATCATTTGTCACTTATGTCCCTCCTACATGTTTCGACCTCTACAAGGTCATCGTCACGGAGGTACATACAAAGGTATACGAGTAAAAAGAATTATGTTCAAGATATGCCTCTACACTTAAATAAAATGTCAGTTAAAGCTGCGTTTATGTCAAGATGAACTACTGAGTACTGCAGCACTCAATATTTCACCGCGACACAAGCAGCAACCAGACAACACAGAGATATTCCCTTTGAATGAAGATGACAAACTGACATGGATGTGTTGTCGGCAATAGAAGATAAAATTCGTAATTGTAAAATATCTGTAACTGATTTATTTTTTATATTTTTAGCAGTTTTATCTGACAATATTGTATTTAACTATAAACGCTACTAAAACAAACTACTGTGTACTTGTATACCTCTGTATATACCTCCCTGATGCAGACCTTGTAGACGTCGAAACATGTAGGAGGGACATAATTGACAAGTTATTATTTATTACTGATTTGCAGTTTGTTGTACTAAATACTATATAATCAATCTATTGCACGGAATACGAATTACATAAAATTAGCATTGCTATTTACTACAGTGAGCTGGGAGGATTATCTGTGAACAACTGAGTTACGGATGGGAATGGTCAAAACTTCCCTTGGAAGCTTCAAAGTTCTTCACATGTGTCATTGAGAACAGAATAAATAGTTTTACACATTCACAGAGTAACTGTGTTCAGCGTCAGTATGTGATAAAAACTTACAATGCTGAATAGTACCTATGAAATTATGTCGTGACCTCTCGCTTGCACGCAGCCTGGCTCAAGTAAAAAAATAAAATAAAATTGCTGTGTATGTAATATTGCTTTGTAAGTACTGTTAAATTAAGCATTCATCCATCGAGACATGAAACCACTCATCCACGCTTTCCCACGACTTTCAACTGCCCTAAATGTGTAAAAAATTAAATGTGCGTAGGAAGGTGGCTACTTCCGGAGACGAAAAACAATCTGATGACTGGAAATTAAAGAAGACAAAAATGAGTAGAAACAAAATTGGTGTTCCGGCCACAGTGAACATTTTAAAGAATAAGAGCAAGAAGACTGCATGTCCTTGGAGGATTTTTGCCTGCAGAATAGAGGCGGGTTCTTGTTCGAATATGAGGTCAACCGGTTAGGGTTTTGTTAAGTGTTTAAAAAATGACCAAGCTTACTTGTACTAGCATACTTCAGATTTTCCTTACCGCCAGAACTAATACCATCCCGATTTCCGTCAGACGGCAAAGCAGAAGTTAATATTCTTCCTTATTATTATTATTCTTGTTCATATTTAAATATTACTATTAATTTATTATTATTTATTTATAATTAGTAACTATAATTAATTATTAATGCATTAATTATTAATTATCATTAGACTAGTTTCAACGTAAAATTATTATGGTTCTCAGCATCTTTACTGTGTTTTGAACACAAGATTCATCTGGAAAAGAATTTCTGTGCACTTATAACATTTTTGGCTACAAAATGAACGTCTTCAGAAATAGGTAACGTAAACTGCTTCAAATAGTCTGGCGAGATTCATACACTTATAAAGATATATCACGCGTAAACTCGATAGCAGCTCAATTATATGTCCTAACAAATGCTGCCATGTACAGGTACGCCCTGACGGTTTTTTGACAAAGGTGGACATGGCAATATCGACTCAAGCATATCTTGCACTGTAGTTTATTGCTGCTACCTTCTGCTCCTATTCGTAGTAACTACCGCCTGGATGCATAACGAGAAAATAACACATTTTGCGTCTTATATATTAGGACACAGTATTTTAAGGACGAAGTGCGCTCATGTCTTGTAAGGTGTTTCTACACGTATATTCTGATTTAAGCTGTATCTGCTTTGCTGTAAAAAACTCCATTACGATAAAATTCATAAACATAACACTATGTTGCAAACACTCCATATTCAAACATGGTTTATTTCCTAAGCTGACAACCAATAAAAACGTGTTTAGAGTAGTGGGTGCTCTAACTGAGATCTGAGCCCGAAAACTTCCGTACAAGAATGTGAAGTATTTTCCTCACATCAACGTGTCCTGTGTCTTCATATTACGACGGGAACAAGTCCCGTTCTTTCAAGTACCACTTGCACCTTCCACGAAGCAATGTAGTGCAACGTTTAGAGTTCATGCATCTGGCGAACGTTCCAAATTATTGGCTTTCGTTTCACATAAAAAGTATCTAAATTGAATCAATGTACTATATCAGCCTTTCAACGAGTGAGCAGTTATCTTGCGTCGTCATACATCGCTAAGAACCAATTTGCCGAAGGATATAAATTCCGAAATGTCTTCTTATGATGAACCAGGTTGTTTATATTTTATCTGCTTAGCAATGTGTAGAGAAGAGAAAGACAGGCCAAACACTGTGTTTAATATCTGCTCAGGAAAAATTCGTCGTAGCGTGAAGCAGTGATCTCTTAAAACAAACCCCCTGATTTCAGATACGAAAAGAGTAAAGAGCCTTTCTTTAAAACTATATGCGAATATAGCTAAGATTTTTCGGACAGCACCCAAATCAACCAATGAAGTTTTATTATAAAGTCTACACAGCAGAGCGAGTACAGTGGATCAAACGAGCAAATTACTTACTTCAGCCACAAAAGAGTGAAGTCAGATCAAGATCTCACGCAAAACACGTATTTAACTTTTTAAATGTAACCATGAAAAACAGCTGCGAATACTGTATTACTTTTTGTACATTTCCTGCAATTATGTTTCTTATATTTTAAAATTGTAATCAACTGATGTTACGATTTGACTAAACGAATAACGGCTGTGTGGTCTATTATTTCGGCATGTTTACAACAGATGAATTCAGACATTACCACAGCCTTCCATGTATCCTCCACCTGGTCCTCGTCACTTCAATTATTTAAGGTAGGTTTCTCATTCAATGACACCGCCATATTACAATTTCGGCTGCGTTAATGTGCATTAACAAAAAGTACATTAGCCATTTGTCCCTGAACATGTGCCGTTGTTTGCCGTAGAGAAAGGGGGAACTCCGTTTCCGACAGTCGTTTGTGATCTTTCCTAACATTCTTAGTTGAAGAATTAAGTTCAGTAATAATGGAAGTTTTCTCTTCTTCTATGTCCTTGTATTCTTGTTCTTGTTATTCTTATTCTTCCTCCTCCTCCACCTTATTGCCTCCTTTTATACTTCTCACTGTAAAAGATAGCTCTACCTGTAACACTTCTGACCTTCATTCGAGGGGGGCCTGTTTCGAATCTTGGTCGAAACACTAAACAGTCCGACACTCATCCCGGTTTTTTCTCAATATCTTGCGGAAACTGTCAGGACAGCACCTTAAAGAAGGCCATGAAACCTTCCTTCCACATCCTTTCCAGTGCATATTCATTATCATCCTATAACTCAACACTCTTTATTATTAGTGATAGCGTCATTAAAGAAACTACAAATAAAACAATGTATGATTCTTCTCTAACAAATTACTGGGTTAGGCTGTGTGGCCCATTATGATTTATAACTACGTGTAAGACAATAAATCCTTAGTTGTTTGGTAGGATTCCTTTGAAAGAAAATTGTCCTCTACCTGCTGAAAGCACAAAATATAGCAAAACACTGGCATGCATCCATGCATCTAGCGGGATTGGAAGTTGATATTCCAGTATTCATGCAGTTTCAAGACAGTAAGAGCCTAATACAAGTTGCAACATCGGAAACATAAAATAAATTTCAAGATAAATCGATCACCTTCCCCAATTATTTTAATTTTCCTAAAAATATGCGAACAGTGGCCCGTAATTATATGGGTTACATTGAACCTGTAGTTTTATATGCACATAGAACTTTGTTCCGATGCTGGTGATGTATTATTCAAAATAATCATATCATTTTTAGAATTCTAAGAATTCATTCTAGATAAAGAAAGCTCTACACAATAACTAAATCTGTAAAACGTAAAGAAGAAGTCTCTAAGGTTTTGATTCCAACTTATCAGATTTAAATTTGAAACCAACTGCTGAGTCTACATTTGCCAAAGCGCTAAATATTATCATTCCCAAAAAAAAAAATGACAACTAAAGAGAATCAAATCACTTATAATGAGAATTCCAAGTTCGTCACGATTTTGAGTCACTGTGGTGTGTAAACATTGTCCTTAATCACCTCCCTCGCCAAGAAAAGAAACTAACGTAATTACATCAGGGCATCCAAGAGATATGTGACTATAATATATCCCAAGGAAACAGTGAGCCCATTTAACATAAGTGAGATTCGACTTACTCGAGCAGAGAGTTTTCAGACTTCTGTCTTCTGGAATGTGACGCCGTTTACAGAGAAAATTGTACGGATGTTTCAGAAGAAGCTTCTATCTCCGTCATATATATCTATACCCTTAAACTTAATACATAGAGTCACATAACGGAAAAGAGAAATCCTTCTAATCGAGGTCGTACCCACAGTCTAAAATACATCAATTTAACACGTGTCGCCCAGAACACGCATGAACAAAAAACTTAGTCCGCCCTATTTCGAATTTTTATACCTATTCGTAAAATTTCCTTTGGGTCATGCAGTTACACGCAAATACAAGACTGCAAATGGTGTATTCCGTGACGTAGTACACAGAATTTTCTAACAAGTTCTTTACTTTCAAAACGTCGTACGGCATTTTCGGCACACGCGCGAATGGCATTTCATTAACGCCCGTAAGAGAAGTGGAGCCTTCCCTGTACTTTTTCCTAAGGCTCGACAGCCTTATATGGGCCTGGGCCTCCTCGTTTCGTCGAGGTCTTCCCTGTACTAGCTTTCATTAAACTCATACTTGTCCAGCGATATTACGTAAAGATCACTTGTACCGAATTTCGCCTAAATTAGACAGTAAATGTAGAAAGTAAGGATAGAATTTCATTTACACCCTAAATAAACTGTCTATTTTACTCCGCCAATGTGCACAAAACCCACAACTGTCCAATAAATTTTTGTGGGCATCTCATGTTCTCAATTCTACACTATCTCTGTCGGAACATAAACACAGAAAACAGAGACTAAATTTCATTTACACCCTTCAGTAAATTATGACATACACTCTACCGATTTTCACAAAATTCACAAACGCTTAATGCCATCTTGTGATAATCCACTATATCGAACTTCACTTAAAGTCATCAAGAAATGCGGAAATCAGGGTATAAATTCACTTACACCCGTTATGAAATTATGGCATTCACTCTGCCGATTTTCACGAAATTCACAAATGCTTAACACCATCTTGTGACGATCCATTATATCCAACTTCACCCAAAGTCGTCAAGAAATATGGAAGGTAGGGTAGGAAATTCACTTACGCCCTGAAGTAAAGTATGACTGCCTCTAAGCCGATTTTCACAAAAAACACCTCGTTTCCCAACACGTTTCTGTAAAGTAATACCTTACCGAATTTCATGAAAATCCGACAAAGGGTTCAGTCGATGATGCTAGGGCACAAACTGACGACGTGGTCTCCACAAATGGCGTTTTTTCCCGCTCCATTAAGAGTGCCTAAATACTTAACTACATTTCTTTCGTGTGGGCCGGGATAACGTAGTCGGTATAGCGACTCGCTACGGGCTGGACGATCCGGGGATCGAATCCCGGTGGAGGCGAGATTTTCAGCACCCGTCCAGACCGGCCCTGGGGCCTAACCAGAGCCTCCTGTACAATGGGTACCGGGTCATTCCCGGGGGTAAAGCGGCCGGGGCGTGGGGTTGACCATCCACCCACATCTAGCGCCGAGGTTAAAGAAAGAGTAGTGCTATACCTCTACTCCCCCTCTGGGCCTTCATGGCCTGTTCTGGGGTGAACTTTACATGTACCTTTATATTTCTTTCTTAATTTCAGTTACTTTCATACGCTTCCACAACAAAAATCGGGTCACAAAACACTCTTCCTTGGTGGTATATACACCTGTTAATAAAGTAGCAATGTCACAGATGCCACTGTACTGGTGCTGCTCATAAAGCTATTAAACAAAGTGGCTGAAAATAAGAAGTTTGTATTGCTTGTAGCCGCCAGTTTTTGAGCGATGCTAATAGCATTTTTGTGTAAACTAAAATTACCTTTATTTTTTCTTTACATTTCGTAGGTTTTGTATAAAAATAAAATCCATTTCCGTTTCCCCCACCAGTCAGTTAATATAGCCGTAAATCTCGATGTTCAATTCGGGAAAACATGGTTCAAATCTTGGCCAGACCCTCGGCCATCGTGACTGATATGTTCGTGATTTTCTCCGATATCTTCACGAATTTCAGATTATTGCCTTCAATTAGACCAAGGCCAGTTTCTTCCGCATCCTTGCCTACGTGTCACCCATGACAACGTTTCCACTATTGCATTCTACGTACATGCTGCATGCTCTGCAGTTGCAACAGCGTAGTAAAGTAACTAAAGGGTCTGTCCACCTTGCTACGCTCTAATAAATAGGACTGTAAAGAATCTAGTGAGCAGCATGGCCTATAGGCCATACATTGTTACAACATCTCACCAACACGCGCGCTGTAAAGAGGATAGGCACAAATCGAAATTGTTGCTGGCGAAGATGTGATGTGGCCGTCATACAGGTACCAACGTTTCGGGGGAAAGAGCTGCCTCCTTCTTCGAGTGTAATCTTATAGTGTTGTTGGTGTTTAAGAAACAATATACAAATAAATAAAAAAAATAGGGCTATATTACCTGCAAACTATAGTCGTACTGCACTTACGTCAGCAGGTTCCACTTGCTGCTTTCTTAGAACACTTTTTCTTTCCATTCTTAATATCTCCACCACTCTCTCCACGTTCGGGGTTTCCCTAAAAGAAAAAGGAACCTATAATTCGCCGTGTATACATTGTTTCCAGCGCACATGAACTTCTCTCCTCCCGTTTACACTTACCATTGACCTATATCCCATTATGTGAACAATGACTTGTATTCGAGAGCTGTTCACTTCGAATCTCCGCTGGTGTACCGAGTACGACTGCATCCGCTGCGGTTTCTATGGTTTTCTTTAATACTCCGAGCCTGCAAGCACACTAGCCTACGCGAGTTCGGACGAAATGAATCTAGACCGATATATATCTAGCGTTTTCATTCTGCTTGACTTTGTGATGCTAATAATAAATTATGAATAATATAACTTATGAAACTCATCATTATGAAACCGTCTTCAGTCGCAGGAATATGATCTCTTAGGTGTAGCTAATGTATAAATTTTGAAGCTATCTCCTACGTTCTTGCGATAATCAAACATAACTAAAATAACAGAAGCCAGGATAGCTCAGTCGGTATAGTGACTACGCTACAAGCTGATTCAATTCCAGGCAGGGAAGAGAAATTCTTGTCTTCTCCAAAACGTCCAGACCAACTCTGGGGCCCAACCAGCCTTTTATTCAATGGGTAGGTGTGACTAGTTCCGTGAAGGTAAAGCGGCCGGGGCGTGGATCTAACCAGACTCCATCTAGTGTCAAGCATCCTATATGCCTTCGTGGTGTAAAAAGGGAAACCTTCACCTTTAATTAAAGTAACAAGTGTAAGCCTCGAAATCCAGACTACTCAGTAAGACAAAGCCGTCACGCTAAAGTGAGACCACCCTAGTAGCTTCTGCTTGCGTAGAGTTGAGTTACTAAACGTACCCCACATTAATTAAATTCATTACACTAAATTATAACTTGAAATTACGACTGTGGAGAGGAAACATATTACATAACATCGCCGAATAATTAAATATCCGAACAGTTGTTTCGTAAAACGAGAACACAGCGAAGCCTTTAATTTACCAAAGGCGCACATTGCAATTTACTGTAAAGCAGTTTCATAAATAAGATTTCATATTTTGTAGTTTTGTTCCATTCCAAAGACTCCACAAATTATTCCACAAATCCTTATAACTACCTATATTAATACTTCGAAAGCCTGCAGTAATCTTATTTTTTCCATCTACCATGCAAAATGAAACTCAATACAGCGGCAATATGACTCATTTTTCTTGGTTTTTCAACTTAATATCAGAACAGTAAGCCCCACTTCGAGACCTCTCCTTCACGACTCACAATTCATAAGGATTTGGTCATTTCTCACTCAACAATACATAATCACTTTCTGTCAAGAGAATGAGAAAATAAACGAAGATAGGGAAAATTTAAATTTACCTGCACCTACAAGTGCGAGCACACACTCACAAATACACACCCGCAAATCTCTGGTATCCCCACACCCCCTCCCCCTAAAAAATTAGCACGCCACATCTTACACCAGTTTTTATTTTACCTAAAAAATGTATTCTCTGTTATTAAAGTTTTTAAGGCACCTAGCCCTAAATACCATGCTATAAAATGTTTCAGATGGCGTGCAAGTAAAGTTCCACATATCTTAAGCCTCGGCATTAGAAGAAGACGAGTAGCTATCCTAACGCTCCGGCCGCTTCATCCTTGGTTTTCGATGTATAGGGAGTTGGTGGACCCCATCCCTGTCAGGAATCGGATCCTGTCCGTTCATCCCGTAGCTACACTTTAATAACTGAGTTAAGGCAGCTTATTTATAAAGGTTAGTGACATTTTAAATTTAATATGAACGTCAGTAGTGATATCACAAACACACAATTAAAAGTACATATCACTTCTGATTCGTCCTCAGTAATAACTCACTTCCAGAGTTCGTAACACCTGTCCACGGGGAGTACAGTTCATGCATGTACACGGACGGACGGACAGACAAGGAATCTAATGCCTGTGTTAATTATTATAAGCATAGCGATTTACGTAATACTTTGTACAAACAGGCACTTTTTGAAAATTATCAATTCTTACCCTACAAATATCACAATCTTCTCTTATGAAATCAGATCATGGAATTATAAATTTACAAATGTTTGAAATACGTATAAACAGTTAAATTTGATGTGACACTGAGTCGACAGATGGCAGTAAGAGTTTCAGGTGGAGTGGCCTCGAGTGAGCCAACTCAATTCAATCATTTTCTGAGTAGCAACTAATGACTTCTAATGACTCTTCATACCCTGCCTCTCTCTCTCTCTCTCTCTCTCTCTCTCTCTCTCTGCACCCTCCCCTAAAGCGAACCATAGACGATCAATCATCTTCGCTTCACACTGCCAAGTGTAAGTAGTGCTAGGCACAGAGAAACTTGATATAGAGTCACACAAGACAGAAATGTAGCACATTCTAGATTTCAAAACCAGTGAAGTCTACGCAGAGCTATTATCATTTTATATGTTCATGGTAAATCTCAAACCGCGAATTCGAATGCAACTGCACGCTCATTGACATTTTGATTCTTAAAAGAAAATCGATTTCCTGTAGCTTAAAATCTGTATCTAGACTGAGAGGCTCACTCATTCTTTGATAACTTATTGACGCTGTTAACTGCGTTTTTATGTGTTATTGAATGACGCTGTCAATTGCTGAGCTTATATAGCGTCGATGACGAATGAATGAGCATGGAGCATCAGTGGAATGATACCAACACGGAAAAACCGAAGTACATATAGTGTCTAACGAGATGGGTAAATGCGCATAACTAATTAGTCACGGACACTTAATACAGCATTCGTGCCTTATTTGAAAGAACTATCTTGGTATTTGCCTGACGATAAGGAGACAAATAACAGAAATTTCACTCAAGGTAGCCATTTGGGACAGGATGTAAGATCATCCTGTTGTATTTGTTCAATCAATGTTAGTTTATTAATTTTCCAAATAACACAACACTATACATAATTGTATATTCATTAATTCATCACATTCACAACGACATGTTTCGGCCGCTAATTGCGGCCATCATCGGATAGTGCTAAAATTATAGAAAAGGGAAGAATTGAGGTAGAGACCTCTCCTTTACAATTAAAATTCAACTTTATAATTTTGTTATTATACCAAATAATGGGATAATAAAATATATATCAATAAAGTTGTTAAAACAAACAGGTTGCAGTGTACTGGTAGTATATAAAATATGAGTAGTGTTAATACTAAATGATAAGTCTACACTTGGTCATAACAAACTTTTTGAGTCTATAGTTCAACACAAACATGCCAAATAGCGTTATGTCCATTCCTTTGCTACCCCCACGTAACCCACATTCAGTAGTGGTTTGAATATGTAACCATAAAAACCACTCCGCCATACAGGCCATTGTCTACATTTACGCGCGCAAAATACGTAACAAACCCACCTACCTGGAAATTATATTTATAAGTCAATTATTATTTTTATTAAAGATTAACGATGTTGAAATAAGATAGGATAATGGTACTCACGAAATTTAAATAAAGGAAATTAAAACATCTGATTTCTTATTTTACAGTAAGTTGTGTTAAACGAAAGACAGCATAAAAATACAGGGATAAGAAACAGTTTCCTACATACGACAAAGATTCAGGAAGTAATTATCCTCCGGATGACAATACAGGGAGTTCAAGAAAATAAGAACCGGTAATATCGAATGATAGGAACTTCCAACACGGATATAATCACGACAAATAACAAAGTATATAAAATACGAAGTTAAAGTATTAAAAATCTTCATTTTTAATAGACGCAGTTATGTTAACTGTAGACCTAAAATTAATACGAAATACTTATTTACAGATATACAACACGTGTCTGACTACGCTTGAAGGAGGGTACGTAAAGTATCCCCACTACTCATATTGTGTACGTTATCAGTACATTGCAACCTGTCTATTTTAACAATTTTATTGATATACATTTTGTTATCCCATTATTTGGTATAATAACAAAATTATAAACTTTTATTTTAATTGTAAAGTAAAGGCCTCTATCTCAGTTCTTCTCTTTATATAATTTTAGCACTACCCGATGGTGGCCGAAACATGTCTTAGTGAATGCGATAAATAAATATAGAGTTATTTATAGTGATGTGTTAATCGGAGAATCAATAAACCAGCATTGATTAAGGTTGCTGGAATTCAGGTCGAGATTTGCACCACGTACTTTGCGAACAGAAATGTGAAAATTAGTCTCAGAGCTAGTAGCTTTTTCCCGAACTGGAAAATTGTCGTTGACTGTAAAGTTTAAAGGCACAGAATCTACTTTATTTATTTATTTAGATTTATCCAATGTGTTAATATGTATAACATGATGTTGAATGGTAGGATAATTAAACTCACGAACTGGAAAGATGCACAAAAAAGACGTCGTAACATAATTGGTATTATCCCGGTATTTTGCCTCAAGGGACTAAAAAATCCACTTGGTCAATTTGTTACTTGTTTTAAAAAAATCAGTCAATTAGCTTCCTCCGTAATTATACAGGCAATTAATTAGTTTACTTCGTAGGTTATTTTTACTATTTATTTAGTCGGTGGTTTATTCAGTCACCCACTTCATACTAGTTTATATATGAGATTCTCACAGCAGTATCTATAAAGCTTGCTGTCTTGGGAATGTACACGGTATGAAATCTGAGAGAAATATACCCAAATTTCAGAGGAATCTGCTACATCCATCTTCCTCCTGATGATGGAGGCAGAAGGTCCATTTAATACTTCGGTAAATTTCTATCAACGATCATGGAGTCACGTCTTACAGAACCCTATTCTTTACAGTCAATTTAGCTGGTCACTATCAATGTTCCAACGTAGCTCATTGTTTATATACAAATATTTTAACGACAGACTGCATGGTGTAAGGCTTTCCAACAGACTGTGCCGCTTATAATGGTGAGCGAATAATAATAGAAACGAATCTTGATGGAAGAAGAAAGGGAAGAGAATTATGAGGCACTGAATTTTGAACGCTAAATCTGACTGACATTTCTGCGCCAGATGGTATCGTGAGTAATACGTACATGTCGATTCAAAAAAAAAACAAAAGATTGTCGGTGGTGCACACACACACACACATCTGTCGCTCAATTCGTTCTGTTGCAGTAGGACATATTACGTTATGAGGGTGTATTGATTAATGTATGACCCGGTGTTCTGGGGTCCATTATCTGAAGCAAGGGGTTGAAATTCAACAGCTTTCATGTCTATTAATGAGGTACAACCTGCTTGATATTAATGATTCTCTTGCGTGTATTTTCAAAATTCACGGCAATTTCCTCTTGACACGGCATACAGAAAAAATAGTGTAACGGTGAACAAAATCAGAATTCAGTATAGTCAAAAGGTGAAGGTGAAGCAATCCCATTACAAACCTGGACAGGCCCTGAGGGTTCCAGGAGTTTGAGGTTCCCAGATTTCCGGACTCGACACATGAAAGTGGTAAGGTTGTCAGCCATAAGCATTGGCCGCCTTTACACCCCAGGAGATATCCCTCGTACTCATTTCTGTTCAGACTGAGTCGACTCGAAGGCCATAATGCGGCCGGAAGGATTAAGTCAATACGTACGAGAAGAGGAAGAAGAAATGAAAAAAGAAAAGACAATACGAGGCTGAAGAAAATTACATAACGACAAACTTCAAAATCTTCAATTCTTCGTGTATATTACTAGCGTGATTAAGGTAAGTGTATAATGGACGGGTATATGTAGCACGCAAAGAGAAATGAGAAATTAATAAAGAATTCTTGTGTGGAGACCTCATGAGGAAGTGGCACGTGAGGGCCCATGGCATAAATATGGATAATATCAAAGAAACTTTGAGCAAAATAGGGCGTTAGAGTAGAAACAAAATGAAAGTGACTCATATATAATTTGTGTGAAGAATGTAAAGATCTATGTATCTTTTAAAAAGGCCGATTAATTCTCGCCAGTTACATCACGTATTCTAATTCTGACGAAAGTGCATTAGAATGAATAGCTTTATCTTCAAGAGGCAAAATTCATACATTTCTATTCCTGAAGTTCATTCCGGCAATGCAGGACTATTATCTGGCAAAACGCACCGCCCATAAAAAATCTAGAATTCCAAGTTACGTACATGCCTAAATTAACGTGAAACTGTAAGTTTAAAATATTCCTTCACCTACGCAATTTTCATAAAATAGAGCGTACCTAACATCGTAAACAGTAATGTGATCTGACTACCTTGCGATTTATTACCCTAACAGCTTTCGTAAAAATACAAAATTACGTCATGTTACCTGCGTGTGTCCCCATTTCAACTTTTGAATCAGCTCACAAATTTCTCACACAACTTACTACGGAGTTTATGCCAAAAAATATTAAATAATCTAGCACAAATATTTTTATTAAAATAAAAACATTTGCGCCACACTGACTATTTAATATTTTTTAATATTTTTGTGAAGACACAAAGCGATTAATTCTATTAAGTTGGAACAGCAGACGACCGAAATATTGTGGCGGCGGTAACACCCGCTCCACTTACTTTGTGATCAGGAATGTTGTACAGTAGCAGATATTAAAAAAACGTATAGAACGTTAATTAGCCAATATTTTTGTTGACTAGAAAGTAGTAAGATGTTGGCCGTGCAAAGCACTTCTTAACCTCTGGACAATGGCGACAACGAATGAATCACTCGAACCAGGCACGTAAAATTTCTTGCGGAAATTGACCGTATTCATAACTGCATATTATATAGGAAATATTGTTCATAAGTGGACAAATAAAAACATGATAACCGAGTAAAGATTTCAGAATTTGTCCGACAAATTTAACACATATAATCTCTACTTAAAGCAATAACTTCTTCAGAGAATTAAACTAAAACAACAATACTAATATCAATATAAGTGTAGGACTATAAACCTACGAGCATACAATAGAAAAGTATGTTGTATGAATTGTGCTATAAATTCCTTGTTAAGAGGATCGTTAAATGAAAAAAGGGAAATGCTACTAATGACATTATGCTCCTACCGAGTTTTATGAAAAGTCGTCAATTATTTCGAATGTTAATTACTAAGGGAACAAAAATGCTGAGGCGTCACACTATTTAAGCCCCTGCGTCTTTATAGAATAAGTCAAAGAGACAAAGACATTAATTTTACGGAACCAGAAAATAAATAAAGAGTGAAATATGCCGATATGGCTCTGTGTAGGAAACGGTTTTGGTATTTTTGATGAAACTGATAAACCTTGAGGTTACACAACAGGTTAAGGAGTGAGTAGCCAAATAATTAGAGCTTTCAGATTTTAAAACCGCATTAGGGAGTAATTTAGCTTAAGCCAGACCCACAATAATGTATGTTTTGGGAAAGTAGTGCAACAGTAGAATAAGCAGGGCAAAAGTTTGCCGACCTTTGCTTCTTACGGTAGATGCTTAGAGTAATTAGGAAATGGCAGAAGCAGCACTCGAGATTATTAATAACAGAGCAATTAAGCAGTACTTAAATGTTTATTGCGTAAAAACAAAGTAGGATCTGCTCTGATACTTTCTTTTACCGAGAATTTTTTATACTTAAAATTCTCACTTTTCCTTTCTTCTGTCGCACAAAAGAAGTAACAGCAAAATGCTCCAATATTTAATTGTGGGCGCAAAGCAGCCCACTCTGCTCGGTGTATGAGCTGGGAACCTGGGGTTCTTTCCCCGTCGGTAAAGCAGTCGAAGCTTGTAGCTAATCACTCGTCTCTAGCTACTGCCGAAGTTAACGATGGTTGCAGACAGTCCAGCCTGTAGCGAATCGCTATACCAACAACGCTATTTCGGCTTTCCTATAAACTACACGTACATAAATTGAATGAACACAGTCCGTCCGCATTATGGGTCTAGTAGTCCAACAACACTGACTGCTTGGCCCTGAAGATGAAGGCAGTACAATCCTTCTAAACGTCGGGAGCTACTCATCCAATGACACAGTGTCACATTCCAGAAGACTTGGATCTAGGTGGACATTGCGACAAGATTAGGTATTTAATAAGTGGGAATTGCTTATTACTAAATTTTTGTCCTTCTAAGCTTCATAATATGCTTAGTGTATACGTGTTTTCTACAGTCCGTTATTTTGAGTAAAATACGAGGAGCAGTATACACTAGACCTAAAGTACAGAAAGTAAGATGTTGATGTATCACACACACAAACAAATTCAGTGCGGCGAACACAGATGAAGAAAACTAGATCAGTGGCACCAACTGTAGAACAAGAAATCACGAGATTAAAGCAGACCAAGAAATTTACCGAGTAATCTGAAATAGGTTAATGTTGGCAGATTGATGTCTTGGAGTAGCGGAAAATCAATATGGAATATGAAATGTTTATATTGTGATACTCTATTTATTTATATCAGGCTTCTAATGCATTTTTGTGGTATAAAATAAGACTAAATTCCTGCCACCTGTGTTTTCGACCAGTATAATATTTAAACTGGTGGATGTTAAGGTGTGACAAGGAATTAATAATACTATGGGTTTATGGTGTGACAGCGATAATGAAATGGAGAGGAGGAGTTTGAAGGGAGAGGACCGAAAATAACGAATAATGACTGCACAAGTAGTGTAAATGGGAGAACGATCAAGAATAAGAAGATGAAGAAAGGGAATAAAGTGAGAGGAAATAAAGTATGAAATAATAAGCGAAAGGAGTGAAGAATGTAAGTCAGAAGGAACTACTCAAAGAAGAAAATTAAGAACATGTGTGTGAATAATGAAGGGGGAAGAAGTGAAAGGGCGAAATAGGATAACAGAAGAAAAAACAGAACAAAAGAAGTAACGAGTGAGAAAAACAAAAAATGGGACGAAAGAAGAAAGAGCGGATAATTAAGTAAGCGAGTGCATTCACAATGCGAAATGTTCTCAGAGATAAGGCCAAGGAATGTGAGATATGATAATTTCAAGCGCTAACATTTATGCATCATTTATGAGACAAAGCTTCTCAAGGGTACAAGAACACAACAACATTCGTATGGAATGCTCAAGCGTCAGATACGATTTCAAACGAAACCCTATTAGTGCACAATCACTCTCAAGGATGCTGTTTAATTGACGGCCCGGAGGACTGGAGGTGAGTGTGCCACTCGATGGAATGTTTGGTGAACAAACGATGGTCCGCGATTCGCGGTTGTTAACTGAAAATGACGCGGCGAATGACGTCATAGGATGGCGCTATTTATGCCTTGTCAGTGTAAGGGAAGCAGTCGTATTCTGTTTCAGTTTAATAGACCTGCATTCAGCTGGACCCCAAAGGGGTCGGCACGTCTTGATGGAAAGAAAACCTCTCTCCTGTCGAGAAAAGAAGTCCTGTCACCTACCACGAAGCTTACTGAATTGTTACGAGTACAGTTCAGTAATAATACTAAAAATTTAATTTCATTTAACCATTTTTATTTACCTGCTGACTTAACAGCCTAATAACCTGGAACAAAATCAGCACTAATATACAAATACAACATACCCGTACACACAAAAGAAAGCACAAGACAAAACAATATAATAATAATTGTTATTAGCATTAGTATTATTCTATTCAATTAATAGGTGTTTATTAACGTGGAGGCTCAACAGCACAAATATCAATTATGAAGCCAGCACAAGAACAAAACTACAACACAAAAACAATACAAATACACAAAAACGGAACATGAAAGAAATACAACAGGAAAAACAAATATAGCAAAAGTACGAAAACGGCAATATATATGAAGCATTGAGACAAAAACCCTAAACCCTGAAAAACATTGACAAGTTAATTAGAGAATGCCACAAGTTAGGGCAGAATCTGTTTTAAAGACGTAATGGTTTTCCTAAAGATATCGACATCTCTGCACACAAGGTTAGCGGCCGAAACGCTTCTATCAGACGAGGAGAGTTTACAGGTAACAGAAAGCAGGACATAGTTCCTGAAGTTACGACGAAGATTTCGAATACCAGTAATATCCAAAAGAGAGGGCAACATTTTAAACCTGAATAAACAGAAGGGCAATATAATTCTTCAAGATAATAATAATGATAACAATAACTTCACAGTCTGTAATACAAATTTCGTCATCCTTTCCTCAGTCCGTAAAAGTCTGCAAATTTTTCGTTCTGTCAAATTGCGGGAAAACATGGGAATTTCAAACCTATTTCTAGAGAGAAGGCAAAGTAGCTCACATGCCTACGCATCGCTTTATGGTGGAATATATAGGGCATGGAGATAAGACTCCACGTTCTACGCGTTTTAAATATCGCCTACAGATGGGATTGAGTGACCGGCCTTGTACTTTTGTTCATAAGATAGGGTAAGCCCTGGATATGAGGCTCGGTAGCTGTGCAGTCTCTGCCGGAATCGAACCCTTGTCGATCAGCAAGGAGACAGTTTATTTAATGAGAGAGTTGCCGGGGTAGTGTAGTCTGTATAGCGACTATGCTACGGTCCGGAAGGTCTGGGTATCGAATCCCGGGGCGGGCGACACTTTCCGCACCCATCCTGACAGCCCCTGGGGCCCACACAGGGCTTCTTTCCCGGGCGTAAAAAGACCGAGGCGTGGCGTTGACCACCACTCTCATCTAGAGCCAAGGTTAAAGAAAGAGTAGAGCTATACCTCTACTCCCCGTCTGGGCTTTCATGGTCTGTTGTAGGGTGAGATTTACCTTTACATTTACTTTTCTACGTAGTTGCAAGTTTCAATGATTGCAGTGATCATGATGATGATGATAATGATGATGATGTTGATGATAGCAGTTGCAATTTACTTTTAGTTAGCCAGAATTATATAAAAGACTTCTATTTTATTTAGTTTCTTCTTAATCTGAAAACAGATCGAACTCCCAGATCGAACTCCCAGATCGACGTCAGGACCTACCGACAAAAAAATATTACAGATATAAGAAATACACCCTTAAGTAAGAAATCATAACCACCCTCAAATATATACTGTTCTACCCTGCGCAAATTCTTTAGCTGACATCGATCTACATGGGTAGAATCGTCGTGTGTTAAACGAGTTTTGTGCGCCAGTTATTTCCAGTGGGAAAATCTGTTACCGTGTTTCATAACCTGGGGTGGCTGCTGAAATATATCAACATTCTCAGCCCCTAGTGACCACATGCTGCACTTTTCAAACATAGCTAGGGGATGTTGTGTTCTCACAGAAGCACTCGCACAATAACTGAAGCTTTAAACATCGTCCTTTAGCTGAATATACGTTATGCGAGAAACCGGATAATATGCTGTGATAATCGGTGCTGACATCAAATTAGATGTCTGAGGTAGACAAAGCCAGGTGTTTTCAAATTACGGAGAGTTGCTTAGTAAATTGCTTTGAGTTTCAAACCCTTGACAGTTGTAACACTCATAGTAATACAGCCTTACACACGAGGACTTTGAATAAGTTCATTGATTCAGCCTGCCCACACAATAGGATTATTAACAGGATCTATTATGGTCATCTACAGTAACGTCCTTTCCGCAGTTTATTTTACGACGTTGTATATCAGAAAAGTCGAATGAAGGACGATTGCTGAATAATAAATTAGAAAGAATTTGAAATGAACTAATTTTGACATAAAGGAAAACTCTCCCAGCATTTACAGGAAGGGAGAAACAAGAAATACACTAGTAGCAGCTCAGGACTAATAAATTAGTAAAACTACTTAAAAATAAAATTTTGAAGGAACAAATTGAGAATAAGGGTGCCGGTTATGTAAACAACATGAAGAAACTGCTGACCACCTAACCTCAGGATGACCCATTTTGGAGAAGAATGAGTACTTAATGAGACACGATAGAGCTGGTGCACATTTACATTATTCAATATGCAAAGCACTAGGCATCGAAACGACATAAAAATGATAAACACACACAGAGGCCAGTATGTGAACATAAAGATGTAACAGTGTTATCGAATCAAGGGGTACACACAAATAGAAAATGTATGGCACAATTTATATTATTTATAATAATTTACAAAAAGAGAGAGAAAACATGCATAAAGATAGATATGGCAATACCAGCGGACAGAAATATCACACAATACATATACAATAATACAATAAAATAAAATACAAGAGTTTATGTATAGAGATACAGCGAATGAGGAACATGAAATGTATGACTATACCCGTAATAACTGGAGCCAACTGAATAGTAACAAAAGGTTTAAAGAAACATTTGACAGCCGTAGCAGGAAAACATTCATGCAGATTCACTACAAAACACAGCTATACTTGGAACATCATACATAATACTGAAAGTATTGCATTCTCAAACTTGAAGCCTGAGCGGTGGGGATCACCTTTGTTTCAAGAGAAAAAGTACCAAGAAGAAAAGGCTTGTGACAAGAGACAACAAAATAATAATAATAATAATAATAATAATAATAATAAGCATAATAATTCGCATTTATTAACGAGGAAGTTTAAAACGCACTGGCCAATTATAAAAGCGGCAAAAATAAATACAACAAAAATCACATGAAGACACATGCACACACACAAACACACACATAAACACACACAAACACACACAGACACGAACAAACACGCACGCACACACACACACAAAAACACACACAACACAGACACACACAACAAAACACAGACACACACAACACAACACAGACACACACAACACAACACACACAACACACAAATACACATACACAAAAACACACACAAACACAAACACACACGCACGCACAAAAACACACACAACACAACACACACAATCAAGCACGCACAAAAACACACATACAACAACAACACACACAAACACACACACAACACACACACACAACACAACACACACAAACACAACACACACAAACACACACACAACACACAAACACACACACAACACACAAACGACACAACACACACACAACACACAAACACACACACAACACACAAACGCACACAACACACACACAACACACAAACACACACACAACACACAAACGCACACAACACACACACAACACACACAACATAACAAACAACAAAACGTTGCATTTGTAACAGTTTCAGCACCTAAACTGAATATTTAAACAGCGTTGCTCAAGCAGTTAATTACATAAATCAGTAGCATCAAAATTACAGAATTTAATCAAATTAATTACAAATATACTATCTAAATTAAAACCACAATCAAAATGAAAGGTTAGTGACCGAAATACAACGTAAAGTCTGTTAAAAGTTCTGATTTACTTAGTAAAGATATCTACAGCTAACAAATCATCAATCAAAACTGCCTTTCCACTGCATACACCACTATCCCTACTGATGGCTTTAGCCGCCGAAGCGCATCTAGCGGAAGGGCATTTACGACTTTTAAAATCAACATGAAACAAGGTAAAAATCTCTGAGATTTCGATTCGGCACAGGAAGGCCGACTGTATCCAAAATGGTAGGGCAAAATTTTAGAACATTATAGAAATTACTAAATATAATAAATTATTATTATTATTATTATTATTATTATTATTATTAATTCGAAATTATATTTTCACTCCCACTCCCATGTTGATTACATTTTTTCTCAATCCATGAAGCTTTTGGGTCTTATTCGTAATATTACTTTTTCATTTTCGACTCTTGATTGTTTATTGACTTTATATTTTTCACTTGTTAGACGCAAATTAGAGTACGCATCTGTTGTATGGAATTCAATTACTTCTACTGATGCAAAAAAGCTTGAGCGCATTCAAAGGAAGTTTGTAGCTTTATGTTATAATCGATTCCTCTCCCGCGACAGCAATGGTTATAGTTATGCTAATGCACTTCAAGTACTTAATTTACGTACTTTACATGACAGAAGACATCAACTTGATGCAATTTTTGTCATTAATGTTTTATTAGGTTCTAAATCCTGTCCGTCTACCTTAGACATTATTGGTCTACGAGTTCCCACTCGAAACCTCCGAGACTTTTCTTTGTTTTATGTTAGCTCATATTATAAAAACTGTCCCTCCGGCCGGTGTGTTATTGCGGCTAATTCTATTTGTAATAATATGGATGTTTTTAGAAGGGAATTTGTTACACTTAGTCAGATGTAATATTTTATTACATTATTTTAAGGTGTTCTTATTAATTCTTTCAGTAAGACATTGTTTGCTCATTTATTTGTTTTGGTTGTGTTTGTTTTATTTTGTCCTGTTCCTTGTCCATTGTTATTTGTGTTTGTATGTTGTGCTGTTTCTGTAATTGGCCATCTGGCTGTTGACTCGGCACATTAATAAACCAGAATTGAATTGAATTGAATTATTACTTTCCGCTTATGTCAAAAAGCTGTAAAGCATCCAATGGAAGTTCGTAAAGGGCTACAAACTTATTTTGGATGCATTTTACGAGGACTCGCTCAAGTACATGAAGTTACATACTCTCTAAGAAAGAAGGCATCACGTTGCTGCATTGTTTCTTATTATTATTTATTCCGGTTTAAACTACTGTTCCATCCCATTTCTTACCCGTAATTTTAGAGGCTTCTCAATGTTTTCCGATACTGCAAGAATTTCCTTCTGCTACATGCATTTCGGTTCCAAAGCTGGTGTACCGAGTCGTCGACATTTTTAGGAAATCATTAACTCCTCTGAAACATATTATGCATTAATCTGACAAAAATGCTGCTTGATTGAGTTTGTTCTCATCGGCGTTCTTCATTTTTAGTACGTTTTGCCTGTGATTGTACAATTGACGTTTTGTCGTTTTAAGTAAGTGTCTGTGATTGTTGAGCCAACATGTGCATAAGCTTAAGTTTAATTGCAAGTTGATGGAATGTTATAAACCTGTAGAGATAACACTTGACTTTATCTCGTTTTTTTTATTTTCCTTTTCTTTTGTTTTGTTTTACATATTTGCTTTGCATTTTTTATGTTTGTAGCTGACTTAATATTTCATATTTCTGCTGTTAGGCCAACACGTAAATAAATAATTAATTATTCACTTATTGAACTGAATTATCGAATTATTATTGTTTCCCTGTCACACGGATGTAAGTTCTACAACCGGTCAGCAATTGCACTTCCTTCCAGCTGACTATCGTAACAACTGTTGTCTTTGCCCTACATAGTTTGCGACACGAGAACGGAAGGCATTATTATACAACAGCTAAAAGCGAAGCCATGTTTGTCAATATATTATAGCGAGGAAACTGCTTGTCGCTAATTTGACCACAAGCATGACGGTGATGCAATCTGATGGAAATCAGAACACTTACTAGACGCAACGGTGTGAAATTAGAAAGAAGACGTGTTATTAATAAGGTTAATTTGTAGTGACCCATACAGAGAGTGTTGTCATAAACTGCTGCCAACCTAACAAAGAATGAAAATTATCTCATTTTGCATCCGTTCTGGAAGTTGCTGCAGCTTATCGGATCGCAGTGAAGTCAAGACCTTTCAAGCAGCGACCTGCTCGCACAGACTTTATAGCACTTGAGTGTAGTAGGCATTATGCACGCGAAACAAAAGCGGGTAACGGTAAGACAATTTCTTTGCCTACTCTCCTTATTCTACAAGGAAAGACAGGGTCATGGTCCAGTTCAAACCAGCTAGTGAATTTTACTGAAAACTGGCATTAGCGCCATGCCACTAAGGACAACTAAGGTTTAGCCTATATTTTCCGGCCTAATTTTCCACCATAAAGGCGTAATATAAAGATGACAATCGTGTAAAAATCTTGGATGAAACTAACACTATGAAACATTTACTAAAGTAAATTTTATTCGAAAATTAAAAACTGCTGAACAGTGGTTGCGCTCAGTATTTAGTTTAATTTGTGGTGTAATGACAATAATTAATGAACAACTGGATGGAGCTGGGCATGTGAAACGTCCTGTGATGATAAGCTTACATAATAAACATATATACAAGTGCTATGTGGGGCTATATATATCTTAACAATTACAGAACTGGCACAGATGCGAACCGTTGGGTTTATGTCTGACATCTGACGTAGTCCATATGTGTGATCACGGCAACTAAATTATATAACTCTTAATGTACAGTATTGAAAGACCGCCCCAAATAAATTGAAACAATTGATGCAAAATAAGCCTACGTGCCAGAATTTCTTTTACCAAAGCTTCTTGTGCTTTCGGATTTCCAGGAACTGTAATAATTTGGAGACAGGATTCCAGTTTTTAAGAATTATTTTCCTTTTCCATTTACGTAAGGTTGTGAGGAATGAAGAGTTCGTTTAAAAGTTAAGGATATGAATTGGAAGAAAAGTACTGTGGAATGTTACGCTGTGTTTATTTGGTTAGCAGTCTTGACCCTAAAAATGGAGGCACCGTGGTCCTTCGAAACGTCGGGAACCACTTACAAATAAACACAGCTTAACATCCCCAGAGACTTGAATCTTCAGCAACCAACACGACTGCTAGAAGCGCAATTGAGCCAGGTTAATGTTATCCCCATGATTACTTAAGCACTAAGACATGAAGGCCTAAGGATGTTTTCAAGCACAGCTCCGCACATTCTTATCTTAGCACTGAATGGACGTAAGTAGTCAGCAGTAGGTCTCGAGTGCTTTAACGCCAGAAGAAAGAGCCCTCACTTTCCATTGGATAGAAGGCTGAGTGGGCCAAAGAGCCGGTCTGGACTTTCTGCAGGAGGAAAAAGTCCCATGCCCCTTCCTTGAATCCAGCCCCGATTTCTATTTCGTCCAAAAAGTATATTTGTAAATACCCTGCTTCCTCCCTTAAAAAAATACAACCCAAAATTTCTTTTGAAAACAAATTGGCTCCCTCTTCATCTCCTAAAATTTATATTTCATTATTTGTTCGTCTCTCTTCTTCAGATGTTTTCTTAGCAACCTATTTTCGCACACTTTCAGTTTAACGCTGTTCCCCTAGGTTTAACGACTTTATCTCAAAAGCATCCAAAACGAACACAGTAATTATCCTATTTTAGTGCTCTGAAAATGGGGGATAGGATAACAGATCTCGCCGCAAGCAACATCAAGCAATTCCTACTTAATTCTCTTTAACCGTAGCGTGAAGCTAACTTTAGCTGCAGCTTTATGCGAATTCATAAAACACAACACATTATACATTACGCACAGGATCTTGTGGTTCAGCTATGAGAACAGCTAACGGCCATGTCGTTGGCTGTGTTTAGTCCGTCCCTGTTGGTTTACTTTAATTTATTGATAATTAAGACTTAATTATATATTTACTGGCCCCAATAACTGCAATTTATTAGCATAATATTAAAAAACAGCACTCGTGCACATGTTAAAAGAAAGATGTTCACGCAGTTCAGACCTGTATGTTTAAAAACTCATTTCGCCATTTACGTGCTACTCTGTCCATTATTTCAGTGGCAGGACGTATTTCGATTTTTCAGAATTCTTCAGCCCATCGCGAAATTCACTTTAAAAATTAGCAAATATTAGTTCCACCACAACGAGGGTCGTCACCTGAGCCATGTTGTGAATCAGTGGAATCTAAATTATTCATAACGGCTTTCTTAAACATCCATATTATTAGCATTCTTTCATTTACGTCTAAGTCCTTGAATTCCAGGAAAAATTATCGACAGTGCACGGAATAAACAATATAGAATTTATCAGTGCCCAACGAGCAAAATATATTTACCATAAAAAATAGTATTTTGCATTTTGTTGGTCTGGGTGTTGTGAATTGGTTATCAACAATGCACGGAATGGACAATATAATGTTTATCCTTGCACTAGTTTCAGATGAATGATCAGTTATTGAATTCCTGAGTATGTGGTTTGTAATTAACTTCTTGATGCAAAGTCTTCCAAGAAATTGCTATTTTCTTCACTCTTTTATGAACCTCGACAGTTCCCTGACTTGACCACACCCACTACACCCTATCCTAAACAAGTGGAGTCCAATGTCAAATTCACACTCCAGGCTTACCTATTTAAGATCCGTTCCATCCATTGACGTTTTCCGGCCAAAAGTCTGTACAAATTACTCATGTTCCCGTGTCTGCATTTCACTACAGTTAAATATGCTACAGAATAACAGCACTAAAACGAAAAAAAATAAAAGACGCTATTCTGTACAAATTTTGCACACTTCAAGCTGGATTTAAATTGTGGTATTTTGCCTTATGGCAGCGTGCCGTATTCTAGTTGACTACCAACATTTCGAGAGAAGTGTGATGCCTCCATCTTCTGTTCTAAAGAAAAATACAGCTCTGTTCTCCATACTGGTGCCATCCACATAGGAAACTATACGTTGCCATAACACAATAGGCCAAAATGTTAAGTTTTGCAACCATAAAAACTTCAAATGTCGTTCAAATGGGAAAGAACTTTTCAACAACTCCCAATTATTGAGTTTTTGTATATTATAAAGGCACTCAGCGCGGACTACCAGTAGTCGCGAGCTCGGATTGGGAAGCCGTGTAAGAATACAATAACCCCAGTGTCGAAAACGGCAGATACAAAGTGGGCAGACAATGTACAGCAGTCGAGACCGGCTAGCGGAACAATAGGAAGAGTTTCAGCCATCCGTCAAGAGAAATGGTGACGGGCTGACAGTCACGGCTTGTGAATTCTTAGTGCTACATGCTACAGAAAATAAAATGTAGATTGTACTAGCGGGTTATGATACCGTGACTCCTAATCGTCGACTCTGTAATGTCTATAAATTATGGCACTTCGCATCTCGCTCCTTCATCTGTTTAATTTCTTCTCTCCTCTATATTTTATTACTGTTACTCACTCATGAAAACCAGCAGACGTGGGATGTCTGTTACAAACTATCTGAAATGTAATGAAGCTTCCTATAATTAATTCCTTACATATTTATCATATTTACATACACCGGTAGCTATTAACAATACAAAGACTGGAAGATCTAATTCTCATCATATTATAATGCTGTTATGTCCTGATTTCCAGATTCATTAGAAAGGAGACACGTGTTTCACTGTTTATGGTTCACGGCAAGAAAATGTTCGACAGTATGCGATTCACCGTTCCTCAACTGGATGACCAGACATACTGGATTCATATGAGTTTGTGCACACATAACATTATTTAACAATATGTACAGATATCAGTGAGGTATTGTGCGGCCCTGCTATGTTATCCCAGCAGCAAGTAATGCTACTAAGATTTGTTAATTTTTGTGGCCTCAATATTTGTCATAGCTCTTTATGAACTATTTCTTATACGCTGCGCTGCGATTTTTCAAAATACACCTACATGACCTTAGTGTCTCCTTACTGTGTCTGCTACTCTCATCATGTACTGTTCACTCCGACGGAGAAAGGTGGTTACCGAGATAACATTTTTGATTTCTATTCGGGGTCACCCATTTCGAATTTCGGCCTGGACACCACTTATCTTGACTGATATTTGTCCGTTTTATTCCACAATCCCTCCAGGAAAGCACTTTAAATAATGCCACAACGGGTACTTTCCAACCATTTACTGTCATCCACTCATCTGGTGCTAAAACCCCGAAATAGAGCGTCGTTAATTAAATAACAAATAAATACGTATTTATCCCTAAAATATTGGAAACATACTCAACTATTTTATGAATCATAATCCATGCATAATACAGGCCTACCAGATATACCCAGTGTTAAATTCAAAATCTCGTGTGAACTGTATAGCTTACGCACATACAAGTAAGTATGCGTAGCAACTCATTCATTCGCATCCGTAAGTTTGTAAACATTTTTTTTTCAATGGCTCGACAGCCCATTGGGGGCCTAGGCCGCCTCATTTTTCGAGGCTTCACGATCACACTTTTTAGACACACCACAATCGGTAAGACACCTCTGGACGAGTGACCAGCTCGTCGCAGAGACCTCTACCTGACAACACACAACACTCATAAGAGACAGACATCCATGTCCTAGGCGGGATTCGAACCCACAACCCCAGTAAGCGAGCGGCCGTAGACCCACGCCTTAGACCGCGCGGCCACTAACATAAGTTTGTAAACATACAAATATAAATCTTAAAAGATATGTTATTTGATGTGCCATAAGAACATATTTTAGTATTCTGCTTCATGGGAAAGATCAACAAACACTTCCGTAATCTTCCATCAGTGATGCTCGTGCTTCTGTGTGCATTATATAGATCTAAACTCGTCAAGATACAAAGGCGCCCTTAGGTAGCCAACAGATAAATACCTGGAAGTTTTAAACAAATTATCAGAGGAATTTAAGATTTGGTAAATATACAATTACAAATACAAATTCAATACATACAGTGCACTCAGCAACAACTGTCTGTTTGCTGTCGTCATTGATCCATATTTAACCATTAGCTTAGAAACTAATTCTTGTGTAACGTTCTACCAAGTAGGTTTATTCCATCGTTCCTTAAACACTCCATCACAAGTAGGTAAAGTGTCAGCTTATCTCGTGCTGGGAGCTCCATTATTAACAAGACACAAGACAGATCCTCCTAGTGAAAATGGCTGCACCCTCACGTCCCTAAGCATTACGTGAAATTACTAAGAAGTTGCTTAAGAGTGAAACCTTCATGCAACGTAAATATCTCAGACATGTGACACTAAGCCGTCATAACCGGTTATGTTAGGTTATTTTGCGGATCATAGCTTATAAAATGAGGGGCAATGAATAATTATTGCATGTAATAATATGCTACTCGAGACGCCGGAACTGGAAGTTAAGGAGCTCAAACAATACTGAGCAAAAAGGGAATAAGTCTTCTTTTCGGTAAAATGAAGCAGAAACCGAATATGCTGCTGTCAGCCCAAGTGTTCACGTCAACTGTTTTTGCAACGACAGTTACAGTGATATAATGGCCAAGCCGTCTAAAATGCTCCATTTAAAATCTGAGATTTTGGGTTCAAGTTCTCTTCGAAATATGGCACTCCAAAACATTAAGTAGAGAATATTTGAGTTTCTTAAGGCAGACTATGAATAATAGGTCTACTGTCCTCTGGAATGTGACACAGTGCAGTCTGGTAAAAGTTTGTCCATATTTAGGAGAAATGTCCTGTCTCAATCTTTATCAGGAGGTAGGCTTACGTTTCTACCGGTTTACACTGCGTCATTTTGTAAAAGACGATATTTTTAAAACAAACTCCAGGACTAATTTGATTTTTAGGCGTAATATAAGGCTCTCACATCAGGTGTGAAGCGGTGTATTTTGGTACAACATTCTTAAAAAATGTTGGTACCTTTATACCAGACCAGCCGTCTCACATTTCAGAATTCCTTAATTTTAATTTCGTAATTATTCCAGTGGCTTTAACAGTTCTAAACATTTTAGGAATCACAGTGCACCACACAATTACATGCATTATGTTATATAAACATTATTATATTTAGATGCTTACGTACTTGTGGAGGTAGCTAATACTCCATACATGCCAAGCAGATTGAGCCAACTCTTAACTTTCAAAAATCATCATGCAAGGCTGAATTGTTACTTGAAAATAACACAATAATGTTGATCTAAAAATTTTACAATTATTGACAACACTTTTCCGCAAATTAAATATTATGCGTTTGTGCCCTTTCTCCTGCAAACGAGACAATTACCCCAACCACGCGGTTTTATTATGTAATATCCCATTTCACGGACGCTAGGTAATGTGCTTACATATCCCGGCTCGTGTAACACGTTCGACCTACCATCTGCAGACAGCACTACATTGGCCCACGAGTAATGTTTAGAGATCGACTACCTGCCTTCGTCCTGCTGTTTCATTCCGTGTTAAAAGCCTAGCGAATTCACTGGACCCATCGAAGCAGATTCTTTTGGTGTGAAAATGTAATGGAGTTGAGGAAGGTAACCGTGACCTTAGCGTGAGATGTCAGCTTGTGCACAGTGCGAGGCAAGCTGTGCTGGACAACTGGGAGTCAAGTGGAGGCGCAGGCCACAAAGACACAGTTGGGATTAAAAACTCTGGCCACTTGATCCGCAGCTCCTTTTCCACTCAGTTACCCCTGAGAGTCGGGCGACCTTCCGCCGAGATATCTTAACAAATTTAATTAAAAACGGTGAAGAGACTTCAATGGAAATTTGAATTTAGATTTAGAATACGGATCCGCTCAAGCTTAGCTGAAGGTAAGCTCACTCTCAGGGACTTTGGTAGAATATTTACAATGCTCCAGATACTTTTGTCTTACAGTTCGCTATCCAAAAATATAAAGATTAAGATAGACAGAACTACAATTTTGCCTGTTGTTTTGTACGGATGTGAAACTTGGTCTCTCACACTGAGGGAGAAACATAAGCTATGCGTCTTGATTTCAGGCTTCCGCGGCGATGTTGATGAGATTTGCGCTCTTCTGGCATATTACGCGACGTCGTGTGGTAATTGTTTACCGACGTTTCGGGACAACGTATCGGTCCCATCTTCGAGGGTCAAAAGTCCAAGAAGACTTGGACTTTTGACCCTCGAAGATGGGACCGATACTTTGTCCCGAAACGTCGGTAACTTGGACTTTTAGCCTTTAAAGACGGGACCGATACATTGTCCCGAAACGTCGGTAAACAATTACCACACGACGCCGCGTGATATGTCACAAGAGCGCAGATCTCATAAGCTACGGATATTCGAGGATAGGGTGCTAAGGGGCATATTTGGCTTAAGAGAGGCGAGGTAACAGGGGATTGGAGAAGACTGCTAACGAGGGTCTTTATAATCTCTACTCCTCACCAAATATTATTTGGGTGATCAGATCAATAATAATGAGATGGGCGGTGCATGTGGTACGCATGGGGGACAGGAGAGGTGCATGCAGGATTTAATGGGAAAACATGATGGAAAGAACCACTTGGAAGACATAGGCGTAGATAGGAGGATGATATTAAAATGGACCTTCAAGAAGTTGGAGGGGGGTATGGACTGAATTTATCTGGCTCAGGATAGGAACAAGTGGTGGGCTCTTGTGAATGCGGTAATAAACCCCCGGGTTCCATAAAATGCGGGGAATTTCTTGACTAGGTGGCGACCTGTTAGCTTTTCAAGGACTCTGCTCCATGGATAGTTATTCACGCTGGTCGTTCTTGCATCACTCGGAGGCACGTAACTTTGCTTTAAACTGAACCAACACAAAGATCTGGCGGTAATCACGTTACTTTTGCGTCAAATTCTGTAGTCTCTCGAAGAATACTTGCGCTCACTTGGGTGCCCGATGACTTGAGCATGACCGTTAGTATGAACAGATGTATTTAAATACAGGCAAAAAAAAACTTTTTCTCGGTAGGGTAGCTGACCACAAGCGTACCCACAGTGTGAATCAAGTTCTATTAGAAAGAAAGTTCTGGTAATACCGAACTCTTTGTAGTAGGCTTTGTAGGCGGTAACTGTACACGCTTGCTGCATCTCATAATGCGGGATCAGCAGGCCAAGACACTCGGACTGTCAGTCTCTGCCGACTTAATAACAGGGAGTTTAACGCAAAGCAGCCAGGGTTCATACCCTGACCCAAGCATCGAACCGTGCGACGCGCTGTCTGCTACAGTGACGCACAGCAGGTCTCAGATGACAGCTGGACGGATACAAAGACTGGTTACAAATTACGTGTGTACACAGGTCACAGAGGTTATGTAAACAAAAAAAAACTAACTTTTTAAACCAGTTCTGATATGTTGATTCAAAGTCTAAATACAAATATTTTGCATCATGTTACGGTATTGGAGAACACTGCTGTGATCATTTCTCGTACATGTAAGTTTAAAAATAAGTATCGATTAGTGAATTTTTGCAGAACTGGAAGCTAGAAGCTGCATATCATATGAGAATATAAGAATATAAGGCTTCATTAATGTACAGAACCATTCTCATTTAAATGACGCCAATATTCAAAATGCTTAACATCTGTTATTCGCGTTACATGCCTTGCATGTGAAAGAACAGAGGTCAATAGAGCAAAGCGTTGAGTTTAAAAATGTATGAAACGTACTTCTGTGATCAGCGTAACCGATTTAATACAGATTTTCTTATTTCTTACGTGCTGTCCTAAATAAAGTAGAAGTTTTATTCTGCGTGATGTTATCCATAGCGTTTCAAACAAATTAAGCATCAGACAATGAACTGCTAAGACGAATCTTTGGAAAAACAAGAAGCACAAAACGACTTACTGATTACCACTCATGCCAGTATTCGGAAGATAACACATGCGAATGTTAGCTGGAAAACCAGCTGTAGTAACTGGCTAAATATTTGCTTATGAACTATGTATATCTAACTTATACTGTACTGTGACAAATATTGATAAATGTAAACAATATACGTAAATGAATAAACAAGTGCAATACGTATGAATGTGGCGGTGGCTACTAGGTAGTCGAAACTTCTTGTTCAGTTATAAGTTTCTAGTAAAATAATGTAATGACATAGCGATTAAACAGTAAAATTCAGTGGTATGTTTTATTCAAGTAACAGTTGAAGGTATTCTGACTGGCAAGGGCACAACAAAATACACCACTACAAGATTATGTCTACGTTGCTTTCTTCTCGCTGCAGAAAAGAAAATGTTGCCATAGTAGCTTAAAAGATGCCAAAACCCTTCCTCTCGCATACCAGTAATTTCACAGCCATCATTCTCGAGTATCCAGTAAATTCTTCAAAGCTATTTAACCCACTAAACGTCCCGTGTTTGATTTATGCACAAACATATTTTACATTCAGAACGAACACCGATTATTTCTCTATACAGCTTTAACGTATTGTCTGCATAATAAAGAAATAGTGCGTTTACTGTGCGGTACGAACTATATAGTGAACTATGTAATTCAAGTTAATTTTGGTCTTTAAAGGGTCAGATTTGCATTTCATAATGCGTCACTGAATAAAACAAAAGGAAATAAAAAAGAGCGTAAAAAGCCACGACATCATTCCAACGACACTCCATATTCATCTGCTGTCCAGGGCATGGAGAGTGGGTCCATAAAGCCCGCAGTTTCACAGAAACCTAAGTCGCATTTCAACACGAGAATATAAAGACACAAAGCACGGGCATGATAACCGACTGACTCAGTAGTAAAGATTGTCACGCGTAAATAAGCCGTAAAGAACCTAACAGGAATAGCAGGACACTCCTGCACTAGTCTCACAAAATGCTGAACTTCCAGTGGCGCAGATGAGCGGTCTCCCTCCTCGCCGGGGGGTCAGCGGGAGCCTTATCTGCATCACTATGAACTTCTGAAGACATGAAAGCATGGTATGAAGTACGGGCTGACGGCGAGTAGTTGCAAAACGCTGAAGAAGGCGGAGAAGGAGAACTATACTTCTTTCTGCGCTCGTTGCTGTTACTCTTTATGGTAATAATGGTTTGATTGCCACAGGTTGTTCATCCGTGGATAATTGATGGCACTATTACTTCTGCGGCATTACAGTCAGGTCGATGGACCAGTTCAGTACAACACTAGTCACGTGCTCTGGCCCGCACCTGGCGCTTCGTGACCCTGATATTCTGGAAGCAGCTGCAAATTCCTGATGACGAAACAAAACAGCTGAGACCCTCATGTACAATGCAAAGTTCTAGATCACGTTCTAGTTCTAGTTCGTGTGACATTCCACAGTCCATTGGTTCATAACTTCATGTGACAATTCACACTTCAGTAGCCGACATCTTCATGTCACATTCCACAGTCCATTGGTTCATAACTTCATGTGACAATTCACACTTCAGTAGCCGACATCTTCATGTCACATTCCATAGTCCATTAGCTGATAACTTCATGTGACAATTCACACTTCAGTAGCCGACATCTTAGTGTCACATTCCACAGTTCATTGGCTGTAACTTCATGTGAGAATTCACACTTCAGTAGCCGACATCTTCATGTCACATTCCACAGTCCATTAGCTGATAACTTCATGTGACAATTCACACTTCAGTAGCCGACATCTTAGTGTCACATTCCACAGTTCATTGGCTGTAACTTCATGTGAGAATTCACACTTCAGTAGCCGACATCTTCATGTCACATTCCACAGTCCATTAGCTGATAACTTCATGTGACAATTCACACTTCAGTAGCCGACATCTTCATGTCACATTCCACAGTTCATTAGCTGTAACTTCATGTGACAATTCACACTTCAGTAGCCGACATCTTCATGTCACATTCCACAGTCCATTAGCTGATAACTTCATGTGATAATTCACACTTCAGTAGCCAACATCTTAATGTCACGTTCCACAGTCCATTAGCTGATAACTTCATGTGATAATTCACACTTCAGTAGCCGACATCATCATGTCGCATTGCATTGTCCATTAGCTGATAACTTCATGTGACAATTCACACTTCAGTAGCCGATATCTTCATGTCGCGTTCCACAGTCCATTAGCTGATAACTTCATGTGATAATCCACACTTCTTTAAAATATATCTTCCCGTCGCATTCCACCATCCATTTAGTTGACACCTTCATGTGATAACTGAAACTTCAGTAGCCACCTTCTTCATGTGGCTTCCACAGTCACGTGGTAACATCATGGGATTATTCACAATGTCCACTGAAACACATCCTCATGCAGCAATCCACAGTTAGCTACTTTCATGTGACAATACACAGTTCATTAATTGGTATTATCGTGCGAGCTCACAGCACGAAGTCAATAGCAGCTATCTTGATGCGACAAACCACAGTTTAGCAGCTGACAACTACGATGTTAAAATTCACATTTCAGTGCCTAGTGCCTTCACTGTTCTATTTCAGTAGCAAGTACCTACATATGACAATCCTCGGTTTCATTCACTACTGGGTGCATTGCACCCACTTGCACCCCCTGGCTATGGTCCTGGTTGCAAACCCCCTGTTACGTGACTTAGGGGCAGTGGCAGCGTATTAAATGTAATGTGGTTAAGAAACTGTGCACATACTGGTATACCAGTGCCTATTAGAGCTGTCACATTCTCTTCATGGCACTTTGTACGGCGAATTATAAAGTTCCTTTGTTGCACATTCATAAATTGAAAATATTTTATTTCAGTAACAAATGGACTTCAAAACTGCATAAGTACGGAAAGTGAAACTTAAAAATAAATTTTGTGACTTGTAGTTGTCCTCGTCTTTTATTTCAAAGTAAATTCAAGGTTGTGATGGGATGGACATGTAGTTAAGCCTGGGGATTGAAAGATCGCATAGTATTGGGAAGATTTATGGGGGAAATTCTTGAATACCAGTCACTTTGAAGAAAGACAGAATTTGGAATGTAATATTAAAATGGGGTTTGAGAAAATAGTCGGTCGTGGTGTGAACAAAAATAAATTGTCTCGGGATAGGGTTTATTTATGGACTTAACGTATGAATTCACGAGTTTTAAAAAGTGTTATCACTGCGGTGTTGATGAAGATTCAAGCCCTTTGAGATAGTAGGATGTCGCGTCTGTTGGTAAATAATAATCGATTCTTCTTGGACTACGCTGAAAACGGAGGCAGCAAGCTCCCCAGTAACATCGGAGATTATTTACGAAGCGACAAGACGTCCTAACCAAAAGACTTGAGTCGTCTGCTTGAAATTTGCATTCGGATGATCTTCACAAAGACTGTGCAGTTGTGTATATATGAGCACTGGTTAGTAGAGTGCGCCGTTAATCTTCGCCTAAAAGCATGTTTTTATATAATTGAAATCTTACCGCACGCGTTTTCACAAAATTTCTTCATCAAGCACGATTACGTTAAAGAATGAGCCACTTCGTGAAACCAAACACCATCCTTCACGCGAGCCAGACTAAACACTGCTGTGCCTCGTACTTCAGCATCGTAAGCGGACATATAATAGGCCCCATAAGTCAGCATCACATCAGCGTTTGGCTGCAAATGAACCATGGAGAGACAAGATATTCGATACTGGTGGGTCTACGAGAAATCTTAACTCACTACCAAGGCCATGAATTATGCAAAACCGGGTGCATGAAAATTATAATCTGAACAAGACTGCCATTCTACCAGTTGTCATTCAATATAACGATAACATTGTGTACGACATTGCTACAATGTACAAACCTGCTCCTGTGTAACCGAAGAAAATCAAAACAAAGCACATTAAAGTTCTTGTCAGTACAAGTGATTTTACAAAGGGTGATTGCATCGGACCTGGCGCCCTACGTGACAGTTCATGATGCAACGTTTCTCCCTTCTGAGAAAAAAAGCTTTTGAACCAAATAGCACCAAGCGAGATTTGAGGCGCTCACGGTGGTGACAGCTAAGATTCATGGCTTCTGGAATGCGACGCCGTGTAAATTAAGGTTCATCCGAGAGGTCGGTACACTTTTACAAGTCTAAACGATGTAATATCCCAGAATTCAGTAAACTACAACATACGCTGTTTTATTACAGTTACAGTGGTAAAGTAAATAGAGTATTGTGCTCAGAAGGCCACTCCGGAGCAAAACAGGATAATTCTGGAAGAGTCTAACAAAACTTTTGGGTACAATAAATCAAGTTAGGTTGGGGGGGGGGGGGGGAGCATCTTACCAATCGTCTGAATTTTGAAATGCATCTAAATTATATTCATTCACACATGGTGTAGTCTGTTTTACGGCAGGACCATACCCTCTTTCTAAGCGTGTTCCCCACAGAGTGCGATCTAGTGCATCCTCTTCCAATTTCCAGTATCCATTCTTTTCCTTAAGGTCATTCAGTAGCTGCTTACGTCTTCTTCCTCGTCTTCCCATCACTTCTGTCACTCCTTCTACCTTTTCTTCAATAACGTGTTTTAGAAGGCAGCTCCTACGCAAAATGTGACCAATCCTCTTAGCCTACCTTCTTTTTATTGTACGTAGGGTATTCTTCTCTGCCTTGACTCTTTGTAATACTTCATTTCTCACACGATCGGTCCAACTGATCTTCTTCATCCTTTTCCAGCACCACATTTCGAAACCTTCCAGGTATTTCTGATCTACTCTCCGAAGTGTTCAGCAACATACAAAGCTATGCACTTTACTAGTTTCTCCCGTAAAGTCCAATTTTCTGGCGAAGATCTCTTCGTCTTGTTGAAAGCTGCTTTTGTCATGGCAATCCTGGATTTTATTTCACGTATACATCTTGCATAATTTGTTATCATGCTACCCAAATAATTTAATATTCCACATTCTTCAATTGTCTTTGATCTATCATAATTTGATTGGGTATGGTTGCCTTGAGATTCTCATTACCTTAGTTTTTTCCACATTCATTTCCATTCCATAGCATCTTCCAATTTCAATTAGTCTATCAATCATGCCCTGTAGTACCGTTTCTTCCTTAGCCAGTAGCACAAGGTCATCTGCATATTTCACAGTGCGAATTACTTATCCTCCTATTTTTAAGTCTCCAATTTTTTCAAGAGCTTCCTTGTGTAAGGTATTCGCTGTACAATTTGAACAGAATCGGTGACAAAGAGCATCCCTGTCTAACTCCTCTTCCAATCTTCACATTCTAAATTATATATAAAATTTCATTCCCTACCTCACACAGAACACAATACGTGTCCATTATAAAACCCAATCAGTTAATATAATGTAGGAAAATAGTCTGTATTTATTGTAATAGTCAAAATAAACACGTAAATATTCGCACACTTTTGGGGGAAATGTAGATTTGTGATATATTTGGAGGTATATAAATTTATCTGAAAAGCTTAAAGAATCGTGCGAGTCTGTAAGTATGGTAACGACGTACCAGAAGTTTGGATTTTAATGAACGATTTCACATTAACTTGAATGGACAACTAAAACAAATGTCATTTTATGACGAGGATTGTTACAAAAAACAAAATAACATGCAGTGTTCAAATAGGCGTGTTGATTTGCACGTTGACAGTTTGAATAACCTGCAGACCCAAATAAGAGTCTGTGAAAAATAAAAATTATGTAGTTCTCCTTTACGTAATTCCCTCCAGCCTCCTGTTACTTCAGCACCTGACAAACAGCATTCTCTTGTAAAACAAGGACAGCATCAGCAATCGCATAGCTACATTCGTGAATGTGCCGTAAAATAAAGACAACAATATGGATACTACGCATCGTATGTTGCGACCCCGTCATACATGAATACTTTTGCCTAGCAAGGGGTTCACAGACCACAGTTGCATAGTCACTGTGTTGCGGTAAGGAAGAAGTGTTTATCGCATCCGAAATCGTAACAAACTACAGCAGTAAATTTACAGGAGTTGACGTGGTGTTGTTTGGTAGATAGGTAAAAACGTTTACAGCAGCTTGAAAGCAATATGCTTTCCCGACACTTTCGTACCCATTTACCGAAAAACATGAGGCGAAACATTCTAAAAGGCGGTAATTATTTAACACCGATCCACAGGAAAACAGCTGCTTGTTGTTCTTAGCTTGCCTAAGTTGGAGAATGAACGGCTTTAGACTATTCTTATAAGGTTTCTAAAACGTATCAAATTAGCAAAAAATGATAACGAGTATTGTAATAAAAATATTTTGTGTGTGGTTTCTTAAAGACGCCGTCAATAAATCAAACACTAGCGTCAAATGTAAAAGCATTCAATGAACAATGAATTGGAAACTATGCAAAACAAAGCGATCGTGGCCTAATTTAAAATACTATACAGACCTTTCCTAAAGATACTGCGAAGAACCACGAAAACTTCCAAATGTGAACAAATCACAACACTGGCATAGGCACTGATGGAACCGTAACAAAAAACCGTTCAGAAATATGACATAGCAAACAGTAATACGTTACAGAAAGAATCTGTTTTCTTCCCTTAGTAAAGGAAGTACGTTCAACGTAGGACAACTCCATATACAGGAAGGTACCAGCCACAGCCATCCATACTGCTGCCCCCAAGCAGAATGAACAGTCACGGACATTAAGAATAGTGAAGAGGAATAAGAATAAGACCACGACCGAGTTCGTAAAACCAGACGTACACAGCACCACACTTGAAGGCCTCTGCAATGGACCGACTTAGCGTGGATGTGTGGGCTCTTCGACTGTTTGTTTTGGAGCGTTCCATACTCTACGAGAGTTTTGTTTTCATCTTCTCCCTTTTTTTTCCACATGAAACATCTAAACAGCTTTTGTTATTTACTGAATGAAAGTTGCTGCTAATTGTTTGTTTTTCGCTGTAATCAGTGTTTGTTTTACTGGATCCGTTCTAGTTGACAGACTGGGGCCAGCGAGCCCTCTATGAATCGCACCAATTATTATAGCATATTTCTACAGTTCACATGTTTCATATTTTAGATGGCATGTTTATAAAAATATAGGGTAAAGGAGGTAACCTTGGAATACCAGTTTGTAAGAAACGCATAAAAATGTATTTAAAGGGCTGGAATATATCTAGCAGCTAAATTTTATAGACAATTTAACTTGTAACTACACTCCAAATATATTACTTTGTTCTTAATCACCATTTCTTTTTTCCAATGGCTCGACAGCCCCTTGGGGGCCTAGGCCGCCTCATTTTTCGAGGCTTCACGATCACACTTTTTAGACACACCACGTTCGTTCGGTAGGACTCCTCTGGACGAGGGACCAGCTCTTCGCAGAGACCTCTACCTGACAACACACAACACTCACAAAAGACAGACAGCCATGCCCCCGGTGGGATTCGAACCCACAATCCTAGTAAGCGAGCGGCCGCAGACCCACGCCTTAGACCGCGTGGTCACTGGGATCGGCGACTTTCCATACTACCCTGCTATATGAAGGTATTATATGAATTGTCGCTTCACTGTATCATTCTTATACGGACGAATATAAAAGACATAATTTTTAGAAAGTATTAGAATGCAATCATGAGAGTGACAAGCATACATAAGCAGCTACAAAGGGGTCTCACAAAAATTGCACATATATTTTCATTTCCAGACGGAACAAACAACATGGGCCCTGTCTTTACAGATTAAACACATGATATATTTTTCTCCTGAGCAGACTTCGGAAGCGTTTCCAGCACAGTAAATAAACGATGAATTATTATTTGGTTTTCTAGAGTCTACAAAACAGTTATTCTCATTGGATAATCCGTCCTGCAGGTCTATCTCCACAAGCGACTTAGAAGAGTAGTCTTTTGATTTACAGAGGTTTTGCTTCCTTCTAACAGCAGCAAATGTATTTTTCTGTAGTCTTTTGCTGAAACCGGGACGGTCTACATTTTAGGCTGATGTTGACTTTACACCCTTATTCCTCTTCTTCACCTTTCTTCTTTCCTCCTCGGCGAAAATACAGGCTGGTTTTTAAATGGCGAAGAAGTGACGTCAAGCTAAGCGTCTGTTTAACGTTCTTTGTCCACTTGCTTTCGGGGTTAGTGGGATGAATGAAATTTCTTCTCGACTAACACAAAATGACTCGGTCGAAATTACTGATGATGGACCTGTTTCGAAATTTTCACTCTATAATGTTCCAATTAAATATGAAGTCACTGGATCAGTCTTGTTAGGAGTTTCTTGTGGCAATTTGGACGCATCAAAGTCCCAGTCTAGAAATGCCCGCTAGTTAAAAAGAATGACTCTTATGATTTTGAACCTGTTCACAGCTGCTTCTCCATTCTGTGCCCTGAGGTAAGGTCTTCCAAAAGTTCCTCCCGTGACTCCCGGAGGTAATCCTGTACTTCATGGTTGCAAAATATTTTCACACAGCCAAAGAACGACATGTACAGGGGCTGGAATTTTTGTGTCAACTGGGGCGACAAACACACAGTGATCTCATTCTTCCTTCGTGCTAAGCTTTTTATGATGTACAAGTCATGTCCGCCAGAGATAAGTGCTTATTCCTTTGGTGTCACTTTCTCAAAAGAATGTTGAAAACATCTCGTGAACAGGTCAGTTTGTATCTATTCTTGAGGGTAATAAATAACAACAGACCCAGATGGAGCGCTTAAATGGACAATGAAAGTCATACTTCGAAAAATGAGCAAGAGAATGCAGTTGACCTGCACAGCCTGGGTAGACCCTTAACACTCGCAAGGACAATCGCAGAAAAACATACAGATCCTCTAAAAAATATGAGTCTCCATCATTGCATGACGTAGGTTTTTAGCAAATACTGGTCGCCGTTCGTTAGGTGTTTCCTTCATAATAAGCCTAAAGTCAAATGTATGCACAGATCTAACCACACAGAACACTAAACGAAATAACGGTATTAATTCACACGCACAAAATATGACAGCACTTCAGCCTCATAAATTTTTAACTGGAATACATCGCTTACTGGTCACAAACAAGGGGCGGTCGGCTCTGCTCAGCGCCAACCACTGTCAAGGTTAACTGAAAACTCCACAGTCAGTAACTGTAGCTTCCCCGGTGATCACTCAAAAAACCACCATAGTTAAGAAACCCCGTTCTGTTGTTGTTGTTGTTGAGATTCTCATTACCCTAGCTGTTACCACATTCATTTCCATTCCATACCATCTTCCAGTTTCAATGTCTATCAATCATGCCCTGTAGCATCGTTTCTTCCCTAGCTAGTAGAACAAGGTCATCTGCATATTTCAGAGTGCGAATTACTTGTCTTCCTTCTCTAAAGTCTCCAAACCCTTCAAGAGCTTTCTTGGCTGTATAAGTTGAATAGAATCGGTGACAAACAGCATCCTTGTGTAACTCCTCTTCCAGTCTTCAAACTTATACCGTTTTTTTTTGTTCAATAAATATGCACTCTTCCTTGTCTAACATATTACTTTGTTTTTTTTTTTGTCTTCTCACGACGCCTTTCAAACCTTTTGGTTCATCATTAGGGGCTTCCTTATGTTGTTGTTGAGGATCTTCTACCCCTGAATTTCAGGCTTCCGCCGCGATGTTGATGAAATCTGCTGTCTTCTTGGGTATGACGCGGCGTCGTGTGGTAAATGTTTACCGACGTTTCGGGACAACGTATCGGTCCCATCCTCACGGGTCAAGAGTCCGAGTAGGAAAGAAAGCCTATAGCGTAGATTCTGGAAAGTACGGAGGAGTAGCAAAACGTGTGATTTGATGACAGCCAATAGGGTAGAACCAGGATGAGAGAGATGTGGATACAGACAACGTATAGCTGCTGGGGGTACCGATAATGCAAACAGCTGAGACAGTTGGAAAACCCATATGGAATAGAGTAACAGTGAAGGAAGAAAATATAAGGATAAAACTAGATAAATAAATTGCAAATAAACCAACAGTAAAAATTAAAAACGCAAATGAATAAATTAGAAGAATAAGGAATCAAAACAGCGTGCATTTGCATTTTAAGGTCAAAACCACCTCTTTCCACATCCGTTCCATTTAATTACCATTCAATTATTTAATGCTATAGCCGACCGCAGTAACGTCTCGGTCTAAGGCGTGGGTCTGCGGCCGCTCGATTGGTGGGATTGTGGGTTCAAATCCCGTCGGAGGCATGGACGTCTGTTTCGTGTGAGTGTTGTGAGTTGTCACGTAGAGGTCTTGCGTCGGGCTGGTCACTCGTCCAGACGAGTCCTACCGAGTGTGGTGCGTCTGAGTGTGGTAGTGAAGCCTCTACAATGAGGAGGCCTTGACCCACTAGGAGCTGTCGAGATATGGAAGAACAATTAATGCTACATAGTCTGAGTTATTGACTCTGTCGTTAAATAAAATATAAATAAGTAAATATACCTAAGGGCTTTCCTGTTTCAAAGAGTTTTCCGCTTAATGTAAGTACTGTGATAAGTACAGAAGTACATACCCCATGCATTCATGATCATAATCACAAATGGGAAATTTTACTACAGTCATTACATTCTTACTGAGCAGTACAAATGTGCAGATTTTTTTCAACTTTGCTCTCATTCTTTCTTGCTTCCTTTTATCTTTACTTCTTCCAATTCTTTCCCATTTCCCTGCTTTCCTTATTTCTTTCCTCCTTTTTCGATCATTCCTTTTAAGTATCCTTTACATATTTTGCCGACAGCCCGACTTAATTCTTTTCTTCTAAGAGGAATTATAAGAAACATGCTATGGAACAGAATTTAATGAATTCTTTATAAAATATACCATGTTTACCTCTCCTCCATGAACCACTTTCCTTCTCCACCTAAGCGAGTCAAGTAACTGCACTGACAGACAACAACAAATATTCCACCAAACTATTTTACGTTAAATTCTTTTTTTTTTCTTTCCGTTTCAGCGTTAAACTTTGTCAGTCTAATGGAAGTAAGGTTACTTTAAAGAAACCTGGCTTATAAGGTTACATGTTGTGTTTATTACGTAGTAGTAGACAGGTACGAACCTTCTGGGGACTCTGTTGCCTCCAGCCAGGACAGGTGACGGTAGAAGCAGCGGGGTTCCTCCAAAACTTCGGTACCTATCTATTAAAGTACACGATGTCACATCCCAGAAGATACTAATCTTTACAGTTACTGCGTTACAACCTCAGATATTACAAATACACTTCAGTTTCCACTCCACTATTCTATGTT
Organism: Reticulitermes speratus; assembly: GCA_021186555.1. NCBI lineage: Eukaryota > Metazoa > Arthropoda > Insecta > Blattodea > Rhinotermitidae > Reticulitermes > Reticulitermes speratus. The sequence goes on along the minus strand of JAJKFL010000001.1, from coordinate 45,126,989 downwards.
CTTGGGATCGGAAAAACTTTTTGATAAAAGACACATTTTCCTTTAATCCAGGTTTGGTGTTAGACAGGTTTTTCTGTAAACGTTATACTTGTTTTGTGTGCCTATCGATAAAAGAAAAACACTCATTAATCCCTCCCTGTTACTAATTTCTTTCATTTCGAGCCTTATCGTAAGCAGCGATTTAATAAGCCGGATGTAATCTTGTTTCATAAGATTGCGTCTAATTTTAAAACGCAGTCGTTGTTCTCGTAGTACCTGCCGAACCATACAAGCTACAGTTTTTGTGTAGAGTAATGGCTACTCCGAACATCAAACCTCATTAATGTGCTTCAGGAGACCTAAATAAGTCAACAGCCCAGCGATGCCCTTGGACCGACGTGTGCGAGCTGGTCTTGGTGCACTTCAAAAGTATAAAAAAATCTTATCACAGAATACCTTTAAGGATATTCGAATTAAAACTGCATATCCACAGGAACTGAAGGAATGTTTTCAATAACTGTCAGATAAGTTTGCAACAATGCAGAAAAGTATGTGACCTCTGATGTATCCATACGTCTCTCTGTCCGCTAAGTGAACATAATTTAAACGATTCTGGTATCAAAATTTCTTATCTAAATATGTCGACCAAGTTAAAATTCAATAACATTTTGATAGATACAGCCTAATGCAGGTCGGAGGGTAGTAATACAATTGACCGTAAAGAAACAGGGTATGAGAGGATGGACTTCATTCATCTGGCTCAGAACAGGAATCAATGATGTGCAGTTGTGAGCATGATATAATTCTTCTAGTTCTATAAAACGGTGAAATTCTAAAATTATTAGAATTTAATTAACCAATTCAAGCATATTCAAGCAACGCCCCCCTCCCCAAACAATGTCTAATTACTTTGTATAGCTTTACTTTTCTTTGCAGAGACATTGTGATGGAAGCTACTTCTTTTTTTCCTTCAACTCCTTTAACATCATGGTGTATGGCTGTAACATCTCTTCGAGTTGTCGAACAATTTTGATACTCCTTTCCATTGAAGGGTCCGAGTGATATATTTTTATTCTTGAAGCGACTCCTTGAATTTGCGAAATCCCGAAGTAGGAATCCGCGTAAAGGGAGGAGTGAGTGTGCTTATGTGTTATGTCTTTCTGACACAGTAGTAACATTCATGTATTTACGCAGGTGACACATGTATGTTCCAAACTGTGTCATCTGAAGGATAAACATGCAACTTAATTCATTATTTTAACGGACAAAAATGGTTCTTCGTAAAGATATCAAAGGGACAAAGAAAGGTAGAAATAGGATAAAGGATGAACATAGAAAAGACTGATTTCTCGCTCAACTACAAAGGGCTTTTTCACTAATAATAGAATAATTTTGCCAGTTGTCTTTTAGACTTTAAGAAGGTGAGTTCTGTTTTCCGAGTCAACTGGAATCATATTTCCCCAAAGCTCTTGCGACTGCATTCCACGGTACGTAGCCTAGCGCTGTTCTTTCGTAATTGATTGCACTGTACTCACATTACGAACATTTCTGCACAAGTGGTTTTCCACATGTCAAAGGGAGCCCCTGGAGGAAAGATGGTGGATGCGTGCAACTAATTGGGTGTGAGACAAGGGCAGTGACGAAGGACTGACGGATCCGTGGGGTTCTCTTCAAGATATAGCCCTACAGAAACCCTTATTCTTGGAGGGGTGATATTGCCTCCTCTTCCCCAGCACGCCAGGCTGTCAATCTTACAAGAAATTGCAATTCCACAGTAAGACGGGTGGGAGAATATGTTTTATACTCTTGGCTGTGCTATTCGGATCCGTAGTTTGTGCAGAAATGGATGAGGGGAGAAACCACACGTAAGCAGCAACAGAAAATTGCGGGATAGAAAGTTTATCGCGGAAAAAAGGTCTCTAGTCCGTACTAAATATGTTGTCTGTTGCTTGATGTAATAAGAATTTCAAATTTGGTTACATTCTAATTAGGTTAAAAGAATTAACTTCAAAGGCTTGTGTTTAATTTGCACAGGAAACCCCCTCTGATGAATGAAATTCGTGTAAATATTGTATAGGAGTTACAGTTCAATTCCTACCTCACATGAATCAAAGTGTTGATTCATTAACAAGAAAAAACGCCTAAAGTTTTTAAAGCAGAGATGGCGAAACTTTTAAAGTTTTTTTAATGGAATTCGTCCCGTTGTGTTTTAGCTTCCTGGTGTACTATAAACAACGCGAAGTAGGAGACAGCAAGCACAAAATAACCGACATTTATAATAAGTTGCCTAACAATAAAGGTATAATTACACATACAACATAATAATTCCGGAAACGTACACAATTTAACAAAGGTTTGAACGCCAGAAAAGAATAATATCATAAGGTTTGAAATCATCGAAATCAAGAAAACACGAATACATATATAAATAAACCAGGCATATCGATACAAAAAAAAAGCTGTACATAAATTTAATAATTTTAGAAACGATGTGGTATGTTTTAATAACACAAAAATATATAAAACATAACAAACACTAATGCTACATTATAATAACATTCGTCAAATTAGTGAGATCTCACAAATTACAAAATATATTTTTAATGCATGTCCACCTTGGTTTTAGGTAATGTATATTAATGCCTGAAGATGGTCAAAATATAACCGAAACATGCAATAAACGTTATTAAATAAATATAAAAAAATTGTGTCTGATGGAAATTTATAACTGATAAGAAACATTTTAAGGTCGCCTGCCAGAACGTAACAGGAAAACTTTTGTACACAGGAAAACAAATTTCATTCTGATCCATACATACAAACACACAGGTAAAATGAGACCTCATCAGTAATTTACTTTCGGCTTCTTTTATTTACAATTTTTTATGCCAAATGTTGCTTTCGTGGCAACGCGTGACAATGATTCGCGTATCTGGTTTGCGCAAATAAGAAACTAGCTGTTGATTGTGTAAATCACGCGACACATATAACAGTTTCAGTAACGTTAAAGTCGTACTTTATAAATCAACTACTATTAATCTCAAAGTTTGAGCCCAGTGGCCGCGCGGTCTAAGGCGTGGGTCTACGGCCGCTCGCTTGCCGGGATTATGAGTTCTAATCCCGCAGATGGTACGGTTGTCTGTCTCTTGTGAGTGTTGTGTGTTGTCAAGTAAAGGTCCCTGCGTCGGGCTGATCACTCGTTCAGAGGAGTCCTACCGAGTGTGATGTGTCTGAGTGATCGTGAAGCCTCGATAATGAGGAAGCCCTAACCCACTGGGGCTGTTGCGCCATGAAAGAAAAATATCTCAAAGGCAAAAAATATATATATTTAATACTTTGCTCAACCTCTTGCTTCTTCAGGAGTTCTGCAATGTCGCTTCCTATTTTACAACTGTACGTAGCATCTAAAATGTATAAATGATTGGTCAACAATAAAACTTCATATACTTTTACGGAAATAAATTATTTCAGTGTTTTACCAAAGAGTGAGATATAAGTTTCTTAGTTGGGTTATGGGTTACTAATATGTGGGTAGATAAGTAGATAAATAGAATACCCTGCAAGCAAATATGAACGTACACAAACAAGTAACTGGATTACTGGCTGAATAATTTATCTGCTACCTAAGCAGCTAGCTCTCGGTAACGGAATTCCAACTTTCAATATCGCTGCAACCAAGCCCATTACTGAGGCAGACACCAAGCCAAAACCACACAGTTCATATTAACAACACAACAGGAATTTATTTAAGAATTATCGTACTATTTATATTCCCTCCGCGTAATATCTTTATTATCTTTATTAATACTGCAGACAAGAACACAATATGCATAAAAATTTTTGTTAGGTACGTAAACCGGAAGAAAAGAGAACACATGGAAAACCTAGGCATAGATGGAAGGACATGGTTACAATGCACTATAGAAACTGAAATGGCATACAATATGAGCCAGCTGCCGCTCTTGTGAAAATAGTAATTAAACCGTGTTCCATAAAATGCAGAGTACATTTACTCTTGACTAGCTGGACAACTATTAGCTTTTGAAGGAGAAGTTAAAAGAAAATGTGTTCTTACGGTTCTTCGTGCGAAATATCATTTCATTCCGCATTTAATATATATCTCTCTCTTATCACATACATAACTGTAGGAAAAACATATAAACTAAATGTAAAATACAGTTTTATGTTTGTGGTCAAGACTGCAGATCGGACTTACAATTCTGTTTTACATTGAATCCTTGACCCCAATATGCATTATACCTGGAAAATGTGTGGGTGATAGACAGCCAGCAGAGCGCACGAACTTCACAGCTATGCTGTGACTGTAACCTGTCTATATACCACAAAAAGGGCGGTTTATTAATTATTTCTTCATTACGATTTTTTCGAACTACCGAGGTAAAGTTAAAATGCTTTGATCAGCTGAGTTCGTAAGTAAACAATTCATTAAGCCTTTAACGTATTTGAAACAGCCAAAATATGGCACGTTTTATGTTGCATTTCTCTGCGTTTCTGACCGTCACAGTGTTAACGTATTTCATTTATTTATAGAAATCGCACACAAAATTACGTGTCTTTTAGCACTGATAATCACATTGGACAGAGTGTAAATTTGAGGTTCCAATTGCGGTAAACGTAAAGATTGCGCTCTTGTTGGATTGACGCTGAACAGTGTGGTATGTACAAATGTTTTAGCACTGTGCTACCGCCATACTCAGGGTAGAAGAGATGAGTGGCAGATTATATCCGCTATAATTAAGAGGTACATTTTCTAATAAGAAAGCGACGGTATTGTCTTGGATAGAAGTCTTAAAAATCGTAAATGACAGACGGGTAGACCGGTTTAAGACAAAGAGGTAGAGAGTCAGACAGACAGGTACATATTCTGATATAGCGTCAGACATACAGTCAGGTAGACAGACGGGTAGAGGTTCAGGTAGACAGATAGGTACAAAGTCAGGTAGACAGACACGCAGAGGGTCAGGTAAACAGACATGTAGATAGTTAGGCAGACAGATAGGTAGACACTAACGTAGAAGCACTGGTAGACAAAGAGGTAGAGAGTCAGACAGACAAGTAGGCATTCAGGTATAAAGTCAGGCATAAAGTCAGGTAGAGAGAGAGGTAGAGGGTCAGATAGACCGTCAGGTAGACAGACTGATAGAGGGTCAGGTAGACAGACTGGTAGAGGGTCAGGTAGACAGACAGGTAGAGGGTCAGGTAGACAGACAGGTAGAGGGTCAGGTAGACATAGAAGTAGAGAGTCAGTTGGACAGTCAGGTAGACAGTCAGACTAGAGTCAGGTAGACAGATAGGTAGAGGGTCAGGTAGACAGACAGGTAGAGGGTCAGGTAGACATAGAAGTAGAGAGTCAGTTGGACAGTCAGGTAGACAGTCAGACTAGAGTCAGGTAGACAGATAGGTAGAGGGTCAGGTATACACAGAAGTAGAGAGTCAGTTGGACAGTCAGGTAGACAGTCAGACTAGAGTTAGGTAGACAGATAGGTAGAGGGTCAGGTAGACAGACAGGAAGAGGGTCAGGTAGACATAGAAGTAGAGAGTCAGTTGGACAGTCAGGTAGACAGTTAGACTAGAGTCAGGTAGACAGATAGGTAGAGGGTCAGGTAGACAGACAGGTAGAGGGTCAGGTAGACATAGAAGTAGAGAGTCAGTTGGACAGTCAGGTAGACAGTCAGACTAGAGTCAGGTAGACAGACAGATAGAGAGTCAGGTAGACAGGCAGGTAGAGGGTCAGGTAGACAGACAGAAATAGACAAAGCGGTAGAGAATCAGATAGAGGGGCAGATAGACAGGCAGGTAGACATAGTTATTGAATGCTTAGTAGCTTTAAATGTAGTCTGATGTATTCAAAAACAGTTACCAGTAAGGCGAATTCAATTTCTTAGATTGTGTCACAAGTCACGTGCAGGTAGCTTACTATCGAATAGAATGTTGAGACTTATATTAAAGCCCTAGTATGAAGTACAGAGATGTGACAATTTAAACTGCTAGGGGCCTACTGAAGTGCGCATGGTGAGATATCGAACGTGCCTCGGATAGGTTCCTGCTGGGCCTACAGTAACGGAAATTAACTCTCAGGTCTAAAATTGAATTCCCCCGCCCGCACCACCCACATATTCTGTCTCTCTTGTTCACTAACTTTCTCATCCTTGATATATACGTAGTATGTTCAACAGATTCCGAGACTGCAGTATGCAAAGGTAAGGCACTAGCTGCAGTGCTGTGACTGTCACTAAGACTCTCAAGCTGTTTTAACAATCCTAACTGTACAAACTTTGCTAGATTAAATCCTCTGCAGCTGGAAATAGAAGCACTACAGGGCGGAGAGACTTAATTCGGTTTAAACATAGGAAAGAACAGATATAAGTGTATCTCCAAAATGCCCTACGGGTATGAAAACTTCTGAAACTGAATTTATAAATGCAGACTTTGAAAATCAGTCTTTATATTAAAAGTTAATTCAGTTACTAAAGGATTATTAAGGTTTTATTAGGGCAATTACATAAAAAAGTATTAGATGGGTGTGGAAAGTATCAAATCACAGTTTTATAATTCCGCAGGCCAACGCAGCTCAAAGTCGCCATTTTTCCGGGTTTCTGAATTTTGTTTTGTAGGTATCTGATAGGAGCCCTTGGATGAGAGATCGGAGCATCGCAAGACACCCAACCACACAGGACAACACAAACACACAAGCGCCGACTTAGTCCATATTCCAAGTGTAATTCAACCCCATGATCTCGACGTTGGACAGGTATAAAGTGATTGACTTTTACACAGCGCGAGCACTGAGAGAACTGGAAAAGTATTTCGCACAGAAGTGATGTGAAATAGGTGTAAGTGCAAAATTTTAGTATAAGACACTAAGAAGGGAGATGGCATTGGAAACTTAGGCTTAGGTGGTAAGATAGTATTAAAATATATCTTCAGGAAATGAAGTCTAATTACTTCGACTCTACTGTATTGACGTCAGCATTGGATAGGGTCCATTGGTGGGCTTGTGTTATGACTAAGAAATCTTGTGGTTAAACAAAATAGGAATTCCCTCGCCGATTCCAGTGGCGTCGCGGTCTAAGGCGTGGGTCTATGGCGTTCGCTTGCTAGGATTGCGGGTTCGAATCCTACCGGGGGCATGGATGTCTGTCTCTTGTGAGTGTTGTGTGTTTTCAGATAGAAGCCTCTGCGAGGCGCCGATGCCCTGTCCGGAAAGGTCCTACCGAGTGTGTGCGCGTGTGTGTATGTGTGTGTGTGTGTGTCCTTGAGTGTGACCAGGTGCAACAATAACCGTCTCCACCTACAATGATTAGATACAAGTTTTCAGACTAAGAAATAAAGAAGGGATTCGCTCATAAAATAAAACACTACTTTATTCATGCACGCGGTGGCGCAGTTCGTTGAGGCACTGCACTACAATCCGGAAGGTCGCGGGTTCGATTCCCGATGGTGACATTCGAATTTTTTATTGACATAACCATTTCGGTCGCATTATGGCCCTGGGGTCAACTCAAATGAGTACCAGGAATATTTCCTGGGAGGTAAAGGCTGCCGGTGCGTAGGGCTGACAACCTTACCACCTTCATGTGCCGATTATCTAGAAATCTGAGAGCCTCAACCTCCTGGAACCCTAAGGGCCTGTCCAGGTCTGTAATGGGATTGTTTTAACTTTTACTTTATTCATGAGAGATCCTTCACACGTATTTACGTATGTACGATACAAATTGAGAAAGACGTCACAAACTGGGAATCAGATTACAATTCGAGTATTTGAAATTAAATTCTTTATAGCTCCACACTGAGCTGGGCACATTTATAGATGGTTATAGCCAGTAGCACGGAAGGCTTTGATAAATGTATTATATCTTCATCTCGCACGTTGCCAAAGTCCCCGAAGTGTAGTCACGTAGCAGCACGTTCCCTGAATCAAGAACAAACGTTTTGCCGTGCTCGAACCTTTTCTTCGCTTCAGCACAATTCCCGGATCTTACACCCACCGCCTCACAAAAATCAATCTTCTTTCCGTTTCTCTTATTTCGTAAGGAGATGTAAGGACTTACAACATCGTGTGTGTATTATTTTATGGGGAAAGTAGCATTTGTAGTAGGTCTGTGTGGGTGTTCGTATACCCTGTGTCACTGATTCAGTCTATAGCTTGTTTATTTGGATGGAAACAGACTTATGTTATTACCTGTGTGTAGAGTAAAAACGTAAATTTGGCTTTATGAGTTCTACTCGGAACTACTTGCACAAACTGAATGGAAATTGTATTCTCAAAAACGAATTCTTGCTTCTTAAAACACAGCACGACTTACTCGGTTTCTACAAGCTAATAAATTTCTGAATACCATTATCATTTAACTTCGTGGTGAATTAATAGTCATTACAAATCAGTTCTAATTAGACCGCTGAGTTAAAAAGAAATTGGTGAAGTATTTCTCATACAGAACATCAGAATAGCAGTGTATAATCAAATCTCTCAGAGTAAAGTACCTTTAAACTCGAACAACATTCATAAGAGGTTTGCTGTTAGATTAAATTAATAAACGCTTTTATGGTTTTTGGGCGTGATGAAGAACTTGCCAGAATATGAAGAAGCACAAGAATTCGTTGAATATGTGGTTTCGTAATAAATATCACATTACGAACAGCCACGAAACTGCTGCCTTTTAGGTGCGTTCGCAAAATTGCGAAAATCGACAGTCTGTTTCGTAATGTCTGTCTGTCTTTTCCGTCCTAATGGAACAACTCGGCTCTCATGGAAGCTGATATTTGAGAATTTTTGGAAAATCTCTTACATTGTTTAATTTTCATTAAAATCTGACAAGAATAGAGATATTTTGCAAGAAGAACTATGTACTTTTATGATCATATCTCGCTCAAATCTTCTTAGAATGAGAAATGTTTTAGACAGGTTTGTAGAGACAATCAAAATACACGTTATATTCAATAACGTTTTTCCGAAAATCGTGCCGTTTATGAGGCAATATGGAAAAATATTGTACAGCCAGAGAGGCCACAGATGCCAATATCATACGGCGCATGCGCAATGCATGCCGGACAAATAAGGCTACAGACACGCACGCAGAATATGTAACACTCATTGCTTTTCCATGCCAAAACTGCCTACGCGAAAGCGTTTCAGTGTTACGATATACGTACATTGCCTGTCTTTTTATATCATCGAAACAATCTTTTGGACTCATGAAAGAATAAATTCCGAGTAGGTGTAAGTGAGGTTAAAAAGAAACAAATATGTCAAGAATTACCGGAAAGCAAAATTCATCACAAACCTGTTCGAGGGAAATTACTTTAAACGAAGTTTCAACAAAAATTCGCGAGAGAGTAATTACCAGAAAAGAAGTTTGACAGAACCTCACTACAGGGAGATTATGGGCAAGCATGGTTCAATCCAAAGGCGTACTAGAGGGATGACAGGGGACAACGTTTCAATAGAAATTCGCTCGGGTGTAAATGCCGGAAAGAAAAGTTTCTAAGTAAATAGGCACTCAACCTGTATTTTTAGGGTACCGATAACTGAGGGCTCGAAAGGAAGATATATCAACTATTTGCGCAGTAATCTAGAAGACCTTGAAGAAGACGGAATATGTTAAAATATAATTTAGGGAAAGCTGTATGGTTATTATGCACCTTGAAATGTCTCCAGATCGTGTGTTGAGGCGTGTGTTAATTTTATTGATAATAAATTACATTTTCAGGGTCAGTCAGTTAAGAAGTAAGCCAGCAAGTTAATTACATATTCAATTTCTGAGTTTTTCATTTACCAAATTGGCTCTCATTACTCTCCAGCTATCTTCGTGGTCACAGTTTAAGACTCTTACATCCTATTTCGGAGGTTTCAGTTTCAAAATTCGGCCCAAAATATCGGCTGTTCTCTCGGGCATTTCATTAACTTTAAGAAAATTCTGTGCGTTAAAATGCGTCGCGACGGTGTTCTTCCACGTCCTTTTCGGCTAAAAATGCAAAATCATCATACCGTTCACGCCGTATAACTTTGTAGTTGAAGGGGAGTCGTCAAATACACCAAGGACGAAACATTTTCCAGTTATTTGTACTATCCAAACCTTTAATTCAAGTTGGTTCCTTAGATGTCGCTTCAGGTGTAGAAAAGCTACTTGCACCCACGAAAATCCCTACAGAATGCTATCGTTTGGCGAATTAATGGAAGTTCAATAATCCCTTCTCATAAAAGTGATATCGAAAATAAAAAATAATGATTGCGGACTCTTTTGCGTGGCAAGTCATTTTCTGAAATGAGGCGCAAGGGGGCGAGGTATGTTTATCGAAGACAGTCCATAAATTTAGCAACATGACAACACTGGATTTCAATATCGGAAAACGGTACATTTTAATTTAAATGTTTCTTACTTTCACTATTCAACTTACTCAGCAATTAAGCAATTTCTTGCAACATGAAAAAGCAAGCCGGAAAATTTCATTCAGATGATAACATATAACGTATCACAATTCGAGAAAATTAAAACAGCTTTTAAAAATGGTATTACATATTTTGAGTGTGTGTTTGCAGCCTTAATTATCCAGCATTCAACGCGCATGCGCCGAATTATATTGTCATCTGTGACCTGTCTGACTCAACCATATTTTTCCACATTATCTCATAAACGGCACACTTTTTTGAAAAAACGTTATTGAACATAAAATGTGTGTTTTGAGTTTCTCTACAAATTTTGTCAGAAACATTTCTCATTCTAAGAAGAATTCAGCGAGATATCACCATAAATAAACATAGGTCTTCATGTAAAGTACCTGTTATTCATGTTATATTTTAGTCAAACTTGAATCTTCTCGAAAGATTTTCGAAAAATACTCAAGTATAAAATTTCATGAAAATCCGTCCAGTGGGAGCCAAGTTGTTCCATGCAGACGGACGGACGACTGACAAACAGACATGACGAAGCTAGTAGTCGCTTTTCGCAATTTTGCGAATGGGCCTAAAAACTCACTTCCTACTTAAAAGAAAACTCACTGCTTCTTCATTACGAGTATCAGTCGGTTTATGTTATACAGGAAAATAATCGTTGCTTATTCCGAAAATCATAATAAATCCACAGATACATCATATGTATGTACGTATGTATGTAGAATGTATAGTTTTTGGGTGTTAAAGCATGCGACGCGCCTATTTAACCACTCTGCTTTAAAAGATTAATAGGACCGTCCCATGACATATACGCCTCGGTATCTAAAAGAAAATACTTAACGATTTATAATCAACACCCATGCAAGTGTGTAATTCTTCCGTGCGTGCTACACGTCCGATTCGTCCAAACCATCTTCATTTTTGTGCATGTAAAGCAGCACGGTTAAATGTCCATATCCTTTGAATCAATTGTCTGAATGATATTAGTTTTAGCGTACAGACAAGAGGCTCATAGAGGGCGTCTTTAAACAGTAAAGGAAGAATTCCCCCTATCCGTCTATCCTTCTGTCACCTCGTATCAGCGCCTGAGTCGTTGTATAGAATTCTGCTGCATTATTTCACTAATTTTTGTCCGGAATTTCCGAATGCCAGCTGTCTCGATCAGCAACAAAGCCCAGTTTACTTAAGGCTATAGATGTACTTGTTCATTTATCCCATCAACCGTTACAAAGATTTTGTTTAATTGGATACAAGAGGCCTTCACCAAAAGTTGTAGAGCTATTCCGATTTTCAGGCATAGAGACCCATAATAAATTCGAGATTAAATAACACCATAATTGGCTTTCTCACGTATCGCGTGAACGGTCTCATAGAGTTTCGTAAAATTCGATATGGGAGAATTGACGTAACTTTAATTTCGTTTTTCAGATTTTAGTTAAGTTTAATAAACTTCAAAGAACGCATTTGTTACATCTGGGAACTTCATTACGAACTACTCTTTAAATACTGCCTGCTTTATTTTTCTTAGCTTCAATACAGAATTGAGCGGTGCCGAATGTAATACACTTTTATGTGGGTAAAGGTGAGGTTTGTTCTTTTGTCTTCAAAAAACAAATCTGTTATAATTTAAATTTGTACACTCATGATATTTTTTTTTTCATGGTTCGACAGCCCTAGTCATTCTAGGTCTCCTCAACGTTGGAGTTTCGAGATCTCACTCAGTCATACCACACTCGGTAGAACTTGTCTGGACGAGTGATCGGCCCGTCGCAGAGATCTCAACCTGACAACACACAACACACAATCCATGCCGCCGGCAGGATTCAAACCCACAATCCCAGCAAGCGAGCGGTCGCAGACCCACACCTAAGACCTTGCGGCCACCGGGATCGGCAATCCTGGCATGTAGTCCCTTTAATTTACTGCTGGTAATAAAACACTGAGAGAAATTGCTCTACTCTTATTGCAGGGGCAGCACGTCCCTCCCAAGAAGCAAAATTTCTACCTGATTTCACAGTCCCACATTCCTGAAGGCAGTACTTATCACAGTAACCGTCGTGAAAACCTAAAATCTCTAACAGCAAATAATTTATTCTTCTGAAGATCATATACTTGACAAGTTCCATATATGATAAAAAAAAACAAGTATAACTAAAGCGCGTAATCTGGTCTCCATGAAGTTTAATGTGATGTTATAAACTGAAACCTTCTTCCTTCGAATCGGATTGTGTCACCTTGATGTGCACCCTGTACGTGTCGCGTAGTCCTTTTAGTAATCTTTATGGTGTCCGTGGAACGTAATGTCTACACAATCATTCCAGTTACTTTCAATGATATAGCTTAACTTCGAACCAGAAATGTTGGCACGCACATTTACTACAGCTTTCTTGTCACATGTTGGAAATATTCTTTCAACTTTCATGCATTATGTTTCTACCGACTGTACAAAAATTAAATTCCCTAAAACAACTAAGTCATGTGTAAGAGTATATGCAACATCGGCTGTATTCCTTCCTTAGTTACAGCAAATCAAATCTTTAAATGTCCACCATATATATGAATATAACACAGAAAGGTGTTTTACTTGTCTACCCAACAACAACGGATGTAATAAATTTGTGGATACTTGATAGAGTACACAGAAATACTTGAAGGTTGACCAGGTTTATATATGGGAATTAAAATTCAAGCATATGTTTTCTTTCTTTAAATATTGCCCTGTACTAAATCGCAAATTACACACCAACGAAATGCATTATATTTTCACTTTTTATTCTTTAAACAAGCCAATGGTAGAAGATACATCTTAAAAACCCATATAGCTTCAATTTATCTTTTTACTGCGAAAATAGTGACGAACCTTATTCAAGGATTTTATAATCTGTGTTTTGTATATTTAAATACAGAAATTGTAAACAACTGTAATTTATAATTGATAATGAAACTTAACTATATGTGATATATAACATAAAAACAGACATAAACAATGGATGTAAAGTAAATGTAGATTACGAGCCCCCTGAAGATGGCCTTGGAAGGGCTGAAACATATGTAGGGGTTAAAGAATAATAAGTGAAAATATAGTGCATTTCGTTGGTTTGTAATTTGTGATTTTTTAAAAAATGCACGGTGAAATAACATAAAATTGCCCTGTACTCTTCATGTAGCTTCTTGGCTTACCGAAGTAATATATATATATATATATATATATATATATATATTCTCAAGTTAAAGCAGTGCTGAAATCAAATGTTGAAAGGGGCTGCAAAGTCGATAGGGGTTATAATAAGTTTGGCAACAGTAAAATTACTAATCAGATGTGCAAAATGAATCTGGGTATAAAAAGATAAATGAATTTTAGTTTAAACAAGACGGACAATGTACGTATAAACGCAACATTGAAGCGCTTTCGCGTGTTCGTGTAACCATCGTTGCCGTATTACATACTCTGAGTGTGTGTCTGTAGCCTTAGTTATTCAGTACGCAATGCGCAAGCGCCCTATTATATTGTCATCTGTGGCCTGTCTGGCTCTACCATATTTTTCCACATTATCTCATAAACGGCACAATTTTCGGAAAAGTTATTGAACACAAAATGTGTGTTTTGATTTTCTCTACAAGTTTGTCTAAAACATTTCTCACTCTAAGAAGAATTCAGCAAGTACTATTATAAATGTACAGAGGGCTCCATGTAAAGTACCCGTTATTCTTGTCAGATTTTAAAGAAACTTGAAATTTCTCGACAGATTTTCGAAAATATTCAAATGTCAAAATTCATGAAAATCCGTTCAGTGGGAGCCGAGTTGTTCCATGCGGAAGGACAGACAAACGGACAGTCGTAGAGACAGACATGTCGCAACTAATATTTGTTTTCTGCAATTTTGCGAACGCGCCTAAAACCAGTCTTCCTGAAAGTAAAACAAAATGTCTTGTCCAACGGCCACTTGAATTAACTTACCAGTAGTCTATATCTCTTTCACATACATTCAGAAACGTCTGCTATGAAACAGTAAAATAGAAAACCTTTCTAGATTTTTTTTTACAGTTTATCGAAACGTATGAGGGGATCCAACGTGAGTGCTAACATCTATGTAAATACATTGCAGCATCTCGACGCTATCTCAGGAAGATGCTTCAAGCATGTCGAATTGGGCGAGTAGATTCTGGCAGAAGGCATCAACTCAAGGCCCGTTTTTGACAAAGCTTTGCTTGTAGATGCAAGCACAGATATCATTTCTTGAAATATTCTCCATATTTTAATCGTAGTAGGTGTTAATTTCTGGAGTCTCAGTGCGTATATAACCATCAGTGTGACACACGCATGGCAAGGACGAATAATTGACATAAGTTTTGGTCGACAAACAGAAAGAGGGAAGACCGCTTGGGAGAATCAAAAGTAGATGTCAGAATAATATTGCAACGGACTTAAAATAAAACGGGCGCTGAAGTGCGGACTAGAGTCTTACGATACATGATAAAGACCAGAGGCGGAATTTTGTGAACACGGTAATGAATCATCAGGTTCCACAACAAACCGCAAATCTCTTGGTCGCCTGAACTGCTAGTAGCTTCTCAAGATAGACTGCTGCGTGGAGTCAATTTTGTAAATGTTTCGGAAACTGACGTATACTGGGCTCTGCCTTCGCTATGTGAGACACATCAAACACACATGACGTTTCCGAAGTTACATACTCTCCTCATTTGTTAGATCACGTGTGCAGTCCATTGACAATACAGCTTTCTGTTGGGCCAAGCTAGGCACGTGCCTCCCCGCGAATGGAAACATCCAGCTCCCAAAAGTTTCTGTCCTTTTTCTTTTTTAATACTAGACGATGGACAAACTCCACACACATAGAAATCCTAAATGTAATATGTCATAGTCAGAACTTTTAGGATGCAAGGTAATTAATACACTCAAAAATAAACAGTGTTGTTATTTAATTAGTTATAATTATTTTTAAAAGGTAGATATATAGATTTTATGGTAATTAAATCGTAACAAGCTTAATTAAAACGGACTAGACCCAGGCCCGTGTTACTTGTATCCATACACTCTTGTTCGAAAAACTATAAATTTAATTTTCCTCTTTTCACTCAGGCAACCTTGGATAATTTAGTTGTTATACTGACTAGGCTAAGGTCTGGACTATTCGGAATTCAACACCCAGCAGGGGCAATACATTATTCTTTCGTCCTAAACGGCCAAATTGTCACTGGGGCTCACCCAACCTTCTGTGAAATATTTACGAAGGTTTCTCTAGTCAGGGGTAAAGCGGTCGAGGCGAGAAGTTGACCTCTCTCGTCCATATAGTGCCGAGTTTAAAAATAAGAAGATTCATAGCTCTACTCCCCTTATATGCCTTCAGGACGTGTACTGGGAGAGCGTTACCTTTTAACTTTCAATTTAGGCTTATTTTATCCAATGTGTGGCACTCCCTCTTCTTACGGTCTGGTTAGCAACTCCGAATAAACACAAATAAATGCCACGAAATTATACACAGTTTACACGAATTAAATTGCAAGTAGTCTAAGTGTAAGAGGTCTATACGCTCATGATAACTGATTAATGAAAGATTTATTCAAAATTTAGTCTGTCTTACGACAGGTCCATAGCCTCTTCCAAAGCCAGTTCTGCACAGAGTACGATATAGTGCTTCCTCTTTCAATTTCCAGTATCCTCTCCTTTCCAGCAGCTGCTTATGTCTTCTCCATCGTCTTCCTGTCACTTCTATGCTTCTCTCTAGGTTTCCTTCAATAACGTGTTTTAGGACGCATTTACTACGCAAGATGTGACCAATACAGTCAGCCTTCCTTCTTTTATTGTTTGTAGGATATTTATCTCCTCCTTCACTCTGTAATTCTTAATGAAAGATAAAAACCCGAAATTATTTCATGACACTTTAGTAACTCAAGACTATATATCTTCGAATCCTTCAAATTGGCCAGTTACTGTGACCGCGCGGTCTAAGGCGTGGGTCTGCGGCCGCTCGCTTGCAGGGATTGTGGGTTCGAATCCCGCCGGTGGAATGGATATCTATCTCTTGTGAGTGTTGTGTGTTGTCCAGAGGAATTCTACCGAGAGTGTGTGTGTGTCATTGAGTGTGATCAGGTGCAACAATAACCCTCTACACCTACATTGAGTGGGTAGGAAAAGGTCAGAATAAGAAAGGAAGAAGAAAAAAATTCGATGGTAGTGAATAATGAATTGTGGTTTAGCGGTCGGCTTAATTAAATTACCATCGGAGCACTTGATTAGAGGGACTGTCCAGGCCGAAACTCGAACCTGTCGCCTTCCAAATACACGTTACAAAATTCAGCACTTGAACCAACTTGTTTGGTAATGTCACTATTTACTGGAGATTGAACTACGACTAATTATGTCGATACAACTGCCAGCATTACGTGTTCTGTCACATGCAGTTCAGTACATTGCAACTGAGCTAATATGAACGTTGTTTAGTGCAAAAAAGGTCATGATATATTGTCCTAAAAGCGAACGACTCGTATGAAGGTTCCCATGTCACGTCACCATTAACCGCACTTTGTTCAAGTCAGTGATAGAAGACTGGTTGTAGCTTCTAGAGGTAACAGCCATGCTTCCTGCAACATTTGCCACGTGTCCTGAGATTTTAGCTGCAGCCCAGAATATGGAGCATTTACTTTGTTGGTAAAAAAAGTTGTGCCTGTACTTAATTAAGTACCACGCCATGAATATATATAAGGAGTGTAGATATATCTGCAGGTATTCTTTAATCTTGGCAAAAGATGGCGGCGTGTGATAAATGTCACGCCCCGGGCCTCTTTACCATTGAAGAAAGTGATAAAGGTATTCTTTCGATAAGTGGCTGGGTGGGCCCATAGAGGTGTGGGGGTAGCGGAGAAAAGAGAAATCGCTACCCCTTCTAGGAATCAAACCCCGAATCGCCAGTCGTAAAATCCGTTATACGGTGTAGGATTCTATAAATGCGAGGAGGGATTTCTAGTCAAGGTTGGCATTTCACTGGGCTGTTTTTATTATTGTTATCACATTACTATTATCACTCTTATTATGATCATTATAATATTAATATTCTCGTGTTTGCACTGGCTTTCCATACATAGTGAATTCTGTAGGCAGCACACCTTTCTTCCTCATTATATCCATTGGTTAATATGGGTAAAAACACAAGTTGTTTGATTCGACATTATTCAGAAAAACAGGCCTAGAGGAAATGGCCTATTCTTCCTCTTCATTGGCATGCGGTCCTTACAGTTTAACCAGTACCTCCTTCAGAATGATAGCCCGTACAGATCTGTTTTCTGCTTTCTTCCTCCATCTCTTGACACCCTTCTATTTCAGATCATTTTCGTTACAGTCTAACCACCTTAATTATGGTCTTCCTGCTTTTCTTCTTCCACCTGGCTTCCCCACAAATACTTTCTTTACGGTCCTATCATCAGACATTCTTACCACATGACCAGCCCATTCTAGTTTTCTTAATTTTTTGTTGTTACAATATTTGGTTTTATCTACATAACCTGTAATTCATCATTAGTTCGGATTCTCCAGCCATTTTGATCTTTTATTAGGCCCTACATCTTTCTCAGTATTTTCCGCTACCATGTTTTAAGGGACGATTTATTTGCTCTGTCATAGCAAAGGAAAGGGCCTATTAATATTATTATTATTACGTAATTAACTCCTTGGAACAGAGCCATTCTTGAGGAGCTGACAGTCGCTCAACCAGTCAAGATAGTCTTCTTATTCTATCGGAACATGTTAACAAAAGATAGCCAATGAAATGTATCCTGAGCCAGATGAATCCAATCTGCATCTTCACGTCAAACACTCACGCCTCATTCGCTGCCATCATATGGTCGGGCATGTCAAACACTAATTGCTGATATTTGTAAAAAATCAAAAACAGAAAGTACACATTCCTTTATTCTTGCGTGTGGCCGTCATTCCAAATACCTGTCGTTCCTGACTCAACAAATAGGGCCACAACTGTCAGACAATGGTCGCAAGGTACGGATTTCAAGACACTAATGATAATTCATTTAATTTGAGTCACTCTGGAGTTGGATTCCTATCAGCAACGCCCCATAGAGAAAGCAGAGGTAAATGCTTTGATTATGAATTCAGAGAAGTGTGTTGAACTTGCGTTACAAGCTGTTCGCGAGCCTTCAGCATTTAGCATGCAGCCAGTATGTGCTAATTATTTGTAATGAAGATGCCCTACGAGGATTGCTGTGCAGATAAACAAACTGGTTGTCATGGGAAGCTAACTTCACGGAAATAACCTTTAATCTCTATTGTTTTGGCCGTGTCTATTTTTATTTCAACAGCTACTTCTACACAACAGTGTAAACAACAACGATTTTCATTCTTTTGAAAGTTTCGTATGTGTCTATTATACCAGTATATGCTCAAAACTCTGTACAGTCAAATCTATAAAAATGTTATTGAACTTACACAATTGGGACTCTAATAAAATTACATCGATTTAAGAGAGTTTCGGTGATTAGAAGTACGTTTCTCACTACATAATTAAGTCACAACCTTGGCTCAAACTTGCATATTATTTCGTTCAGCGTTCATACTCATACTTCAGAATTTCCAAAATTTCTAAATTCTCTTAATATTATAAATACCAAGATATCTGCAGTAGTGTATATTTCACATTAACTACGGAGCTGTAATTCATATTGGGGTCTTCTGGGTTGTGACACCGTATATTCTTGTATGTGGGTACAGTCTTGTCGGTGGAACATGATTCCTGCATTTTCAGAGTTAAAGGCTTAGATTGATGTTTGACACTAAAGTAGAGAAGGAAGCAGGATTTTCCTTCCAAACACCGGCAGCAGCCTACAAGACTACCATGTATCACAACCCAAAATATCACAATGTAAAGAATCCCCTCCACGAAAATCTGAAGGCCGATATGGAGGTATAAACTTCCGTACTGAATAGCTTTCCCGTCATCCAGCCAATTTAATATACTCGTAAACAGTCCATCTTTTCACCAGCAAACTGGACTTAAATTTACGGAAGAAACTAGTAAAGTGATACATTTGGAGCATAGCTTTGTATGGTGCTGAAACGTGGACACTTCGGAAAAAGGACCAGAAATATCTGGAAAGTTTTAAAATGTGGTGCTGGAGAAGAATGGAGAAGATCAGTTGGACCGATCGTGTGAGAAATGAAGAAGTATTACACAGAGTCAAGGAGGACAGGAATATCCTACATACAATAAAGAGAAGAAAGGCTAACTTGATTGGTCACATCTTGCGTAGAAACTGCCTTCTGAAACACGTGATTGAAGGAAAGTTAGAAGGAAGGATAGAAATTACGGGAATACGAGGGAGAAGACGTAAGCAGCTGCTGGATGACCTTAAGGAAAAGAGAGGATACTGGAAATTGAAAGAGGAAGCATTAGATCGCAGTCAATGGAGATCTCGCTTTGGAAGAGGCTACGGACCTGTCGTAAGACAGACTACAGAATGAATGAATAAACAGCCCATAAAGAGATGACACTCATGATTATGAAGGTGGTGATGGTGATAATGATGAAGGTGATGATGATGGTAATGGTGATGTCCATAACGATAATGATAATTATCGTAAAACTGGGAAAATTATACTTCGATTTGCAAGATCTGAGTTTTTACAATAATGAATATGAAGATTAGGGTTCTAGTATTCAAAGCCGTGTAATATGGCACACATGTACCATTGTTTCGGAAAAAACCAGCTTCCTCTATCTTCAGGGTACGCCACAGACCGTGCAAGGACGGGGGAATGGCAGGGAAGGTAGTTTTGGGACGTCGACCACAAAGTACAAGAAAAATATTTAAGAATGGTAAGAGGAAGGAATGTGGATAACAAAGAAATAACAAATTGAAAAATATAAAACGAATGAATGGGAAAGATACACGGGGAAGTAAGCAGGCAAAGCCAGCAGGAAGAAGTGGACTTTTAAAAGGATCGCTAATCATTATGCATTGCTGATCCATAGCCCAATTCCCAGTTCTCCCTTCACCAACGTCCGTGATGATGTTCCGAGCACGGCTAACTCCTTTACACTGAAGGTGGAGGTAGCAGGTCCCCCGAAATATTAGTGCCCATGTAACAAATTACTCGACGTCACATTCCAGAAGACCGTAATCTTAACACGGTAAAGCATAAAACATTTACATAAGCTATCAACTACAATGACACTGGTTACACACAGCGATCTAATCAGCTGCATATCCCACAGTACCATGTAGGTCGTGGAATGAAGTTTGTTGATTATATAAACTGGTATGAGCTAAGCATACATTGAAGAGATTTAATAGTTTGTACTCTGTGGCGCTATTTGTGAAAGAAACAGAAAGGCGGTCGACACTTTCACTTGCTTAGAGCTCAGAGAGTAGTGTAAATTGATAAAATATATAATATATATCCAGGGATTTTGGGCTGATTCAACAGGAAGATTAAAAATCTACTTTTTTCTATTCTTTCAAAATTGTACCTTCTTGTATATCTAAATATTAGACACAATTTGCACTTATCTGAAAAAAAAAATCATCCATTGCCTTTGTAAACTGACAAACTGGCTGAATAAATTGTACTACATCGGTCTAAAAATCGCAGTTTCTTCAATGAAGAACATAGATCGATTTTTTTGTATCTGAAAAATCTACCAATTAACAAAAAGGCATTCTATCTGGAAATCCGTCTGATTGTCTTTGCACTTCAACATCACACTGCCTTCAAATGTGAAATCTTTTGAAGTTTACATGCTATGCAAACGTCTTGCGGAACTGAGCCCATATTCTTTCCACCCCTTTTCATTGTTGTATAAAAAAGAGATGTTTATGGTGTTACGTCCGTGTGTTCGTGTGCAAATCCCCCTAAAAAATTTTGTACTAATCGATGTATTAATAAAAACATTGTACAAGCATCATGTCCCAAAAATCAATGCCTAACTTGTACCTTTTAATATACTACCAAATACCATCCATATTCTTTCAGAACAGCACAGCAAGTGTGCGAATATTTGAACTTCATGCACTAAAGTCCACGAAGCAGAGTCCACCTTCAGATTTTCTACTTGCTACATCCAATCGTGCTGTCTCACTTACCATTAGCATAGGCTTACATTTCGTAAAAATAAGTTTACAAAGTCGGTACTACTTTTCATATTTCTTCATTACAGACATTCCCCTTAATTAGGCTAATAGTTCCTCAGCTAGTTAACAAATTCCCCGAGTCTTTGAAACCTTAAGTTTCATCACCGTGTTCACAAGAGCCCGTCACTTTTCCCTACCCTAAGTCAGATTAATCCAGCACAGGTCATCTTATTTCATTTATTTAAAATTAGTTTAACATCATCATCCCATCTACGTCTAGATCTTCGAAGTTGTTTTCTTCGTGCAGGTTTCTCCAACAAAATCATTTCTCTTCTTTGCCATACGTGCCACGTGTCCCACCCACCTCATTGTCTTTGATTTGCATACCCTAATAATATTCGGTGAAGGGTACAAATCATGAAGCTCCTCATTATTTATTTTCTCCGATCTCCTGTTACTTCCTCCCACTTAGACCTAAATATCGTCCTCAGCACCGCATTCTCCCAGCAGCCGCAGCCTCTATTCTTCTCTTAGTATGAGAGACCAAGACTCACACACTTATATAACACAACAGGCAAAATTATAGTTTTGTACTTTCCAGTCTTTATGATTGTAGGTAGGAAAGGTGAAGACAAAAGATTCTGGACCAAAGGGTAGCAAACATCCGCCAAATTTAGTCAGGTGTTAATATCTTCGTACAAGCAATTTTGGTATGTTAGTGTCGTTCCGACATGCCTGGACTTTGCCACGATTTCGAAGGATTTATTAGTAATTTTTAGGTTTTGATTTTGTCTTTCATTCCGTTGAAGAAATATGAAAACTGAGCTGAACAAAGATCCTGAATTCGGTGTGGTAATGCGTTTCTGAAGCACAATGTGCTTCTGAACATATTGAAATAACAATATGGCGACTGTGAGAGTTTTTTTCGGGTCTCTGATGGCGGGAAGTAATGAACCATTGTAGCGAGGCATGTTGAATTTTGTATGGCCACAGGTAATACACCTACCTACAAATTCTAGAGGAATATTTTGTATAGACAAACAAATAAATTGCCAGAATGTACAAAAAATTAATTTAATTTCTTGCGACCCTCCCCATACAAAATAAAGCTTTTGATGGAAAGTTTCATCGTGGGTAGGGCATAATTTCCAGAACTTCTTGTTTTAACCAGATTTTTTTTACCAGCGTGCGATAGTGGACGCCTGGATTTATTTCTGTCGCCGGTACTTTGCCTGCAGGTGTTGACTGATCGGTTAGTGGAACAATTGGATGAGTTGTTTACACATAGCGACCATCAATATGAATCTAATGACTAACAAAAATGAGCAAATTCCCCTTCAGAATAGCCCTGAAGCAAAATGTTTCGCCTCTCCAGTCACCTGTGTGTACTCTAAATACAGTCACTGCACTGTAAACCAAACGGACATTTTTCAGAACGCTTTCAGTGCAGAAAATTCTTTTCGGGTTTCTGTTATACTTGTGATTTTTAAAAACTTTTGAGCTTGGTGAGAATACTGTAGGATTTATACCATGTGATTCTTACGGAAAAAAAAAACATTTTTTCAAGGAATATTTTCTCTTAAATCAACATGCCCGTATTCTATTAAGATTAAGATTCAAGTGTTCTGGGATAAGACATCGTGTCGTTTGGCAAATGTTTACCGATGTTTCGGACGAGCTGTTGTCTCCATCTTCATCTTCATAGCAGTCGAAGAACAGTCAATCTTGTTGGATTTCCCTGAAGATGGAGGCGCGGTGCCATATCCCAAACGCCGAAATTTCATCAACACCTCAGATCTCTCGTGTGTCGAAAGTGCTGACATAAAGAAACCCTTAATGTGAATGGAAAGGAACGAAACGCACACACGAAACAGAAGTACCACAAGCATATGTCAAGTGCAGTAACTGTCCCACAATATATAATTAAACGTTAATCATGTCAAGCCGTACTACACACTTCAGAAGGCGAAGCTTATCTAGATAATAACTTCAAAGTCTGCCTCGCAGTTCCTTTGCGAAGATCATTCGCGTAATGACGTGTTTCGAAGTGCAGATTCTTACGAGAACCCAACGAAATCCACAAACGAACCCTTAGGGCGAAATTTCGTTTTATTCAACTTTAAATCAAGCCGTGTACATAATTAACACTTCTCTATACAGGGTTAAAATAAACCCAAGGAAAAAGTCAAGTAGATACACCTCTACAAATTTGACTGCTGGTCTAACGTACCATATTTCCTCGAACTCGATCCCTCAGTCTGTAATGTGTTACTGCAGGACAAACGAAGAGGTGATCGTACGTGACAAAACTACTAGACACTTCTGAAATTTTCAAAATTAAGATTCCTAAGACCATAGTTAGAGCCTGCACTAAATAACGATTTTATCACGAATTATTTTATCAAATTTCATTCCTTACTTCAGTCATTCACATGAATGCGACAGGAATAACCCATGCAGTCCACTCTAAATCTAATGTTTTCCCAAACGTAACTCTGATTGCGAGCATATGAGAAAGCGTTGAGTATACGCTTTGCAGAACAGCAGTAATCATTCAGCTTAACGAATGTACAACTGTCATTCAGATTCATATACAAGTCGAACAACCAGTACAGATGAAGACTGCCTGCTTTTGGGATGTTATGCCGTGTATTCTGACAGATATATTTGGAACATAGCTTTGTATGGTGCAGAAACGTGGACACTTCGGAAAGTAGATCAGAAGCATCTGGAAAATTTTGAAATGTGGTGCTGGAGAAGAACGGAGAAGATCAGTTGGGCCGATCGTGTGAGAAAAGAAGAAGTATTACATATAATCAAGGAGGAGAGGAATATCCTACATACAATAAAAAGAAGAAAGGCTAACTGGATTGGTCAAACCTTGCGTAGAAACTGCCTTCTAAAACACGTTATTGATGGAAAAGTACAGGGAAGCATAGAAGTGACCGGAAGACGAAAAAGAAGACGTAAGCAGCTACTGTATGAGCTTAAGGAAACGAGGGGATACCGTAAATTGAAAGAGGAAGCACTAGATCGCACTCTGTGGAGAACTCGCTTTGGAAGAGGCCATGGACCTGTCGTAAGACAGACTACATAATGAATGAATGAATGAATGAAATAATGAACGAATAGAGCGACATTTCGAAGGCACATGATGTTTCCATCTTCAAGGTAGATACCACTCGTTCCTCCGAAATGTCTGTATATTTCTACCCGACTACACGGCGTCGTATGCCAGAAGATGACAATATTCATAGTCGCCGCCGTCATAAACTCAGTCCTATTCGGTACAGGAAAAACAAATCGCCGCGTCACATTTTGTCCGCCCTGTAGCACCCCGGTCCTGGTTCCACGCCGTCACACAACTAAATGACAGCTAATGAAGTGTTCAAACAGGTTCTGAAAATGATTCCAAAAGCTTGCAATGGCCTGCCCGACGTTTTGAAGCTCAGCATTCAGTGTAATGTTGTACATGTCATAAAGAACGTCTTTGTTGTCAGCTTTTACGTCACTGACGCAATGCACTGGCTCGAGACACCGACCTCTGGATTGGCCGGAATGTTACCATGTGCACACTCTGATGACGATGCTGAATATATTTTGATACTCCAAGAAGAGGGAAATCCCATGTCCTGTCCTTTCGATTCTAGAGATTCCACCGCTGTGCCGTAATTCTAAAGCAATTAAACATTCATCATCCTTAATCATGTAGTTAAATGCGTTCACATCTGTATCCATCCCGGTTAGTCAAATTCGGTGGTGATAGTAATAGTAGTAGTAGTAGTAACTGTGCTGCTCTACGTTTTGTTACGTTATTTAGAGACTATATTTCACACATCTATCGAGAGTGCTTCAGAAGACAGTGCTGAAAATAATGTTTGCAACTAAGAACAACGATTTAGACCAGCGACGCCCAACCTTTTATGTGTACGAACCTAAAGTAGCAAATGTTATATGAACCGCGATCCTACCATGGAAATGGCAATAGTCAGTGATATTTACTATAAATGAACTAACACTAATGTCTTTTCTTGAACACTACATAACATTGCCACTGATTAAAAAAAATACTAAATTTTTAATGTTACTTGTCAAATCCAATATTATTTGGGATAATATTAAATACACAAAACACGCAAGAAACAAATCTTTATTTAAATAACTCATACATGTGTTGGTTAGACAAATTATTTGCTTCTAAATAAAAACTTGTGAAATGCTGAACATATGGAACATTACATAAGATGAACAGAAAAATAATGTCAAAAATTTATTAACTGAAAAATTTAATACGCGTGTTATTTATTTTAAATAAAGCTTATTACATTACGAGCATTGATGTTAATGCAAAAATATAAATGGAATAAATTCGTAGTATACTGGACATGTGGATACGTCGCATAGAATTTGAACAAAACGTTTTGCAGTGCTAATATTAGTAGTGCGAAAAATTAAATTTTAGAAAAAGTATATCAAAATGTAAAAGTTACATTTTTATATTCAGTCAAATTTAATAATGCAAGACTCACAGGTAAGGTTAATTGTTAAGTTAAGTATGTTTAAAATTAATAAACACATATTCAGTAATTAATTACATATTCTCGAGCATTGCTTGAATTTAATACAAATTTAATTTTTTTCATAATTATCGAATTCTCCATAAAAGAATCCCGCGATCCTAGTCAGACCCCCGCGACCCAGATTTTGGTTGCGACCTTGAGGTTGGGAACCACTGACTTAGTCAGTGAAGAAAAGTGCATAACGATGGACTATCAGTATGTCAAAATAAACAGTGCCGAAGATTGGCGAATGATGAATTGAAAAGGATTTGGAAAGTAACGGTTGTTGTCTATTAGAATTATGATCCTGACCTGGGGCGTAGCTAGGGGCGTACGATTGTTGCGGCCGCTCCGGGCGGCAGAGTACAAGCGGCGGCAAAATGGGCGACATAATGTATATTTTTTAAAAAATTTAAATTTTTGAGCCAAAAAAGGTAAATCAAATTAATAATTGTGATTTTTAAAGGTCATAATTTCTCTCAGGGCCGACCTTTTAGATTAGCCTACTCGCCCGAGGCCCCACGAAACATAGCTACACCACTGGTCCTGACGTTTTGTTGGAGGGATTGAGGAAAGAATGAAAGCTCTGTCTGGCTAGTCAGTGTCACAGCTGCGACTAGAGCCAGATAGCTCCTGAGTGCAATCACAAACGTCACTGCCCGAGCCAGCCTACTCGGTTTAACATAAACTTGTTAAAGTTCAACGTGAAGTTGTGCCCATGAAGTCATACGAAGGAGTAGAGTTTAGCTCCACTTTTATCCTCAGCACTAGACGGGGTAGTCAGCTTCACGACCCGACAGCTTTAGCCCCGTGGAAAGAGTCTCCTTTACCCATTGTATAGGAGGCTCGGTCGTCCCCAGAACCGGTCCGAACGCTTTGGAGAATAAAAACCTCTCTGGTACCTTCCCGGAATCCTATTCCTCAATTGCCCAGCCCGTACACCTAAATGTCTTAGGGTGACTTAATTACAGAGAATCAAGTGAGCGGGAAATGTAACACATATTGGGGAAATAAGACATGCATACACAATTTGGCCGCAAAACCTCCAGGAGAGACTACTTAAGATTTCTAGTCCTAAAGGGTAGGGTAATATATAGGCGACAGTCTATTAGAAGAATATGGCGTGAAAATGTTAAATGGATTGAGCTTATTCAATACAGTTTTGTGAATGTCTTTTGTAAACACCACAACTCTGTACTTCCACAAAAGTAAGGAACATACGTAAATTGTTTGGTAGTTATGTAATTATTAGCATTATATGGAATACTGTGTTACGTAACTGATCAACTTATTAGAGAAAAGACTAGAAATCTTGGTAGATGGCAGACGGTGAAAACCCTCCAAAAAAATGTGCACCCGTAATAAAATGGAAGTAAATATTCCTACGGATGTTGTATGACACAGTGTAAGTCCACTACATCCCAATGTCTTCGGTCTTCATTTGAATAACATGTGACCAAGCTCAAGGAATTGCTTCATGCTTCTAACCGATATTATAAATAACAAGCATGCCGTGCCTGTTCACAAAAAAGACCCTATAGTAACATTTCTATATTCAACTTTGCCTCCAGACACTACATACAAATCTAAAAGTACAAGTTGACACGATAGCAAAATGAAAGAAATCCATAGCCCTATAGACGCTTTGTAATATATTATCCATTGTATTTTATTGTGTGTGTCTTGGTCACGACTGGACCAAAGCGTATGATTATTTTATCTCATGACATTCCAGATGTCTGCATTTACAGGCAGAGAAATGTAAAGTGTCTAACAGTTGGAGGTGGCCTTTTTTATGACAATAGTGATCAATCAGATTGCATTAACATCACATCATTTGATATTTTAAATTATATGATTTGCATTTTGGTTTCAATCCTTCAATTACTACAGTAACGTCATTTGGTACCGCATAAAGAAATATAAAATAATATACAAAGTAGTAAAGGGACAAGACATTTAGCACGCAGTTCTTTCAAGTGTAATAGTCACGCAACGGTGCAGTAAAAGTCATTCAGATGAGAGATACGACCTGGGCACAGGATAACAGAGCACAGTGCGTTACGAATTTTACTGTGCCAGGTTTGCATAAAGGAAAGGTTAATTTATTTATAATACGCAGGTGTGGTATTGGTGTGCAAGTTACATGAAAGTAGCAGTATTTCTCCTTCAGCCACAATACGGTTGCTTTCCTTACCATATTATAGATTAAAAAAGTAAAGTTCACCCTAGAAGAGGTCATAAAGGCCCAGAGGGGGAATAGGCGCCTGATGGGGGTAGGTGGTCAACGCCACGCCCCGGCCTCTTTACGCCCGGGAAACAGAGCCGGTACCCATTTTACAGGAGGCTGTGTGGGCACCAGGGTCTTTCAGGAGGGTTGCGAAAAATATCGACTACTCCGGGATTCGTTCCCCGGACAATTCAGCCCGTAGCGAGTTGCTCTACCGGCTACGCTATCCTGGTCCACATAGTATAGAGTATATAGCAGCTAAAACTATAAAAAAGAAGTAACATTCGAATTAGTAAATTAAAATTTACTAGCATCATCAAGAGAAATGATTTCACATTTTTTGGTGCTCTCTATTACATCCACGACAGAAACCAGGAAACAGAAAATTTTCATCCATATGTTTCGCTTCCCTTTTCAATAACACAAAACATTTAGCTAATATTTTTAACTAAGGAACGGCAGTGAAATGAAAAAATTAATGTTTGTTTATGCAGCTGAAAGACATTTCACATTTTTTAGTATTTTCCATTAGGTCCATGGTACACAACATAAAAGTTACTGCTAATATAGCCTGTAAGGTCGTTTTCCTTCTAAATATAACAATATATCTAACAGAAATTAAAACTTTGAAAATGAATATAAACTCTCAGCTTAAGAAATTAAGTTTCATTTGTGTAATTAAAAGCTATATTTCATATCTTTTAGTGTCCTCTATTAGGTCCGCAGTAGAAAGAGGAAGCAAAAAGAGTTCAGTTTATATTTTTCTTTTTCCTAACAATGTCAATGTAAAGTTGCTAAAACTTGGAAAAAGAAATAACACGGAAATTAAAAAACTAAAACCTACTTAGGTAAGTAAATGACAAGATTCTGAATGAACCTCTACCTTACGTCGCTTTGACCGCCGATTATAGCGGTAATACGTTTGACTTGTGTTCCGAGGTGTCAGGTTAGAATCATGCTCGGCACATACACTATACCTACTGAGACCTTGCGAGAGGCTCCTCAGTCCTTCCAGACATATAATGCGATAGTAGGGTGAATTAAGCCATGGTCACTTCCTTCCACACCCTTTACAATCCACTATTCAACATCATCCAAACATTCGACGCTATATAATCTGTGTTGAGAGCGTCCTTAAATAAACTGCTAACAAGCTTTCATGGCTAGCGTGAATATTAGAAAGAATACTAAGTAAATTTTGGGTTCTCTAACAGATCTGCAGTATCAAACAAACAGTTACAATTTTAGACCTATATATTACACAATAAATCACGGACAGAACTTATCAACCCTACTGTTCTTTAAAGTCATCAATTTACATTGCGCGTCAAGCGGAAGCTAAAATAAAATGATAAATATGATAATAATAATAATAATATCATTTAGTGATACAATTGTTTTATACGCTCCACTAGTACAAATTCCGACTACGTAAAATTTGTCACCTAGCTATGAAACAATAATTAATAAATGCCACTTTCTTTGTAACCGTTAAAAAAAACTACATCCAGCACAGTCCGTAATCAGAAGCCGAGTTGTTCAGCTCGTTAAGAAAGTTCAGCCTTTTCTGAAAGCCCAATGGTCATTACCCTGTCCACAGCAACTCGCACCTAAACCCTATCCTGATCCAATTTAATCCAGCCCAAGTTTTTTAAACTCTGTATCTTTAAGATCAGTCTTCACATTATCCATCCTGTACACCTGCAGCTCCCAATTGATCCATTCACTTCAGATTTCCCACATGCATTTCCACATTTCACACGTTTGCCGCTTACCGTGCCCACGTCGGTCCATTTCTCCCTGATCTCGTAATCTTAATATTTGGTGACTAGTAAAACTTACGGACAACGTCATAACAAGAGAATATACTCTTTAACGTTTTATGCATTAAACAAATTGACATTTATATGTACGTTAGTTGTCCTTCTCCTATAAAACTGCACACATGCCAAGCCCAGTCGTTTTTATTCATAGTCATAACATCGAAAGACATGGATTCTTGGCGTCCCTTGTTGTCTTATGTTCTACAAAAAAGTATTAAGAATTGCTGCACAGTTTTCGCATATTTAGCATTACATAGAATTTCAGAACTTACACTCTGTAAGACTGGCATGTTGATATGGAGTGTAGAAAATAAAAATATGCCGCTGTTGAATTGGATGAAATTCTTACCAAGTTTCGTGAAACTTTTTCAGATAATGAAAGCATTATGAAGAGTAAAACACACGGATAAAATGAAGCCGTGAAACTGTCGATCCTTATAAAGTAAGTACAGTATACTTAGTATTAATTTCTGGATTTTACCCACCTTCTCATACAAAAATCTTCTGGAAACTAGATCTCTTCCCGTCTGTAGGTGAAAGGGGAAGCATCTAATTAGTCAGGACCGACAGTAGAGTTATTTTCTGTCACTGGACAACCTATTTAAAATATTTACCTCCTTTCTTTCTCTATGCATGGTGCGATCAAATAGTTTCCGCACTGACAGCCAGATAACACTACTGCTGCCAGCACGAAATTCTACCGCTTTGTGTAGAATATAGTAGAGTCTGCTGAGTCATTTCCTGCTTGGAATAAGTCTGTGGCAGGTGTGGTTGTGGAGTAATGTCTTCACAAATACAGTGCGTGTTGTTCCATTTGAGATTTTGGCGTACCTAGAAAATGGCAGACTACAAAGAATAGACAGTATGCATCAAATTTTCCTTTACGTTCCTTAACGGAAAATTTCAGATGTTGAAAGTAGCTTTTAAAGGACAGCCAATGGGAAGGACACAAGTTTTTGGGTGGTTTTCCAAGTTAAAAAGCGGTATGTTCTTTGCTGAAGATGCTGAACGCTCAAGACGTCCATCGACGAACAAAACAGCTGAAAATATGAAGCTAGTGAAGGAACTTATCCTCGAAAACAGAAGAATCTCTATCCGTGCAACTGATAATATGCTTCGAACGGTTGCGCGATCCTTAGATTCGCTGTAAATAAAAAGTCTCAAAGGGGCCCGCTTTGCTAGGAACAATATGTATTAGAAAGTAAGTGCTGTTGCTATGGAGAAATAAATCCAGTCAAGAAATTATTTGAGCGCACCACGCAAATAACTACCTTATATAATACTCTTGGTGTGAATGAATGAACGAGTGGGTGACTAACACCCCAGCTGCCATGGTAATGATTGTCGCCGTGTTGTGGTTTCTCTGAGGTACGTTCCCTTACACACTGGTTTAATGCAACCATAGTTACGGTGTTATTTTCTTGTGAGGTATACCCTAAGGCTGAAGTAACAGTCCAGCATCAAACAGCGTTCACTATGAGGTACGCGCTCAGGCTGAAGAAACAATTCAGCATCAAGCACATAATAAAACATAGAACAACCAGATGGCAACACTGCGATAAGAGGACAAAGAACCCGTATTTATAATTGAGACAGAGTGTGTTATCTACGATATACGAAATGAGGCTGAAGAAACAGTTGAGCATGGAGCATGTAATAAAACATGGCATAGCCAGATGGCAGCACTCTGCTTGGTTTCCTCTAAGAGTAAAACAAAAGTCGATGAAAGATGCCGTGGATTAGAATGTCAGTATTACGGCTCAACAAAAAGTTGAGCATCTACCTCGTATAATACGCTTGGTGTGAATGACTAAGTCACACCGGAGTCCTAATAACCAATAGTACTCGATAACAATCGATATTGACCGATAATATAGTGTAATGCACCCAGGTCCATAATAATCTATGTCGATCAATAACAACCAATAATATTCAATAACAATCTAATGTTTACGATGTGTGATACTGTGTTCTCTGTGAGGTACGAGCTGAAGCTACACAGGATCAGGTTTTGTCAGAAGAACAGACTAAAAAAATGTAGGCTACAATATAAATTCTGAAAATACCCATGAAGAACTAAAACTAAGACGAAACAATCAAAATATATCCCCTACTTATCGGAGCCGACATATGGCGATGGTTTTTGATTCGTCGTGTCAAGAGCACATTTCCGAAACTACTTCATGAGAATGTTACTAAAAAACTTAAGATAAAGACAGGGATGGAGACAGGCACGCCATGTTTCTTACTGAATAACGCCCTTTCAACTGAGGACGGGAAGCGATCCACTTTCCAGAAGTGTATCCTTTGTTTAGTACTACACCTTCAACAAATCCACAAACTAAGTAATCCTACGTGTAATACGCCATTGTCAAAACCCTTCAGAATTGACAAGTAATGTTTTTCTCTTACATAAGAAAAGTAGTCCCGAAAGGAATAAAGGCACATGCGCTCTTTAAAATTGGAGGAAGTTTGTTGTCAGGCAAAACGAAATCCCAGATACTGTTCATTAATTTATGGATACCATTCCGTATACTAAGGCCGACATATGTACAGCGCACGCATGTGTTTAGAATTTATATTTTAAAGCATAGCGTTCAAAGGGATGGCAGTTGTAGACATCAGTTTGAGAACTCGCTTTAACCCAACTGATAAGTTTTAAACGTTGAAAATAATACTAATGTTCTGTTGCTCTAGTAACTTTCTCCTCACTTTTACTGGTTTTCTGCTCATATTTTACATGATAATAAATTCACCGAATATCTGGTGAGCAATTTTAATTAGGAGATTCAAATTAGGACGTAGGCTAACAGTCAGTCTCGATTCATAGGCCTAAATATTTCACGGTGTCAGCCCGTGTGTCCGGTAAGCTCGATTTCTCGAAAATTAATAATGATACCTGCAGGAAACAAACACAGATGTTATTCGTTTTGGGAAGGAAAACTGTGAGAATTGTTAAGTCTGTTATTACATATAGGGGTTTGAGTACAATATAGGCTCATTTCTTTACTCGTTTCGTTTTAAAGTTCCGGGAATACCCCCCCCCCCCCCCCCCATCGCTAACCGAAAGCCAAAACTAGAGGTGTTGTTAAGATAAGGATAAAATTCACAGAAAAAAAAATTTAAAAACTTGAGCCGTTTCTAAGTTTCGGAGAAATCGGCACAGATGATTCCCACCAAGCCGGGGGAACGGGCGGAATCGACGCCCAAGTATTGCGCCGTTGTTAGAATGTTGTGGAAAAAGGCTACGATAGTGCAGACTTACCCTCACTGACATGACACTCTTATCACAAAATTGAGCGCTTACGTGCAGAATACGTAAAATGAAATTGAATTAAACCTGACATCAACACCAACAAAAATACGGCAGGAAGCATTCCCACTTAGGTAAAATATTCCTTACTTATTACAGTAACTAATACATTAGGCCCTTTACACGGCCTACTGTCGATATAATAGGCCATGGATGTCCAACCTTTTTATGACAAAGGACCACTTCCTTTATTGTGGGGTGTTTCACGGGCCGCACGTGGAAAAAAATAGTTCTAATAAGTGGTATACCTAACTGCCTAAATGATTTTATAGTATAATATATAGTATATAATATTTATAGTATATACGTAATTTGTATATGTGCCCGTGGGCCGCATAATACAACCTGGCAGGCCGCGGGTTGGAGACCCATGAAATAGACCGATGTTTCTCAACAAGGATTCCGGGAACTCTGCGGTTCCGCCGAACATCATTAGCGGTTCCGCGATAAAACGTGGAATAAGTACATCCACATTTTGAAATGCCGCAAAACCTTCCAAACATACCTCGGAATATAGCGGAAACTTTGTCCAGCAATAGGTCATACTAGAGTAGTCCCCGTGAGCTACCAACTAGCGGAAACTTTGTCCAGCAATAGGCCATACTATAGTAGTCCCCGTGAGTTACCAACTAGAGGAAACTTTGTCCAGCAATAGGCCATACTAGAGTAGTCCCCGTGAGCTACCAACTAGCGAAAACTTTGTCCAGCAATAGGCCATACTATAGTAGTCCCCGTGAGCTACCAACTAGCGAAAACTTTGTCCAGCAATAGGTCATACTAGAGTAGTCCCCGTGAGCTACCAACTGCTCTTCTTTCTGGCCTGTAAGCGTTTCCATAATTAGGGTTCCTTGGTAATACGAAAAATTATTTTAGGGTTTCCTCCATGGAAGAAAGGTTGGAAACATTGAAAACAGAAAAGGCTGCAACACCAGCACAAGGAAGTTACCCTCATCTGAAAACGGAATGGCCCGTAATTCAAAATATCTTGGACTCAAGCCGGATAAAAAGAGCGATTCCAGTACAGAGTTACAGACACGACCTACTCAACATATACATGTTAAAGCGTAACTACAGCTCCAAAAAAGGCTTTGACTTTGGACAAAGCATTTCGATTACAGAAATGAGCCAGCCGGCACTTGTTGAAGCCCATCACGTACTTGCCCTATCAGAAACACAGGGCTTATTGTTGTACATGCATTTCTAACGTAAAGCAATCCAGTCTAAGAGCAATGGTTTCAATCTTCTTGTTAACGGAGTTCCGTCACAGCAGCTAAATTGGATTCTTCATTACGTATGTTTTATGTCGTAATCGCTCGACTACTGAAAACATCGACAATGGCGTAATAGCGTGTCTTCGCCAGGTGTTTCTATGGAACTAGAACAGAACCGGTCCCACAGAGAACATAAAAATGCAAACGAAAAGATTCAACGTGAATTCTGGTCTTGCTAAGAACAATAGTATTTCAGTTAATTCTAAATGTTACTGAAATAGAAAACTAGAGATAAGTTCTGCAAAATAAAGAAAGCATACAAAACATCTGAAAAGTTTCAGTAAAAAGAAATGAAGGGACGAATAAAAATAAGAAAAGCAGAAAATTAAGAAGTGAAGTAGTGACTTATTTAACGGTGCTGTCAATTATTGAGATCAAGTAGCTTCGGTGATAGATGAAGCATGATTTACTTCGACAGAAACCTGTCCAGGTGTTACCTTTTCCACCACAAACCCAGCGTAGACTGTCCACATATCGAACCCGGACCTCCGTGGTGAAAGGGTGCCGACAGACCGCCTGAGCAAGAGAAACAAAGAAAGAAGGAAAGGAACAAACTGGCTTAGCAGAAGAGCAATAATGAGGAGGACAAGAAGATAATATGAGATATTTGATATTCATTTCGCCTATTAAACACACTGGCTATTTACTGATTGAAGTGGACGAAAATAAAATTATAAATTGAAAATTAATGCGAGCGCTAGTCGCCCTTTTTCAACACATTATCCTTCACTTTACATAAAACACAGCTAAATTACAAAAATCCTCATTATTGTCATCTGGAAACAGCCACGAATACAAACCAGACGCGTTCTCACACAGCTTAAGAAATTTAGTCCAGCAAATCCAACTCCATGGAGCTGAATCCTTCCTGAGAAGCTAACAGGTCCTCAGCTACTCAAGGAATTCCCCGCATATTGTGTAACCCGAAAGTTCATTACCGCATTTACAAGCGCCCGCCACCTGTCCCTATCCTGGGCCAAAGAGATCCAGTCCATGCCCCCATTCCACTTCTTGAAGATCCATTTTAACATTATCCTCCCATCTACTTCTATGTCTTCCAAGTGGTTCTTTCCATCACGTCTCCCCATCAAAACCCTGTATGCACCTCTCCTGTCCCCCATTCGTGCCATATGCACTGCCCATCTCATTATTATTGATCTGATCACCGGAATAATATTTGGTGAGAAGTACAGAGCATAAAGTTCCTCGTTGTGTAGTCTTCTCCACTTCTCTGTTACCTCGACCCTCTTAGGCCCAAATATCTTCCTCAGCACCTTATTCTCGATCACCCTCAGCCTATGTTCCTCCCTCAGTGTGAGAGACCAAGTTTCACACCCATACAAAACAACAGACAAAATTATAGTTCTGTATATCTTAATCTTCGTATTTTTGTATAGCAAACTGGAAGATATTTTGAGCAAAGTAAAACGAATTACTATCCGTACTGCCGGCCTCGTTTCGGGTCCTTGGAGATGTTCAAACAAGAGCAAGAAATGTTTTAATTGACCCTGTCAGCCGGCCATTTCAGCAGATACTCAAACGGAGCAATAGCAACAGTAACTGGAGGGAGTATATCTAAAACTTCAGCACCAAAATAACAAATAATCCGACTGCTGGGTTCACTGAAGGAACAGATAAAGAGGTAATTAGGCTTGTATGACCCACGTGTGAGCACCTCGATAATCTCAAGTTCACGGAATCGCAATCCGCCGTTGTCAGATCTCACATCACGTCATCATTACCAAGAATATTATCTGCTGGGAGGAACGTGATATCTCTTCTTCTGTCTTGGAAATGAAGTCACTACATTCCTTCAAAACATCGTTAAATCCAACAAATACACGACGTCACGTCGCAGACGACAGTTCTTCATAGCCACTGCCCTGAGACCCTCAAATCTGATATCACCACCGTTCCTTGTTCACACATTGGACTGGTGGGTATGGATATACCAACCGTCAAAATAATAGATATTTACAAATCTACCTATGTTGCAATGCGCAATAACTAATTGTACAGCAAATGTACTAATCTAATCACATGTAATACAGTCAGGGCCAGCCGGGCAGCTGTCCGGGGCGCCAACCTGTAAGGGACACTATGACGTCACTGGAATAATCGCCAATATGGTGCTAGTACTTAGGTTTCCACAGGCGAAAGAATTTCTCCGAAAATTACCAGCTATTTGTGCACGCGCCCTCTAAAATTTCGTCAGACCAGTCTTAAGCTGAAAAATTTAAAGAATATCGGTTTCAAGGGGCCCCAAATTATTAACCTGCCAGGGGCGCTCAGGTGTCTCGGAGCGGTCCTGAATATACTACAAGTGTCTTCTTTCTAATATTGCAATTCATTTCGGAATTTACGTGCGTTCCTATGATAGATGACTTTCGAATTTCTTAGTATAATTATTATTAGCAGCACACAATATCGGAGCCGGGATAGCTCAGTCAGTATAGTGACTAGGCTACGGACTGGACACCTTTAGAATGGTGGTTAAATTACTGCCAGGGGCAAGAAATTTTCCCACGAGTTTTCTCCCTTTCCCAAAGTGCCTAGATCGGCACGGGGGCCAATCAGTCTCCTGTTCAATGGTTATCTGCAGCTCCTTCTCCAGGGATAAAGCGGTAAGGGATAAAGCTCTCCACTCACCTCCATCTAGTATTGAGGTTAAGAATGCATGGAGCTATATCCCAATTTCACATATGTGCTTGAATTGTGTGCACAGTGACAACTTCAGAGGACAACTGAGTTCTCGGAAAAAATGCTGCACGAATTCTAACACAATAAATACCACACAGACTGCCATGGGATTACACCTAGACCACGATGGCAAGAAGCTAATGCATGAACTACGGTATGACCAGAAGCCATAAGAGTGCTTCAAAGTACAGTACTAATATTGCTATATTCCTGAGATTAACACGATGGGCAAAATACGAGCCTTTAAAATTCCCCATTCAAGCAAGGGAAAATCGTGTTGTATTTCACCTAGTGTTACATGTCAGCACTTACGAAAAATTCAGCAAAGTATCCAGACCTCCTGACGATTAAGTTCAATTTCACGTACCGAAAGCTCTTATAGGTAAAAGTATGTATATGTCGAGGTCTTCTGAAGATTAAATTCATCTGACAAATACAGAAACAAATTATGTCCTCTGTGAATAAATAACATACATACATAGTCCATCATTAACCGTCTCCTACGTTATGATAATTGCGTTTAACATCTCAGGTACGTTATAGAGCAACCCATATCATTCACCTTAGGAGATGCTCTAACAATTGTCATCCACCCCATATCCAGACAAAGCTGAGGACGTCTGAGTCAGTCCATACAGGCACACACTAAAAAACTTCGCAGTAGTGAACCACGTAGTTATGACAAAGGTATAACAACAGACTGCGCAGATAGGGGATAATTTTAGTTGCACCAGTCCGGTATTTGATGTACACCACATTCAAGATATCGGGATGATGGTGATCTCCATTGTATTACTACAAGCGTAAAGAATTAACAGACCACATGGCTCTTGTCTCATACTTGGACTATACACTATTTCCCTGCCTGTCCATTGTAACTACTGCAATACATTGATGTAGCAGATCTTTCATTTGAACCCCACCGTTTGGTGTGTCGCTGACAGGTGACGTGCTGTGGTGCATGCGGTAGTGGTGTCACATACAAGTTCGGCAAACCAACAATTCCGAAATCTGAACGTGGGTAGGGGTCTTGCCGACAGTGTCATTTCCTCCAAGGCACATAAAACACAGAGGGCGAGCGGAGTCGTACAAACGGAGGACGAAATTTTTCCCGATATTGGGTTTTTTTCTCCGTGATCCATATTAGCCGCTTTCGTAAAATTACGAAAAGCGACTATTAGCTACGTCATATCTGTCTGCTATGCCTTTCTCTGTGTATCTGGAATGTAACTCACTGTTTAGTGAAGTGAACAACTGTCTCAAATAAACTTGTTAACAAAAATAAAACATAACCAATTTTTTCAAAAAATTTTACAATTTTAGAATTTTTTTTAAATAAGAGAAACGGACGTGCCAGAATTAAGCTATACTTCCTCGTACAATTCCTAAATTGCATTCTCATATGCCTGTCTGGAATAAGTCTGACTGTGACTAGAGTCCTTGCAAAAAAAGATTCGAACTGCATTAGTTCCGTAATAAACTTATGCTTGCAAACATAAGCAGTGCATCAGATTGCGAGAAGCGAAAATAAAATTTTTAATTGGGACATGTGAATAATAAAACTAATTGTCACATAATTAATAACACATCAATAATTGGCAAAAAGGATACATGATTAGCTCCTCTACGAGAGGATATTCTGCCACGAAATACTCTACCTTGTGAAGAAAATTGAAATTTTGTTGTAATCGTCCACTTTTAACTGTCACGTCCACGGTTACTCATTTACACTGATTTATCGGTTATGCACGAAACTTTCCTCGAACGATTCTTTATGGTGAAGCGTCAAGTCAACTGAATAGCCACAAACCATATATTCGATAAAAATCACACAGCTTTGCGTTTACATAATTTGTTTAATGAACGTCTTGTAATTGACTGAAGTACATTAATCAATTTTAAACTATCCATAACCGTATATTGAGCAATAAGGTACGATATTAAAACCAACAAATGCATATAAGTGTATGACAGTGTACTAAACACACTGTATACCTCCTACATGTTTCGGCCACTCATGCGGTCATCTTCAGGGAGGTGCATTACAAACAATACATACATCGAAATACTACTCCTGTAATATTTCAATGTATGTATGTATTACTTCTGTAATATTTCAATGTATGTATTCTTTGTAATGTACCTCCCTGAAGATGGCGACATGAGTGGCCGAAAAACGTAGGAGGTATAGAGTGTGTATAAATTATAATTATAAATATTGCATACATATAGCCTAAGCTTATGTATTTATACTATGTGTTTATAATTGTTATATACATTTACAATTTTTTCACTGATGCAAAGGGGGAGACCTCCTACCTGCAACATATGGGGTTCCCAGTTTCCAGTTATTTTATGGCCTGATGATGGTTCTCTTATGAGCCGAAACTAGTTGCCGATAAAACGTGTGTTGAACGACTTGTTGGGTCCGATTGTAGAATCAAATAAAATATATACTTATGATCGATACGCCAACGGGCATATCCTACACAAAAATAATCTTTTGTGGTCGTTGGAATAACTGTGTGGAGTGCCTAGCGTTCCCGTCTGATGCTAAGAAGAGGTTATTCACTATGGAAGCCTCATCGGGAGGTAATCTGTCCAGCCAGCGACGAATTTCCAGGCGATTACCTGCTTCTATGAAGATGGAAGTTATTTAATCCTTTTTGATAAAAAAAAAAGGCTCGATAGCAGCTTACTAATTTTTAAAATATTATGCCTTCTGTGGGGACAGCACTTAGTGGTTTGAACTGCCAAACACCCCCACAATTTCTAATATTGGATACTCTAAATTCAATTAATTTCCGTGTTGTTATATAAACCGTATTAGCAGCCGAAACTTCCAGTTTATTTTAACATTATTGGAAGCTCAGTCGGAGAGTTGAACTGCGGACTCTAGCCTGGTTAACTGCCTTACTGCGACCAGTTTCTACTTTCAGTTACACATTAATTTATCCTCTGTTTTGTTCAGTATTTACAGCGACTAGGCTATGGGCTAAGCGACCTGGAATAGTGGTTCGATTCCTAGAAGGGGCAGGAGACTTTTCTTGTCAGTGAACAAATCGGCTCTGGGATACAACTGGTCGCCTATCCAGGGGACACCGGATGATGTTGTCCTCGCGGAAAGCGGCCGTGACGTGCAGTTGGTCATTATTTCTACCTTGCGTCGGTGTTAAGAATGAGATAAGCTGTACCTACGTGGTGCTTAATTCAGCATCGGGGCAAATTTAGCCTCACCCTGTCTTTTATTTTATAAATGTACGGTAGTACTTCCCATCCTATTGGAAGAGAATAATCCCAAATTACATTTTTAGAGAGGGAAATAAAAACTAAGAATGAACGCCTAGATGTTAAAGGAATGTCCACCACATATACAGTAACCCTTCGGTTATTTTATAGTATAATTTTTATATTGCGTACGTTATTTGATTGCATATTTCAAGTTATTATTTTCAAGACATCGTTTATAAAGGAGGACTAAGAATGCTTAGTGAAACTGGATAATTTAAACACGTTTAAATAAACCATTTGGTGAGATACACCCATGTATAAAGAGACCAGCATGTAACTAATGTGGTAACAGGAAGGCGTGAGAAATTAATTTCAGCTGGTTCACCTTGTATGTTCCTTATATGATATGTCCTTGGGGTTCGTAACTTTCTGTCCATGGGAGTGCGCGTAAGGCAACATACATGAACAATATCAACAAACGTAAAAGCTGTTTGTTTGCTTCTGTACAGAACAGTCTTAAAACTTTCTCTACATGGATTATGCAGACTATAAAATGGTACTTCTTACTATTGTAGTGTTATGTTCCATAAGCTCATTTATGTCGTTTCTACAGTCATGGTACACAAACACACACACTTATGAGCAGACATTTGCACTTTCCTCCGTAACTATCTGGGTTCAACACACGAGAATGCCATTTTGGAGCTGCTGGGTCACGATTCCTCACATTCAGCACTCATTCATGTCATTCTCTTTTCCGTCAAAATTCATGCAGAAAATCTTTCGAAATTGATGCATGACTAAAGAACAAAATAAGACCTTTTTCAGCAAACACAGCAAATTCTCTTAAAAGATAACGCTTCTGAATTTTGTTTGGCAGACGAAAAATTCTTATCTCGGCTGGTACACGGCTTATTCTGAGTCAGAATTGTCCCTCAGTCCTTCCAGTAAAAGGCAGGGATGGTACGACAAATTATGGCACGATCGCTTCCTTCCTAATTGCTATTCACTTACCATCCCACAATAGAACATTATATAGCCTGAGTTATTGACAGCGTAGCTGAATACTCGTAAATAACAAGAAAATCTGTCACATAAACAGACTAACCCTATCATTTAAAAAAGACAGGCAATGTACGTATAAACGTAACTTTGAGGCGCGTTCGCGAAATCTTCGTTTTTCGCATTCTCCATATTTGTAGCCTTAGTTACCCAGCATGCAAAGCACATGCGCCGTATTGTCATCTGTGACTTCTCTGGCTTTAACAAGTTTTTGCACATTATCCCACAAACGCACAATATTCGGAATAAAATTTATTGAAAATAAAATGTGTGTTTTTATTTTCTCTACAGCTTTGTCTGAAACATTTCTCAATATAAGAAGAATTCAACGAGATATTATCATAAATGCACATAGGCCTTCATGTAAAGTACCCGTTATTCTTGCCATATTTCAATGAAACTTGAATTTTCTAGACAGATTTTCGAAAAATAATAAAATACCAAACGGACATGACGAAGCTAATAGTCGTTTTTCGCAATTTTGCTAACGCGCATAAAATCTGACATTTTTAACAGAGCGTTGTGACAAAGAGTATTGGAAGATTATAGCAATAAAACTGTGGATAGCCCTCCGTTTATATTGTCTTCTTACGACGATTCAAGACGAGTCGTCCATTTGTTCAGTATTTGTGAGACAAACGGAATATTGTACCACGCTTTGCTAACAAAAATTAAGAACTTTCCCGCTAAAGTTCTTCATTTTTCATTGAGTCAGTTCTCCGTAGTGAATGTTAAGAATAATGCGTTGGATATTGTTCATTTTCCGAGGTTTACGAGATATACACGACATTTCGGCAGCTTGCTCTTCTTCCGTCATCAGGGGCACAAGGGCACAACAGAATACGTTTTGTATTATTTTCTTTTAATTGGTGCCAGAAGCATAGATGGCTACTAAAACGTTGTGAGTATCAAGAAAGTCTCAGGCAGTGGACACTGTTCAACGTAATCTTTTCATAAAGAAGGATCCACTATCATAGACCGCTAGAGAATTCCACCGTGAAGATAGGAGAGTTGAGAAATTAAGAGATCAGTCAGTATGTCCAGCGGCGAATCGAAGGGACTATCCTGACACAACGACCGGTTCGTGTCGCACACAGTCGTATGATCCGGTACCTTATGCAACACGTTTTATTTGTAGCTGTAACAACTGCATTTTCGTTTTACTCCATAAATAATCCACTGTTCTTAAAAGTGACTACAAGAATAAATTTGGTTCACTTAAAATTTGATCCCTATAAAACTGTACTCATAACCAACTGCAATAAAAAGTAGCATGCATGGAGAACATGAGGTTTTTATTATGGTCATATTCTAAGGTTTATGTTAGCTGTGACCTTAAGTATGATGGTGCAAACAAGTATGGAACCGTGCACACTGCCTGGACTCCGAGTAACATCAGAGCGTCGGAGTTAGCTTATTTTTAAGTTCTTATTTTTATTGTCTACAAGGCTTAAGCAACTTCTTACCTGTACCGATTCTAAAATTGTTTCTGGAGTTCCGTTACACAGAACAAGTGTCAACAAAATTTTTGGCACTTGCAGACTTCATTAGAATTTCAACTTCATGACGTGGGGCGCTTATGTATAGTATCTTGGTGACATGACCATCAGGAGCTTTTAGGAACGAAATGAGATGTGATGAGGTAGCAGCATGCACTTGCATATTTAATTCACATACATACAGTTTATGCCTTATGTACAGTCGAACTCGGTTATAACATCATGAAAGGGACTAAATAATTTGCGTTATTATAAAAGAGTGTTCTTATAACCGAGGAGTATAATGTTATGGTTAACAGTGAGGAATTAATTGGTACCACAGGGTATCCGACGCCATAGGCGAGGTGTCGCATAAACCGATGTAGTTATAACCGGGTTTGACTGTATTTTATTAATTCGCTTTTGTTGTCACTTATATATATATATATATATATATATATCCGCGCCTATCAACTTTCCGATTTCCATCTCTGCAACAGCAACAACAAAGGTGTGTTCATATACGTCACGTCTAGACAGTCGGTTTGCACATTTATGTGTTATGTGTAAGATTTTGGCTAGTGAAGAACCTAAGGGAGCTGACGGACGAGCCTACTCAGTACGTGAGGTAGCAGGGCGGTGGGTTTGTTTCGTTCTGTCCTTCATTCCGCTATCACTGCCACTGTATATGTGACTCGCTCCCAGCCTTCCGCTTGAACATTTCAAAGGCCAAAAATTAACAAATTAACTATATCTCTACAGTATATGCCTAAATGATAACAGACGGGCAAAACAGTTTTAGCCTTTTTGCTTTTTCCACTCTGGTGGTTCTCGATTCTGCAGCGACTTCATGCATCCTGCCTGTTTAAATCATAACAATATCGACTAGCTATGGACCGCGAGCCGTATGCCTTTAGTAATTCATTTGTATGGCAAGCACCCCTCCCCCACGCAGGTCTGAGATTCGCCTTCCACACATATGACGTGATCAGCCAGCGATATTATGCATCACGCAATATCCGTGCTATTTGCTATATCCGGCGCCCCGTAGCGCGTCGGTTTGTGTCTCCCTTGGGATGTATGTTTCATGTCACCAAACTTCTGTGACGTGGAGTTGCATGCAACACATCAGTTGGCCGCCAGAACCGGATTAATCCAGCCCAGTTAGGTGTAATCTCTGTTTCTTTACGATTAATTTTAACAGCATTCCCGTACGTCTGGGTCCCCACACCACATGCGTATTACAGTCGTTTTTTAGTTCATTTAACGACCACTTTTCAACTACTTGGGCTATAAATCATCCAATAGGATGCATGAAAAAGAAGAAAGTAGGTTCAAGAAAGCTGTCGTGACCTATATTAAG
The DNA here is from genome assembly GCA_021186555.1 of Reticulitermes speratus. Lineage (NCBI taxonomy): Eukaryota > Metazoa > Arthropoda > Insecta > Blattodea > Rhinotermitidae > Reticulitermes > Reticulitermes speratus. Next base: position 45,082,469 of record JAJKFL010000001.1, on the reverse strand, counting down.
GTATGATTAGTGAAAAGTGAACGTCGAAATTCGATAGTGAATTGTCTTTTTCATATCTTCATCCTTTGACCACCAACTCAACTTATTTCGGAGAGAAGTTGAAACTGAAAAATATTTTGAAATTAGTAGAAAAGCCCGGTAAAATTCGTAATCATTTCCCAGTCAGAAGATTCACTTTAGTTACGTCCTTCTCCTTCAGGTGGTGCAGCTTCAAGCGCAGCTACGTGAAAAATACACGGCATAAGAATAACATAACGTACACGCACGCACGCACACACTCACACAGTAGATACCAGGATATGCGTGGAGAAACCCAGAAAATCCTCAAACTCGAAACTGGGAACTCCTGAATACGAAGGATAGTAGGCTACTTAACTTCAACGTTCGTTGGATCTGGAATCGCTGGTTCGTTTTCAGCTTGGAGCATTAACATTCAATAAGCCACGTTCCCTAAATCATATAATTAAATGAGAAGCCATTAAAATTTTCAAGTATCTCATTTATTCCACTGAAATTTTCATTATTTTCAGACATACCCCTCGAGCACACTGATGCATTTGTTTCATCTTGGCACGAGTTTTAAAATTCTGTTGCGGTAGAAATCGGGGTTTTGCAATTGCAAGCTTTTACGAACAGCCATTTCCACTTCCATACTATTGTGGAATTCGCGACCTTTCCAAATGATGCTTCAGGATTCCAAACAAATAATCCGTCGCGAGTGTGAGCCTACAGTACAACGCAACCCCACACAGCGCATGCAGAAGAGTTATTGCGGTAGTTTCACCGCAAAGTTCTGGACCATCCTCTCTACACTCCTGACCTTGCCCGGTTTAAGGCTAGTCATCTGATTTATTAAGGATAGCGAAGCTAATGACAGTTTGTACGAGACTAATCACTTTTGTACCAACTGCTTACTTCCACGAAAACTGATACGGAGACCATGTTAATAACTGTAACTCCCTACACTTGAGTTTCCTGTTCTTGCTTCATACTTAAACCCAAAGGTTAAAACAAAAGTAAAGTACAGTACTAGAAGGTGTTTTTTAACCCGAAAGGAAAGGGGTGTTTGAGGGTAATTGAGGACAAAATCGTAAAGAGAATTACACATTGAGGAGCTTAGGAATTATGCCATTCATGTAATATTAAGAATGGCGAAGCTACGAGAAAATACCAAGAATATGGGACAGATGAAAAACACACACCAAATGTTTTTTAGAACAGGCCATCTTAGACTGTGGTCCATGAACCCCTAGAGCGTCCATAGAGGTGTATGGATGAGATTTAAGGGAAACGTAAACTGGGCGCAAAATAAAAGAGTTTTCTTTGATTTACTTCCTTCTACTTTGAAAACTGTCTTAGTGACAAAGTTGTTTCTTATGTAAAATCATGATATTAACGCATTATTTCAATCTAAACAAGCGTAATGTAGCACGGGATACCATTCTGTACAGTCATTCGTCATCGCTGACATGTTATTAACACCATAGTACTTTCCCATATTATGAATTAAATAAATCGTATACTTGCATTAAGAGTACGGATATCTGTCTTTGTTTGCGTCAATTCATGGTGAATTTTAGGGTAAAATTTAGTCTTATGATGTGCTCATTGTAAATATTTTCGTCACAGACTAGTCATTATAAATCTGTTTAATAATCGAGGATGCTGATGGAACGTAGAAAAAGGAATGGCATGTATTTACAGTTCAGTACGAGTTCAAGGCAGTCACAGTTGGTGTGTGGCCAGCAGCTGATCCGACAGATCCGGAGTTTTATTTAAAACCATGCCTCAGATATGTTTCATACTCTCAGCTCTCCTAAGCTTATTAATTTTAATTTTGTGCATTAGTTACTATATTCAATATGTATTACATCAGAGAGTTTCTTTCATTGCCGTAAGTGATGGGAGAAACGGCCTTAGTACCTCTCGTGTGGCAAGGTTCTTGCCAATGGAAGCATAGGCCTACAATGTTGAAAATACGTCGGAGAGTGTGGATATTTTTCGTACGTCAAAGGCTCGATTTGAAAAGGCTGGAACTTTAAAACAATTTGGATTTGCCCCAACACACAAATCCTTGTCTTTCAGCATCTCATAAGAATATTCATCGCATTACCAAGCAAAAGAATTCAAATAAGATAGACAGCCCTCGCTAAATACATGCATCATGAAGTGGTCGAACTTGTTTGTGGCTTGGAGCAGAGGATGAAAATTGAAGCAGTACCTTTTTGAAATAAAGCCATCCATTCCAGAAACACTGATATTTTTTCTACTGTTTTAAAGCAGGTCACGGGGAGGAGCTGGCAGCTACATAATTTCCCTTCAGCATTCAATTGGATAAAACAACTGACGTCTGTCAATGCAGCCAGCACCTCCTTGCATGTGCATGCTGACACCATCAAAGAAGAAATTCTACTTATTGAGCCCCTTCAGGAGCCTATAAAGCCGTCTACGAATTAGATATGGTGAAAGTTTATTTCTCAAGCAAAACTTCTTTTCGGAGAAGATTCTTGGTCACCTGTGTACAAACTGAGAATCTGCGATGCTTGGTAACACATCTGGTTTTGCTGCTTTGGCGAATGAATGAGCTCCCCTTTTCACCGTGTCTCACTGCTGTGTACAAGGGCATGCACTGGCGCCAAACGCTCTGCCACCAATCTTGAAAGAACTCGTTTATTGACGTCAAAGTCGTCAACTTCAGCAGAGCCAGGATCCTGAATCATCGCCTTTTCAAGAAACTGGAGAAGAACAGGAACTTTTTCTCTACTACACAGAAGGTTGCAGAATTTTCAGATGACAAGCCTGAAAAGGCCTTTTTGAACTTCGGGCGTAAGTTTCAGGTTCCTAGAGGAAGGGAAAGTCTACAATCAGAACAGACTGACAGGAAGGAGTGTATTCATGCCTTGGTCTACTTGTCGGATATTTCTGGCAATACGAATGACAAATCTTTCCATTCAAGATCTGCAATCGCCATTATTAATGTCGGTTAAAAGCTACGAGCTTCTTTGACCAAGCTGTCACTCTGACATAGGTGACTGAAGGTGGACAAATATATATTCAGTTTCTAATGATAGGAAACTGCTTAAACTGCTTCTGCATGCTGTAGTCAAGAGTGACAGGGCTTTGTCGTTTCTCTATTGCAGCAAGAATCTGCAGACACTAGGAAAAACTGCAGAACTCTTTTGAAATTTATGTTTTCAGATGATCTTAAAATTGAAAAGTTCTTTCGTAATCTTTTCTTTGCTGACATAGCGCAGACCTTACCAAACGTGACCTCACTGTCTTGAGAACAAATGAAATGAAGTATATGACTTAAACTCCAAGAGTCGTGGAGAACTCTGTTGTTTCTTGACAGAAGGCTACCCTTATTTGGCACAGCGACGTATGGGAGCTCTGATTCCTTTCTCTAGTGTTACCACCAAAATAAAAGGTCTAAATCGAATCGATGTCCAAGATGACATGTCCATTGCCATGTCAAAGACCACTTCACGATTTCAGCATATTCAATACACAAACCAGTAGCCTTCACATTGAAAGTTACTTTTGAACATAAAGATTTATTTTACTTTCTTTGCGCAATTTTATTTCAGTTTATTTTTCAGGACGTGTCCATTAATTTTTTTGATGATAAAACGAGAGTGAGGAAAGCATAATACTTCTTAAGGATTGTTTTTAATTTTGTCTGTATGTGTTTATGTGAATTTGCTGGGGAGGTGATCCTTCAGCTTTCATACCTGGTTATTAATAATCAAATTACCAATATATTATATTTACTCTTTCCTAAAATACATTCCTTTTTGTGAATTTGTACGACTACCTGATGATGGCCATATAAGTGGACCAAAACATGTCGTCAATATAATAAATATATGATATTCATAGTGTTGTGTTACTCGGGCCCTGTAATAAATATAATGGATTTTTTTTACTTGCATGATACTGTCGTGGTGTTTTGGTAAACAAGCTGAATAAAGGATTCGTGTTGCTCGCAGACATTTTTTACCTGAGGAATAAATATTAGGCTAGTAAGATAAATCACGGATAACATTAATTTCAATTAACAGAATGTAGTATCTAGCGGGCATTACCTCAATAAAGTACTAAGTTAGGTGAACAACTGTACGTAACATAAAATGTTTGTTGTATCAGATAATATAATGTTACCCAGCCCGAATGTTGCTAGAGGTAACTACATTAATGAATGGATATAGGCACATGTATTTATCTTATATTAATTCATAATAAAAAGAAGAAAGGCTAACTGGATTGGTAACATCTTGCCAGGAACTGCCTTCCAAAACACGTTACTGAAGAAAAGCTAGAAGGAAGGATAGAAGTGACGGGAAGACGAGGAATGAGACTTAAGCAGCTATTGCATGACCTTAAGGGAAAACGAGAATCCTGGAAATTGAAAGAGGAAGCATTAGAGCTCAATCTGTGGAGAACTCGCTTTGAAAGAAGCTATGGAAATGAAGTAAGACAGACTACGGAATGAATGAATAAATTAATTAATTAATTAAATAATTAATTCACTCATTTATTTGTATTTATTTTTTTATTTATTTACAGCCTGGAATATGTTATTTTTAAGGAGACGGGTTCATGGTTTGAAGATCAGGTTTAATTCCCCGCCTGACAGGATTTCTCCCGTCGCCACCGCGTCCATATCAAGTCTATAGAACACCCTGCCTCCTATCCAGGAGATTCGGAGAAATACTTATCCGGTGAAAAAACGTCAGGAGCAAAAGGTTCGCCCACCTCTACCTGTATGTACCGTCCGACACCCAGCAGAGCTCTTCCATGTCCTCTACAAGGCGTGGTGTTAAGGCAGCGCAGGCAATTATTTACAGATTTTGTTGAGCAGAGGTAGGCTTACCTTCGCGAGGTTTAAGGCTCTCACAGCGATAAAAATGAAGATTCTAGCCTCCCGGGCCTTTTCAAGACCAAATGTAGCCATCCTGGAGCTCCCCTTTCCTTGTCATCTCCACAAATTCCCTACCTCCACTTGTCAACCGCATCTCAGACAACCCTCGCTCAACTTCTCATCTCTACATAGGTACCCATTATATCCATTACTTTTTGCCAGGCCCCACGTCTGACCACTGCACAGTTCCCTCACATTTCCCGCCTGTTCCTCCATTGGCTCCACCCACAGCATAGCAATGTCACTTCAATTGGCTCGACATTTCAATCGTCCTTACACACACAACATACCCATAATTTCCGGCACAACTACCCTTCGAGGGCTGCAAGAACTTGAAGATGGAGGCAGCACGATCCCACCGAATTTCGGTAACTACCTACCGGCCTACATGACGTAACATTCCAGAGGACTTTAAAATTGTACAATTATATTATTTATTTATTTATGTTGGCAGATTTTATTGGAAAAAATGTTCGACTTGGGAAAAGGAAGCATTCTAAACTATATATTGCAGAAACAGGGTGTGGAAATGGGAATTGAACTGAAGTATCCCAGTGCACGATCTAAAGCCAGGCTGTTGTAAACACGGTGTTGGATCTTGGGCTCTCATAAAAAGTGGCAACAGTTTGCACAATGCAGTTAGATAGGTGATGACACGCAGCTTTGCTCAAGAAGCGCGAAGACCACATATTTTATTTCGAGCAACAGGAACATGTATTTATACAAACGACAGTCTAAAGGATTTCTCTTCTGTTGAAAGGGAGTTTCTTTCACTGTTTAACATGTGCACGACAGACGAAAGAAACACAGTCTAATAAAAATGATAACAGTTACAACGGAATCGATGATTTCCTTGGCAAAGCACTCTGTCCGAATGATTCATTTTCACTACACGTGCCGTTTTCTGACGTTAATACCTTCTGACCACGAGGATGTAACATGCGTGATTCACTTACTAAATCTTCAACAAGGTTTCCGCTGCATTGTTTACCGTGTGCAAAGTGACGGCTTTGCGTACACAACAGTTTAAAAACAACCGTGAGTTAACAAAAACAAATGGATTCAATTGCATAAACACTAAGAAATATTCGAGTGTTTCTGCGTTAATGTCATCCCATTCGATGTCAGAACTAACATTTTGCGTTTGCTGACTTATCTGTGTGCGTAAAAACTTGATATTTTGTCACAAATTGAACAGTAACTTTTGATTATGCCTAAATCTTAAAAGAGAATTCCTTTGTCTCCCTACAGATATTTTTATCTCTGTGTGTCCACACTCGCCCTTGGCGCCTGAAAAGTAATCGAATCATTCTTTACAAGGAGCCAGGACTGGAAAATATGATTGAGTGTTGCTTAAGGCATGAAATGACTGCCTTTCAGTTCATCCAACACTATGAGAGTGTTATCATGAAAGGTAAATAAATAAGGATTTGTAAGGAAACGGATACCTAACCTGAAAGTACCTGGAGAAACTGAGAACATTAGACAAATCCTCGGTTAGTACGGTCGTCCTAGGCGGACTAGTGGTTAGCGTGCTCGCCAAGGTTTGCGGGTTCAATCCCGGCCGAGGTCGATGGATTTTAAGGGCGATAAAAATCCGTAGCACAACTTCCTTCGGAGGGGAAGTAAAGCCGTCGGTCCCATGTCGTAGATTTACGGCATGTAAAAAAGAACCTTACGGGCATGATCAGAAATATTTCGTAAGCAAAATTCAGCGGCCATTTCTCACCCAAGTCTCCTGATTGACTGCTAGATGGCTCTGGCAGTCATATCAGGATGAGTAGAACTTGTGTAGTCAGTAGACTGGTCACTCACTACAGAATGCACACTTCCAGACCAAGAAACCTCTGAAAGGAGGCCCTATGCTCCGCAAGGAGCGACAGGAAGTAACTAACTAACTAAGGAAACGGATACCTAACCTGAAAGTACCTGGAGAAACAGAACATTAGGCAAATCCTCGGTTAGTACGAGACTAATACAAGTTAGATTATTTTACCACTGAGACAAACCTACTAAAAAAACAACACAGTATTGTGGTTATGTCTCGCCCCATGTATTCAGAACGCACCGTCTTCGAACCTTGATACAGATAAAGTCATGCGGAGGTTGCCGTTGTTACTCTCAGTCTCTAAGACAACCACCCACCTGGTTGCAAATCCACTGGGGACATTCCGACAACAAAATGCCGTTAAATGTGGAGGGCTGTTACAGCACGTAAAACCTAGCACTCCCTTATTTTTGAATGTTAATGTCTACGTGCCGAAATTTCCTTACTAACGTAAAAGAAAGAGCTTGAATTTATTATTATTGCTGGTGTATTTGTTGCGTTCGACTTGATTGTTGATGGTGTAGAGTAGAAACAAAAACAGACTTTAAATCAATAATATGTGTTGCGATTTAGCAGATCCTGTTGGTGACTGGACTTAAAATGTAAACTACATTTTCAATACAGCTGCACTGGTTCAGAGGGGAAATATTTCTGGGTTTAATAAAAAAAAACCTTCCTGAAATGAGAATTTACAGGTCACCGCACCTATGGAATCTGTATCAACTACTGCAGGCAAATAATACTACCAACCTTGGTAATGAATATAAGATAGGTTAACTTGAAAAATCACACCCACTGTGTTTGGTAGATACTTATAATTCTTAATGAATGGCCCTCTTCTGATTCACAACTTCAATAAAGTAATTAAAAGGTGCTCCAATCCCGGGTCCAAGGTCGCCCGGGAGACAAAGTTTTGTACGGTGGCCCCTATTGTTTGTGGGTTCTCAGTATGGAACTTGCTTCACGTCACTATTCTGGGGTCCATAATTTTGAAGTGGTTCTACATATACATAGGAAAATTTGTGGACCGCTGATTTAAATTGCATTACACAGTGACACACAACATGTTTCGGCCTATGTTATTAGGCCTTCCTCAGATCGAATAAATAAATATATGTGTGTTTACTCCTCTCTGTGGATTTTGTATGTTATTCGACTTGAAGGTGGCCTAATAAGGTAGGCCGCAATATGTGGCATGTGGCTGTGTAATGTACAGTAATACAAACGCACACTATGGGCAAAATGCAGTTTCTCAGTGTTAGGGCAAGTCGTACATATAGTTACATTTTGGTTTGAAATGATTAAAATCAGACAATAATTTTTTTTACTTTTCGTTTTGTTTCCCCGTTTGTTCTTTATATACTACTTGGGTCCTTTTTTATGGTAAATGTTTTATTTAGTACCTAAAATTAACACTGTCTTTTGTTTTGATCTGGATTTTTAGTGTATTATTTTTGTACCTCCTGTTTCATACGGGGAACGCGGTAGCGCAGTAGGTTGACGCACTGCGCTACAAGCCGGAAGGTCGCGGGTTCGATTCCCGATGTGAAAGCACTATGGCCCAGAAGTCGACTCAGCCTCTAACAGAACCGAGGACCAGGGATTTGTCCTGGGGGGTAAAGGCGGCCGGTGTATAGGGCTGACAACTTTATCACTTTCATGTGTCTAGAAATTCTAGAAGCCTCAACCTTCTGGAGCCCTAAGGGTCTGTCCAAGCCTGGGATATCCGTACCTTTACCTGTTTCATATTTGCACCGTTCTCTGATGCACATATATGTATATTACACGATGCTCACCGCATCAGCACCCTACGTATGAGGTTGACCGGTTTGTGTTTTAACAGTATAATCAGTCTTTTGTAAGAGTAAGACGAAACGTTGGTGTGTCTTGATTGACGCCGGCGACTGCAGATGTCGACACTTCCATTTTTCATTGCTTTCTATAGGCAAGACTTAATCGATGTTATCAGTGGCTCTCTGCAGGGCGGCATTTATTTCTGAAGGGGAGGAGGCAGGAAATTCTTTTCTGACAGCATTTCGGTATGTGTGGAGATTCTTCTCAGCCCTCTCTTCACCCCACCTTCAACCACGCCACGAAGTTCAATTCACAACCTTCGTGATTTATGACGCTCAAGCAAACCCGACTTGTGCAGATTATGCAAAAGTGAAAACACACAGGCGAAAAAATAAGACGATCATTCCTGCCTTCATAGTTACGGTTGCTCATTTTACTGCGGAATTCTCGATTTTCCACGTTTATACAAATGGAGTCTAACTTCAACTTTGATTGATTTCATTTAAAACGACGAAATTTGATAGGCTCTGTGATAGATGGAGTAACTCATTTGCGAATAGTGTTCCACATATAACGCTTACACATAATGCTGTGACATCCTCTCCTCGCTGGCACTTTGCTCTCGGCCCATACTATTGCTCTAAGTCTCGCTGCATCGAGAAGCACGCAATTTGTAAATATTAAACCTGTTATTTGCGGACAAGTCCAAGAACCTGAATTCTACGACAACTCTGAATACATTGTTAATTCTTACAAGGTTCTCACCTTTGAGAGCTGTACCGACGTTTCAGAAGACACTGTTGTCTCCATCTTTGAAACGTATTACATATAAAAAATAGCTATCTTCTTGACTCTTTATGTTCCTTAACAAAGCTCCTTCTACTGAAAAGAATATATAGAGCTTACATCCGTCGAAAGATACATGAGGAATTTATGTATGTAAGAATTTGAAGATGGCCGTGACCTACTTCAAAGTAACTATCTCGGAATTCACTTCGCCACGAAATATTTCAGCCAGAATAACTGATAAATTAGACGAGGTTCGCCCTATGTACCTTCCGAACACAGATCGAAAGTATTGCATTTGTACCAACAGGCTTGAAATAATGTTGCTATAAGTCACCAGAAAACAGCTTATTTTGATGATGATGATGATGATGATAGTGATGATAATGATTGTAGTGGTGGTGGTAATGGTGGTGGTGGCGGTGATGGTGGTTTTGATGGTGGTAATGATGGTGGTGGCGGTGATGGTGTTGTTGATGGTGGTAATGATGGTGGTGGTGGTGATGGTGGTGTTGATGGTGGTAATTATGGTGGTGGTGGTGATAGTGGTGTTGATGGTGGTAATGATGGTGGTGGCGGTGATGATGGTGTTGATGGTGGTAATGATGGTGGTGGCGGTGATGGTGGTGTTGATGGTGGTAATGATGGTGGTGGTGGTGGTGATGATAATGATGATTTATTATTCGTATGGCTCATAAGAGCTATCACTTTGTGGTCATATTTAGCACTTTATTTTGTTAAGAGCTCCCTCTGGTACAGTCGTTATTCTGCGGGTTACCTGCAGTTCGACGGATTATTGAAAAGGTTATGAAATAAGAGGGGTACGAAAGGAATTAAACGTACTACCTCCAACACCTACTTGGACGGCGAAGAGAAAGCCAATAGAACTCAAGTATAACCCATTTAGGGGTCAATTTTCTAACACGGAATTAATCGAATGCGAGTGTCTTTCACTGCATTTAATCCCAAGCAAAACACAATCATAAATTTATTTTAATGTTATAATCATGAAAAACATTTTATCGTCTCCTATCTAACATGCGTAGTAGAGCAATTTCATGAATAATCTGTCGATAAATTGTGGAATTTCTGTCACACGCCGATTTTAGTTGCAGTCCACTAGAAAACAACAAGATATCAATCAGTTCGTTATTGGTCATATTTACAGAGATTGTGTCTGTTATTGCGAACGGCTGGACGTGTAAGGAATTCTAATTATCACCTGACATTCTGGGTTCACAGATGCGTGTAATGGGATTTCATCAGCAAACAGCACTGCCAGCACTGTGGCGAAGCGTAAGTTCACGTGCACAAGTTCTGCACAGAAAATACATAGTTCAGTCATTTTTAATTGTAATAAATCTGCAATATATCCGTAGCCTGAAGATTAGAGTCTTCTTGAATATCAAGCCGTTTTGATCTTAATTTATAAACGCCATTTCGGAGGAGACTGCCCCTTCCATGTTCAGGATAGTCCAAAAAGAAGAGTTATTCTTCTTATTTTCAGCCACCCTGCACACGGAGGCAGCAAGCTCCTCCGACAACTTACCAGTCAACACGATGTCACATCCGGAAGACTGTAAACTTTATCATCAACTCTTCAAAACTCTCGACTCACCTGCAGAGGGTCTAACATTAAGAATAGGCTGTCACTTCCAATGGCACCACGGAATTTGAACTTTCTCTTTATATTACCCGTTACTGGCTTTAAAGTAAAGGTAGTTTTCCTGTGAGATGGTAGCGAAAGAAATCTGTAGTTTGTTTCTTCGCTCAAAGGTTAAATTTTCCATTCATATCAATGCGTTCTGTGCGTAGCTGTTTTCTGGCCATGTTCAAACTTGTGGCGACTATGTTCTGGTATGTGCGGCCACGTAGTCTTGTAGGCAGATACCGAATGTTATTAGCTTTGCATTGGACAGACCGGTAGTTCCACCAAGACAAGAAAAAAAACAGTAACATGTGCATAGCCATTTCTATAATCCGAACAGTCAGCAGGGGCAGGACGCGACATCAACCTGGGCCACACATCCGTTTTTAGAACACCAGTATGGTGTTCATCAAATCTATACCCATAGACTGTTAGTATATATTTACCAGATTACATGTACGGCTTCATATCCCACAACACCGTTCCTTTATATTTACTACCATGAGAATCTCAAATCTCATATAGTTACAACAGTATGGGATTCGAAACGACTTGTCCGGATTAAAAGGATTTTGACAAAAGGAGAAAATGGGCATATTGAAGCATAATACCACGTAATATGTTTGGTAAAACTGACTTATTTAAGGTACACCTTCGGTTTTTAAAAACAATTCATCTATAAGCATCAGCGAGCATTCACTCAGTATGAGCATCCACATTTATGTTGCTTAAAATTTTTTAGGTTGTTGCCCGGCGTCAATTTTTGATGTATGACCAACGTTTCGGGATCACTTGTTTGTCCCATCTTCAGGGTCTTAGGTAAAAAGATAAGACCCTGAAGATGGGACAAACAAGTGTTCCCGAGACGTTGGTCATACACCAAAAATTGACGCCGGGCAACAACCCAAAAAATTTTAAGCAACATTACGACCACGGAGGAAACCTTCAATTACATCCACATTTATATTTGAATAGAAGCGAGGGGCTAACTTTATACTGCTCCCAAGACCAATTGTTTTTACCAGAGTACTATTCACAATGTTGAACGAACTATAGGAGTCTTTATAACCGAGAATCATTTCCATAGAAACAGCGACGTGTTATAAATAGCATTTCAAATTAGAACGAGTTCCATGGCAACCCCACTACCGTAGGGATGCTCCTGTGCCAAAAACAACCCCCCAGGAAGGGGAATTATTTCCTCTAAAATGATGATCCTGAGATTAGTTTGGAAACTACGATAAAACAGAAAACAGGGGGAGAAAATACTAAAACCCTTGGGGATGATACGTAGCTTACAGAATTTGTAATTAAGATGAATAGTGTTCTGGAAGTTAACTTTCTGCCTGTGGAGAATAAAAAGTTTTACGTCATCAGTTCGCAGACAAAGTAATAATTCTTTTAAGCCTATACACCAATATATCTAGATAAGTCGTGTGATTTTAATAAATAAAAACTTCTAGGGTATTAACACTTGTTTCTTAACACTGATCAATAACACAATAATAAACAGATTGCATTAGACGCTAAAGTGTACGTAAGTGGTTCCGAAAGGCTCTTAGAAGCCTATCTATTTTAACATACTCCTTTTAAACCTGTATCGGTCAAATATGGTTGGCAGCATGGTTCTAAGAAATAAGATTAACACCCTGAATTTTTGTGCGGGGGAAGGAACGTGTTATCGATTTTCGTAAATGGTTCTTCGTGATTGTTTTCCAGACTCCACCCAGCTTAATGCAAAGACAGTACTTTATGGCAACAACCTTTCTATTTCCGTCCTAATTCCAACTGACCTGTATATTCAGTAAATGAACTCTGGGCATTGTAGATAAGTGTTGTTTAACATTTATCAAGATAGACGTACGTTACATTGTAGCGCTTTCGCGTAACCACTGATGCACTGGCACCGCAATAATACGTTCCCTTTTTATTAATGCTGACGTATATGTAGCTGTCAACAGTATAAAAGTGCTAAGTGTTGCCATGGAAATTCCACAATGGGTTCCCTTTGCACTGTTGTCGAGCTACAAAATATTTCATACTGCTGTCAACAATACTAAGAAGACTATTAAAATATTATGAGTCATAATATTTTAATAGTCTGCTTATTGCGTGCGTGTGTATTGAGGATAGTGTTAAAATTTAACTTAAAAAGTGGGGCGTGAAAGTGTAAAAGGGAGTAAACTGCACTGAATAAGGTGGCCATCTTCTGTGATAACAGTAACGAAACTTCTGTTTTCTATTCACGTTGTGAAAACTCTAAATTTAAGCCGTGGCATCGGCTATTCTGAGAGGCATAGTGTGATTTTCCTTTGTAGTTCCAGGGAAAGCCTGGTGTAACATGTCAGTTACTTCCTAGCTTTTCCAATTCATTATTCAGTAATAATCCAGCCATGCACTCTACATGGAACATGCGGAGATACAGAACATAGAGCGTCGTTAGATAAACCTTAAATAGAGCTGTTTGAGGTCCATACGGGTAACTATCTACTTTTGTTTTCCAGGTCCCCAACGTCTTTTCCAAAAATCCATCCTAAATATTCCGAAAAATTCGGATTTTCTCTGAATGGAAACAGGGAAAAAGGCATGAATACTAAAAAAAAGATGTTGATGTTTACACCAACCAGAATCGGACTGTATAAAAATTATGGATTTTATTTAAAGGCATCGTGAAGTTCGTTAAATTTGTTTTCACATATTTGGCTCCGTTTTGTCCCATTTTGGGAAAATGTTTATCAAAAAGGGGAAGTAAAGAATGAATCAGGCGAGAAAATTACACAGTGTTCGGTCACCTCAGTCAGAATTTCAGTACTTGTGTGGTGCAAACAGCTGCGTCTAACATATACAGAGAGATGTGTTAAAACAATAACACAGATATTTTAGGTTTTTAATGTATCAATCAAAATGTTTTGCCCCGTAATGTGCCATATATACTCCCTGCCCGAAAAGCTGAGCGAGATGTGAGCGAACCAAATAGTGAGTATTATTTGCATTACTATTGATAGGGGATGTGTATAGGCCTAACGTGGTGAATACAAGAACGTTTCTCGAATTACATCACTCGTATTTACAGTCACATATTCAGAAATCCTGTCACAACTGTTGGTTTATGCATCTTCGTTCGATTAAAGTATGGCAGTGGTAATTTAACAAGTGTCGCAGTTGAGTGGATGTAACTATCTCTATAATTTTACAGACTAATGCGTCCCACGGCCTCCCGTTTTACGGATTGATTTGTTGTTATTAGAGATTTGCGAAGATCCTTTGGACAAGAATCGGCCCGTCGCAAGGAAATCGAACTACACGGAACACACACACATCCATCCCTCGAGTACAATTCGGGCGCACAATCCCAATTTTCGGGCGGTAGAAGGCAGCAAACGCTTGAGACGCCACACTCATAATGCGTGTGTGTGTGTGTGTGTGTGTGTGCATTCTTGCCTTAGTTGCCTGGCATGCAAATCGCATTTTTTCTGCGCCGTATTATTAGACGCGTTCCCAAATTGCGAAAAGCGACTATTAACTTCCTCATGTTTGTCTTTCTGTCCGTCCGTCCGTCTATCCGCATGGAACAATTCAGCTTCCACTGGACGGATTTTCATTGAATTTGATATTTGAGTATTTTTCGAAAATCTGTTGAGAAAATTTCAATTTCCATTAAAATCTGACAAGAATAACGGCTACTTTACATGAAGGCTTACGTACATTTATGATAATATCTCGCTGAATTCTTCTTAGAATGAGAAATGTTTCAGATAGAAGTTGTATAGAAAATCAAAACAAACATTTTATGTTGAATGACTTTTTTTCTGAAAGTCGATTGAGTTCTGAAAGTTTGAGATAATGTGGAAAAATATGGTAGAGCCAGACAGGCCACAGATGACGATATAATACGACGCATGCGCTTGTATGCCGGATAACTATGGCTGCAGACACACACTCACAATATGTAATACTTATTGCTTTTCCACGGGAGCAATGGTTACGCGAACGCGCCTCAATGTTACGTTTATACGTACACTGCCTGACTTGTTTTAGTGTTCAGATTGTTAATATCACTCTTACCTCCTCCACTGACATAATTACCAGATACTAGACCGCCCTTAAAAATGCCAAAACTGTGCATGGTTAGGGTTTTGGATTGTTTAAGGGCTTCGAATTTTTGTCAGAATGAACTCAGTACCAATATTAATGCCGTTATGCCCTTAGGAAAAGTATGACGTACACTGAGACGATTTCCACGACACTTGCATTTGCTCAGTGGCATTAGGTGCCGATCAGTGATGGCAGCCTGTGGCCCTTAACCCTTCCCAAGTGGCCCATGAAGCCTTTAGTAACATATAATATTAATACACTAAATAATTTATATTGTGTTTTAATAACAAGATAGGTCATCTAAGTTATCGAAAATCGAAAAAGCAAAATTTTTCGACTAGTTTCCAAGAAACTAATTGAAGACCTGTAGAAAGAAAAATCACACCCAACCTAGACAGGTTGCCTTTTATCTGGCGATGAACTCCATGTACTTGTACGGGTGGAAGGTACAATGGAGTCATCGCTTGTAGGTGTCGCTTCCATAAGATGTCCACCGCGCGAGAACAGACTCTGCGAGATCGCAATCCGCAGAGACCTGACTCTGTGTAGCAGCCAACCAGGCTTCTTCTGCATGGGTGGTAATACCGCATGTCAACGGTCACCCCTCCAAGCTCCGGCCATCATCCATGCAGCTTAACTGCGTAAATAGCAAGCGAAGCTTTTATGAGCATGGCCATGCCGTTGGTGTCTTAATTGGTGTTCTTTTTTTACAGGCTACATGTAAGCACGTATTGATATCCTGTACTACAATCGATAGTCTTTTTATTTATTTATTTTTATTATTACATTTTATTTATGCTGTATTTATTTTGGTAAATGATCAAAATTGTAGTTAAAAATTAAACGATTGGTGCTCTTTTCATAGGCTTCTTATGTACCTGTAGCGATACATTGCAATAAAAATCGAAAAATATCCTGATTTTAATTGCTTATAAATGGATTATTCATTTTTCTAAATAACCATATTTGTTATACAAATTTCTTAGGCGCGTTCGAAAAATTCCGAAAAGCGACTATTAGCTTCGGAATGCATGTCTGGCTGTCCATCCGTCTGTCTGTGTCCGTCCGCATGGAACAACTCGGCTCCAACTTGATTGATTTTTATGAAATTTGATATTTGAGGATTTTTCGAAAATCTGTGCAGAAATTTCAAGTGTAATTAAAACCTGACAAGAATAACGGGTATTTACATAAAGACTATGTAAATTTATGATATCTCGATGATTCCTTTTAGAATGAGAAATGTTTCGGATAAAATTTGTAGAGAAACCTAAAAAACAAACATTTTGCTCCATAAATCATTCCGAAAATCGTGTCGTTTATGAGACAATGTGGAAACATACGATACAGCCAGACATGCCACAGATGACAGTATAATGCTGCGCAGAAAAGATGCGATTTGCATGCACAATAACTAAGGCAAGTATACAGACACACACTCAAAATATTTAATAGTTACTGCTTTTCGATGGCATCAATGGTTAGGCGAACTCCTCAATGTTACGATATACATAAATCGTTTGGACTGTATTATTATCTGTGACCTGTCTGGCTCTACAATATTTTCCACTTTATCTCATATACGGCACGACTTTTGGAAAATATTTATTGAACATAAAATGTGTGTTTTGATTTAATCTACAAATTTGTCTGCAATATTTCTCACTCTAAAGAGAACTCAGCGAAATATTATTATTAATTTACATAGGTCCTCATGTAAAGTACCCGTTATTCTTGTCAGATTTTTAAATAAACTTGAATTGTATGGACAGAGTTTGGAATAATCCTTAATTATCAGATTTCATGAAAATCCGTCTATTGAAAGCTTGTTGTTCCATGCGGACAGACAGACGGACGGATGGACAGAGAGATATGACGAAGCTAATAGTCGCTTTTCGCAATTTTGTGAACGCGCCCAAAAGCCACCATCAATCGCTACTACGATCATAATCATTTGTCCCATTAACATCAACTTTCGCTAGATTTGCAAAACTGTTACATTTTATGTAATAATTACGACAATACCAATAATCATAAACAAAGTAACCTATAACAAACAACTCGGAAATATCAAGATAGGGAATTCCAACTACGCACTATTTTCGAATTTATTACAAAAATTAAATTATAACAAACGAAACATGTATAACAGAATCATAGATTAACGAGAAAATTGCACGTATCGAAATATATTTCCGATCCTAAACACAGCATGTAAAAATAAAATTACGTACCGTACACTGAAACGGCTTAACGAAGAGACGAGAAAGAAAACCAGAATTATGGCGGAATCTGTCTGCGTGAGTAGACAGAAAAGCGAAAGGTGTAATGTGTAAAGGAACGTAATAGTAAAGTAGTTCCTGTACTTAAGTAGACACCACGACATGATGACATAGGAGCAATGCTGGAGGTAGAGCTCCGTGCGTTCTTAAACGCTACAGTGTGCGAAAGTACGTGGCCAGCTTCACGTTCCGACCTCTTTACTCTTGGAGGGTGAACTACCAATACCAATTGGATATGACACTGGGTGGGACCTAGGACCGGCCTTCAGGATTTTGAGAAGAGAAAAATCTCTCTCCTCTCCTAGGAATCTGAATTCCTCATTCATCCACGCCTTAACCTAGACACTATACCCAGTGGGCTAATTCGGCTGTGGTCAGTAAAATATAGTACACGTTGGGTACTTTGGGTAGCCATAACATCTGTCATCTGTACCATAAAGGCATTAGTTTCAAACTGAACCATATTCCTTACCTGGAAAGAAGTGTTTGCATTAAACTGAAAATTGTTGATTGCCGAAGAATGTCAGATCCTGAGATTCCGTTATAAGCTAATTCCATTGGGTAATTAACAAATATGATCATCATCGTCATTGTCACCATCACTTTTATCACCATGATCACGTTCCATCATCAAAATCAAGTCTCTCCCACCGTGACCATCAACATAACAATAAGTATCATTATTACCACCGCGCAACTCCCCTTTATAAATTATGGACGGAACGTTTGAGGTTAGTGAGGCTGAGGACTGTTACGTCTGGCAAATTCGCGTGCAATTACAATATCAAATATTATCTCCCAGTCGTAGTTATTAGAAATATCCAGCAGCAGTCCTGCTGGTAGCGAGAAGCTCTTAAACCTGATGTTCTTCTAAATTCGACCTATATCATATACTCGTATATTAATAGTAACGTCTGTTTGTGACATCATTATCTACTGAACTACCGAAAGGATCTTTCAAGATAAACATCTTTAGAAAGCTTATAATTCGGCATTTACGGCAATCTCCTTTGTTTTCATTAATTCCTTCTCAAGAAATTGTTTTTAACATAATATCTAACGTTAAAAATTGATAGCGCTGCCTCTACCGGAAATCATAAAAATTACAGAAATATGTTAGCTTCCTTTGGCCTCCGGTGGTAGCAACACAAGCACTGCATAGCAGCGGATGTTATTGGCTCCGAAAAACTATCCTTGAACCCAGCATTCATTTATGTGCATCAGATCCAACCATTCCCTTCAAACTGTGCAGAAGACGATTTCCGATCAAAATCGCATTCGCTATGACAATCGATAAGGCTCAGGAGCACACGTTTAAACGTGTTGCAATATATCTACCATTGTCTGTTTTTCCCCATGGCCAGCTGCATGTGGCATTTTCCCGAATCTCTTCATTTGACAACGTCGCTGTTGCAATTACGGAAAGGCGCCGACAACGTATACAAATGATACATTGATAATATCAAACACTGCATATCGAAGTGCTTTAAAATTCCAAACACATAAATAAATCTCTGTTGATTAAATATCTCATTGTTTTTACTTGCGAATTATTCGCATGTGTAAGACTAGTATGTAGAAATTCAGTTCCTATCTCACAGAGAACCGCGACCATGTCAATTTTAAAGCCCAGTTATTTAATGCTGCTTAGGGAAATACGCGCTGTTTATTGCGCAAATCATACGAAATACATACTTCGTAAACTGTTTGGGCAAAATGCAGAGTTCTCTAATGAGAGAGAATGTGGTATATCCATTTACGACTGGGATTAAAAGGCTAGCTGCAAACGAATCTGGTAAGTCGATTTTCATATAAATTTTGTAGATAAAAAAAGAGCAATGACACAGAGGTCACAGCCTCCAGAACGGCAGGTTTCAGGGCAAATCTCATCGCCTCCTGTTCAGATGCAGAAATTCCCGCGGCCACTCTGTAAGTCAACACAGCTTCCCGGATACTACCTGCAAATGAGTATAATGGCCTGTACATCCAACATGCGGCTGGCTGAATGTTTAGCAAACTGGTTCAACCACAGCTGGCAGCTCCTGCAGCTGCTCGATACAAAATTACTATTTCATATATATATATATATATATATATATAATATATTATAGCACACAGTGCAGGAAGAATATTGAGGAGGGTATGGGTCCGAATTCCATAGTGAAATATCTAGGAAAGGATTTTAAATTCGTTTTTAAATGTAGAAGATCTGAGACTTTTACGGCGCAGAAAATTTTTGTGGGTTATAATACCTTGCAGTGTTAGGATGTGGTTATTACAGTTCCGTAAGAACTTGCTGCCTTCAACTTGTGAGTGGACGATCATTATCTAAATGTTTTCATTTATTTAAAAACTAAGGATTTTGTGCTGAAGGGATCAATATATTTACGTGAGCAGCGTAATTTATATGTAAATGTATGTAATTAAACACACTCTTGTTCAATGACTTTAAAATCATCTCACAAAGCAAAATTGTACTCGTATATATTCTAATCAATCAGCACAAATTACACACGTTGGCCTACAGCAGTTCAAAATTAGTTTATTTTATTACAAGGATTCTTCGTAATAAAACGAAATGCATGAATGAAATTCTTTCTTCACTAAATCATACAGACTAAATTTTGAACTTCCTCCTTTTAAGTGCAAATTGGAACGCCTTTAATGGACGTTGTGTGTGTTCGACTGAGTATCTCTGAATGTCAACGGTAGTGTAGGTGGACAGAGTTCGATGACATTCTATTCTGAGAAGCAAACATATAAATCAATGCTTTCTTAAAACTTGCATCACAAACCCATTCATTCCTTCAACCTACTTATCTCCCCTGTCCCTTAATTTTCATAATCCTGTCCTAATTCTCTCTGTTAACGTCATCCTCCTCCGTGCCTTCTAGTCCTTTCATTTCTCCTATTAGCATATTCGTAGTCTCATTCTCCTCTCTCATTTTTATAATCGTATCCATCATTCTAATTCTCGTCGACCTCTTTTCAGTCCTCTTAACTTTTCCTCTCGTAACCTCCTTCTTTCCTTCCTGCTCTCCGTAGCCACCCTCTTCAAATTCTTTTCACTACCCTACCTCATTTTGATCATGTATTTTCCTTCATACCATCTTCCTAACCGACTCGTATTTCTCTTCTCATTCCACTCTTACTCTAATACCGTTCCTGCTACCTACTACATCCTCTTCCTCCTCTCGCTCCGTTTTCTGTTTTCGTCTTCTGGTCATGTTTCCTGTCTTCGTTCTCTCCTGTCCTTATTATCCGCCTTCTGTCATTCCCAGTCGTGTCCTATTATCCTTCTATCTCTCTTATTCATCTCATATTTCTGTTCTCGTTTGACCGTTAAACTATTCCTGCCCTTCTTCGCCTCATCCTTGTCATTCTCATTCTAATACGTCACCACCAAGAAAATCACTTGGAAGACCTAAGCACAGATGGGAGAAAAATAACAAAATACACCTTAAAAATAGGACGGAAAGAGATGGCCTGAATTCATTTGGCTCAGGTTTGAGACCGATGGCGGGCGCTTGTGGGCGCTTTCTGGTTCCTTAAAGTATGGGGAATTGGTTGACTGAGCGTGTACTGGCTTCTCAAGAAGGAAGTTACCCCATGGAGTTGCTTGGTTGGTTGGTTGGTTGGTTGGTTAGTTGGTTGGTTAGTTAGTCAGTTTGTCTGTCTGTCAGTTCGTTGGCTCTTCCTTTCCCAATTGTCTGTTTCCCCTCATTATCATTGTTATTGAATTTCCCCTTTCAACATTTTCGTTCTTTATTTTTCTTCAAATTCCCATTAAGTTTTCTTACATATCTCACTCATCCTATTATTCTCACGTATATCCTCCAGTCGCCTTTCTCGACTCCCCTATCACTAATATCACCGTCATATAGATTATCATCATCATCATCAAATTCATACTGAATATAAATAAGGTTAAGCTTTGCGTGGGGTGGGGCGGGGTGTGGTGTGGAGGTTAAGGCTTAGTCATTATTCTTCGCAAATACTTGAGGATTAGCAAGCGATAGGCAGTTTCTATTGAGTGTCATGATCTAATTGAATTTGCCCCTAGGTCTTCGCAATTAGCGGCACCAGTTCGTTGAACCCGGGGGGCTCGCGCCATACCCTGAAGACGGGACACATTGCTCCGGGCTTCCTACAACACGGAAGAATCTTTAAGGTTACGTTTATAACCTCCGTCCCTCAATGTTACTTGTACAGCCTCTAAATGATCTTGCTCTGGCTTGTCAGCTTCTTTCCTCTGTCTTTATCCCCTCCATATTGTTTTCAAAACCACTTCTTGTACTGCAGAAATGAGCCGCAATTAGACAGCTGCTTTGGTTCGTACACTTACTACGTGCAGAAGTGTGTTAAGGAGCAGTTTTCTGGCATTCGTAGAAGTTCGTAAAAATGTTTCTCTAGATTTTTAACTCGAGTGTAACTGTAATTGGCATCAATTAAACACATTCACTACTTAGAGTAAATGGCAACTATGTATACTACACAACATTTCAAAAAATATTTCTGATAACTGCAGTGTCAGCCTTCTTCAGAGATGCGGATTATCTTGTTAAGTGACCTGAAAACTAAATGACTGTTAAATTAGAACTGACTGGCTAACAAACTCCACTCTGTGAGCTCTTCGTTCGGCACGTAATGTTTAGTGTAATCAGTCTCGTCACACAAGAAAGTCCACACTTCTGTGAAACACAAAACTTTCAGCAATGTAATCGCAAATATTGCTACCCAATTATGTTACACGAGCATCACAAATCACATTATGTTCATCAGACATGTCTTTGTGAATTAAGTGTTGAAACACCACTATGCATACAAACATTTTAACTCGTGGAGAAAAACAACGACCATTTTGTGTATCAAGAGACAGGCTACCTCAATCAAGTTCACATGCTAAAAGTATATTCCTCAAAACTTCATTTTAGTACTGTACTTCCATCTTTTCCCAGACCAACCAAGTAATTTTTCCACTGACTTTTCTAACCAGCATTTCGTGCTCTCCGCATACGCCCTACACGCCCGATTAATCTCACCAGCTTTGCTTTAATAATCTTGCTAGATGAACAGCTGAAGCCACAATACGCCTAATCATATAACTGCCTTCGTTATCTCGCTACTGCAGTTCTTGTACTTCCAGAATTCGTTCTATACTCTACCAACAGAGAGAGAGAGAAGCCAAACCTTTACCGTAGGACTCCAGACAGGAAGTTCCCCTGGCTAATATAACTCATCGTCTAGCGTTCCTTACCTCAAATGCAGGTGACGAGACGTGATACACTTGTGAAGAATTTCATGCACATCTGCCTGTAGCTTCCATAGCGGAGCTGTAATAATTGCGTACGTGTAAGTTAAAGATACCAACCTAACAAGAAAGATATTTATCTTCGTGCAGACACGAACAGGTGGCAGTCGTAATTTCTTGTAAACAAAAAGTGGTTCGTGATCACAGTGTGTGTGTGGTGTGTGTGTGTGTGCGTGTGTGTGTGTGTGTGGACTGATGCTAGATAACTATGGTCCGCAGTCCACTTGCGGGGCTCATCTTACTGAGGCTGCAATTTCACTGAACTCAGATTCAGGTCTTGTCATAGAGGAGACGCCTTAAATGGTTAAAGTATCTTGACCAATTGTAACTAAAATGTTCTATTTTCTTTCAGAAATGTATTGGTAAAACACTGATATTGTAACCTACTTCCAATCATTTACTTTTTCATTTATTTCATTACTTACTAGACGCTAAAAATGGAATCCGTTGAGCTCCTCCGAATCGTCAGTAACTAGTTACCAATCGACACGGCGTAATATTCCAGCAAACTTGAATATTTCTCTACTTCCGAATTGTTCGGAACAAAGTTGCAAGCTTCTATTTTTGAATATAATACGCGTACCATCTAAATATATCATTCTTCTCGAAAATAACAAAAACCCTTCCAATAATAATGTACAGAAATTATCAGTAATAATTCATAATTATAATCCAATTAAAATTAATGCACAAAAAATAAAACTGTTTAGTCGATTCTCAAAATTGCCCTATGTATTTATACCTATAAAGTGCAGTCATAAATATAGGTACCACCTGCCATTACACTGGACTCTACATTTTTTCCACACAGTGTATTTGTGTGTTTTGCATGATTCTCACAATACGATACAATTAGCTATTACAGGGCTAAACAAATCACGAGCGCCAGGTCGCCGTGGCGACAAAACTTTTATGGTGTCGCCTAATATTTGCAGCTCCTCAGAATGGAACGTGCTTAATACTTCTGGCGCCTAGAATTCTGAGGCGACTCCTAGATTTTTGGAAAATTTTTGCACCCCTGACATATTACCTTACACAGCGTTAACCGGAAGGTCTCTTGAGGGGAGCCAAACTGTTTGCTGTAAGGCAGAAGCTTCACTACAAGACCACTTCCCTCCCTAGCGGTTAGTCGCCGACCTCTTACCACAGAGTCCCGTGTTCGATCCTAGGTCAGTCCATGTGAGATTTGTAGTGGACAAAGTGACACTGGGAAAGCATTTTCTTAGAGTACTCTTGTTTTCTCCTATCTATGTCATTCCACCAGTACTCTATACTCATCTTCATCAACACTTTGCTCTCACGAGAAGGACAAAGGGGCGAAGCCTGGAAACCTCCCAAAAAGCAATGTTCGTTCGGAAATCGGGGACCATTGGACAGAAAAGAACTTTCATTTTTTAAGGAAGGAGGCAGGCCTTTGAGACCGCCATGTTGCCTATGCGTGTCCTTTACAATTTTGAAACACCTGACGATTTTTACAAATGAATATAAATGTTATGTCATTTAAGGATACAACAAAATCATAATTCCTAATTTCCTGATTCAGAAATGACACCACGACGGAAGCGCAAAGATGTCAGGTGGAAACGACACTAGCGACACTTACTTTCAGGTCATAAAGTGGCATAAGGATAACAGACATATTCTTATGAATATGCTTAGAAAATAAAAAAAATAAGATGACAGCCCGATGCAAATATTTACTTTAGCCGTCGAATTGTGACATATAGATAACGAACCATTACAGCAAGCCATGTGAAGTTTGGTAGGGAGATGGATAGACCACAAAACATAGCTACAAATGACACATGAAATACTGTTTGTAAGTCAACAACTGCAGTCATAGCGACAATCAGAAGTTTTGGAATTATTCGACAAATTTAACGCATACAAAATCTCATTACATGTAGGGCAGTGACATTAAGTTTGTAACTTCTACTGGCGTTGAAATCACCTCAGTGACATCGCTGTTCCCCATTTTGACTTGCTTACATCTGGGACGTTGACGCATATAAGTAAAGTGCAGATAGCCTTATTCCGCTGAGTATGTGTTTCATGACAACGTACTTTACTCATACGCTAAACTAAGAGCATTTTTTCTAAAACCCCAGCAGAAGATACTATTCGTTGAATATTTTAGAAGTCAAAATATGTAGACCTAAAACTTAGCTCAACTGTCATATCGACAAGGATAATATTTTCCATCCGAAGTCCTTGCTAATTAAAGCAGGTATATTGTGTCCTAAAGTAAAACAGATTACTGGTGACATTCCAGATAAGGCCCAGGTATCTTCATAAACAGCATTTAAAATATTTTCTCTTGTTATACATAAAAATAACATATCTTAATACAAGATTTGAGCAACAGAGGATTTCAGTAAATATGATGTTTCAGTATGTCCCCTAGCAAATTTTACACACTGCACAACGCTGATCGTCGCTTCTCCTTGCCACCTGTTTTCCGTTGTTCCAGACCTGCTTATTTAATGTAAATAGCAGGTTACGGCAGATTTCTTAGAAGAAATTTTTACGCTGTAGAAGTTTTCAAGCAAAGTTAGAGCAATAAAAACACGATATATACATAGACATGTATTAGTCACTTTCAGCTCCTAACCTTGATTCTGAGGTTCAAGGACCGTCGTGATCGAGCGAAGTATTCGGGGGACGGAAACGCGTAGGTTCTGATGCCACTATTGTATAGGTTCCGAGCAAAAACGGAAGATCTCCACATTCAACGCTACGTAAGCAGGGGCACTGTGATTGATCTATGTCTAACCGACGGTGTTATCAGCTGCAGAGGTTTCATCCAGTAGAGTAGCAAATAAGTGTAATGACGGTTAGAGTCGTGGGCTATTTTATAGGAGTTTCTGTAACTGCCCTGTATTTTCTCGGAGAGAAGATGAAATCATCCGCAGACAGTAACCTCTCGATTATGAACAATTTATGTCGATAAGACCTCAAAAGTCGATGACTAAGTTAAATGCACTGGATTAGCTACGTGTTCTCTTTCGTTACATAAATTTCATACATTATGTCCTAAGCAGATTTTTTTTAATGTGTTTAAGTAAGCCCATATACCTATACAGCTTAGGTCTACACGTTGTTTTGTAAGGCAATAGGATATGAGTATTGAAGTGGCTCTCAGAATGTAAATTTGTTTTCCACGAACCCAGTTTTAAACTGTAAACTACACAAACCTGAATAGTGTCAGTTGACCGAACAGAGCACACAGCTGTAAACCTGCAGGACGAAGACGAAAAAGATAATAAGTATATATTTGAAAGACGATTTTGAGGCCTGTACGTTACTTAACATGCCTACCACATGAAGAGACCAACACAGGAGACATTTATTTTAGTTTTCTTGAATCGTCTAAAGCCAAAAGCCATTCACCATAATATCGCCTTTCAGGATCTTGCGTTATATGGGAACAGAATGGCATTTTCTTGACGAATAAAGCAAATGTGTACAAAGTCAACTTACCGAATTAAGTGAAATTAGTAGCTCCGGAAGAGAGATGCCTAGAAGCGTATATGAAAAGTTTGGAAGTATGTGATAGGAAGCTGTCATGGCCTGTTTATTTGATGCACATTAAGAGGAACTCTCAATACCTCACAATACATAGCGCCAAATGTCAAGACTGCTGATGAATAAAAAACAGATGGATGTGGAAGGATACAGACAGTGCACAATTGGAAGTACTATCCCAGCCTTTACCTGGAGAGACTTATGCAAACACGAAAAACCGCAGTGAGGATAGCCAACTGGCGGAACGATATTTGAACTCAGGATTTTCCGAAGGCAAAGTATAAATGCTAACAACGTTAACAGCGACGTTCCATTGTAGCCTATTGTCATTTTTATCTCTACTGCACTACGAGAAGAGGACATTAGCAGAAGTCAGACAACATGACCAATTCCTCCGCCAAAAGTTAAATAAAACACGAATAACATGCTTTACTGCTGTGCTAACCCGCTCTGTGCTTCATTACTCTTCTTCTACTAGTAAAAGCACAAATACATGTATTATTAGCGAGCAAGACAAATCCGATGAAACAGAGTCTTTATACGAAGTCTGAAATAGGCTACTTATCCAGTTAGGCTAGAGTTATTATCTATTAGGCTTTATCTTAATAGGCAAGTACAACTAAAAACTTTGCGATGTACTCCTGTTTCATGTTTCGGATGACCTAGGTAAAATCCGCTGCCCGAATTCAGCTATAAATTTACTGACTTAGGATTTCGTACAGGACTAACGTGCTTCTGGACACTCTTCCATCGTCTTATCTTAAGAAAATATAACAATAAAAAAGCATGCCCCTAAGTGTAATGCAGTAACTTCAGGAAACTACAGAACAGCTTCATTATCTTCAATACCTCCAAAAAAATTCTCAGATGGTATTTAAAACAGACCACGATCGCCTTCTTCCAACTGCACTGTTCACAGCCATTATTCCATTAGACGCTATGTAATCTACAAAGGGCAGAATTATACTTGACGTACTTTAAAATATTCGCCTTTCTGAATTAAATGGAGAAATGATGTAAATAGTTATAATTCACAGTTCCAAAATTATTTCGTGAGTTATCATGATGTGGCTGTGATCCGACAATCGATATTTCTGATAGGTTAAGATCGTCTGCCAGTTTAGTAGCGTCATTTATTCATCTCAGGATGGTGATCAAGCCCGAATCTGGGCTTCAGGCTTGAGTAGTTCCCACTTTCCGTAGTTTAATCAGACGGATTTGCTGCAAGGTTTGAAGGCTTACTTTTGGCATGCAAACGGATACAAACAGTGAAGACTGGAAATAACCTTCGATTTTAACGTCCTTATGCGAGTTCATCATCGTCTTCAAAATCCCAGATAGGTGATCTACATTATTTGTACAGGAAATTGAGACTTGCCTCTGGATTTGAAGTGATGTACTGTTGTAAGATAGTGGAAACCAAAGTCTGGCATGGACACGATGAAACTTCCCGGTCCTTCCAGTGTAAAGTTTTGTCGACTGGCTGCAGTATCCAAGTTCCTTCCATATCCTGAAACAAGACAGGCAATGTAATATAAACGTAATACAGGCGCGTTCGCGAAACCGTTGTTGCCGTGGAAAAGCAATAAGTATTACATATTCCGAGTGTGTGTCTGTAGCCGTAGTTATACAGCATGCAAAGCGCATGCGCCATATTATGTTGTCATCCGTGGTCTGTCCGGCTCTACCATATTTTTCCGCATTATCTTACAAAAGGAACGTTTTTCGGAAAACAATTATTAAATGAAAAATGTTTGTTTTGATTTTTTCTACAACATTTGTCCGAAACAGTTATTCTACGAAGAATTCGGCGAGATATTACCATAAATGTACATAAGTCTTCATGTAAAGTGCCTGTTATTCTTGTCAGATTTTAATGAAAATTAACTTTTATCGACCAATTTTCGAAAAATATTCAATTATCAAATTTCATGAAAATCCGTTCAGTGGGAAGTGAGTTGTTCCATGCGGACAGACAGACAGAGAGACATGACGAAGCTAATAGTCGCTTTACGCAATTTTGCGAATACGCCTAAAAAGTATCATTAAGCAAAAACTGATCGCATAAAATATGCAATAATACAATACAGTATTGTACACTGTTAAATTTTATTCCTTGTCGCTGACACACGGCCTACGCTATTTAATGTACATTCATGAGATAAATAAGTAAGTTCATTTAGGTCTTTATGCGTCTTGGTAGACAGCTACTTCATTGCCATACATATTTATTTTCCAAGTACCTCTCACAATAATTTATCAAAATTCGAATGATTATGACAGCCGGAGTATGTGCAGTATTAAAATGACTGTAAATTATGAATTTAACAACCGGAAAGAGCAACTGTCTGTCTAGGCTACAAAGTTCTTACCATGAGATATGTCAGACCCGTTCTCATGGGCCAAAGCGGCCTTAGTGTGAAGCTGAATGCCATTTACATCTAAATGCCTAATGTATGATGATGATGATGATAATAATAATATTAACATTAATAATAATATTAATGTTTTGTACATTAGAAAGGTGTCTAAATATAGAAGATATTCCATCCGCTGTTTGACTTTGGGACTTGAACAAACTCCAATTTTAAAGATACTAATAGAAAAGCAATGAAACGTTAAATTAATATATTTAATAAAAGCCCTGTTGAAAAATATATCACCAAATAATATAGCCTTAAAAAATAAGGGAATGTAATGAGCAGGACATGAAGCTCGCAGGGAGGATAATATTACAACGGATCTTAACGAAACGAATTGTGAGTATGTAGACTGGATCAATCCGGCACGTGATATGGTCCACTGATAGACTTTTCTGAACATTGTAATGGACATTCAATTCGCATAACAGTTGGAAAATTGCTTAAATTTTATGGGACGCTAATGAACTCCATAACGCAGAGTTCCTGAGAAGTGAAGTGTCGCACAGCCAGTTATGAAACGCTCAAGCTTATAATCAAACTCGAGCTGCACATGGAAAAGTATAAACAACAGATTAAAACCGCTCGTAACATTCCCACAAGGGGGCAGCCTTCGTCATAAAAATTAATTGGCAACAAATTTGTGAGTGAATTTCTTCAGGTAGAGTATTCACTTGTGAAGTGTTTTGACACGCACGACAAAACTGTCGGTTTTTCTTCTTTGATCACTGGGTCATAACAAGTCCCCTAATTCAAATTGACTTTAAAGGAAAGGTTAGTGGGGAAAGACAGAATTGAGTCGCAAGGTTGTGGAACAATACCAAGCATGCCAGAATGACTGATGATGTAAACATTAATTAAAGAAACTTAATTTACCATGCCTTCATTTTGTACTTCCCACCGGATGGACACCATTATTAATGCTCTTCAAAAATATTTGTAAATGACTCATCCAGAACAACTTTTTGAACAGCAGGTGTGAAATGGGGTCTGTGTCCTTTAATGAAAGGCCACAGTGGAAAGAATTAGCACTATTGATAAACTCATTTGCCATGACAGCATTGTGTAAGAAAATGTGTAAGTGGTAATTGTTCGGGTAATAATAACAGCCTGGGATCGAACTGTTGGCTGGAATTAGTACCAACGTTCTAAACGGAAGTGGGATGGTGAAGCGGGGCAGGTGAGTGATTGTGTTCATGAAGGGAGTGTGCATTGTACGTGTATATCACTGTAGAAACTGTATGTGTGCTGTGGTCGGTTGTCAAATAGCAGCGAGATATTATCATAGAAATGCCAAGCAGTTGTTTACTGAATTTCATGCCGGTCGTAGGAAACTTTACCAAAACGAAATAATTTCTTGAATGTGTAAGTCATGTTTTATTTCCTTCTTAATCTTAAATTAATAGACGCTTTTCAGTTAAAGTAATAAGAAATCCTAAATTCTAGCATTAGGCCAACATTAAAATATCGTCGAAGTTCTGTCAAGGAGCGTGGAGCTTGGGGTGAACGTGAAGCCGAATAGTAGAACAGAAATTGCGGTCCGTCCAAAATAGCAGCACTAGCGAAGCAATGGTAAGCTTAAACAGAATATACAAATTTTATATATATTTATTTATTTATTTGTGGTTTATTTAATGATGCTGTCAATATTTCAGACTGTACAGATCAGAAATACATGGAAATTTTTAAATGTGGTGCTGGAGAAGGATGAAGAAGATCATTTGAAGTGATCGTGTGAGAAATGAAGTAGGCTATAACAGCGAGTCAAGAAGGAGAAGAATATCCTACATATAACACAAAAAAGAAGGCTAACTGGGCTGGTCACATCTTGCGTAGAAACGTCCTTCTAAAACACGTTATTGAGGGAAAGATAGAGTGAAGGATAGAAGTGAAGGGAAGACGAGGAAGAAGACGTAAGCAGCTACTGGATGACCTTAAGGAAAAGAGAGGGTACTGGAAATTGAAAGAGGAAGCACTATATCGCACTCTGTGGAAAACTCGCTTTGGAAGGGGCTATGGACCTGTCGTAAGGCAGACTACAGAATGAATAAATAGCATCGAATGACGCAGATCTGTAAATAATTAGCTGGAAAGGATATGGAAGGGAGAGATAGTAGTTCAGTTTATATTACTCTGACGCTTTTTTCTTTCGGGAGTGAGAAATCCACGAAATAGTCTGTACCAGTCAGCGTACCCGGTTTCTGGGCCGAGTTTTCAGCTGGTACCTTCCTAATACGAAGTGGTATTTAAACACAGTCGACCGCGACGTTCGATGAAATGTATCATGAAGCTCCTACTAATTTCCTATTTGATAAACCTTTTGGTAAGAGGATTTGAAGCTGCAGAAAACTCTATTCGCTGCGTTTACAGTCTGTCACACGTTTTAACTCAGCCCAAAACCTTTGTTTAAATTATCAATATTTCCAAAGCCTGGTCTTTTATTGTAGTACAGTAAATTTACAAATTAAAAATTTGTTTAAGGAGACTGGGTACGAAGTATTGCCGGCTGCTGACACACCACTTTTCGTCTTAGTGAACGCAATATATCCTATGCAGTTTACATATCGTCGTTAAATAATAAAGGAACTAACTCAAGTCAAATTCAGACAGAGAGATACAAACAAGCACAAAATGACAGTAAAATTAACATATATTGTTGACAATCCCGCATGTTGTGGTTCTGCCGTATATAATTACTGCGTCTTTCAGCCTCGCAGCAGCCCACGTCCGTGACGAAGTGTTGGTCGCTCTTTGACACGTGTAAGGTTTATTCTTTATTTCTAATATTCAAGGCTTTACTGTAGAGCAATTGTGTATTTATCGTTTGACGACAGATATCGAAACATTCAACAAAGTTTACCTTTCTTTTACATGTAAACAAACCTTCTGACTAAGTAACAGTCTAAAAATACAAGATGTTATAACATCAAATACAACCCAACTAACAGAAGTGGTTTTGTAGTGATTTTCAGAAATACGTAGACTGGTAGAACTAACTTCTCAGTGTGAATGAGATAACAAAAATAAATTTAAGAAATCTTTATAAATAAGTACTTAATCAAAATATGCAGTTACCAATCCAGAAATTTTGAAATTATAAAACATATACCATCAACATGCAGCTACAAAAGGTGACAAATATTAATAGGATGAATGGACACCAAATATTAACATTTATAACTTGTAATTTAAAGCGCAATAACACTACCTTGTAAAGAATTACAAAACATTCAATTTGAAATTATAAGATTGATTTTCTACCGGCTTCAGAAGGACGCAGAGCCATCATTTTTGTTGCCGACTTGGATATCGAAGTGTAGTCATCAGATGAATCATAATGAAACATGTCTACAAGGTAACAGAGGGACATTAACTGTGGGAAAATGTACCCCAATGGAATAAGTTTGTTTTTACAACACAATCTTTTTTCTGCGCACATAATTGGCTTCGATGGTCATCAGATACAGTTACAAACGCAATGCTGGAAAACTAATCACACTGCAGATAAGACAATATACGGAAATTAAAATAAATATTTCTCCTCCTCCAGTAATTTTTATTCTTCAAAAGCATCAAAATTCCTGAAGTATTTTCAGGCTGAAAACATTCAGATGGACAGATTACATAAACATACAATTTTTTTTTTTTTTGCAATTAGAAGAGAAGGGCTTTTAATTAAAGTAAAACAATTTCATTGTCATGAATTCCTCCTGTCAAAATTTAAGAATCAGTCGCCAGTATCAACAGATACAAACAACAATTAAGGAGCCAAAACAACTCTTATGAGAATTAATTCACTCAATGAAAGAATGGAATTTGGGATTTGTGGTTCTCTGCCCATTCTGTCAGAAAGCTTTGTCAACAAATGCTTCTCTTCTTCTCATCGGGCAAGCTTTATCTGAGCTTAAAACACTAATACTGACAGGCTGCTTTGAAGCGAGGGTTTCACTCGATTAAAACAGCTTTGAAATTCCACTTGAAATTAAAATAATCCCTTCTCTCATAGTAACTCTGTTTATAAGCCACAAAACTCTTCTACAAATATCAATAGACACAAAATAACTGAAGGAATTAACACAAAGCCTCAGAAAAACGCTACCTAATTACCGACCACAATGGTCAGCCTAAAATCCTAGATTTTTTAGCTATAGCGTATTGAATGTTATTCATTCAACAAAATTACTAGTCTGTGGCTGGAAGTTGGAAAAATCTTGCTTTGTTTCCCGCTACTGGCAAGATACGTTTCTTTAAAATAAAGTATCTGGGGCCCAACGAGTCCCCTGTTCAGTGTGAACCGAAGGGGTAAAACGGCCGCTGCCTAAAGCTGACCTCCCACTTCCATCTTCCTCCGATATTTGGAACGTGTAGAGCTAAATCCATACCTCTGTCAACGCCTCGCTTCCCACTAGGGGTCTTCTACCAGGACACAGGTGTGTGGATCTGATGTTGGTTATTGGTCTCAGCTAGCCCTTAGCGACTGTTAAACCGATATCACGGGTCGTTTGGTTTGCACTGCCAACACTTCGCAACAGCTGGTGCTTGGCTTACGAGCCTGCGTTGTCAGCACCACCACGCGATATTTCTGACACCGCACCATGCCACTGGGTGACAAATGATAAAGTTATCGAGCTGGTTAGCACATTCACATTTGGGGCTTAACCGTTAGAAATCCGGATCGGTAATTTGGGGGTTTTGATTTTCACTTGGTTTCTGTACGTGAGCAATAGAACAGTACTTTGCAATTGGCCACGTTCATTTCTTCAAAAGTCCGTACCAAATCAGGATTCGTAACAATGTTGCAATTTTTCCAGCCGATGCTACATAACCTAAAAGTTGACAACATGATGTTGATTAGCAAACAAATAAGCAAATTTATCACCCTTAGCTAGTGTGGTGTGAGAGAGCGCGAGGAACCAGAGACTTTAATTAGGCTCATATTTAAGTTTATAACTTATTTATAACTTGTAACAGCATCGACAGACACGTTTGAAGTATTTCTGCTTTCTAGACCTAATATATTACGCTCTTCTGGGGTGTTACGCAGCGTACATGGTTAGTTACCGACATTTCGGTACAACCTATCGGTCCCATCTTCAAGCGTCAAACAGTTCTTGGACTGCATGGCCCTTGAAGATAAAACCGATAGGTTGTCCCGAACCGTCGTTAACTAACTACCTATCTACGCTGCGTAACACCCCAGAAGAGCGAGGATCTTATTTACACTCCGGCGGAAGCCTGAAATCGCGCATAACATTTCGGTTACTAGTGCTGATGAACTTGCCGCCTATCGAGTGCAAACGTACCGTGAGTTTGTACATGTCCATGAAGACGTACTAAAGAAAGTCAAGAACCTTCGGACCCCGATGAAATGGTATGATTTCTGCTGATCGTAACGTACGTTCATGTGCACCGCTGCTAACTTCAGAAAAGCTATACTACGGATGAAAAGGCCCTACTTTAGGAAGTAATTAATACACCACGAGAACGGTGGGCATATGGGAGGTTACCTTGTAGCCATTTTAAATGCGTTTAAGTGATCCGAAGGAACAATCCACAATCTTTGGTTTCACGTCCCGTTCAGTACCCTTACCTAAGGCCTTGGTACAGGGCTGTCCTTGAAAGTTTTATAATAACACAACACATCAACCGATTCCTTGTTTTATAAAACTATAAATTCTTCATAAAAGCCGCTATTAGGCCCTATCCTGAGCCAGTTAAATCCATTTCATATTTTCAAATCCTATTTTTCTAAGATCCCTTCTCAAATTATCGTACCTTTTAGGAGTATGGCTGTCAATACGAGTAAGTCAGTTATTCGAGGTGTACATATGAAAACATTTTACGTAGCTGTTTTCCCCACTGCATATCAGGCCTATACGCCATACTCACACCAGCCTCCTTGTTTCAATTGCCATCAGAGTACAAACAGATCATGAGGCTAACTATTTTGTAATTTCCTCTACATCAAATCTCGCATACAAATATGCATTTCACATTCCCACACTTTACTCCTTTAATGTTCATTTTAATATTATTCTTCTATCGTAATAGCTTAGTACTAACAATCTCATTGCTGAGGTAAATGTAAAAAAGATAGTTATCCCTGTGCACGCCATAAACTTATATAAGTGGATTTGAGGTACAGCTCCACTCATTCTCAACCTCTGCACTAGAGGTGATTGGTCAGCTTCACGCCCCTGAAGGTAAACTGGTACCCAGTGAAGAGTAGGCTGGGTGGGCCCCTGAGCGGGTCTGGAATTTTTAAGATAGAAATCTCTTGCCCCTGCCGGGAATCGAACCCCGTTACCATCCAGGCTACTCACAACGACTACGCCATTCGGCTCCCTGTTCATAGGAGTGCATGCAGACGAGACGAAAAATAGATAAATGTAAAGATACGTGTGACTTTACTTTGTTTAGAAACAGGCCTGAAATAAATTAGAGGTACGGGCATTCAGCATTCAGCATTCAGTATTTAGTATTCAGTCACTTGTTTCATAAAGTCGTCGTCTATTTCATGAACTGTAACGACCCATCCACTTTATAGGTACAATACGGTACTCTGAAAGAAGGTAAGGTGAAAGGCAGTGGCGGAACCACGGGCAGTTCAGCCGGTTCAGGGATTACGTCGTACCAGGACCCACCCATCTGCTACTCCTCCTCTCTTAATTGCATTACATCAATAACAAGAAGTTGAAGCATGAGCACTAGCAGTTAAGATATTGCGTATGGGCAGAAGGTTAACTGGGTGATACTGAGTCTAATGTTTATATCTTAGTTTATTTAGCGACCCCTTAGACCTCACACGTTATGTAGGCATGTGTATGAGTATCTTATTTGTTTGTAGTTTATTTAACGACGCTGAGATTGGCTCAGATCGAATGGTACGGTGACTGGTGAGTAAGGAACTGGGAGGTGTGAGGAGCGCGACCATCGTTGCCTAATTTCAGGTACTGCCCTGTCATTCCGCTGAAGAGACTGAGAAAAACCACCAAAAATACCAGTGACAATAGTCAATGTTCTGGCCGAGACTGGAAACACTCGTCGCAAATGCTGGTCAGAAGCGCCACCAGTTTGCTCGATAAAAACAAGGCTTATTGCGAAAAACTTGAGTGTGGATGTTTTTGTTATGACGTCGAAGTAAGAGGTCACAGTCTATTTTAAATTACCTCAATAGTTACCAGAGCAGATGAAATAAACCTCACTCAGCATACTCCCGTATGTTCCGCGATTTGAAATGAGAACCTACCAAAAGAAATGCCAACTGCTACACCGCGCTGTGCGGTTCAAGCGATACTCTAGTGTTATTTCTCTGCTCCTTTCCTGTCGTACACAGGAATTTCAGTATTCCAAGCCGAAAGTGTTCATGAATCCAATGAGACAAATATTACAATTTTAAAAACGCTGGAAACATGGTAGACTCATGAAACACGACTGCCTTGAAGTGTCGTTAAACACTGTACAGCACAGTAGCCGGATCGTGATACAAGTTCCGCAACGCGCTGTTCTTCATTGCCTCCCCTTCTAGTCGTGACTGAATGCCCTCGCCCATCTTATAACCCGGGCGGGTCTTCAAACTAAAGTTTGAAAATCGTAACTTGCGCTGTATAAGATACTGTATTGTAGCACAAAGGAAAGGAAGTACTAAAGCGAAGCAGTTCTTGTCGAGGCTTAACTCTTTGGAGTCCAAATTGTTCTTGTGCTTTCCAACAGTCTGGTTCAAATTAATTTTCCATAAACTCTCTATAATCTTCAAAAGTTCAAGAACAGCCACTCAATAAAAGGATCTTAAAGAAAAACAACATAAAACACTGTAAAATAAGGTATCGATTTGAGCTCGACATTGGACGTGGTACAACGGAAAACGCTGTCGAATTTATCTCGACACTGGACCAAAAAAGTTTAAATATTCACCATCGCTGCTGCTTTGTCAAGAGAATCACAGTCGCTGTATCTAAGCACGCGTTACTGTTGGTGAAACAGAAACAATGATGGCGGCATCGAGAAGAACCATACAAATACTACGCCGCGAAAGGCGACGTAACCAGGCATACCGCTTGACCAGGCTGCTTACTCCCTCCGTCCTGCCCAGCACTACACCAATTTTAGACAGGCTATTAAACAAGGATCGTGAATTCGAAACCCATCGGGCCACGGATGTGTGCGTTTCTTCTGTTTGTGTTGTCGTATGCACGTATAAATCTTGCGACGGGCAGATCCTTCTTTAACGGAATCTACAGACAAGTATCAGCAAACACGGAAACCCGGAGGTGCTGGGCCACATTGGCCTGTAGTGGCAAACAGTATAACTAACCAAGCAACAAACCAAATCTGTGGTAGAAGGATCCAAGGTTTAACGTTGATAATACAAAAGCCGATCATGGACATAATCACTCCGTTCCTTGTGTTACCTCACGAAGCTGTTTTAGCTGCAGAGTTGGAGAATATCTGGAATTTTGAGAAAAGAGGATTTGAAAGGAGGCTTTTGGGGTTTGAGTTCTCAAAGACTGAAGAAATTCACGAGAAACAAATAAGCATTACAATTGGTATAATTATTAACTTGCGGTTTCTATTAGGCTCCATATACATATGATAAATTTGAATGACAGTTAGTCCTTGAAGTTTGAAATTTGTTAATTGTATGATCGGAGGAGGACTGCACGTCTCCACATCACGATCGGTTACCTGTTGTTCCAGACGGAGCAGGCAGCAGGCAAGATATGCTGCGCCACGTGTATAGAACCTTCACGTTGCCTCGCTCACCTGCCCCACCTCAGGCCGAC
This sequence comes from Reticulitermes speratus, assembly GCA_021186555.1. Classification (NCBI taxonomy): domain Eukaryota; kingdom Metazoa; phylum Arthropoda; class Insecta; order Blattodea; family Rhinotermitidae; genus Reticulitermes; species Reticulitermes speratus. The sequence continues at coordinate 45,045,076 of JAJKFL010000001.1, read as the reverse complement.
TCTACTCTACTACTTCTGTTGCTGCGAGTGACCTCTGACCTCTTGCTTCAAGCTCCTCACGAGAAGAGACGGTCTAACATCTCGTTAGATTGTACCCATATTAGGCGCGGCGGGGCCGGGTGGGTTACAGCCTGGGGCAGGGACACTCTCAGGCGGGTCAGGCAACAGACACGCTCGGACTTGTACCTGGATTACGCAACATTGCGTCCGATAAGCACAATAAAAAAAAAGAACTCGTCGGAAATGTCTAACTCGCCCACCGCAAGCTATATCGCTATTACAGAAGATTGAACTTGAATATTAACACACAGCGGTTGTACATCGGCTGGTTGAGCACTGACTTCTCCCTAACATATCGCGGTAGTGTACGTATCATGAGCGTCTGTACCGGGCAAGTTGATTCCAGCGGTAAGGCCGACTTGTTTGCGGGAGGGGCTCGGTTCGAATCTCGGCCGGATTAGCTATTATCTTGGCTTACTTTTTTCGGGGTTTTGTGTCTCTCTTCAGACAAATCATGTCATGCCAGCTTCTTTCCATATCCTCTCCAATCAGTGATTCATTATCATCAAATCATTCGGCGCTAATTGTCTGACTTACTGACAGCGATGTTAAGTGAAGCATGAATAAACAAATGAACAAATAAGAGCGCCAGCGGTTAGCTGCTCCACTTCACCGTTGTTGCCATGTCTTGCACGTCCCTTATTAACTAATTACAGCCAACACAACAAAAGAGAAATATTCCAAGAAACGAACTGGCCCCTGAAACGAATGATGGAGAACCAAACGAAGAAAGAACAGAACGGAGAGGCGATAGAAATAGAAGAGAATGCAAGAAGGAAACAAAGAATATTAGAAATAAATAAGGTCAAAAATATTAGACTAGAGAAGGTTAAACATCTGTCTGATTAATTGTCAGGAGTTACGTTTCATAGACGTGAAATATGACTGACGAAAAGAAATTAAGAGATAAGAAAGCATACAGTGCAGTGAAAATTCTTGTTGGAGACGCTGGATTTACGGTCAAAAGAGACCGCCAGAAATTGATAAATGTTCAATTAAAACAACAAATTATATACAGAAACCTGGGTACAACGTTTATAGACATAGCATGATTATCGAACACAAATCTGGCGGCACTGTCTACAGAAACCATTATAGAACATGAGAGTGAAATAGTGACACTGAAGAGAAACAGTGGTTATGTGAGAATGGTGTGTACCGGGTTAATGTAGTGGTTGACAGCTGCTGGAGTGACAGGCATACACTGACAACGAAATGCCATCAACAGCATCCATCCCAGTACTAACTATAGTTCATCTGCTACTAGCTACACAATCTTCCCGTTTTACAGAGATCTTGCTGTGGATTTTCTGCTTCTGTCTTGATATTTTAAAAGCTACATAAAGTTACAAATTTAAACTAGTTCCTATATTTCATTAAAAACCTGGATAGTTCTGTCAGTATAGTGACAAGCTACGAACTGGATAACTAAGAATCGGTGTCTCTATTCCAAGCAGGGATAAAGATAAAAGATAAAAAATCAAACCTTTTCCTCAAGCACGCTATGAAGGCGTATGAAAAAGTGAAATACAGCTCTGACAGAAGTGAGTGTTTAGTTGTTAGCCCCGGCCGCTTTGTAACTGGGAAATAGCCCATAGTACCCATTGAATAGGGGGCTGGATGGGTCCAGAGCCAGGTTGGACGCTTCGGAGAAGAGAACATTCCCTTGTCCCTTCCGGGTTAAGAACCACGACTCCTCGATTCCTCGGACTAATCACGATACCGACTCCATCAACCTGACTCTTTTTCTTCACATCGTCTAGATCAACATGGAACTCATCTAGCATCGAACGCAACGAGTACTAGGGCATTTTACACCCGCGAATAAAGCGGCAGGGTCGTGAAGCTAACCACTCATCTCAGTCTAGTTCCGAAGTTCAGAGCCTGTGGCCCTATACCTCCACTACCCATACATCTTCATGGAGTGATTATTAAGCACAGACATAAATGTGCCTTACTTTACTTGTGCCCACATAAGCATTACGCTATTAAGCGTACGTAGGGCATGTGTTAAGGCATTAATAGCTGGTACGCAGTCATGTTCAGTCTCCGATGGCTTTATTACCGATTAATGAGGCCCCGGGACCCACTGGACAAGACGATGGGTAAGACTGTAAGTCGGTCTCGAAGAAATGGTGAAACAAAAATTTTCTGTCGCACTTTGGGGATCGAAATCTGGTCATTGAGTCCGTAGGCAGCCGCTATTGTAACTGATCTAAGAAGAACTGCATCTGGATGCAAAGTGTAGCAGCAAACCGGTTGAGGAATATTCAGTTATGGTATACATCCCACCGGGTGGAATAGACGGCAAATGATGATAACAAGAAAGTTGTGCAGACCTCTCGGTTGATTTACACCCGTTTTGAGCACGAACATTTCTGACCGCCCTATGTATTTCTCCATGAAGTTCCCTGGCGTGATGATTTTAAATTGAACGCACATCACGATTGTTATAAATGTGTAATTCTAAATGGAAACAACTTTCATGCCATGGAATAAAGTTCAGTTTCCCAAGATATACTTACAATTGCTATAAATTTACATAAAATTGTGTCTTCTTACACATTCCGCAAGGAGAGTCGCTTTTACTTTCTAACACGGTAATAGATACGGACATGCTGTTGTGCCTCAGAATATGACACGCTTTAACAGAGCTTCACAATTAAATAGGCTTCAAAGAAATACGACTCAGAGCTGCACACCGTTGACGTGTAGCTGATATGTCAATGCAGCAGTTTGTGTAATGAACACTAAGTTTGCAAATGTATTTAGAACAGCAGCCTACAAAGAATAGGATCTTCTCAGATATGGTTCCATGTAAATGGTTGATATGTGCCAACGTTTCGGAGGAATATCCTGCTTCTATACTCAGAGTATAAGAGTCTCACAGCCGTGAAACCTCAAATTTCCACAAGCTACAAGTCAATTCGAATTCCACTATATTGGGGTTTAGCTGTTGTGGAAAGGGAACACTTGACAGCTTCCATCTCGATCTACAGTTGCCACGAACAACCTTCCTATTTTATCGTTATTCCTTCTGTATAGTGTGACTAAATTTATAATTTATAAAACAAACATATGCAAAACTAAAGTGCATAAAAATACAATCTCTTGTTTACTCCAACATGTATCGACGAAACTCTCTGAAGATGGCGGAGTTCCGCCGATACATGTAGAAGTAAATAACAGATTGTGTTGTTATGTATGTTATAAGCGCATATGCTGGTTTCATAAATAAGAAACCCTCCCATTTATCCAATTCTTTAGGCTACAGCACTTGAGAGGCAATTTGAAATTACTGTTTTTCTTAATGAGCGTAAAACGTTTTGGAAATAACATTTTTCAATAAGAATAATAATAATTATTATTATTATTACAATGGGTACCGGGTCATTCCCGGGGGTAAAGCGGCCGGGGCGTGGAGTTGACCACCCACCCCCATCTAGCGCCGAGGTTAAAGAAAGAGTAGAGCTATACATCTGTCCCTCCTCTGGGCCTTCGTGGCCTGTTCTAGGGTGAAATTTACCTTTACCTTTATTACTGTTATTATTATTATTATTATTTATTATTATTATTATGAGATACGTTCGTTGCAGAGATTAACACTTTAATACCAACCGAAATACTGCCGTTTATTGACGCCATCTTATACCCCTAACAGTAACTAAGTGCGACTAGTTTTGTATATGGTGACCATAGGAACGACATGAGAACAAACACTATAATGCTTAGACTAATTTTATATAAAGACTAACTTACTCTATGGTATAGCTCTTCCTCGACTGACAGCCGACAGCCGACACTCCTCAACCCTTAAGCATATCTCTGCGCTGCTACAGAACCCAAACATTTCCTGCTGGCATTATACAAAATCCCGCCGTGGTACTCTATTCTGAACCAATTCAATCCATATTATGTCTTTGTAAACTATTCCTTTAACGTCCATCTTTCTACTCGTATTACCTGTACACTTCTTCTGTACACACTTCACTAGTGGGCCAGGACCTCCTCATTATCAAGGCTCCACGATCGCACTTAATCAGACACAACACACTCGGTAAGACTCCTCTGAACGAGTTACCAGCCCGTCGCAGAGACCTCTACCTGACAACGCACAACACTCACAAGAGACAGATATTCATGTCCCCGGCGGGATTCAAACCCGCGGTCCCAGGAAGCGAGCGGCCGCAGGCCAACGCCGTAGACCGCGCAGCCACTGGGATGTGCTTATTATTTGTGTACTTAAGCTTATTCTCTCAGGTGATGTTTCTTGTTCTTACAGTTCTGCTGCGTGTCCATCCCATAGCTACTTTTGATTTAATGACCTTAGTTATATTACGTGTCATCATTGCAGAAGTTTCGTATATTCATAGGAAATATAACGACATTCTTTCAGCTACTTTGGTTTGGTATACATTCTGTCAAATGTGGCAGGGAGATCATAATTGGTGATTAGGCAAGGATTTCGAACATGTTGGTTTGGCGTATTTCAAGGTTACAAACTACCATCTGCGCGGATGGAAGAAGATATTTCGTAAGCTTTCAGTCAGAATAGCGAGTTTGAACGATTATCGCATGACAAAATCTATAACCTTACCCTTATCATAAGTATAAGCACCAAATAATATTTCGGACTTTTTACATGGTTTCTGCAATTCCCTCTATAGGCATTTATGGTTTTACTTAATAAATCAACAAAAAATCAAGGTTAAGAAACGTACGATGGTAACATTTTGCGGCAAATGTTTCAAACGGCTGACAACATGTGGGTGATCAGATTTAAGTGCTGAAACGTCGAACATGATACAGTCATGTTGTGTTAATGCATGTTTCCTATCCAAACCTATTCAAATTCGACAGGAATATTTCAACATGATACCACGTTACACATTCAAAGCAAGCAGAATCTATTAGGGCCCAATCAAACACTGTTGTTCTTCGTGTTAATGAATGTTAAAATCCACTTTCTCCGTTCTGCGCTTTTAGAGTTTACACTGCCTTTTATGGAGGGATTTGTTTTCCCTGTGGTTTCTTATTACATCAAACTGCCCAACAATTGCACCGAATGAGTTCAATACTTCTTGTTAAATTCCGATTCTTAAATATACGCATTGGTCTGAGCATAACAACAGTGTTTAACTGACCACATTCGATTGACGTAATTAGACATGGTTTTATAAACATCTGTGAGAACAATTCAGCACATCTCAGTTGTGTTTGATAGTGTCAATTGTCTGAACTATATTTAACACTTATATGCCTGAAAGTCATTTAAACAACATTTTACAAATTAAACTTTAACCTCACAGAAAACACACTGTGTCTCCAATACAAAGACCGACCAGCTAATGCTGTGTAAGGCAAAATTGCAGTTTAATCTGAGGATCACACGAAACGCATATATAAAATCTGCGAGAAAAAAAATTCAGAGCTTTTTAATTGTTAAAGCAGATGATATTTATTTAGTTACCACTGTGCCTGAAATAGTTAATATACCGGACGTTTCGGCACCTAGCTGCACTCAGCCTCTGCACTATTAAAAAACTTGTCATGGCACAATGTCTTTCTTGAAAAACGATAAGCCAATTCCGCCGTTTAAATTCCCTGCTTTAAAGAGGTCTCAGATTCACAATCATGTTCAAAGAAGCTCGCCACTATATCTTGTCAACAGCCAATTTAATCCCCTCTATTGTTTACCGTGCATCGCTAATGTGGGGAAAGTGCTTTCAAATAAGTCACGGCCGCCGCTTTTCCATTCCTCCCGTGTTTATTATTCACGTTCGCCTATACATTGCAAGATTACTGTCTTCTGGGATGTGACGTCGTGTACGTGGGAGAACCTAACAACTTTCTGGAGAAACCTGCTCCCTACAGGTTCAGGCTCTTCTACCCAAGAATGGAGACAAGTTGAAACAACTCGTTAAGTAACTTAAGATGCCAACCGATCAATCCTTCCGGCCTCAATATTCACAGTTATCGCTCTACCTCATTTGACACAAAATACCTACTTGCAGTAGATATACTCTTTTATATTCGTGCATATTTACGACACAGTTTACCTGCAAATTCTGGCAATAGAATTACTTTCTTACATTTACATCCTTGTATTCGAAGTGGTAATTGGATACACTTGCACATAAACTTGACTAACTCTCGGCGATAAAAAGAACTTCTAAATGTGCTACAGGAGTAATGACCTAAACTTTCGAAATACCTGTGACATCCTACAGTAAAGACTGGCAGAAAGACGTGCTCCCTTTTGGTAGACAGCCATGACATAGAGCATAAAAATGAGAAAGAAAAGTTGAAGAAGGAATACTTGAGGAGATTGAGATTAGTCTTGGACACAGAATTAAGCGCAAAGAATAAAATACAAACAATTGGAGCCCTGATAGTACCAGTACCTAGATATTGTTTTGGAATTATTAATTGGCGCCAAGAAGAACTGCGAAAACTGGATAGGGAAACAAAAAAACTTCTAACCATCCATGGACAGCATCACCCAAAGGCAGATGTAGATCGCTTCTATGTTCCCAGAAAAGAAGGAGCAAGGGGGTTGATGCAGTTAGAAGAAGCCTACATAATAGAAATTACAAAATTGATGGAATATGTAGACAGCACTGAAAATCCACTAATACAAATTTTTAGAAAGCACCAAAACAACACCAACTCAGCAATGGTACAGACAGCTAGAAGCCTAAAGAGAGAATTACAGAAAGGAACAAGACAAATAAAGGAGAGCATAGCAGAGAATACAAAAGAAACATGGCGGGGGAAAACGATGCATGGACAATTTCCCGTAACTTAGATGAAAAACTGGTGGATAATGAACAGTCATATCGATGGTTAAAATTTGGAAACATCAAGGGAGAAACAGAAAGTACAATAGTGGCAGTATAAGACCAAGCAATTAGTACAAACTGCTTTAAAAATAAGATTTTGAAAGAAGAATTTGGCAGTAAATTCCGGTTATGTAAACAACACGAAGAAACTATCGACCATCTAACCTCAGGATGACCCATTTTGGCGAAGAACGAATACTTAATGAGACACGATAAAGTTGGGGGACATTTACATTATTCAATATGCAAAACACTACGCATCGACAGATAAATGGTACACACACACACACCCAAACCAGTATGTGAACATGAAGATGTGACAGTGTTATGGAATCAACGGGTACATACAGAGACAGAAGTTGCAGCAAATAGGCCAGATATAATAATTAAAAAAAGAGAGAAAATATGCATACTGACAGATGTGGCAATACCAATGGACAGAAATGTCACGCAAAAGGAAGCAGAAAAGAAACTAAAATACAAGATATATAGTTATAGAGATACAACGAATGTGGAACATGAAATATATTATTATACCAGTAGTAATTGGATCCATTGGAATAGCAACAAAAGGTTTAAAGAAAAATTTAGAAGCCATACCAGGAAAACATTCAATTGATTCACTGCAAAAGACAGCTATACTTGGAACATCACACATAATACGGAAAGTATTGCACTCTGAAGCTTCAAGCCTGAGCGTTGGAGATCATCATTGGTTCAAGAGAAGTACCAGGGAGAAAATGCCTGTGACAAGAGAAGATAATAATAATAATAATAATAAGTGATACTAATGGTCAGGTTTGTGTGAAATGCCATCTCTCACTCCAATTGACGACAAGATATTGAGCACAAAGTTTGATACATAAAAGAATATTTAGGCTGAAAGCAGAAAATATACACAGTAAGACAATATAATAAATTAAATAATAAGATACCCCATAATGTGTGCTTCTCGACTACATTATTAACTGTTATTAACTCTCAAAATTTAAATGGCTTAACATTTACCAACCATGCAGGAAAAAATATCTGTATTCAGAATTTAGGGTAGGGCGACGTTAGGATGAATGTCAGAAAAATGAATAATGATGGTTACAATCATATTTAATTGACTGAGAATACAGTCCGTTCAATGGCGGTCTCTTGTGATGAGTGCAATTATTCTCTAGGTTCCATATTATCATACTGTTATCTTTCAGTAGCTCAGTAACCATTAGGCGCCCAAAGAATACTTTGTTTCATAGCATCTATGATCAAAGAAAGGTATTATTACAGATGAGCAATACATTGTTCTCCTTTCTGAACATCTGCCTGTCCATAATAGAGAATTTGAAACACGTAACGGGACCGTAAAATTATGTCCATGTCCATGTCTGCGTTTTCTTCAAAGAGAAACGAACTGATCATTTCTTATTCTTATTCTTCATCATCAAATCATAACCTCCTACTCTCTTCTTCTTCTTCTTCTTGTAGTTTCCAAAATTTCGTGTATTCCCCGCTTCAGTACTCCTCCGTTAAACTTCAGTATTCCTCCGTTAAACTTCAGTACTCCTCCGTTAAACTTCAGTACTTCTCCGTTAAACTTCAGTACTCCTCCGTTAAACTTCAGTACTCCTCCGTTAAACTTCAGTACTCATCCGTTAAACTTCAGTACTCCTCCGTTAAACTTCAGTACTCCTCCGTTAAAATTCAGTACTCCTCCGTTAAACTTCAGTACTCCTCCGTTAAACTTCAGTACTCCTCCGTTAAATGTTTGAGTTTCCGTTCCATAAATTCGTGTTTACACATCGGAATTCTTGTCAGCCCTTTCTTCTTTCTCCACTTGGTGTAAGGCAGAGCAAGGTTGCTCCTATGCTTAATTAGGCACCAAGTCATGAAGACGTATGAGACGTTGAGGTAGGCTTTTATGTCCTGAACCTTGAAACTATATGGAGTTGATTGGGCAGCTTTACTTTGACTCAGGGAGAAAATGTCCATGCCAGTGAACAGCAATCTGGATGGGCGCCCCAGAGCTGCTCTGGGTATTCCTAACCACAAATCCAGGAATAAAACCTGATGCTTTATCACCACTAACATCAAGCTTACTACTGGACACAACCCTAAGTTCCATCCACTTACAATCTCACTACTACAGCCAAAGCCCACCTCATTATTTAAGTGGTCATTTTTTTTTTTAAATTTCTCTACAAAATTCAGTATAACCTTCTTTCTTCTTCACTTATGAGCCCAAAGTAATCTCATTTCGCTGCCCTAACAATAATAGGCGTGTGACATCCATAGGCTTGGTTTATAAATCACACTATGGTTATTCTTATAGTCGATGATACTTACGCTATATGGCAGTGATTCCAAAAGTCAATTGTTCTTATAAAGCAGTCAATAAGGCCTGTGATTCGGTCGGCATTTCAGCATCGTACTTTGCCGATTACAACAAACTGTCTCTTCATAAATTTTCAGAATTCATGGCGTGAGTGTTTAGAGAAATTGTGATTACATCATATACCTTTCTGAATAAAATATACAATAACAGCTCAATTGATGTGTTGTCTGTGGAACTAATGTCTAGAGTAGGGAAGTGTAGAAATTTACCGTTAAAATTACAAAGTTCTCTTCTCAAGTATAAGATCCAGGGCATAGTGGTGCTTGCCTCCAGACGCTTTTCACAGCACTTTGTTATCAGACACCTGTAATTTATGTCCTTACGTAAAAGCGTGGGACAATTTTTCACATTCAGAGATAACAACTGGCAAAATTGTGGTCTTAAATGAAGAGCTTCATATTTAGCGTTTCAAAAAGGAGATAAGACCATAGTTTAATATTTGGAGGCCAACGACTGTTCTTGATTCTTCTAGAATTCAGTGACAATGATAATGACTTACGTTATATGAAATACTCTACAAATGAGCCCTTTTTTTCAGGTTTATTTATCCTGCCGCTGAGAAATAAATAAGGCAGAATATTTTAAACCAATCGTCCACATTACCTGCCAGGAAAGAATTGTAAGGCCCTTTATTTGCTGAGACATGAATTAATTCTGCTGCTACAATCTGATTTACCTGCTGCCGTCCTTTCATTTATTTAATTCCTGTTCCTGCACTTACTACGATAGTCTGCCAAAGAACTGTAATCTCTCGCATTAAACACACGTAGTTCACGTACTGTACATAAAAAGACAAAGTGTTTCAAGCCTGGAGATCTGAAGATTGCCGTCCTCTGAGGTGTGACACTGGGTGGTCTGAGAGAAAATTACAAACGTTTCAGTAAAACCCTCTGCCTCCATCTTCAGGATAGAAGGGTGTTGTAAAATAACCTAACCACACAGGTTAACTATGTGAGATTGGACGAAGCGTGCATTAGACCCTTCATAGAGGATGACGATGGATGCAGCAGGTAGTCTATCTGAAATTATGGCACCTTTATACCAGACTATATAACCCTGCCTCGTCGAAGAATGTAGTGATCTCCACATTCACTGCCAGGAACTTCATAGGCCCTATGTCCCAACCTGTGGATCGTTCAACAATTTTTTAAATATCTCAATCTCTTGTTCGGCAATATTGTTTATCCTTTCTTGTGTAAGAACATAAATGGCGTGGAGGCAAAAGACAGCTAAATTAGATTTCAGTATTGGTTTCGAATCCCGCTTATAGAATGGGTGTTTCTTCAGGGCGGTTCCGACGGGAAAAAAAGTGGGCAACAAATATTCCGCTTCAGAAAGACGTGTCTGCGAAAATTCAGGCATTCCACTATACCTTTCAGAATAAAGTACATAATCAGAATTTTACAGAGATATTACCTATGCACGTCTATGACGTATAGTCACGTTAAGAAAAGTGCAGCTACACCGCGTTCAAAATAAATATAAAACAATGAATTTGTCTCTGTGATTACTAAGCACTAGGCCATGTCAATTGAGGTATACATCCACGCATTCGTAATTTAAGCACTAAATGGTTGTGGGTAGTCAGCATCACGCTCCGACGCTGTACAACCTGGAAAAGAGCCCCCCGTACCTATTGGACAGTAGGGTGTTTGGGCCCCAGATTTGGTATGGCTGCTGTCATGAGGAGGAATCTCTGCCAACACCAGGAGCAGAGTTCGGATTTTTGGGCCGTCTGGTAGCCTGGTTGCTATACTAACTGAGCTAACCCGACACATACTTGTTGGAGCGAAATCATAATTCAATTTGCTTCATCTGTTTTAAGTCCAAAATTATAACAACAGTACAAACACTTACAAATTCGGCGGTGATGTGTTCGTCAGTGGAACCTGACAAAGAGCAATATTCCTGGCCGTAAGCAAGCAATTACTTCATCAGTCCTGCCCTGCAACTCTTGTGTAATTCGTCAGTGTCCACGCTTTTAAGCACGTATTTTTGTTTTGTTTAAGAGCATATAAACCACGCAAACAAAAGTTCGTAATATCAACTATTAACTAGCCTTGAATGGACTGACAGTCCAAATCGTGTGTCTCCGTGGGTGGAATTCTATAGACTAGAGCATAAATAATTTAAATGATACGTTTTGCCATGTACAAGTAACCAATGAAAGAAAACGACATTAGTATATACTAAAAAAAGTCTCATTGTAATACAGATTCCATGATTTGCATTGCTCTCATAATAGCGCGCCCAGCAGGGCTATTACAAATCTTGTTTCTTGTGAACGAATTTTATCATCCGTATCCTTGAACTTTCCCTTCTCTCAAACCAACATTACTTTCAACTCCTTCTCGTGGCCATTTAGGTCCGTGCAATTTCCATGTTAATCACTGAAAGATAGCAGCAGCTACCAGAACAGCAATATAAAAATACTTACAAGCTTCTAGATATCCAACAAACCCCACAGAGAAGAGCCCCTCTTCACATGTTATGCTACTCGGCTAGTCAATAAATTTTCCGAATATTATAAAACCTGCATTTTCACTACGTTTTCCGCAAGATCCCGTCACCTGGGCCCTAAAGTGAACCAGTCTAATCCAGTCCAGTATCTCCCCCTATTTCTTCTGAAATCTATTTGAATATTAGCCCTCACTCAAGGAGCGGCTCGCCCATAGGGGCTGCATGTCTGCAGTGGTCCCAGGAATTTTGAGAAAAATTGAACTAAATATCTGAATAAAAACTTTCTTTAGGAGATACGTACATTCTTTAAAAGAATATGAATGAAATTATTTTAAATTAAAATACTCGCAACGGACTCTAAGCGCTGAGGAGAACAGAAAAGCGAAAAGACTGTGCCCTACCCAGAAGTTGCGCGCTGGCATCAGCTCAGTACCTGGGAGAGAGAACGAGCTAGGTCGGAGCCCGGATGGCAGGCTGTGCAGCCCAGACAGTGTTTCAAGGAAGACATCTTATGCTTCTTTACCTTCTCTAAAGTTTCAAAAGCTGGCATTTTGATAACCACTTTAACCTCGCTGTTGTCAAAGCCATATTTGTGAATGTTTTAATTTTAGTAGTTGCAATTTTAAGATAAGCACAAACAAGAGCAGTGTGAAGTATTTACAGGGCATCAAATTTCGCAAGTAACTCTCGCCGAGAAGACTGAGATTAAGCATTTTTAAAATTAAATAACATTTAAAATTAAAGTAAGACCTTCTGATTAATCATATAAAATTCCTAGTCCCAGCCCTATCATATAAAATCCCAGGAACCGCAACTGCCTCACTACACATCCAAAACTAAGAACTAAAGCTGTGACCAATACACCGACCGTTGGAACAAATACCGCCTGATTGAATGTGACTTACATTCGGCATGCACGTGATTTAAATCCGGCTTTGAACCGTCCATTCTGACTGCTTTCATTATGGGTTAATTTCGGAATAGTAAGTAGGCTTACCCGAAAACAGCCATCGCACAATTTCGACGTCACTCCTAACTGCCTATCTGACATTTACATTTGATCTCTGTAACTAATCTACACTTGATACTCGAAATTTTAAAATCCCTCTATTGAACAGGTTTGAATTACGTCTGTTGAAACGGCATTAGAGATTAAATTCTTATTGCTGAACTCGGGCAAATACTTCAGGGTACAAGGTAAAAGAAATGGAAAACAGTACTATTAGTGGATGCTCATTTTAATTCTGTACGATCAGTTAATTGTGTCAAGTGTCCAACGTGACACAAACGCTAATTTTCTTACTTGGTTCGGGAGATAAGAACATTCGAACCTCGGTCGGAACACAGAATATACTGAGGATTTACGTGATTTTCACAAGGTCCTCCAAATAAATCCGTGGAATAATACGCTGATTTATGCGACAACTCTCTCGCGCATTACTTCGGATTCACTATTCACTATCATTCAGTGAGCTGTCCTGTAACCCGAAATACTTACAGCATCGTTAAATAAACTTCAAACAAATAAGTAAACAAATAAATTAATAAATTAACCTTGTCAGTGACCACAAAATTTTCAAGGTATAAATTGGGGTCTGAAGGTCATTCTGTGCTTCCTGTCAAATGATTACCCATAAGGGCAGAAATTATAATTATCATTATACACATAAAGTTAAACAGAAAATTTAGCAGAATATTATTATCAATCACGACAGACTGACGTCACAGTTGTATTGTGTTTGGTGACATTGGTTTTCTATTGTTAACATCAAATCGTGCCACTGACTGTTAGCCGCATTAGGAAAGTGCCACTTCCCTTACAAGGTCCTGCCTGTAACTCAATACAGGTAATCAGAAGGTAGTTCAGTAGTGAAAGGGAAAGACAACATTACTCAAGGTTAATTATTAATGAGCTGAAATTTCGTATTCACATGCGTGCAACAACTTAGATATGGGTTCTTCGCAACGGTAACGTACAAGTACGCATATCAGGGGTGTCAACTGCCTTGAAACTACTCTGCTCTTTCCTCATTATTAAGTGATATTAAATAGAAACAAAAGTTACGGATGCGTAGCTCAATTCCCCACTTGACAGCAGGGATGTAGCGGAGCTATGCTAAGAGGTTTATTGGCTACCTTCGGTATCTGCAAGAAATATATCTGAATAGTACCTTAAGACAGGAGCACGTGGTGGCGCATTTGGTTGAGGCACTGCGCTACTTGCCGGAAGGTCGTGGGTTCGATTCCCGATTGAGTCATTGGCATAATCCTTCCGGCCGCACTATGGCCCTGGGTTCGACTCAGCCTCTAACAGAAATCAGTATCACGAATATTTCCTGGGGGTAAAGGCGGTCGGTGCGTAGGGCTGACCACCTTCCTGTGCCGATTGTCTGGAAATCTGGGAGCCTCAACCTCCTGGAACCCTACGGACCTCTCCAGGCCTGTAGAGGGATAATTTACCTAGCACCTTAAAATAGGCCACGAGTATTACCGTTCTCTTTACAATGTACGAACGTTACGGGGGAGATGAGAAATTGTTAAGCCATGCAGTCTTCTTTCGCTCTTCCTTCTCTTGCGCGCGAGAGTGTGTGCGTGCATGCTTGTGTTTGAGCACCCTCCATGAGCGATATAATTGAATTTTGAGAGTTGGAGGGCTGGTATCTACTTAAGGATCGACATAAAAATGCATGTGCTACACACACCAGAAGTAGCAATGCCTGCAATTAATGCCCGATCAAAACACGGCTTTTATTAGGGATAAGACGGCCGAAGCGTAACCGAAAGGCGTACACACTGACCATTCTGTCTTTCTTTCTCTCATTCCAGGCTTCTGTTGCGGTAACTATTGATTATTGGTCGAAAACAAGAATCACAAGATAAAGAGATCCTCTCCGAGCAGCAGATTAAATGACGTCATAATGTTGCTTGTATCTGAACATTTTTCATAGCCACCATATTGGTATTGTTTACATGAAAGAGAATTTTTAGTCCCAACTTTCTCGAACAGTTGCAATTCTGGCCTCAGGAGGACTGCTTTTGGCCATCCCTTGGGGAATACAAACATGGATGGCAGGCTAGGAGTGGCCTCACAGTTGGCAGATCCTCAGGTGCAGTGTCGTGTCAACCACTGGGCAAGCACTTCATAAATAATTTTCTGCTCGGAAGCTATATTCCAGCAGTTGTTCCCAGCGGTAACCATCAAAGGTGCTGACGGGATAAGCAGAAGCAAGCAATGTAATTTGTTATTACACTGGTGATTTCTAAATAGTGGGTCGTGACCCTTTCAAGATTCAAGAGGAAGTCACAGATTGCATTCGAGAAGTTTGAACGCTTCCAATACTCGTATTTATTTGAAGATGCCTTCTGTTAGTACATTTCCATGCCACGTTTTGTTTCTACTGTTGGAAAGTCCCTAATTGTTAGTTTGAAGTGTTGACAGATGGAGGGACACGTTTCTTTTACTGATGGTCCGACACAAAACAAATCCAATCCAAACCTGCGAGTAATTCTAAGCAAGACATGTAGTGTGTAATATCTTGAGAATTTGAATATTTTCACCTGAACGAATCAAGAAATGTCAAGTTCTACGCCAAATGTTTCCTGTATAAAATATACAATTGATATAGAAAGCAGATCCCTTAGCTTGACAATAAAACAGCATCAATTCTGATTCATTCGAGCAGGAAGTGATAGAGGTTTTGACCTTCCAGCCTCCAAACTTGGAACTACTTCAGCTGTTTATCCTAAGGCGTGCTGTTTATAGCAAGTACTTGTCATTGCGCAATTCAAAGCATATGTCTTCCAATTATTTTTACGCAGGATACTCATTTGCCTTGATACAGGATTGTTTCCTATGGCTCTTTCACTCGCAAGCAGCGAGTTAGAGCCCACGCATAATACAGTAACGTCGATTCCCATTTGCAACTTTATTTTCAATCTTGTTCTTTTTCTTGACTTTATTCCGTCATGGATTTGCTGTCTCCAGTGTCAATAGCACGCGGTTTTTCCGAACTTTGTCTTTCATAATGGACTTAATGTCTTTAACTTATATGTAGGCTTCTTCTTCTGTCCTTCTTCTTCTTCCTACTTCTGGTAATCGGCTGGTCTCAGCTCTAGATTTTGTAGGTTTATCGACACTCTCAGTGGCGTAGCTAAGATTTTTGGGTCCCTATGCAAAGCTTACTGATGGACCCTGTAGTACCCACGATGTATATGGCCATCTGTTACAAAATTGTGATAAACAGACGTGACTTTCAGGTAGAATGTTTTATTTAAATATCGTTTCTTGTAACTATACGCAGAATCAGCTGTGTCAATCTACCAAGGAGCAATTGTGCTAACCGAATATTCAAAATTGAACCCCTTTTCCCAAAATTATGCAAGTTTTAGAGTTTATTAATAAACTAGTGGCGATTCGGCCGAGAAGTCACAAAATTATGTAAACGTCTACAAGTTACCTAAAACGACATTAAATTTTGCGGCCATAAGCGAACTTGGTATGTACTGTTATTACGCTACGGTTGGCAACACTGAAGCGTATTCGCGCAAATACGCTCGAATTTGCCCGAAGATTGGGTGGTGTTTTGTTAGCTTAGAAAATAATTTCTTGTGAACGGTTCGTGGGCCCGTGTGGTTCTAATTCTCCTGCTACATGTTAGCCACGCTCCTGATCGCTGATAAACTAACATCTACTTCTTCCCATAATATTTAATTTACCAGTTTCCTCTCGTGACCTGAAGACAACTCCTTAGATTGTCCAATTAAGCTGTCCTTATTTTATTCCTAATTTTTTCAGGCAATGCCTATACTTTAGCTCCATATGACAGAATACATTCAAATATGCTGTGAAATATATGTTTCTTCATTCTCTTGTAGAAATTTGTGTTCCATAGAATTCATTTTGAAATTCGTAAATCAGTACCGGCAGACTCTTCTTCATACGCGTAAACATGTTCAGACTCGATAAATCCTGAAGTCAAAAATCGTTAGAGTCCCTATCAGATACAGCACATTTTTTAACCTTGCCTATTTACACCTCACCATCTTATGTCCACCTCTCGACATATTTCTAAATCCACATTCATTATAATCATCAATACTTTTATTAAACAATCTCACCCATAATTTTAATGTTCAAGAACACATAATTCAGGAGTCAACACGTTTATAATACTCGCTCTTTTTCTATTTGAGCTCCTCGTCAACTTTTCTTTTTGCTATAATCAACATCTGGCTCAATGCTCTTGTCAACATATCCTAAACACCAATCGCCTTCATCTGCAGACCAGCCAAATATTTCAGCCCGTTTATTTCCACATATAGACTCATCAGAACACAGATATCATCCTGCACCGTAGGAATCTGTGTGAGACAGCCATTCAGCTGGTTCATGTGGGACATTATCATCTATATTGTCAGTAATTGGACAGAGTCCCTTGACGCCAGTATTTTGTCACTATTTGTTGTCGATATGATGTGGGCTGAAGCTAGAATTCTGAGAAACCTCGGTAAGTCTTTCACCTTTACGGATCCAGTGACACAGTCGACGACTGTCTGTCACTCTCCCTTCGCAGCCCACCTGCCCATGGCGACGTCTCACCGGCAACTCGTCCAGCATGTGTGTGTCCTCCGGCTCAGTCTAAAGTAAAACTGTCAGTCATGTCACATTTGTTACTGTCAGACCGGTTATAAATGCGGCTATATTATATAGGCCTAGCAGAAAATACAGCACCCAATCACAAAATCATCACACTGAACAATAAACATTACACCCTGCCCAGATTTTCACAAACGTTTCATAAAAGTAAAACAATTATAATCAATTATATCTTAAGAAATTGCCGATCCCGGTGGGCGTGCGGTCTAAGGTGTAGATCTGGAGCCGCTTGACTGTTGGGATCACGGGTTCGAATCGATGTCCGTCTCTTGTGTTTGTTTTGTGTTGTGTATGTAGCGGCCTCTGCGACGAGCTAATCCCTCGTCCAGATGAGTCCTACCGGGTGTGTGTGTCTAATTTTATGTGATCTAGAAACCTCAACAACGAGGCGGCTTAGGCTCGATTTGGGCTGTTGCGCCACAGAAAAAATTAATAAGTAATTAAATTATCAAGGACGTAATCTAAAATGTTCGTTTTCTGATGACGCAACCCGGTCAATACCTCGAAGAGGCTACAAGGATCACAAACCTGCTGCAGTATACAGGTTTCGCCCTTCAGGCATTCTTTAAGAAAGGAAATTACCTTTACTATAAGCACCACAGTATACGGACTTGTGGAGGGATATGGAGATAAAAGCTCCACGCACTCCGACCTCGCCAGTTTATAAGCCAAGCGGTCAGTTCAAACTTGCAACGGCTTAACGACCAGGAAATACCCCCAAGGGTCCATCTGACGTGCCTCAAAACTGATCTAAATATCGCGGTTGTGATAAAATATTCGGCCGTCCAGCACTTTCACATTACTTACTGAGCTATCCCGGCTCATCTTTTTCAGATTTCATTTATGACAAATTTTAACATAAACATCGTAACAAAATATGAATTTAAGCTACATCGGTCAATCAAAACTATTGGTCTACCTCAAAACAAAAACGAACTTTCATATTTTACTCTTTTAAGCCCCGAAGTATCAGTGATAATTATGTGTACCATGTGCTTCAACATTCAGGCAGTTTGCCCACAGTGTATACTTGTGCGTTGTATGATTCTCAGAATAAATATCGAATATTTCCGTAAAGACAATTAATAGTTCTGTCGTTATAATGGAGCTGAAGGTGTCTAAATTGAGGTAGGGGCCAGACTTTGACATATGCTATTATGTGGATGATTAGCGCTTCAAAAGTTTGGCACACAGTGCATCGCAATTTATCTCGGTAAAAATTTACAGTCTTCGCACAATAAATTACGTCATATTTGTCGGGCACCATACCGAATCTCGTTCATAACACGGACTCTGAACCTCGCTTCTATCATCGGCATTTCCAGTCCGCACCCAACGAGGTACAGGATATTAAAGACACTAGCAGCTGGGAGTTGACCACTGATCTAATTTCGAGATCAATTCGTCTTAATGACGTTGTGAATAGCAACATTTTCATCTCATCTCCAACTTCAATGATGGTTTAGAAACCAGTTAAACGAGAGACACACGGCACATCAGCAGTACTTCGAGCGGTATTGGCACCCCCACGGGCGAGGCCTTCATACTGGCTCAGGTCAGCTGTGCGGGTACGTGCAGGTACGGACTTGGATACTTTCTCTAGATCTGTCTTAATACTCCCACACACATGTAGGCTACATCCTGAAAGTTATGTTTTTTATTGCGTCTCTCTCACATTTATAAATAGTGTATCTCGTATCCTACACACCACGAACGTGTCATGTATTGAAGGTACAGGCTTGTATTATTATTTCCGTGTTCCTGGATGTTGTCTGTGCATCTCTGAAGGTTTGCCACAATGCTGGATTCGTTACGGGGGTATCTTACCTAACAGAATATAGATTCATTTCTTTACTACTTCATCATTCCTACATTTTCACCTTCCGATTTATTCATGTCCTCAGTTTTCTTTTCCTTGTCTTTCTTTAATTATGTATTTATTTCCACTCCACTTTATTTTTTATATTTAGTTATTCCTTCCTACGGAGTGGACGGTCCAGGAATAGAATCCCGGTGAAAGCGTGGTTTTCCGCATTCGTCCACACCGGCCCTGGGGCCCACCCAGCTTCCTGTACAATGTGTACTGGATCTTTCTCCCCGGGGGTAAAAGGCCGGAGCGTGACGTTGACCACCCATCCCCGCGTAGCGTCCAGGTTAAAATAAAGAGTAGAGCTATAACTCTACTTCCTCTCTGGGCATTCATAGGCTGTTCTAGGGTGAACTTTATTTATTTCGTTATTCCTTTCTTCCTTTATTACTTGTCCCCTTTCTTTTGAGGCCTAGCTGCGAAATAAACATCTCCGTAATGTAAACCGACTTATCACAATGGAACTAAACCGAACTGAATTCTGAAAGCAACAAGAATCTTACAATTGAGACTCAAGCGGCTTCTCGTGAAGAAAATTTAAAAGTATACGCAACGAACATAGGAGTCAAAATATTAGAAGTGAAATTCTGGTTTGACTGTCGTTCAGAACATTTGCAATTTTATTTCTCTCGTATATAAGGTCGTCCTAAATGTATCCACATGTCACAGATATCTCTTCTACTCCATTCTATCCTTGCTGTAATTCTTCTCGTGCACATGTCTTATTTTAGCACACTTCCACCGATCATTGCTGAAAATTAACGTTGCATAAACGAGAAACTAGAGGCAAGTTTCTACGGATTTATTAGAAACCGGATGCAAATATATCTTCGAAATGTATATCTATTTAATTTTAATTTAAAATGCATGTGTGTGCTGACCATTTAATGCAACACGCAGTGGAATCGTGTTGTACATCCCTGTTCAAGAGAAACGTTCCTACTGTATTTTGTTCAACAGAGACAAATTCAAATACCTCAGCGATTTATTACAGAGAAATTACTCCTTTATTTATGTAAAATTCTACTCATGATTTTATACACTCACTTAGGCTATGACATATTCCAGTATTCTTCCGTTCAGAACACTTACATTTTTCTACCCTGAAGATGAAGGCAACGGGATCCTCCAAAACGTCCGTACATATCTACCATATTACAAGGCGTCACAATTTGAAAGACGGTAACCTTCTTTCTATTATATCACGAATGTTGCTCCTTAATTACATCGCTATTTGCTGATCTCTGCCAGTAGAGAAATGTACTGAAGCAACTATGTAATTACCCTCATATATATCTGTACATGTAACACAAAAGATAAACCGAAACATAAGCAGTCGTAGTGCAGGATTCCACAGTTTTGTATTTATATTCCCCACAACATGGAAGTGACAACTATATGTATATACTTTCAAGAACCGAAGCAAAGCAAAGAGAGTCAATACAAGGTTTCTATCCCGTATACCCCATGTACATACTTTAATCATTTCTATAATTTGTGTGATTTCCACAACTAAAGCAGTCTTACATGGTGAGGAGTAGCCTAGAACAGGTAAACAACGGCCCGCAGTCAGAAGCGAAGTTAGAAACTTTCAGTCCGACTTGCGGAAATATTCAGACTTTTTTTTAATAATTTGGCCTTAATATACAGCAGCATATAAAGAAAAGTATCATACTGATAAAAATAAATAAAATGCAAATAAGTCTATATTTTTAAAGAAAATCAAATTTTGAGTCCACAGTAGCCCTAAACGTCATTATATAGACCTACTCTTCTCATTTCCAGCACCCACAGCGCGGTGTGAGGCAATGCTTATGTATTTTGGTAGAAAGCAGTGAGTTAAGTCGGTACGGATAAGTGATAGGCCTACGTTTAACAACTTTTGAGCCACAGACACTTGTTGAGAAGCTTTCCGATCCGCTTTCTCTCCGAAACTGGCCTACCTCCTTCCCTCGTAAAACACTGTCCTTTCGTGTTACAGCTCCATTAGTCTTGCTCGCTCACATGCAAAAAAATAATTTTTAACTCTTTAACCAGTCAATAATATTTTATGAAAATGTGTATTAAGATTATGAGGTCGGTTGTCATTCTGAGGCAGTAAGTTTCAAATTCTGGACAGAGTTACAGTTTTGTCTTGCAGCCACTGTGGCCACCTACTAGTAGGAAATATCGAGTCTCCTACCCACTATGTGCAGAAATCCTCTTCTCCGGAAGGTAAGACGATGTAAACGTGAATCTAACAACTCGTACCCATCTACTGCCTTGGTTATCTATGCGCAAAGCTATCCCTGTACTTTCCTAATACCGTCGTACTTAAAATCTACCTCACATAATATCCTTGGTGTGAGTGATTAAGTCACACCCTGGTTGCCACGGTCACAGTTGTTACCGGATTGTGAGTTCTCTGGAAGGTACGCCCTCTTGGCGAAGACAGAGATTTTAGGCACTTTCGCAAAGTTGCGAAAAGTGACTTTTAGCTTCGTGTCTGTCCCTTCTTCCGCATGGAACAACTCGACTCCCACTGGACACATTTTCGTGAAATTTCATATTGGGGGTTTCTCTAGCTACCGAGAAACTTAAACTTTGTTAAAATCTGCCAATGTAAGGCCACTTTACATGAAGACCTACGCACATTCATGACTAATTCGATTAAAAAATTGCCATGGTTGCATTCGAGAGTAATAGATGAAAACAGTAATCAATAATCGATACTGATCGCGCAAGAGTAATAGAGTAATCCCCTTGTCTTCCGGACTATATGGGGGAAAGTGGTTTGGATTACCCGGGAATCAGGATCACCGAGGGGGAAATCTGTGAAAATAGGTAACATACAAAAATTATCACTCAGCGCTACAGTATAACTCCTTAGGGACTAAATACTGCACTTAAAAGTACATAATAATAATAATAATAATAATAATAATAATGGGACTTTTGTTGCTATCATTTTACTTTAATAGCAAAATAAGAGAGACAGACAGCTACGACACTCGACAGATCACGTCCTTACTGCTGAGGCGTTAAAGAGTAGCTGGCTCTTATCGCGTCACTCACGTCACCATCTCGGAGTAAGGAATGTCTCAGATTTCCCCCCAGTGATCCGGACAATAACCAAATCACGGGGCAAATAGTGAGGATTATAGATGGTTTAAAATTCTCCGGATTATTCGGGGATGCGGATTACCAGTCCGAATTACTGTGGGACTATTGTATTTCATATTTATTAATTATGTATAGGAATAAGGAATTTGTTATGTAGATGGATCTCCAATATACCTAAAAACTGTGTACGAAATATTGTCTTAAATTTGGCTTGAAAAAAATATTTCGACGGGGTAAAAATCTGAGGTAATTCAAGACCGATATATTTAATATAAACAAAACTAACGCAAACATGTAAATAATGTCTGCAAAGAAAAGTAATAACAGAACATATAATATGTGCACAAAAGTGAAAGGTAAAAAAAAACTTTGAAAATAGTGAGTTAAAGGACACAGTGAAACCTGCCTATAATGGAACCGTAAGGGAACGGATGTTTTTCTGTCGCTGACAGATTCCTTTTGATACGGTTACTTGCATTTAAAATAAAGATCCTCGGGACTGTGAAAGTTTTCCGCTAATACAGGATTCCGTTCTATTCACGTGCCGTTTGGGACAGGTTTCACTGTACTTCCGTTTTATAATTGCCCAGGATGCAAAGATCGGAAAGGGCCTCAATGTTACGTTATACGTACATTGCCTATCTTATCCTCTATCTACTTCCTTCCCTCCGAGTGAATTCAGGGATACTACCTTGAAATATGTCAAGGGTCTTACTTTCCACGTTTCTTCCGAGAAATCTTTCACTAATCGTCCTAACATTCAGTCCGGAACAGTCTGAGATTCTGATAGCGTCGTTAAATAAACCACACACATTTAAATAATTCTGTACCCGCTACAATGCAGCATAGAGCATAGACGTAATTAACTATGACATAGTTAAGACTTCACATTTAACTTGTGTTCTTCATTACGTACATGTAGAGAAGACGCTGAGGAATTGTAAAACTTTGGGAGCGAAATCGACCAGTCACGTCTTTCTTTAGTCGTGGCTTGTAACCGTTTTTATCCTAACGCGCTCTCTTTAATTAGTTCATTCTTTCATAATACATAGACTTCATGAAAGAGATTCAGTGACATTTAACTTTCACTTGTTAAGGATAAATCTTTACTTCAGTGTGCAGAGCAGTATATCCATCACTCTGTTTGCTTTAATTGAAAGTGGGGTGTGTCTGTTAAAATGTCATAGGTGAATCTACAAATCTGAGCTTTGGATTAGACTCCCAGAAGGTGGGAAGTAAACATGCTTGTAGCACGCACTATATTCAAAATGTAGCAAATACTTTTCTTTCTCTAATGCTTTTCTGTAGCCACTCGAAAACAGTAACATTGACCTTCATGTTTTCAGGATTTCGTAATCCGCATCTATTTATTTATTTACAACTCATTTAACGACGCTCTATATAACTCGGGCGCAAAGCGTAATCACGGTGAATAATGTAGCCTTAAATGAAAACATAGTTGAGTTAGAATGACGATTTCATATTGTTTTGACTATTTTTCTGAAGACACAACAGAATGAGTTCTATTAATTTGATACCAAACAAACTTAAATAAAATTTGCCAATAAGGACGTCAAAAATAACTCTTGCCAGACGTTGTTTCCAACATGAATTCAAAGTAGGTTTCAATTAGCAAGAATGAATGCCACTCCAGTGTAAACCTCCAAGATCGGCAGGTAGTACTTGATGTTCTGAAAGGCCGTGAAACAACCGTGTGGAGGGCCTTCGACGTGAGTTGTACAGAACCAAGTTAGATGTCCTTCATGCGACAAGCATCAACCAAACAGGAAGCACTGTAAAGTTAGGTTACACGAAAACTTGTAGACTATCGGAGCAGGATTTGAATAGCAAAACAAGGTCTTTAAGAGGATGAATTTAACGTACAAGCTTAAGGTTGCTCCTTAACCTTGAATGTGCAGTGGATGTGTTTCGAAACCAAGAGTCGGGAAGCTCAAATGAGGCATAAGGTCACTTATCAGGAGCTCAGCGTTCGTTCCGTGTCGCAATTGGAATCACTGACCTTCACAGGCTCATACAGCATTTGTATGAATAGTTTCACTCGTAGTCTCAGCCTAATGGAAGTAAAGAGAATTCTCCTGGCCTGTATAAACAATGCACAAACTTCACAACGCACAGTCCTCTAACGAAAATACTCGCGAATGATGCCTAAATTTTACAGCACCTAAATCTCGGATGTCTTCGTAGTGTAGCATGTCTTAGATCTTCGCTCTTCTGGGATGTTACCCAGCGTTAATTGGTAGCTAGTTAACCGACATTTCAGGACAACCTATCGAATCCATCTTGAAGGGTAAACCTCGGTAACTAAATACCCATCAACCATGCGTAATATCCTAGAAGAGCGAAGATCTCATTTACAACGCGGCGGAAGCTTGAAATCGCGTGTAGTATTCTTACCCATGAGCAGCCTTTTTTTTCTGTACAGAAACACACCAAGCAGATTCGCAAAGTCGTAATGCATTTGTGTTAGGTGAGGAAGAAAACGTATTTGAATCATGAGTATTGTTAATCTGACTGATGGCTTTCGTGAGTTTCCTGATCTCCTTCAAAGCGAATACTTCGGTATTACTTCCAAGAGTCTACTACTGATTCAACCAACACTTCACACTACGTGTTTTTTTAGTGATTCGATAAGTTACTTGTCACACAAAGGCAGCAGTTGATAACACATCGTAATATAACAGAAACACCAAAGTAAGGCCTACATGAAAAATGGTGTTGATTGTAGGGTCTACCGATGTATTTAAAAATAAAAGTCACCTAACTTTATATGGCCGATCGCTGTTTTTGTTAGCAGAGAATATCTGAAATGTTGTTTTAATCTGCCTGCAGTATCACAAGCTGAAGAATTTACCTCATACGGCTCAGCAGGGTGCTAGATATAATGTAAGTTGTAGTGAAATACTTTGAAAGAAGATGAATATTTACCATTTTTTCCTCCCCCCAGAAAGAGGCCAGCACAATTTCTGTCAAGTGCCTCAATATCCTTGCGTCTGCTTCACTGTCATTATAGCAACACAGACCACAGCAGGCCTACTCCTGAACGACCTTAACATGTGAGGGTGTAAGAGTGCTTTGACAGAAGCGGCTGGGATCCGTGGAGCTGTGCTATGACTTTGTAATAAGAATACCGAGTACATTACAGGATTATAAATCAGTCTTTCAATAGACATCCGGGAATTTTGATACCTGTACTGTGTACGGCACGAACCCTAGCTTCCGTCCTTACATTAGTTCTTTTTTCCCCTAAAACGTCACGAAATGCAGTTTAACTTTCTGTAGTTGCTGCATCCTGCCTTTTCTCTAAACTGAAAACCAGAAAGTAATTGCCAGCATTTCCTTAGTGTGGCCTATTATTAAGAATCTACAGACCACTGGACCGCTAGTTCTTGTACTATTTAAAGACAATTAATAAAATGCAAATAAGCCGTGAGAGCAAAGTAAGTTCTTAGCAAGTGTTAGTTTGCGAGATATGAGATGCTCACGAAGATTCAAGTCTTCTGGAATACGACGGCCTGTCGACTGGT
Organism: Reticulitermes speratus; assembly: GCA_021186555.1. Taxonomy (NCBI): domain Eukaryota; kingdom Metazoa; phylum Arthropoda; class Insecta; order Blattodea; family Rhinotermitidae; genus Reticulitermes; species Reticulitermes speratus. The sequence goes on along the minus strand of JAJKFL010000001.1, from coordinate 45,019,164 downwards.
AAATAGCCACTGACATTTCGGAGAAGCAGCTGCCTCCATTTTCAGAGTTTCCAAGAAGAGTTGGATTAAGCTGAAGATGGAGACAGCAAGCTCCTCCGAAACGTCGGTAACTATTTATCAATCGACAGGACGTCATATCCCAAATGTCTTGAATTATGAAGCACTATTTCCCCCTCGTTTTCCATAAAGGCTCAAGGTGATAACAATAATGGAATTTCTTCCACGGGGCATAAGGCGACACAGCTGGAATCCGATCATCCCTGGCTTCTAATTTCGAGGGTCACAGTTATGTAGTCTTACTTCTATACCTTCTAACATGGAAGTATTTACTTTATTTCATCAAATGCAGGTGTTACTTATCACAGCAGGATATGAAGTCGGGTACGCACAAGAGTGGTGGGGTAAAGTGACCATAACACATTTGTATAATTCAGTATACCACTGAGGCACTGTGGTGGCCTTCACACAATTTAACTGTGTTAATTAAACTGTAACAAGAAAGCTATATGTTTATATTCCAAGTACTGAATCACGGTCAGAAGTACACTTCACACATGGGCTAAGGATGAGTTACATTGGAAGTCGGTTATATGGTTATGAAGGGGACAGAATATTTTGTGTCTTTATAAACGAGTGTTGTTTAACCGAGGAGTAGGATATATGTTATGGTTAGCAGTGACGAATTAATTGGTATCACAGAATACCTGACGCTATAGGCGAGGTGTCGCATAAACCGATGTCGTTATAACCAGGTTCGACTGTAAATACATTTAGATGTATTGTATATTAATAACAACAACACGTTTTATATTTCGTAATAGAACACAATTTTCTTTTCATGGCTCGACAGCCCTAGTGGTCCTAAGCCTTCACATCGTTGAGGTTTCGAGATGGCACTCAGACACACCACATTCGGGAGGACTCTTCTAGACGAGTGACCTGCCCGTCGCAGAGGCCTCTATCTAACAAAACGCACAACACTCACAAGAGACAGACATCCATGCCCCCGGAGGGATTCGAACCCGCAATCACAGCAAGCTAACAGCCGCAGACCCACGCCTTAGACCGCGCGGCCACTGGGATCGGCTAGATATCATTATAGGTATGCCTATCTTCATAAGAACTGTAACATGCTGTAGGTTATTAAAAAGTTGAGATAGTGTAATATTTCGGATTGTGCAGTAACTCATAAACTGAATTATTTTAAATTTTTAGACCTAAGTTTCATTGTTACGTTATCTTATATATCGCATACTATTATATGGTTCGAACCAAATACTGTATTCCTATACCTTTTATGAAAAATCGAACAAAACTTTAATGGCATTTAGCGTACACTCTATTAAATTCATCTAAGCATGTTCGGGTCATCAGATCAACAAGTTTTACATAAGTGAGACACGTAACGCAAAAGAAGAAGAAGAAAAGTAAAAAAGGGGAGCTGAAAAGTACTGACTTTCTTAAGTTAAAGAGAAATACACGTAGGAGTAGAAACTAAACAGCTTTCAATTCGTTAAAACTTACCCGCACTGCGGGTCCGACTTATAAACTTCTGCCGCTAGAGGGCTCTAAATTGTGCTCGTAAACATGGCGGTGAGAAACGCGAATATGTCAGTGTGGATGAAATGGAGTGCACTAATAAGAGTTACTGCCTTCAGAAATCGTGTCTCCGATCGACATTAATCGGCGAATGAAAGTTGTTTATGTTGAGGAATATGCAGACGTCTGCTGGCGCAGTCACACTCAGTTTTCTGAGACGTTAAAGGCGTGGTGCATCCTACTGGCACAGCCATTAACACTGAGCGGCACTGTGAAAGCACGACTTCAGAGGGTGAGTCCTCACTTGAACCAGCCTCCCTTTCAGCACTATAAAGTCGACGGCAGAGAAGTGCAAGAACAACTGCAGAGATTCGACGCCTTGGTTTCAAGGTCTTATTACACGTCATAAAGCTCCTACTTGGCGCCGTCGGATATTTGTGTCTTTTCCAAACTGAAGGAGCATCTTAGAGGGCATCACTACGCGTCGGGCGAAAAGTCAAGACGGCGGTAGTGTTGTGGTTCCGTCATCAAGATGCACAATTCTATCGTGACGGGTTTAAGAAACTGCTAGAACGCTAGCGATATTGTGTAGACCACAGATGTGGTTATGTGGAGAAATAACTCTATGGAGGCGAAAAATAAAGTTCAAGAATGTTACCTGTTTCTGTTTTCATGTCAAAAGTACGAGGCATACCTTTTTAGCACGATCCCGTACGTGTAAAGTTAACAGATGAGTAAGCCAAAATGCAGGACCTGGCACTGTTCTTGCCTTAAAAATAATTTTTCTACAATTTATTTTAATATTATTTATCCACTTACGTCTCAGTTTGCAAAGTAAACTGAGTGGAATGGAAGGTAAATGGAGAAATAATACTGAAAGTAATGCAAGAAAAACAGAGTTTCTTTTTTAGGTAACAACAGCCCTGAATTACAGGGAAAGTATCTGACACGATGATACGCCGCCACCTTTGCCTAACAAACCCACAACAAGAGTGATCCTTTCTTTCTACCTGTGAACTGAGAGAAAGACACACAGCCCCCAGTGTTTATCTGTTAACACAGACAATAGAAAATGACATAGGATGATACTCCCATTACTTCAGGTCAGGATAAGGTTCCAGGGTGATAAAACTTCGGGTTACTAACACAGTCTTTTTTTTAAATTGGGGTCTTCTTAGTTCGGATGCTGCTTAATTGTACTGTACAGGTGAATACCAACTTTTCGGGGAAAAACATGCTCTCTCCATTTCCGAAGTCAATCCTGAAGAAGGAAACAGCATGTTCCTCTGAAATGCGGGTATCCACCTACAAAACTTCACGGTATTACAGCTTAAGAAATCACAATCAAAACACTCACTGCCTTGAAAATCGTAACTCACATACAGTATTGCCTGAACAAGTCAATGCAACATGCGACAAGACATTACTATGAATGATTTTTGGCTCTCACTGCACTATTTGTCTTAAGAGGTGTAACACCGTGTAGTTTGATAGAAATTTACAGAAAATTCGGAGTAATATGCTGCTTTAATCTTACATCTGAGACAATGGGTTCCTCCGAAACGTCGGTAAATTCCTACCAGACTACACTGCATCACATCACAGAGACGCAGACTTCATAATACTGTGGGTTTGCCCACAGTGAAGAGCCTCGAGAAGCCTCACTAACGTAACATCCAGAAGTGATCAGGGCTCACATCTGAATGTAATTTATTCGAGTGGGATAATATATGTTTGGAAAAAGGCGTACCAAAAGCATTGTTCTAGTCGTTACGAACGATATCTTCCATTGGAAACTGAATTTTTGAACTCCCAGTGGTCCATACAAGGCGTGTTCTGTTCAAGGCAGTGTACACTTAATAGAATTCATTTTTTGTGCCCTCTTCATTACAGGTCGGATAAGGGTTGGTGGGTGGATCCTTCTGAAGGGCACAATTAATGCCTAACCCTCGAACTCAGGTACAAAACAGAACAGCCCAACATGGTGAAGTGGAAGGAATGACAGACACACAGAAGATGGGTCAGACAACATAAAGCAGGATTTAACTAAGTAAATTTAAGTTTAACTCTTCAGAAAACCATTCAAGCGTGCCGTATTTCAGAAAGTCAAGCATTTACTAAGTTTATTCGATTTAAAATCTGTTTGCTTTATTCACTTACAAATTCATTCGCATTCCAAAGCATTTCTTAATCCCAATGTAACAAACGTACAAACGCCGAAATCCTACCTCACAGTAAACACTAGCCGTCTCCACGATGACCAACAGATGGCTAATGAAGTTTAAGGAAATAATCGCTATTTGTTCTGACAATAACACAAAACACATTAAATTCACTGTGTGGGCAACATGCAGACTTCCTCGTGTTAAAGGTGGTGGTACATAAAAGACCCATTGTTCTTCAAAAAGTTAACTTAACTGAATACTTGTCTATGTTCATTAGCCTTACTCTAAACACATTTAGACTACATTTGCATAAGGGAATTTTTTTTTTAAATTCGAGCAACATTTAATGTTACCGAAACACATCCAAGAATCACTGCTCGTATTGTACTTCAAGACTTAAAGTGTTCTTATTCGACGGTTTTTATGAGGTTATAGAATTCAGTTATTTAAAATTTCTTTTAACGGGCATAAAACAGCATTACGCTTATGCGATCGATGAACGGGATGTGTATAATGCCTGGTAGACATAAGAAACACACGTAGAATTTTGGTCGGAGTATCTGACAGTATAATACCACTTCAGAGACCAAGCCACAGATGGAATATTAATATTAAAGTTTATCTTAAAGAAATAGGATGTTAGGAAGTGGACAGCATTATCTGGCTTAAAGGTTGGCCAGACACAGGCTCTTGAAAACACGGTAATAATTGTTCGGGTTTCATAAAAGGGTGGAAATTTCTTATGAACTGTGAGACAGCTTCTATATATGTCTCAGTCTCATATAATTAATTAGATTATTAAATAATTTATATATACAAATTGCCAGGTTTATATTAATTTTCCTCGAAAAACTCCCAATAAAACACCTGCCCACAACCTTCATACATGCCACATACCCTGCCCATCTCATTCTTCTTGATTTAAACACCCGAATAATATTTGGTGAGAAGTTCACATCATAAAGCTTCTCGTTATATAGTCTTCTCCACCCCCCTGTTACCTCATCCCTCTTAGGCCCAAATAATTTTCTCAGCACCCTATTCTCGAACACCTCAGCCTCTGTCCCTCCCTCAATGTGAGACACCAAGCCTCACACCCATACAAAACAACAAGCAAAATTACAGATCTGCATATTTTGAGCTTTATATTTTTGGAAGTAGATCACTTATACCTGGAAAGTTTTGAAATGTGGTGCTGGCGAAGGATGGAATAGATCAGTTGGACCGATCGTGTGAGAAATGAAGAAGTATTACAAAGCGTCAAGGAGGAGAGGAATATCCAACAAACAATAAAAAGAAAGAAGGCTAACTGGATTGGTCACATCTTCCGTAGGAACTGCCTTCTAAAAACACGTTATTGAAGGAAAGATAGAGGGAAGGATAAAAGTGAAGGGAAGACGAAGAAGAAGATGTAAGACGCTACTAGATGACGTTAAGGAAGAGAGAGGATACTGGAAATTGAAAACGGAAGCACTTGATCGCATCCTGTGGAAAACTCGCTTTGGAAGAAGCTATAGACCTGTTGTAAGACAGACAACAGAATGAATGAATATTTTTGGATAGAAAACTGAAAGAAAAAAGATTCTGCACCGAATGATAGCAACCATTCCCTAACTTCCATCTGCTCGTAATTTCTTCGTGAATGGAATTTTGATTTGTGAAGGTTGTTCCCAAATATCTGGACTGTTCCACCCATTCGAAGGATTTATTACCTACCTCTCTTCATGTTGTGACATTTCCCTCCATGCTGGTCTCGAGACATGATCATGTACTTAGTTTTCTCAACATTTACTTCGAGATCAATCTCCTTACTAGCGACTACTAAAGTGTCTGTGTTTTTCTTTATAGTGTGCACGCTTCCACCCAGTAAATTAACAGCTTAAACCAGAAGCTGATGTGTACCATTTCATTTCAGGCCCTCCTCGTTGCCTGAACATTTTCAATGATATACGCTAAAGCAAAGCTGAAATACAATGGCGCTGAAGCATCTCCATGTTTCAGACCATTGTTATTATGAAACGTGTCAGGCAAATGTTTGTCTACCTGGACTCTGCTATAGGTTTCATTTAGACATTTTTATTAGCCTTACTAGCTTCATAGCGATACCAAATTCTATAAGAATATTACACAAGACCTGCCTCCTAACTAAATCATAGGCTTATATATCTACAAATAGCTGATGCACTGCCTCACTGTATTCCCATTTCTTCTCAAGTATCTGACGAATGCCAAATATATGGTCAGTACTTCATCAGTTACGTCGAAATCCACACTAATGATCCCCAATAATGTCCTCTGTATATGGGGTTAACCTTGAGAGAAGGATTTTGGATAGAATTTTGTATGTAGCTGATAAAAGTGATATGCCTCGATAGTTACTGCAATCCGTTTTATCACTCTTCTTATAAATGGATGAAACGATTTTTTCCTTCCACTGCTCTGAAAATTCCCCTTATTCCAAACAGAATTAGTAAGCTTTTCATAAATGAAATAGAAACTTAGGATGTTTTAGACGAAAATTAAAAAAACAATAAGATTTAGACCTTGTGATTTAAATTAGGTGAGCCATGAAACCCGTAGTTTTATGTATATATACATATATATTCAGTTGTTAACAGTGTTATGTTACAGTTATACTTACGACATGATTTTTATAACATAATTTTTAAAACCAAACATAAATTATATATAAGCCTCAGGGTCAGCCGCACACCCCCTCCCCCCCACCCAATGAAAATTTCGGGGTGCGTAGCTGCATAAACCTACACCAAACTGTAAAACTTGGTAATGTACAACGGAACTGAATCCAGGAAATCATTAAGGTTATGAGTCAGTGTAAAGCCGTCGGTAGATGTTCATATCAACATCAGTCTAGCAGCCAAGGAAAGGCACGAAATAACCAAACAGGTTAGTGCAGATGGGATCTACCCAACCCTCATGTTTGGTTACGAAGGATTTTTAAAGGGCAAGTGGATTGTATGTCCTCTCCCACGTTCCGGTGTTGCCACGTCACAGCAGATGATAACCGCGTATGGCAGCTGCTGATGGTTGCCATGTTTCTCTTGAGGGACACCAAAAGTCCTACACTAATATTCGGATTATAAGAAAAATATTAAAGTCGAATAATACCGCCGTTCACGAACAGACTTGGTAACGTTGCTCCTGTGTTTAATTAAGCACCACATCGTGAATGCACATGAGAAGTAGAAGTAGAGCTCCACGCACCTCGGCATTAGATACAGGTGACCGGTAAGCTACACAAGTCTATCGTTTTACCCCCAGGAAAACAGCCCTAGGTACCAATTGAATAGGAGACTGGGGGTGGGGGTGAGGGAAGAACCTTCCTTGAAGTTTTTGGAATGAGAACAACAGTATCTTACCCCGCCGAGAATCCAGCCACCACTCCTCGGCCGTACAGACCACGACATAGTCAATATACCGACACACATATCCTGGTCCCTAATTAAAAATTCTGCGGACATTTTAATTCGTTGTGATCCCTGTGAAAGACCTTTACTGCAGACGTGTTATTACAATGATTGATTATGGAGTTACCAACGACGCTGTTTTAAATACAGAGGTTATGTACTATAGAATTAAATGGAAAGATGACGATGAATTATGCCCCATAGTCGACAAGGATTGGGAAGGGAGGCGTCGCGACATATTTCGAGGTACTGTATCAACATCGGTCTGAATAATCTTTGAAAGGTGAAGAAATTCCTCAGGATGACCGATATCCTAACTAGGGTTCGAACAGAGTGCCTCCCAAATATAAGTCTAGAACTTAACCGCTCAAACCGTACCTCGCGGGAAAAATGTTGCCCGCGACAGAGTTTGCTTTGCTCGCGAACCGCTCAAACCGTACCTCGCGGGAAAAATGTTGCCCGCGACAGAGTTTGCTTTGCTCGCGAACCGCTCAACCCGTACCTCGCGGAAAAAATGTTGCCCGCGACAGAGTTTTCTTTGCTCGCGAAAACGTCAGAAATGACAAAACGTGTTTAACCCTTTACCTGGCAAAGCCGAGATAGAACGTAAAATCAGTTTTGAAAACTTATGAGCTGTTTATTTATGGAGACGTACATTACATTACTAATTAATTTTGTAAAAATTTCCTAAAAATTGTGACATCATACACACGTTTGTAAATTACATGTTTATAAACTTTACCTGTTATTATCAGTGTATTTATATTATACATGATGTATAGAAAACACACAGGCAAAATTATACTTATAATTGTACGTATACTTATTCATTCTTATTCTGCGTATTTAATTCAACGTTGCCCACATGGAGACCTCAATCCGCCGAAGTTGCGCGCACCACATAAACCACATACAAGGTTGAGCAGGCCCGGTATAGAACTTAACGACTACAGTAACCGCTCGATGCAGGATTTCGAAATCTCTGGCATTTAGACTACTGTGGAAAGTAAATGAGGAAATCAAAGCTAGCGATCCGTAGTTCCGTGATTACTAACTTCAAGAAGGAGAATTCTTCGGCAGAAACAAGCCGCCTCTTACTAACCCGGAATTTGTTTAACGACGCTCTGAGTAACTCACACCACACAACGTCGAGTGATAGGCTCATGGGCGAATGAGTATGAAGGACGCGGAGGGAAGTGGCAGTGGCCTAATTTGAGGTAGAATCCCGGCATTTGCTTCGATAAATTGACAAGCGCAGAAACGTCAGTCAGGACAACTCATATCCCGATTTGAACCCGGAACCTGCTGAATATGTGTAAGTACCTACCACCTGACCGTGACATACGGTAACCCGAAGGTTCATCACCGCGTTAAAAAAATTTCTGTTCATGCTCGTTAAGGTGCAGGAGTCGCGTGATATTGATCCGCTTATCGATTTCGTCAGGAAAATTGTCACTTTACATAAGGCAGCAAAGCTTGTCACTGTATATGGGCAGTAACTGTTGCCTGGAAAATTCATTTGGATAGGAAAGAAACCAACCAGACATGTTTCTCACCGCGGAGGCCCGGGTTCGATCCCGGGTCAGTCAATGTGGGATTTGTGGTGGACAAAGTGGCACTGGGACAGGTTTTTTCCCCAGTCAGTTTCATTCCACCGGTGCTCCATTACTTGGAAAAACCAAAAAAACTAATCATCTTCATCACAGGGTTGCACAATAAGCCTTAAGGCTTCGGTGCGTCCGTAGCATCTGCTGCAGAGCCCTTCACCAAAAAAAAACAGACATGTTTCCACTGTGTAATTACAAAAGCAATGCCAGTTTGTCTACAAGGAAATGAAAATGCGACCATTCAGTTTGCCTTGTCTTCTGACTGGGTCAAAGCACCATTTGCATAATTCACAATCGAAGAGCGTAATTCTTTGCGTCACATGTGTTACGCTAAAGTTGCTGCTAAGGGATTGTTTTTTTCCCAATGGCTTGACAGCCCCTTGGGGGCCTAGGCAGCCTCATTTTTCGAGGCTTCATGATCACACTTTTTAGACACACCACAGTCGGTAGGACTCCTCTGGACGAGGAACCAGATCGTCGCAGAGGCCTCTACCTGACAACACACAACACTCACAAGAGACAGACAGCCATGCCCCCGGTGGGATTCGAACCCACAATCCTAGTAAGCGAGCGGCCGCAGACCCACGTCTTAGACCGCACGGCCACTGGGATCGGCAAGGGATTGTTACAGAAGTAAATTCAAAGAAAACACGTAGCCTGTATCTTCGTGCGTTCTCAACAGAATGCGGAAAAATCGCAACATAAAAATAGATAACAAACCTTTTAAAAATGTGGCAAAGTTCAAATATTTGGAAAAGACGCTGTGGAACAAAAATATTATTCACAAAGAAATTAAGATGCTGGCAGCCTTCAATCACCTCCATTGAGCAGTCAAGGTAACATTACAAATTCCTGAAAAAAAAGACCTGCAAAAAGGGAGATCACACTTAGGTAAAGCTATTCCTATACAGACCTGGACAGGCTCCCAGGTATCCAGGAGGTTAAGGCTCCCAGAATTTCTAGACAATCGGCACTCGAAGGTGATAAGGTTGTCAGCCGCCTTTAACCCCAGGAGATATTCCTGGTACTCATTTCTGTTAGACTCCAGGCCATTAAAAATCCAGAAACCCCATCAGGTTGCAGCGCAGTGCCTCAACCAACTGCACCACCGCATACACCAAACCTCAGGGAGTTTTAAGACTCCTACATGCTTCGGCGCCAAGGCGCCCTCCTCAAGATTGATGTGTTGGTGCTTTTACTGCTTTGTGTTTCAGACTCCCTGAGGATGGCGCCTTGGAGCTTAAACATGTAGGAGTTTAAAACTTATGTACAGTTTGTAATTCTAGTATGTGCATCTTTTGGTGAATGTGACTGATTAACAACAATTAAATTTGTTAAATTAGTCCGTCAATTTGTAAACAAATCAGTGTCCGGGTTCTGCTCTTACGTGATGTTACGCTGTGTAACGGGTTACTTAACATATCCCGACGTTTCGAAAGAACGTAGCGCCTTCGTCTTCAGCGTAACTTCCCAGAAGACCTGAATCCTCAACATCGACGTTGTGAAACCTCAGATCACAAAAAAGTAGTGTACATTCTAACATATAAGCACTCCAACACACAGCGTATCAAATGTTTGCAAATGTGGCAGCGGTAAGAAATTTTGACTTTATATCCAATAAATTTAATGTATAGGAAATTACAGGCTACTTTGTATCAAGTAACACGTCACCCAGAAAAAAAACAAAATATTACAAATACAGCAAAGATAAAGGCAAAGGTAAAGTTGTCAGAGAAGTCATATTAGGGGGTGGAGGTATAGCCCCAAGTATTCTTAACCCCGGCTGTAGATAGAGGTGAGGGACCAGCTTCACTCCCCGACTGCCTTGTAGACAGGGAAAGAGACTGCGATATCCATTGAGTATAAGGCTGGGTGGGCCCCAGGTATAGTCTGAACGTCCTGCTGGGAATCGAACCCCAATTGCTCTGTCGTGCAGCCCGTAGCTAGTCACTGTACCACCTGAGATGTACCAGATACAAAACAATACTAATAATACTAGCAGATATGTGGAAGTAGAAATCAGTGCAATAGAAAAGTAGGCTTGAGGAGTTCTTCTCGAAACTCGCTGTCGTTATTATTTTCGCAGTGAGTCTAGGACAGCCTGGTCTCCTCATTTACGTTCTTTGACCAAAATGTTATAATCATTTGGAATTTCCTTTATGCGTGCTTCTTGCCTCTTCATTTCAATGTTCTTGTTGCAATCGCCGTAACGATATCGTATAAATAGTATGGACAATAGGGTCGACCATACAGTATGACGATAATGAAAGTGACATTGCAATTGTGCAATATTTCCAGAACATCAGCAAAATATGAAACTAAATAAACGGAAGAACTAGGACGTGCTTGTCTGTACTCAGATTAAATAGCTGTTACAAGAATAATGAATCATAGCTCGAGTTACAAATTCTGAACACAGCATATAATTATCTCTAACAGTGACATTTTCTGCACGTTCTGCCATTTAACATGCGAGCACCAGTGTTTCACTCCATCTAGACTAAATGCGCATCAGAAAAAAATCGTTGTCGCGGCAGTATACGAGGTCACGAAAACCTTTAGCGGTCTCCAATTGTGTCGCCTGTTGATTCGTAGGAAACATTTTGTAGTGTTAGATTTTAATAACAGCAGCCCATTGTTTTCTAATTTAACACCAAGTCGGTTGTGTCATCTAATATACATCAACTTCCACACCAACAGTGTCCAAACTCGGTAGACTCCAATTTGTTCTATTTATTATTTTGAGTATTAAGTACACACCGCCTAGCGCTTCGGCTTATAAGTGTATATACTCGAATACTGACAAGAATACCATGCACAACCCGGAGGAAGAACACGTACTCTCTCTTACTCACGAGAATGCAGTTGACCTGCACAGTGTGAGTGGAGACCCTTAACACTCCCGAAGACGGTGGTAAAAAAATCGGGGTAGGTAGTGTCGGAGTCACTACCGCTAAGGTTTTTGGCGGAAAACGTCTTACCCAGGCGGTGTTGTCGGGGCGGGGTGTTTGTAGGGTTGGTAAGAAAGAAATGAGCGGAAGGAACTTGCATTTATTTTATTTTATTTATTTCTGACAATGCTGACTAATTTGTAAAATTTTGTTGAAGACAGGACAATGGTTCGAGTAGTACGATATGTAAGACTTACAGGCTACACTCATATCTCTAGAGAATGTTAAGTCTATCGTGGTATTCTTTAAAGTTGTGAATTGCAACATAGCTGCATTGGGCCGTTTTAAATCATTTTGGAACCATATGCGATCACAAACTCCACAAACAAAACCCAACTTGTTGCCATAGATCGACTTTTCAAAGTGCTCCGTCGCCAGACGCCAATGGGTTATAAACGCTAAATCTCGATTCTCAAACGTCTCATCTGCTTGTATTTCGTCGCATTCCATCGGTTCTATCTCACTGTCGACATCCATTGCCTGTGAACTTGCGTCAGGCGTTGCGGCGTCCGCGCGACTGGTGCTGCCTCAACTTGTCGACGCTGCCTCATCCTCCGAATTCGTTCTGCTGCTGTCATAGGGGCGTTTTTGGATTCCTCATTTATTCTTCTTTCACTTTGTAAGCGTTTACGATAGCATTTACCTTTTTGTTTTCAAGATATTTCGACATTTCTGAAAGTTTAGGGAAAATTTGTCCAAGTTCAACATTTTCTCACTGTATATTTTTTCAAGTTCTTTCACTATTGTCACTATTAGTGTTTTATTTCATAGTACTCGTCGAGCTCTGTTAAACGACACCTCACACAACTTCCTACGCATACGCGTTCCCGAGCTATACTAATTTTGCCGCGCGCGAACCGGTAATTTTCCACTCCAAATTGGCGACCATCTTGTGGCGGCGTGTGACGTCACGCGCTCAAGGTTGATGTCGCGTAACATTCTTTCATCCTTGCTCTTTTAAACCGTTATTGCTTATTTGGATATGCGTTATAGTTTTAAAGTTATTAAATTTGACTTTCGCATAGTTTCCCCCATACCGGACCGCGGAGTAAGACGTTTTCCGTCAAAAAGCGTATAAGTCCCATCAAAAGCGTGAGTCCCTATCATTGCATGACGTAGGTTGTTAACAAATACTGGTCGCCGTTTGTTAGATGTTTCCGTCATAACAAGCCTAAAGTCAAATTTATGCACAGTTCTAACCACACAGAAACACTACAGAAAATAACGGTATTATATCATAACCCAAAAAACATGACAGCACTTCAGCCCAATGTATTTTTAACTGAAATACATGGTTACTGTTCACAAACAAGAGAAAGTCAGCTCTGCCCAGCGCAAACCACTGCCAAGGTCAACTGCAAACTCCACAGTCAGTAACAGTACTTCTGTCTTTTTAATAAAATTGCTGTAATAACTGGATAAAAACAGTTCAAAGGTAGGGTTTTCTTCGAGCCGTTGATAGTGAGATTTGACGTTCTCACAGCGGTGACTATGAAGGCAAACATCTTCTGCGTCTTGAGGCAATGCAGACTAGTAGATATGTACACCGACGTTTCTCAGGAATATTCTGCGTCGTCCATCATCATGGTAGGTGAAGCTACTTTGATAATATCTACAAACAATACCGCGTCACGTCTCAAAAGACGGTTATCGTCAGTTTAATGTTACGCAGCTGAATAAGAAATTCCGTTACGAAACCCGAATAATCATCACCGTTACTACGTCATATTCTAAACCAATTGAATATAATTCACATTTATAAACCTATTTATTTATTATAAATTCACAGTATCCTGCCATCTATTCCTAGGTTTCTAAAAGCGTCTCTTTTTACAAGATTTAAAATTTATAGTGACGGGGTACAATCCGGCGGTAAGGGCTTTCCTACCATAAAACCTCTTATTGAGTGTAGCACTCATTTACACAGAGAAGACATCATCTTATAAGTTTGTCTTTCCTAAGGCATACTAGGTTTGGAACCACACACATAAATTCAAGTACTGTATTTGTAATAGGCACACGTTAGATCAACAAACGATTAACAAGCCCATTACGCAAATATGAATTTGATTTGTTATAACGTGCAAGTTCTAGATAGCTATGTTACAGTGGCCTCGCACTTCTGCGGAAGCTGTTTTCCTTTCCGCACAATACTGATCGAAGGTGAAGGTGCAAATGTCCATTAAGGCATAGAGATACAAGACAGGGTCAAATTGCATCACTTCAGCTTACACCAGCAAGCCACCGCAGGCAGAACACCGTCATCGACCTTGCTACACAGATTAACCTCGACTAGTTAAACGTCTATAACAAAATTTTACAGAAAAAACGTTCGTGACAGTGACACGGCGGTAGGTTTTTGAGGGGAGAAGACAGCTGAAGAGTAAATGTAGAGTGGGCTGAAAATAGAGCAAGTATAAAAACAAAGGAGACAAGACGTAGAATGAAAATGAGAAGAAAAGAGCAGATCACGTGCACAGACTTGATAAAGACGAGACATAGAAAGCGGATGAGAGAAAATGGAGGAAACGAAGTAGTTGAAGGAAGAACATAGAAGAGAAAAAAACGCAGAATGGATAGAAGAGTGAGGAAACGGATGATTACACGTAGAGCAAAGAAGTTGGAGTATAAAATAGAGGCACGGAACATATAGAATGAGAGTGAATAGAAGAACAGAGACTAGGAGGAAGAGGAATTGTAGGGGAAAAGGGAGGAAGAGACGAAAGAATAGACGTCAAAATTAGAATAAATATTAGTTGAAGAAGGAGCAGAAAAGAAAGTGGAGAAAGAACATGAAAGAGAGAATAGGAGAAGGAGATGAAAAAGAAACCGACGGATGTAATAGAAGGAAGGAATTAAAGAAAAAATAAGACAGAAAAGAAGGAGGAAAGAAACAAAGGCAGAAGGACAGCTGACGTAAAATCCTAATCTGAGACGTGACTGACGTCAAATGAATGCGTGGTGGAATTGAAGGTTCAAGCAGGAGCTGTGAACGAGTCTAGATATATAATCCTTCATACTGTGGTGTGGTGTATGACGTGGTGTAATCTGGTTACAGGCTACTCGAAGGAGCGTACAGCCTAAGTTTTTCTGAAGCGTTGGTAGCCACTTACCTGTCGTCACTATGCCATATCTCAGAACGTAACGCAAGTATCAATCAAATGCTACGGAGAAAACATCGAATTTCGTACATACAATCTGTAACCCATTATGGAGCGAAATTATCCAAATGCCTCTTTAAAAGTCGATTCTTACCTCTCAGAAAACACCATATTTTTATAACAAAGAGCAGTGGGTTAATGATTCCCATTAATAGAGCTGGTCTTTTTTCTGACTTGAGAACTGACTGAGAACCACAAATAACTGTGTCAACAATATGACGTCAACTTTTCGAAACATACAACTCACCTGACTTATACTATACTATTATACTATATTGAACGATTCAGTTTCTACCTCACAGCAAACACACTGTGATTCAATTATAAAGACGAAAAGCTTAATGCTTTTTGGGGAAATAATTGCGAGTTTTATTCTGAGAATCATACGAGATATAAAGGCAGCGTCTTTAGGAGCCTTCGCAAAGCGAATAGCAACAGTTAGCCTCGCCATGTCCTTCCTTCCGTCTGCCCGCCTGGAAAGCAATTTCCACCAAACGAATTTTCGTAAAGTTTTTTTTTTTTTTTTAATTTTTAATAAAATTGGTGATATGTTCCGATTTGGGTTAAATTGGACAAAAATAACGGACACCTGTACATGAAGACCTAAGTACATTTATGTGTATTGCTTTTGTAATGGATACAGGTAGTTCTCTGTGAGGTACATGAAGCCTCTGAAACAACTGACTATTTAGACAATTCGCCTTTTACGAGACAAGTATAGGGAATAGGATATCTCATCCTTTGCGATACTTACAAGAGAACAGCAAAACATAAAATATACTCAAGAATAATAGAGCGACAGCGCCAGAAGTTTTGCGCCTTGCGCACATTTCCTAATTTGTTTTACAATAATGGAGGTAGTAGAATGTAGTAAACGCTATGTTTTAAACGGTTAACGTAAGCGGTTCAGAGAGTTACAACTGCTCTGCAGGTTGTCAAAGTGTCCAACAGGATTAAAACACCAGACAGTGGTTTTCCATTTTCGACTTTTTTTTATTTCGTTTCCAACACATTTGCCACGTGATGTATGGAGACGTGGATGAAGTGATAGCAAATTAGTGGTGTTTAGGTCTATAGCTTCTTCTGATCCTTTTTCAGATGCTGTGGTATCATTTATCTGTAAATGTCTTTTTTTCTTATCTTTCTCCGCCATTTCTTCTTCTGAACCATTTACATTTAAGTCTCTAAGACCTTGTTCTCGAGATGGCTGTGGTCATTCTATAGTCACTTTCTCTTGCTTGGTTCCTTGTTTCTGAAGCCGGCATTGCTGGACAGTTCATTCCACCCTTCCGTTACATTCTTCTCTCCAGTTTCGGAAATGCCTCTGTACTTACATGGCATAATTGTTATGTTTATATTGTAACAATCATCTGAATTTGCTCTCATATTCCTGGGTAGAGAGACATCAGCCTTTGAGAAGAATGTGCTGCCCCTATCTTCTACCTTGAAAATGGAGACAGCGTGTTTATCCGAAACGTTGGCGCATATCTATCAACGGACATGCAGTCACATTTCAGCAGGCAGTAATCTCAGTTTGAGATATCAAGTGCTCATGACGGTGACTAGGAACAGCGCCATCTTCTTGTGTATCATGTCGTGTAGTCTGGTAGAAATATCACAACGTTTCGAAGAAACTTACTAACGCCATCTTCACGGCATAAAAATGAATTATTATTATTATTATTATTATTATACCCGGAATACTGGGGCAGCAGGCTTGTCGGAAACGTTGGTAAATTTCTCATCAAATGCACCGCGTCACAAACCACATAACAATAATCTTAGTAATATTCACTTAGTTAAGGTTCCTGTCGCGCTAATACTTCTGTTGCAATATGTACTTATGTCTTACTTGAATCTAATTTGCATTTCAATGCTCCAGCCGCTGCTACTGTTGCTGTTGCTGTTGCTGCTGCTGCTGTTGTTGTTACTGCTGTTGTTGCTGCTGCTGCTGTTGTTAGTGTTAATGTTGTTGTTGCTGCTGCTGCTGCTGCTGCTGGACTCATCGAGGAGTGCAGCGTAGACGGAGGGGCGACGGTGAGGAAATTTGGAAGGTGATATTTGCCAACTGACAATTTGCCATTTTTGACACATTTTCAGATCATCCTCTAAAACTACGTAATAGCACACAGTAAGTATATGTCTGTACGTCTACGTTGTGAAATATTTTTGTATATTTAATCGTCTTAGTCGAAGAGTTTAACTGCTTCGTCGGGAATTAACACGGTATTATCTCAGTGATAACAGTGGTAAACGCCGAGAAGCAATTGTTTCTTGGTTCAGGCGACGACTGTGCTACAACTGAGCACTGTAGTCCGTAAACAGGAAGTACGCTACGCTCAATGTCTCACTGTCGGGCGGGATATCTGTGGCTACTTGTCGCAGTAATGCCACCTCCTTAATGTCTGATTCTCTTTTTATTTTTCTTTAATTTCGTCTCTTTTTCCTCTACTTCCTCTCCTTTTCTTCTGTACTGCATCTTTTTAATCTCTCTCCTCGCAGTGTTCCTCCTCTTCTCATGCTGTTATCCACGTAGTAAGGTCAAGTCTGCCTTAAATTCATATTAATTATTTGAATGTCCTTACTCTATCTCCATTTCTACACTACTTTGTTTTAATGACATTTCGATATCTCATTCTGCAATTACCACACACACACACACACCTTTATGACAATAAAATGATTCAATTTTGTAAGACACTGAACCAATACGTTGTCATTACGTGGGTAACGTTGCTCATGTACGTATTTCACTGTTCAGTACTCCATTACCAGTGTATGGGTAACTGCAGTACATAAAGATTTCACCCAACGTTTTTCACAAGAAAGAGAATGCATTAAGACCGGCCATGTTATGACAGCTTTTAAATTGAATGAACTAATTATGGCAGTGTGTGTTGTGAAGAGAGATTACCGGAGGCTTAAAGGGAATTGTGTTTTAATTTGTAGCCTATCTTAATCAAAACAAAGCTTTATTTATTCCGAATCAGGAGCTGCTCAAGCAGAAAGTGTAAAGGATCAGATTATCCACTTGGATCAGTGTCTTACAAAATTGAATCATGTTTTGCCATGTGTGTGTGTGTGTGTGTGTGTTTCACACTGGTTGATCATTTCTTAATGTAGTCGCCCATCATTTCATCTATGACAAGTAACCGGGATAGCTCAGTCACCATAATAATTAGGCTACAGGCCGGAAGACTGGGAGTCCAAGTGGCGTTACTTCACACAATCGTTCAAATTCGCTTCTTCCTCACTTCAGCGCTACACAAATCCCAGGCACCGGGTCACGTGACTACTAAATTTTGTAAGGTTGTGCTAATGTTTGTGGATCCTCAGTACGGAACTTGCTTCATGTCACCCTTCCGGCACCTACAGTTTTGAAGTGGCTTCTAAATTTTTAGAAAATTTGTGCGTAACTCCTTACTTG
Organism: Reticulitermes speratus; assembly: GCA_021186555.1. Taxonomy (NCBI): domain Eukaryota; kingdom Metazoa; phylum Arthropoda; class Insecta; order Blattodea; family Rhinotermitidae; genus Reticulitermes; species Reticulitermes speratus. Next base: position 45,000,886 of record JAJKFL010000001.1, on the reverse strand, counting down.
TCCTTTAACGTTCCGTAACATCAATGTATTGTACTCATTACATCATTTATTTATTTTTATTGTGCTTCATGTAACGAGCAGCGAGACGATAAAGTACAGGGCAGGTTAACCACAAAGCGGCTCGCACACATCACTGATGCGGCTCGCGCGACTTAAGTAACAATCAAATGTGAATGTTCATGATTTATTTTATAGCTGAGAATGAAAGAATAATTTGAAAAGTAGATGACATTTTCCTTTTAAATCAACTGATATAAAACATTCATTATACAGCCCCTAAGCATCTGAAGTTGCTAAAAAATCTTCAGGTAATACATCGATATTAAAATTAAAAATCTTGCTGGTAATATTCGTCCTTTATTTCATATTTTTCACACTCCTTTCTGAACGTGGGTAGAACATCAGTGAGGGTGAACCAAGTGGATAATCTGATCCTTTACACTTTCTGCCTGAGCAGCTCCTGATTTGGAATAAATAAAGCTTTGTTTTGATTAAGATAGGCTACAAATTAAAACACAATTCCCTTTAAGCCTTCCGTATTCTCACTTCACAACAGGCACTGCCATAATTAGTTCATTAAATTTTAAAGCTGTCATAACATGGCCGGTCTTAATGTATTCTCTTTCTTGTGAAAACGGTTAGGTGAAAGCTTTATGTACTGCAGTTACCCATACACTGGTAATGGAGTGCTGAACAGTGAAATACGTACATGAGCAACGTTACCCACGTAATGACAACGTATTGTTTCCTTGTCTTATCGTTTTGCAGTATAAAACACGATAAAATATGCATACTGTGAAGCAGTACTTTGTTAATGAAAGTGTGGACGTTAATTTCAATCTCATTACGTGTGTCACAGGACATTCCGCTAAGGAGTGAAAACTGATGAAACAGAACCTCCCTCTCTCCACAGAAGGGAGAACATAGTTCTAACCTTCTAAAAATGATTCTGAAGACGCAGAGTTATATTTGATTTTACACTGAGATAATAAATATTAAACTCAATATCCTTTACGACTTTTCTATGAGCTTCGTATTTCAGCGTGACCTTCCATCACTGACAGTATCCGTCGATGCACTTCAAACTTCAATGTGACGTTCCATCACTGCCACTACCTGTCGATACACTTCATACTTCAATGTGACGTTCCATCACTGCCACTACCTGTCAATGCACTTCAGACTTCAATGTGACGTTCCATCACTGCCACTACCTGTCGATGCACTTCAGACTTCAATGTGACTTTCCATCGCTGCCACTACCTGTCAATGCACTTCATACTTCAATGTGACGTTCCCTCACTGCTAGCACCTGTAGATGCACTTCAGACTTCAATGTGACGTTCCATCACTGCCACTACCTGTCGATGCACTTCAGACTTCAATGTGACTTTCCATCGCTGCCACTACCTGTCGATGCACTTCACACTTCAATGTGACGTTCCATCGCTGCCACTACCTATCGATGCACTTCATACTTCAATGTGACGTTCCATCACTGCCATTACCTGTCGATGCACTTCATACTTCAATGTGACGTTCCCTCACTGTCATTACCTGTCGATGCACTTCATACTTCAATGTGACGTTCCCTCACTGATAGCACCTGTAGATGCACTTCAGACTTAATGTGACGTTCCCTCACTGATAGCACCTGTAGATGCACTTCAGACTTCAATGTGACGTTCCCTCACTGCTAGCACCTGTAGACGCACTTCAGACTTCAATGTGACGTTCCCTCACTGCTAGCACCTGTAGATGCACTTCAGACTTCAATGTGACGTTCCCTCACTGCTAGCACCTATAGACGCACTTCATACTTCAATGTGACGTTCCCTCACTGCTAGCACCTGTAGACGCACTTCATACTTCAATGTGACGTTCCCTCACTGATAGCACCTGTAGATGCACTTCAGACTTCAATGTGACGTTCCCTCACTGCTAGCACCTGTAAACGCACTTCATACTTCAATGTGACGTTCCCTCACTGATAGCACCTGTAGATGCACTTCAGACTTCAATGTGACGTTCCATCACTGCCACTACCTGTCGATGCACTTCAGACTTCAATGTGACTTTCCATCGCTGCCACTACCTGTCAATGCACTTCATACTTCAATGTGACGTTCCCTCACTGCTAGCACCTGTAGATGCACTTCAGACTTCAATGTGACGTTCCATCACTGCCACTACCTGTCGATGCACTTCAGACTTCAATGTGACTTTCCATCGCTGCCACTACCTGTCGATGCACTTCACACTTCAATGTGACGTTCCATCACTGCCATTACCTGTCGATGCACTTCATACTTCAATGTGACGTTCCATCACTGTCATTACCTGTCGATGCACTTCATACTTCAATGTGACGTTCCCTCACTGATAGCACCTGTAGATGCACTTCAGACTTCAATGTGACGTTCCCTCACTGATAGCACCTGTAGATGCACTTCAGACTTCAATGTGACGTTCCCTCACTGCTAGCACCTGTAGACGCACTTCAGACTTCAATGTGACGTTCCCTCACTGTTAGCACCTGTAGATGCACTTCAGACTTCAATGTGACGTTCCCTCACTGCTAGCACCTATAGACGCACTTCATACTTCAATGTGACGTTCCCTCACTGCTAGCACCTGTAGACGCACTTCATACTTCAATGTGACGTTCCCTCACTGATAGCACCTGTAGATGCACTTCAGACTTCAATGTGACGTTCCCTCACTGATAGCACCTGTAGATGCACTTCAGACTTCAATGTGACGTTCCCTCACTGCTAGCACCTGTAGATGCACTTCAGACTTCAATGTGACGTTCCCTCACTGCTAGCACCTGTAGATGCACTTCAGACTTCAATGTGACGTTCCCTCACTGCTAGCACCTGTAGACGCACTTCATACTTCAATGTGACGTTCCCTCACTGCTAGCACCTGTAGACGCACTTCATACTTCAATGTGACGTTCCATCACTGCTAGCACCTGTAGACGCACTTCATACTTCAATGTGACGTTCCATCACTGACAGTATCAGTCGATGCATCCGCTTCTACGACGTAGGCCACCTCATTACCACTGTCATTACAGTTAAATATATTCTTGACATTGTACACTCATTCTTATTTTTTAATGCGAATATTCATTGCCAGTATTTACAATATCCAGTTATTATTAGACCCTGTTCTGAGCCAGTTCAATCCAGTCCACTTCTTTATGCTCTGCGTCTCTAAGATTCGCATAACATTATACTACCTCTCACATCTTCTATGGACGCAATTTTTTATGCATATCTCATCTCACCCTCTTTCTGGCCACTTAATTACTAAGGATTACTAAATTTTTTGTTAGTAGTAGCGGCAGCAATACTGTCGGAGTCCATTCTCCAAAAATTCCAGAACAACTCTGGAATAAACTTAGCATGCTTTCAATGAGTAACGGGGCTCTATCCTCTGATGCAAAGGGGCAGGGGCGTGAAAGTGACCGTTCATCTCCCCCTAGTGCTAAGGTAAACAATGCATGGAGCTATATCGCCACTCTTCATATGCTATTATTGTGTGTTGCTTAATTAAGCACAGAAACAAATTTACCGTTTATCTGCATTATTATTATTATTATATTTATTATTATGCGCCTCGATACACTCAGTTCGGACCGTACACGTCGCTCTTTTCATTTGACATAGCTGTCCACATGGCGGTCTCAGAGGCACCTGTATAATTACTGTGTATGTTGGTAGTTCCAAGCAAGGATGCCTTGCGTATTTCTGCAGATTTTTCCAGCAACTTCCCTGCTATGTAATCCGAGATCTTCTTGTATCCACTGGCATGAGGAAAATTGCTGTTGTTCTCCGCATTTCTTGTAAATCACGACATGACATTTCCTGTTCTTTTAACTCTGACTGCAAGAGTTCTTATGTGTTTCAGTGGAGCTAGTGTGGTTTATGCCACAGAATTTCTTATGATTTCATTATTTATTATAGGTGAATAAAATGTAAAAATATTTCAGATTTCTTCAGTGGTATTACAGTTTTTGGAAATTGCATAATACCATTCTTAAGCGTTTTTGAAATTGTACAAAAATGTATCAACCAAAACTATCTGAATCAATACATATTTCTATATTTGAAGAACGTTCTTTAAATTTCGAAAACATAAACGGTATAAGGCCACTGAAGACATATTGTATATTTTTACGTTTCCTCCAGATGGGATCAATAATAACGTTGCTTCCCGAAGAAAGTTTGGGTTTAAAATCGTATTGCTCCGCTGAAATTATTGAAGCATTAATATTACCTACATAGCATTTAAAATTTCGGTTCCTGCCGCACAGAAAACAAAGTTTATCAACATTACAAGAAATAACCGGTAATTCGGTTCAGGGGGAAAAAACAATTTCCAATTCTCCTAATAATCGAAAGAAACTTGTAAATATTCTGTGTGTAAAATTTAGAATTACTGAATGTTAAAGTAGGTGGTACATACAGTTACCACTGCGTTTTAAAGGAGTAATTTGCATGTCCACCACTAGGCGGAGGGTCGGCATGAAGGCAAGTGTTGATTTCCTTCCAATTTTATAAGCTCATCATCTGTGTTAGGAGAAATTCAGAAAACGCTCAAGTTTTGTTAAGGTAACATTTTTGCAAAAGTACTGATAACGTATAATAATAATAATAATAATAATAATAATAATAATAATAACAAAAATATTGCCAATCAAAATATGAATTTAGTTTTCCTTTTTCCGTAAGCAAGAATAACTTATATTTGCGAAAATATTTGTCAGTCTGCCAGTGTGCTTGTGTTTGAACTATGTGTCAGTCCGCCAGTGTGCTTGTGTTTGAACTATGTGTCAGTCTGCCAGTGTGCTTGTGTTTGAACTATGTGTCAGTCCGCCAATGTGCTAGTATTGGAACTATGTGTCAGTCTGCCAGTGTGCTTGTGTTTGAACTATGTGTCAGTCTGCCAGTGTGCTTGTGTTTGAACTATGTGTCAGTCCGCCAGTGTGCTCGTGGCTGAATTTTCATTATGGTTCAAATTAATCTGTTCACTAAAATGTGGAATTATGACTATTATTTAACATAAAAACCTAATCACAGGTTTTAGATACATTGAAACACGCGTTGAGTAAATGGGCAAAAAATATAGTCGACAGACGTTTTATTAACCAATTCAATTATGAGTAAATCCGTATTTTTCAGAATTTCATTCGAAAGTTCATTCCCTATAAACCCCTGCAAAAAAAAGTACGCATTACACTCGTAAACACTTAATTACATACACAAGTTAGAGTAACTTAAAACATTTCAAAAGATCATATAATTTATGGAGGATTGTTAAATGGTTTCGAAAGCGATGAACAAGATGGTCACAACCAGCATGTATTTTCATTTCAACCCACAACCTTCAAGTTAGGGAGGGCATTACATTCAGACATACCTAAAATTAGGGTAAATATTAAGTTTTTGTGATTCCGTGGGGGTGGGTGTTCAGATTTTGGTCTTTGCATTTTGATGCCGATTCATATTTTAAGTGGATGTAGACGTTTCGGCAAAACTGTCATCCTACACACTTCGAACATCAATATGGAGGTAGTGTGTTTCTCCGAAGGCCGTGTCACAAAGTCTATAAGTCTAAATCTGAACAGGATCAATGTACGATTTTATTGCATTTATTATTTCTTTCATACAAAGTACTTTTAGAGAAGACCACAATGAATTACACACGTAATGTGTGTTACTTTGACAATCTCGGTCATATAAGCACAGCATTTCGTAAAATAAACTGCCACCAAATATGAAAACAGATACTGAATAACTGTTCTAAATTTGTCTGCTGTCGCTAAGAGGGCCACTGCTTAGTCGAGATTTCAGATTCTCAGAGCGGTACTGGTGAAGAATCAAATCTGTTGAGGCACTAGGCTTGCCAAAACCTGAAGATAGGGACAGAAAGCTTCTCCGAAACGTCGGTAAGTAATTTATTTACCATTCGAGAATGCGTAACACCCCAGAACGCTTGAATCTGCTGTTCAGTCCATAATAATACGATTTAAGTCATCGCGGGAGCGTTAAGTACTTTGAAAGGTCAGTGATAATTTGCGGTGCTGCTGGCTGATGTCTAATTGGCATGTGGAAGAAAATTACAAGCAGCCTTAGTCACTGTAATCAGCCTCGGGTTATGAACTCAGAACATACTGATTATGAGGCAAGGCTGATGAACTGCCACTTCAAAAATAACGGCTGTGAAGTACCAGGTGTTGGGAGAAATTCATGATCTTCCTTATCTGGCAATTCTTTATTGTACTGAAGGTCATTGACACCGCGGTTGCTTATCGTGTTGTAACATGCTAAGGATACAGGCCAATAAAGTGTTCATACTCAAGTTTGTCATAACTTTGTTTGCTTGACGTTTCAGCAACTCTATAAAAGTAGGCACGCATTTGCTTATCAATGTACTTATTGTATTTGCCCACAGTTTATGCGCCTCCGAACAAAATTCGCACACAGTTCTGAATTGTTTAACGATTTTTTTCGTGCTAGCTCTAAAATGTGTTAATTGTTGCTGCTCAAAAAAAATTAGAAATATTTCATTGTTGTCGCAACGTAGATGAGAATAAAGTAGTTTCAAAAAATAGCAACATTTTCGAGAATATTCCTCTATACTGTCTTGCAGAATTAAACGTGTACAATTTTTTAGTTCACCCTAGAACAGGCCATAAAAGCCCACACGGGGTACAGGTATAGCTGTACTCTTTCCTTAACCTCGATACTAGATGGAAGTGGGTGATTATCGCCATGCCCGGCCGCTTTAACCCCCGGGAAAGAGAGGCGGTACCCATTGTACAGGAGGCTGTGTGGGCCCCAGAGCCGGTCCAGAAGGGTGCGGAAGATCTCACCCAAACCGAGGTTCGATCCTTATACCGTCCAGTTCGTAGCGAGTCGCTATACTGACTGCGCTATCCCGGTCCACAAACGCGTACAAATACCCGTTTAAACTACAGTGGTTAATATACGCAGCAAGTAGCGACTGCTGTAACCTTTTAAAAATCTGCCTTTTGCCCACACAGTGTACTTAAGCGTTTCGTATGATTATCGGAACATCATTTCCCTAAATGGCATTTACTGATGGATATTTGTAGTAGAATTTATAAATATCTTTTACATTTATTTCGTACTCAAACGGAAGTAAAGCACAGCCTGTTTTTCGGGACAGTGAAACATAAATCGGATGGGAGGACTAGTTTTAACCCTTGTCCATAAAAGACATTGTCCTGTTCTTCCAAACGTTTAACTGCTCTGCCTACGTAGACCCTAGTTTTGGCTTCCAAGATAATTTTTTGTCCGCTTCGAACTCTGAAGCAACATTTCCTTCACCTAGCATTTAAAATCTTTGACGTTGTGGAGGAACAAAGTAAAGAAGACTCAATTCTGAGGACAGACGACAGAATAACTGACCCTGCTACATAGTGTCTCATTCTTCACTGCGAAAACCGTAAAAGAATAATTTAGAATCCTTACAAGAATATCGAAAATTCAGCGAAACACTTCATTTGCGAGCCCCCATGCTGACAGCCAAGGTGAGGCTAACGAACCGTTTACAGTCGACTGGTCACTACACAAAACATTTGCTGTAACAGTAAGAAGAAATATTGAATTTTAGCATACATTGTATTTGTGTTCTGTATGACTTTCATAATAAACACCTTTCATTTACCTAAACAGCATTAAACCGTTCTCTATGAGGATGAAACTGAAGTACTATACATAACTAGATGGAATTTTAGTAATCAAATGGTTAAAACCATTTAGTGGCCTCTGAAGGCAGGTATAAGAGAACGGAGATGAAAGGGTGAGTATTGAAAGGTGCATATCAAACATTAGTTAAGCGGTTAGTCGCCGGCCTCTCACCGCGGAGGCCCAGGTTCGATCCCGGTTCAGTCCATGTGGGATTTGTGGTGGACAAAGTGCACTGAGACAGGTTTTTGCCCCCGTACATCGGTTTTTTCCTGTCAATTTCATTCCACTGGTGCTCCATTACTCGGAAAAACTAAAAAACAGTGATCATCTTCATCACAGGGTTGCACAATAAGTCTTAAGACTGCGGTGCGTCCGCAGCATCTGCTGGGGGGTACTTCACAAAAAGAAAAAACTAGTTCTTGAATGGATAACATACTTTCGTCAAAGTCAGCCATGATAGGTATATACGTTACAGTGAATTAGGGAAGGGCGTGAGAACGCGTGATTCTCTCTGTCACATCAAGTATTCATGTAAAGCGGAACAGGGAAATGTTTAGAAAAACGTAGCCAGTCTCTCAGCCGAGATTCGAACTAGGAATGTCACACAAATTACACTTCAAAGTCTCTTTCAATAAAGTGCATTAGCTTTTAAACAAGTGTGTGATTTCGGTACGTCATAGCCGACCTGAATTCTTTATTAATGTAGGCCTGTATTCTATACTTCATTGGCTTTTTAGCAATGTCTAACGTTATATCACAAGACTTATCAATACAATGTCATTGACTTTAGATGGTTCAAGAAACTTCGCAATCCCAAGTGTTTGCTCTACAGTGGTTTCCGTAACAGCTTTATTTTTTCAATTAATCTATATATTCAGTGGCGGCTAGTGACTTCAATCCATACAATAAAAGGCACAAAGGTTAGAGAGGACAACACATGTAGCACAAAAAAAGACGCGCATATAACATTATAATATGCAAAAATCGTCTATTTGCCAGATTTCTTTAACAAATCTATATCAATTGACACGGCTGTACCGTCGAATATGGTAGGATGACTGTGCATTGCGAATCTGGAAGATGTGGGAAGTAGTGGTAGTGCTTTTTTGTAACATGATTTCTCGAAGTTTGAGTGGGTGGAGTGAGAAAAATACACAGCGCCTCGCAAGAATCGGCTATCCTCAGACGCCATGAACTCCATGAACTCGAAAAGTAAAATGTAAAAAACAGCATCCGCCTATAGTGGTGACCATCAGATTATTTGCTATTTAGTTAATAATTGCATACCAACGAATGCACTATACTGTTTTTATGATTTCAGTACCTTTACATATGTTTCGGCACTTTTGTGTCATCTTCAGGGTTGCCGTCGAAAGTTCACAATCCTAATGCATCGGGTACTGAAATCATAAAAACAGTGTAGTGCATCCGTTAGTATGTAATTATTAGCTAATTAATGAAATACACGGTATGTATAATATAAAAATATTTGCTATTTGTTGGCGACGGGGTGAAGAGACAAGCTGTTGACAGGTGAGGCAAGGCGCTCGAACAACCAAGCGTTTCCTGTACGTTTCTACATGTCCACTGTGACTGAAGCTATGAACATATTCCCAAAACAGTAAATGTTTATGAAACGTGTGTAACGTTGCCTGGTCTTTCCGTGGTGAGCCTAGCAACAAAGTAGTGTTTGGGAGTTCAGCTAGGAAGCAACCCGGTCACTATTATACTATATGTAATCTACTGAGCTGAATCAGGTAACTGGCCCATTATGGAAGTTTCGTACCCCTGGCGTCCATAAAACAGGCCTTAATTTTATAAGGTGTTATAAAATGATGCAACTTTCAATGTAATGAGAAGACTATCGAGCTTATTCACCAACTGGTAACTCCTTTACAATGCTGTAATAAATTCTATCCACATCAAAAAGATGTTGCCATGCAAGAGTATGAAATACAGTGGTACCACCACTGAAATTATCCAATACATAAGCAACAGATAAAAATCAACTTGATAGTCTTTCACACCTTGTTTGTTTTTGATAAACATCTAGAGGTTATCTAAACAGAGTTTTATAATCTCTCAGATCTTTATTTACGATATACATATTTACTCGTGCAGTCTGAAAGTCGACAAACAGTGCAATAATCGTGGCATTATGACACTAATACCCTTCTTATTTTCGTCAAAAACAAACAACAATGTAGTAGTACGTATTTAACAGAGTAAATCACAACTCTCTGTGGCAAAGAACACACGCCCCCTATTCAGAATGGACTGTTTAAAATAAAGACGTCAGTTAAAGTCTGGTTGCTATGATATTAATTTTTGACACCTAAAAATGCCTTTTAGGCGATGGTGATCTTATTATATTTCTTGACTCATATTAGTAGGCTACTATTTTTTAAAAAAGACAAGCTTAATTTGTTAATTAAACCTTAATTCTTAACTAATTATATGTTTCTATTAAAACACGTGCAAAATATCAAAAGAATTGTGAACAAAGGTTAGTTCATGCCATTTTCTTTATCTGTTAGGCAGAGGAGTATCACATTTTAATTCAACAATCTACTTATCAGATCGTTCCGCTTTGCTCTGCCAAGACCTGGAAGTACTTCAGCAGCCTATTTTATTTCAAATGCGTATTTGAACACAGAAACAACGAAAAATTAAAAAATAATGTGATGCTTTTGCATAGAATTTTCGTTGCTGAATTCTACAGCACGGATGAACGAATGAATTCAAAACTACAGGATTTAGTGAAGTGTTCATTGGAGCGAGGCATAAAGCAGTTAACAAGTGAATATTTCCCAAAACCGTGGTGTGAATTTCTTATAACAGAACGTGCATTTAACTATTCGTCAAAAAGGAATAAAATGTTCAAAATAACCTTTACTTTATCCAGTGTGTTCCGTCTATATTACACATATCTACAGGAATTTACTTGCAACAATATTTACTCGCCTAAAAATGGACAAATCTCTGAAGATATCTAGAGTGCAGACACAACATGCTGAATTAAGTAAAAAGTTATAAAAATTGCTGTTCTTTACGGTTCATTACACGCACGTGTTAGCTTTAATTATCAACTGCACTATGTTCTTAACGGCATTCTACGTATTTTATGTGTAACAATCAAAGCAGCGACATCTGGCGCACATGGAACAGCTGATATAAGTCATACTGCGTGTTCACTGAAGAATATACTGCGCAACGGGTAGCACCCATATATGGACCTACCACTCAGCAGCAGTGTTTTTATAATATTTTATTATATATTATGAAGGTAAAGTTACGGTTGTCCCTGTGCACGACATGGAGGCATGTAGGCAAGTAGAGGTACAGTTCCATTCTCCCTTAACCTCGGCATTCGACGGAGGTGAGTGGTCACATTCATGCCCCGGCCGCTTTACCTCCAAGGAAAGAAGCCCCGGTACTCATTGAAGAGGAGGCTGAAGTGGGAGGGACCAGAGTCTGTCTGGACGTTTTGGATTCCAGAAAAATCTGTTGCTCTTGCCAGAAATCAAACTCGGGATCGTCAGCCCACAGCTTGGTCACTATACCAACTACGCTATTCCGGTTCCTTTATTACTTACTGTTTACACCATTTTCACAAACTTAGTAAGTGTCCCTTCTACGGCCTTATGTTCTTATCATTTTATTGTGAGAAAAAGAGGTAAAGTTGTACTTTTCCACGCCTTGAAATCATAAAGAGGGAGAAGACTCTACTCACGGTTAAACCCAACATTAGATGGAGAGGTGCAATGTCAACTTCAGGCCCCGCCACTTTACCCACAAGAAAGAACCCCAGTACTCATGGAAGAGGAGGCTGCATGGGTTACAGAGCCGGTCTGGACGCTTTGGAGAAGCGAAAAATCTCATCACCATACCAGGAATTGAAACACAGTTGCTTTGTTATGCAACCCGTAGCTTAGTCACAGTACCGACTATGTTATCCTAGCCTCACAAAATAATTTTTTTTTGTATAAAAACAAGTTTCCGGCAGAAAATTTGAAGAGGACAAACCGCTTGGGATAGACCCGTGAGTAGACGACAGAATGATGCTAACAGTAGAAATAACATATGAAACTGTGTAATGTATTTATGTGGTTCAAGACGGGATGAAAAGACAGGGTCGGTAATAAAACTTGATGTTGCATAAAAATCAGCTTTTTGGGGGAGGGGGCAGTAGGGTTTGAAATTCTCATCAAAGAATTTAATCCGTACAATTATTTTTAAAAAATTCGCAGCTGAATCACGAGTCCGCGTCGAAATTAATTTAACTTGTGCCTAAGTACCATGCCACGAGGGTACATAGAGGGTGTGAACATAGCACTCCACACATTATATAACTTGGTGGACCTTCATATTCCGGCCGGGTTACACTCCGGAAAATTTGAGAACTAATTGTCTTCTGGACTTTGTCCATCGTCCGGATAAAATATAAAAATATAAAATCACGACGTTTCGGAAACTGGTTCTTCTTCCGTCTTCACCTGAAGACGGAGGAAGAACCAGCTTCCGAAACGTCGTAATGTTATATTTTTATATTTTATCCGGACGATGGACAAAGTCCAGAAGACAATTAGTTCTCAATGTTATACACCATCAACTGAAACTTTTAGAATTTATCCGGAAAATTTGTTGAAGGAAAGACAGCTAGTGTCAAGACAACGTTCTTCTGGTATGTGACGTGTGTAGTTTGGTACATGAATAGCAACGTTTTGGAGGAACCTACTGCCTCCATAATCAGGGTACAGTCTACAAGGTTACACGTCATCACATCCCAGATGACCATTGTGTAGTGTGTAAGGTGTTGGATTCCATCCGGTTTGCAAACCTTGGCATTGTATCTGAGGTAAAAATCTCTCTGGCTTGAACACGTTCTTTTAACTCTACCTCAGTCGCCACCGTCATCACTAAAGCGAAATATTCTTGTTTCTTCACCTGTAACATAATTCTTCTTATCTTTATCTAAGAGGACGGAACCATCACCACATCCCCTTGGCCCTTTCTGCGGACGGATAACCTTATCCTACATTTCAGACATCAGAGGAAGGAACCACTGTAAGTGCTCTTGACACTCCACGGCCCGTAACATTACATCAGTTGTTAAAACAGTTCTTATGTCTACATGTGAAATTTGAACACTTCATGCAACCGGCCAGCTATGTAGAAAGTCGGCCTATAGTAATGACTGGACGAGACAGATATTGCACAGAAAAGGGCACATGCCTAAATGTCAGAACCTAACAAAGCTGTTCGGTGAATCGGCTTTCGTGATTAGAGCGCGTCGAAAAATGGAGAACATTAAGAGTTACTATCTGCAAGGTGAGAAACATTGTCTCTCAAACTGAGGAAAAATTACATAGGCTCAGGGTGTTCGAGAACAGGGTGCTGAGGAAGATATTTAGGTCTAAGAGGGAGAGGTAACAGGGGAATGGAGAAGACTACATAACGAGGAGCTTCATCTGTATTCCTCACCAAATATTATTCGGGTGATCAAGACAATAATATTGACAACGGCAGGGCATGTATCACGCATGGGAGACAGGAGAGTTTCATACAGGGTTTTGGTGGGGAAACCTGAGGGAAAAAGGCCGCTTGGACGACCTAGACGTAGACGGGACGACAACATTAAAATGTATCTTCAAGAAGTTGGAGGGGGCATGGACTGAATTGATCTGGCTCAGGATAGGGACAGATGGTGGGCTCTTGTGAATGCGGTAATGAAATTTCGGGTTCCATAAAATAAGGGGAATTTCTTGACTAGCTGAGGACCTGTTAGCTTCTCAAAGACACTGCTCCATGGAATTCGGTTCAGTTCAGATATGTAGGGCTAGGTTGACCTGAATATAGTAACTGTAGTGTCTGCCGAAATATCGGGACATCTTCAATCATCTATGCAGTCTAATTCTGAAAGAGGGTTCAATGCATTGAACGCCGGCCACGAAATCCTGGATATTAGAACTAACTACCCTAATTATCTCCTGTTATAACTGAAAGTTTCAACAACGTTAGCACCCAAGTCCGTCAGTGGGCTCATTCCAAAATCACGTCCCATCTTCACAAACTATTTCCCTACAATAATTTTTGTTATTGACCTCCCATCCTTTTAAAGGTGTGCAATTCGCTGTTTTCCAAGATTTTCGCGCAAAAACCATTCATGCATTGGCTTTCACTATCCAAGCTGCATGTCAAAGGTACTGCAGGCTGCTTTAGTACCTTTGTCGATATTACGTCACATTCATTCATTCTGTAGTCTGCCTTACAACAGGTCCGTAGCCTCTTCCAAAGCGAGTTCTCCACAGGGTGCGATTTAAACATTCCTCTTTCAAGTTCCTGTATCTCCTCTTTTCCTTAACGTCATCCAGTAGCTGCCTTCGCCTTCTTCCTCGTCTTCCCGTCATTTCTATCCTTCCTTCTAACTTTCTTTCAATCGCGTGTTTAGAAGGCAGTTTCTACGCAAGATGTGACCAATCCAGTTAGCCTTTCTTCTTTTTATTGTATGTAGGATATTCCTATCCTCCTTGACTCTGTGTAATACTTCTTCATTTCTCACACGATCGGTCCAACTGATCTTCTCCATTCTTCTCCAACACCACTTTTCAAAACTTTCCAGATAATTCTGATCTACTTTCCGAAGTGTCCACGTATCAGCACCATACAAAGCTATGCTCCAGATGTAGCATTTTACTAGTTTCTTCCTTAAATTTAAGTCCAGTTTGCTGGTGCAAAAAGTCTTCTTCTTAAATTAAGTTAAGTCTTCTTCTTGTTGAATGCTGCTTTTGCCAAAGCAATTCTGGATTTAATTTCACCTTGCATCTTTCGTTATCACGCTACCCAAATAATTGAAATTGTTTTTGATCTATCATAATTTTTATTGCGGACGGTTGCCTTGAGATTCTAATTACCTTAGTGTTTTCCACATTCATTTCCATTCCATAGCGTCTTCCAATTTCAATTAGTCTATCAATCATGCCCTGTAGCGCCGTTTCTTCTTTAGCAAGTAGCACAAGGTCATCTGCATATTTCACAGTGCGAATTGCTTGTTCTCCTATTTTGAAGTCTCCGAATCCTTCAAGAGCTTCCTTGGTAAGGTACTCGCTGTGTAAGTTGAACAGAATCGGTGACAAACAGCAACCTTCTCTAACTCCTCTTCTAATTTTCACACTTCTCGTCTCCCCTTGGTCCAGTCGTACTTTAACACTCTGTTCCATTTACAATTTGCTGATCAATCTGCTGTCGCGCCAGTCTATCCCAGTTCCCTTTAGGATCTGCATTAATTTGGTCCAGTTAACACGGTCAAATGCCTTCTGCCAGTCTATGAAGCAAGCACACAATTCCTCATCTATGTCAAATGTTTGTTCTGACATTATTCTCAGCATCCCAATTGCATTCCTGGTTCCTTTTCCTCTTCTAAATCCAAACTGATCTTCTGCAAATTCATCCTCAATTTTACTTTCAATCCTTCTTCTAAGTAAACTCGCTACTAATCTTTGATGTATGTGCGATGAGGCTGATTGTGCGATGGTAGCTCAAATTTGGAGCTTTGGGCTTCTTCTTCAAGGCAATCGTTGTAATTTCAGCGAAAACTCTGGGCCACTCTCCAGTTACATACATGCTGTTGATCAGCTGTGTCATTAGCCTGAGACCATCTTCTCCCAACAATTTGATTACATCCCCAGGTACATCATCATTTCCTGTAGCCTTCTTATGCCTCATTTCCTTGATAGCTTTTTCCAATTCACTTTGCAAAATATAAGGGACTTTCTCATCTTCATCTACTTCACCTTCAGGTTCGACTTCTAGGTGTTCTGGTCGATTAGTTCGATCGTAGAGCTCTGTAATATAATTCCCCCAAATTTGCAGTACTTCTATCTGATCTGTTATTATATTCCCTTAAGAGTCTTCGATGCCAATGTCTTGAATCCCACGGTTTTCTTTCCAACTTAGTTCCTTTGTCTTCATGTACATTACATCATAACGTCCTGCTCTTTGAAATTCTATGATCACGTCGCATATGCTCTCAAGATGTTCCTTCTTGGCGTTGTCCGTGGCTCTTTTCATTTCGTTCCTCATTCTTCCGTAGTTCTTCCTTCCTTCTTCGTTGTTGACATTCTTCCATTTCCTTCGTTCATCCTTTTTTACTGATCATCTCTTATGTAATCCATGGGTTTTTTTGCTCTCCTCTCGACTTTTCCAACCAAATCACTCATAGTATCTAACACATATTTCTTGATATTGTTCCACTGCACTTCCACATTCCCACTTTCACATTTGGTTCACCAAGTTTATCTTATAGGCTATTGTGCACTTTCTGTCGTTGACATGTAACTTGTCCAAATCCCATCTTGGTTTTCGCTTGTGGAACCTTATGATTTTCTTCAATCTGGTGCAGATCTTTGCAACAAGTAAGTTGTGGCCAGAGTCAATATCTGCTCCAGGCAGTGTCTGCACTTCGTTCACTCTGTTCCTGAATCGATGTTTCACTTAGGGTACGTAAAAGTTAAATTTCTCCCTAGAACAAGCCACGAAGGCCCAGAGGGGGAGTAGAGGTATAGCTCCACTCTTTCTTTAACCCTGGCACTAGATGGCGGTGGGTGGTCAACTCCACGCGCCAGCCGCTTTAACCCCCGGGAAAGAGAACCGGTATCTATTGTATAGGAGGCTGGGTGGTACAAATGACAAAATTCATCTATGTGAGGGTCTATTCTCTGCCCCTTTCTCAAATGTTCTAGGTCAAAACATGTTACTAAATTTAAACTTAAGTCACCAACAAGGCCGTAACTGAAAATGTAACTATCCAGCTCAATAGAAAAGGGTCCTTCTTGGAAGCTAACAGGTGCTCAGACAGTCAAATTTAATGTTAGACATCTTCCGTGCAACTTTCCTATATCCACAAATTTTTATTTCAACTTGTGGCAAAATATTTATTATTCGCCTCTCTTACATGTTTCGGCCACAAGATATGGCCATCTTCAGCGAGCCACAAGCTTCATAGACGCATGCTAAATATGACAGCATCAACGGTCGAAACATGTAGCCGAATGCCGATCATCTGCAGCAAAGAAATAAATATCCAAGTTGTGTTAGACGGATTTTTTTATTAATTTATCTTATACACAACGGTATGAAAGACGTCAAAGACAATTTGTCTATAAATCCCCGTCATTTTATGGAACACAAAAGTTCACAACAGTCCGTCAATTGCCCAAAATCTGAGCCAGATTAATCCAATCTACATCCTTCCTACCTACTTCTTTAAGATGCATTTTAATATTATAATCCCAGATAGCCCTAGATTTTGCAAGTTTTCTGTATTCTTAAGCTTTTCCGACCAAAGTTGTGTATGCATTTACATTCTCTCCCATCCACGGCCCATATCAGATCCAAGGCCATAGGACAGGCACAACTTTACAGATACTGTTTGGAAACCTTTCCACCCTTGTCTACCCCGGCATTGTGTTGGAAATCTTCAAGAATCATCCTTTGGGGGAGAAAAAGAAAAAAAACTTGTCTGAGCGAAGGTTTCATCACAGTGGGTTATATCTCACCCCTAACTCCTGACAGGGTTCTTTCATTAGTAGGACAGGTTTCTGCTGCTTCAGGGTCGGCCTGTAATGGGGACAGCATTTGAGCAGGTAGCGGGGCGCCTTATCTAAGCGGCCACCCAACTAATGAGTAATGAATAGGTCATGGTGTTTAGGAAAACCGATAATACGTACAAACCACTCTCGGCATAGGTCTAGAATCAGCTGAAGGCAGTGCTCAGTGTGTTGCATCTGAGATTACCCATCCAAGACTGTATATACCATATACCATTGCGCCACTACACTAACGGTAATGCATGGTAGGCTTGTGTAAGATCTGAAGTTTTCAGGAAGGCACAGCTTTACATTGTGGCCTTCTGGGTTACTAACATTTCGGAGAAACCTTTTATGTCCATCTTCAAGGTAAAAGGTGTAGACAGAATATTTTCTGAGTCATCCCATGTTGTAGCGTACAAAAATCAAGAAAGGCGCACTTCAGTCAACACAACCCAGCACATTTGACAAAAATAGAATGAAAATACAGAGTGTTTCATAAATCTCCCCGGGATTTCGGAGGTCTGTAGCTCAGGAGCCAAATCACACACGGGGGATAAGAGCATGTCAGTGAAAAGAGTACATATCCAAGTTTTGAACCTATCTTACAAATGTTTAATATGTCCCCCTTTGGTGACTCGACAGACGTCAATCCTGTAATCTAGCTCCTGCCACACACGTTCCAACATATGAACGTCGATGGTAGCAACTGCATCAATAATTCTTAGCCCAAGCTCCGGTAAATCTCTTGGTAAAGGAGGCACGTGGTGGTTCTGTACGATACTTGGTTCGAAAACCACGTTGCACTGTTACAATTGACTGGGATTTAGCAAATTGCAGGACACAAAAAGCTTTCTGTTCACCTGAAAACGCCATGTTTGCACACCACTGCCTCCTAGCGGAGAAACGGGTAACTACGCCATCGCATTTTTCACGATAAAACTTTTACATTTCCTCTAACCGTTGGCATGCTTTTATCTCTTATATGTGGGTTTGCTACTGCACGGCCAAGCCTCTAAATCCCGGATGGACTTATGAAACACGCTGTATACAGGATACAGATTGCGGCTACATTGTAAAGCCCTCATTAGTCAAAATATAAAATGCATATAGAGGAAGTCAATTACAACAGTGTTTTTACGATATATAAGTAAGTTTGAGATCTAAACCCTTCTATACTCCACGTTTCTTATGTTATTAAAACGTATATTACAGTAAATTGATTTTCCTGTAAAATTTTTGAGAGATTCGCTAAAATGTTTCCTCATTGAATCTTAAATGTATACAACAATGGCTTGTTATTAATGATAATAATTACTATTCATACGTGTATGAGCCTTGCTGTTAATAATCTCTCGGACTCTTGACCCTTGAAGATGGGACCGATACGTTGTCCCGAAACGTCATTAAACAATTACCACACGACGATGCGTAATATCCCAGAAGAGCGCAGATGTCATCAGCATCGCGGCGGAAGCCTGAAATCAAGGTATCTCTCAAAATACTTCACAAGAAAGCAATTCACTGTAATATACTTTTTAATAGTATATGAACACATATAATGTAAAGAAAGACTGAACTTTCAGACTTTCTCACATATCGTAAAAACAATGCTGTAATTGAGCTACCTCTGTATATAACATATTGTGTTCTTGTCTGATGATGGTTTTAAGACAAGGCCTAAACACCTACGCTGTACATTTGCATTGAATTTTTAATAAATGTATTGTTTTGACTGAATTACCCCTTTCTTTGGAGGCAGTAGGTTCTTCAAAAATATTGAAAACCACACATCAGACCGGGCGGCGTTGAATCCCGAAAGGCCAAAATCGAAAATTTGGCGTATAGATAGAACGGATGTAAACAAGGAAAATACAAAGGTGGAAAACATATTTCACTTCGAGCCAATAGTTGTAACAAATGTCGCAACTCCGTAGCAACAACTATTGAATGAAGATGGAGAAAGTCAGTAGCCCATGCATGGCGTCACATCCGATAAGGCCACAGTCTTGACACTCACCACCGTCAAGCCCATTGTCACATGAAATGCCACAGAATGCATTCAAAGACTTTCATTCATCACTATTTTGCATATCTCACTGACCTTCGTACAAAATTAAAACACACATTTGCTGATGCAGACCATATTGCACTGCAGATACCAAACTAGACAATGAAGAAACTGGTTTTCCTTTACTTCCTTCAATACATAACATATTGAAAAATATTCTTAAAAGAGTAGGTCTTAAATATATATGTACTTTACATCAAGTTCCAATTTTTTGTAAATAAACTGTTTTGTAGTAGGTTAGTAACCTTCACCTACTTGTAAAATATATTCACCGTTAAACTTGTGCACCAAAATTATATTCTGTAAGCAATTTTGTTGTGGAACACGAACACTAAATTTCATTGAAACCACTTAAGTGCTTTCGTGGCTGGAATATGCAAACGGATTGGCGGACCTGCTCATCACTCTTTTATTTACCGCACTACACGCAACAACATGTAATGAGACATTCAGGTCTCTACTGTTACTTGGACGATTCCGCAGCTTTTTGTTTTGCTGTAACAGGGATCTCGTCACCCATGCTTCCAAAATGTTCTGCTCTGATGGCAAAAGGTACAGAGTTACCTTTTTTCCTCGCTGTTTGGCATGTGTTTGTGTTCACTTAGTAGTTATTATGTACGAAATAATGCGACCCGTTTCTGTAAATACGTAATTTGATATAGGCCTACGGATTACAAGCGTCGCAAACGGCGCTGCTTCTTAGGCAGGACCTTAAGTAGGTAATTCTTTGTCCTATTCTTCCAACTTCCGCTTCATTTTCTTCTCTTTTGTCTTTCTTTTTCACCTCCTCCTTCTGCTTCTACTCCTCCTTACTATGGAGTGAATGTGGACCCCATTTGGGTGTTCCACGGTTGCTTGTGGACTCTTGTTTGTAGGGTATAGGGTTAACTGTTCACAGCCAGAGATTTGAGCCCGGGACCTCGCAAATAATAAGCGGCACTGCTACGAAATCCACCTCAACCTTCATATAGGCTTTTATGTATACGTTATGATCACTGTCATGTCCACTCTTATTTGTCTCTACAAATAACACAACACTTCGATTCTGCTCTATACATTCAGCGTTAAAATTCCTACGAGTATCCTATAGCCTACTTTGTTCCTTGTAAGATTTTTAGTTTTCATGGTGGTGACTGTGATGTGACACCATGTATTCCACTGAAGTGTCTGCGGAAACTTTGTTTCTATCTACCCTTAAGGTGAAGACAGCAGTTTCTTTGAAACGTCTGCAACTTTGTGCAGACTACATGGCGTCACATCACAGAAGACAATGTTCTTCATTTTGTGCGCTGCTCCGAATTTGCAATTTGTAGTGTCAATTAACTCTCTACTTTGTAGGCTCCACTTCTGGATTCAAGGATTTCTTCACATTCCAGAGTCTGTAAAGTCCAGTCACAGTACGAAGACTGCTGATCTTTTACTGCGCAGAGAACTTGATCGAGTCCCCAGTTCAGAGGACGAGTCAGTGTACTGAAACTGAGTACGAGAAATTAATTTTATGGCGAAGATGCTAGCAAGCATGAAAGCATAGGTGTAAACTAGATAGAAGAAAATATGTGCATAGCCAAAATAACTGAGAGGCATTGCTTACTCACAAAGCTAACTGTAGAGTCTTGAGTGGTAAAATGTAACAGTCTTTGACAAGTTTCCTGTCACACTGCCTGATATCAATATTGACATCGTCATGGTTTGGCGCAGTTTCGTTGCGAAATATTTAAAGGTCGGGCAACTGGATACACACGTAGGCAGGTTAAAAGGAGTTCATATTTCACACAGCAACTGATGTGATTAGATAACTTACGTTATCTTCTCAGCCCAAACAAGGAAATTTTCGATAACGATACTCCATAAATTCGTCATTATCTCACGTACTCGGAAAATTCACAACAAATTCCGCGATAAGTAAATTTCATCCTGTAATGACGTACCACATAAAAAGATACAAAAATCACGTGTATTAATGAAGTCTTATCTCTCGACAATGGGCGAAGATCGTTCCATCATCTACGTATCCGGAAAATACTAGAATGACAAGTTTCAAGATTTGTGTTCCTCGCCAGTTATTAGGAAGGTCAGATCAGTGAGGGTGAATGGACACATCGGTGAGAATATAAATGACTACAAAGTTTTGGTAGGAAAAACTGAAAGGACGCAACTTTGAATACCAAAGTATAGATGAGAGGGTAATATTGAAATGGACCTTAAAGAAATAGGACGGGAGGTGTGGACTGGATTTATCTGGCTCAGGAAAGAAAAAATGGCGGGAGTTCGTGATCTTGGGAGAGAACCTTCGGGTTCCATAGAGTGCGAGTAATTTTTTTACTAGCTGGATATTATAAACGTCATACAAGAGATTCCGCTCAATACACTTTGTTCGTCTCTTTGTTTGTTTAAGATAAGAATGCAACGTAGTTTGCTAGATTTGTACCAAAGTTTTATGGGAAAAATTGAACCAACAGGTTCTTTCAAGACGTTCTTCACATATAACATGGCGTCATATCCCAGAAGACCATTAACTGAATGGGCCGTACCCTAACCAAACAAACTAAACGAACAATTTTGTTATTCATTCCGCGAATTGGTAATGACTAACCTATAATAATTAAGCAACAAGTACACAATCCTTGTATTTACACAGTTATATTACATTGAAACCCCCTACATGTTTCGATCCCTGTTGTGATGATCATCAGGGAGTATGCACATCAAATAATCTTGTATAAAACATGTTTTATGTCTTCAATGTTTCAATATAATATAACTGTGTAAAAAAATATTGTGTACTTGTTGGCTAATTATTATCGATTAGTAACTAAACAACAGTTCGGAACTGAGCTCTGCGGCTCTGTATCCCATCCATTTCCACAGCTTGTAGGGCCGCAAAGCTGAGTCTCGAAACACAGGTAGTAAATAAAACTTCTATTTATTTTTAATTCCCTACATATTCCACTTGGATAATCATCTTAGGTTAGAATATATTTCTTAGCAACCTCTTTTCATTTTATATTCTCCCCTCAGGTAATGGTACTGTCACTTATTTCTAACTGGACCTAACCTTTTTCTTTGGTTTCCACAACAAGCTAGAGCAATTTATTCTGCCCTTATTGCAGCACTAAAATACGCTCTCGTGTACAAACCAATCATTTACAGAACTGGATGCAGCATATTTATGTGTACTGAAAAATAAAAAAGATTGCATAATAGCCTAATTGGCAACTCTACTTGCAGCCATTAAAAAAGACAGTATTTTGTGACAGAACAACTTACAACAGCTGTAATTCTGAAAAGGACAGTAGCGTAGCTTACACGTAAGGTCTATGCTATTACACATATATTATCTCACGGTAGCCATTTAATTGCTGACATATGTCCTTCAACAGCAAGGTTTATATTACACGTTCATAATCTAGGTTTCAAGGAATTCCAGTAAGTGTCCAAGCACCGTGAACAGTTCCTACACTAACAGACATGGCGAAGGGAAGAAATATCTCATCACAGACTTCCTTCCATTGGTGAATTATTCCAAAATATCATGTATTCAGATCACGTAACAATTAAAATTACTTAACTTATTTTCTGTTGTGAGATTTGAGGTCTTCCCAGCAGTGACATTTCTGTCTTCTGGGATGTGACGTGGTGTAAGCTGTTAATACATGAGCGTATACCGCCGTTTCGGAGAAATCTGTCGTTTATACTACAAATGAGAGCAGCAGGTGCCTCCGTAACATCGATACATGTCTACCAGACGGCACGATATCACATTCCAGCGGATAGTAACTTTCCCTTACTTATTAAGTTTATTATGTTTTGGAATATGACGCCGTGTAGTAAGACAGAAGTGTACTTAAGTCGCAGGGGTTTGCTACCTTCATCGTTTGTGAGACAGGACGTTCCTATGAAATGTCAGTACACTTCTACCAGACTACACGGCCTCATATCTCAGAAAACAGCAATCTTCATGGTGACCACTGTGGAAACTATGATCCATTAAAATGGCGTCTTGTTTGATAAATGTCTGTACAAACACACAATGGCTGGGTGTAAAACGTTCTAATTTCTAAGCGCCTTATTCAAAAAAAGTACATTTTCTTTCAAAGCAACTGGTCAAGAAAGCACGCAGTGTTTAAGAGTGACCATTTACCACGATTCCATGTATACCAAAGTCACACAGACGAAGATAAGGAACAGATTCTGAAGGCAAAAAAAGAAACCTTGCACAAATTGCACAACCTAGGCTACGGTTTGTAACATCGACCTGACGATAGAGACACTGTTACCCTCCACAAGGGGAATCAAAAGAGTCTGACTTCGGTCGGGTGCTGAAGTGCTGATAGCGTAGTAAACGGGCTATCGGTCAATCTTAGGCGTAGGAGCAACCAAGTATGCACGACTAATGTATCCATGAAGTATTTACGTGTGACATCCCGTTGCGTGACAATGACATGAATAAACAAATCAATATCTGTTTCAACACAACTACCTTTATTAGACAATAGAGTCTATCTGTCTAATTGAGAAGCTACATGTTTCGACCTAAATTAGGTCATCTTCAGGCTCATAAACAACTTTAAAAAACACAAATATACAATTAATCTCTTCTCATTCATATAATTTGAGATAAGTAAAACAAATTAAAGGAATGCAAAATAGAGTAACACAAAATACAATGAAATAGAACAATACATGTTAACCGGAGGTATTGCATCAATTATTTACAAGTTACATTTCATTTCTTAATTCAAGGTTGGTAAAACATCAATATTAGTCCACATGTTTAAGAGGGAATTTATATTTTAATTCCGGTATCAGATTTCCTTTCGTCCACGTATAATTTTCGTTCCTAATAAGTAGAATTTCCAACTTGGATGACTTATTATGATTAACATGTATTACCCGTGGTGAACGAAATGCACGTACCATTGAACAGTCTTTGTCATTGTCACATGATGATAATTCGTAATCACTGATAAGTCTAATCAACGTGTGAACACGATCAACTTTTATAGACACTGGTTCATGTAACAGCATTCGTGAAAGCTTGAGTCATATTAGTGTATATATTAGTTCACCTTCATGCATTTCATATAAATGCATTCTCCTTCCACTGTAACGTTCACCTGCTTGAGTTCTGAGAACAACTTCACACGAGTATGTGCTTGTTCCTGGCCCGCAGTTTAATTTAAAGAAGTAGGTGGACTAGCTGAAACGACACGTGATTGTAAATTATAATCATCTGTCCCACATAATAAGAAACAATAGATGAATAAAGCTACTGAAAAATCACCAGGATAAACCGACCGCTACAGCTAATCCATTTACAAACCACAGGCATAATAAAAATCACAGAAAAGAAACACTTATTATATCAAAGCTAATGCAAATCTACATATTTTTTCGTCCCTGTGGACGAAAGGAAAAGAGTGGACTAAGTTAAGGAAAGATTCTTTTCAGTTCCCAAAAGTGTAGGCCAAATTATGGTAAGCCACACAAATAAGTGCAGCTGTACGTGTATTTATCTAATATTTGTCACCAGATTTAAACTTCTTCCAGTGAAGAGATCTCTCAAGGATAAAGTGTTCCTCAATAACCCTTGCACAATCGATGATTTGAAAAAGACAGTAGAGCAGGAGGTGGTTTCAATCTACACACAAACTGAGCATTCCGCGCTACAGACTTCCATCATTTTATTCGCACCGTCATATAGAAGGAAAAATGAAATATCAAACGTGCTTCACATTGGAGACTGGTTTTATGTACGCTGTCACTTTAAAATAAGGTCTCCATTCCTCTGGGATGTGGCGCCGCGACGTTGGGTGATTGGTGCCCACGTTGCGACACAGCGTGGACACCAATCACCCAACGTCGCGGCGCCATATCCCAAAGAAACGGAGACCTCAACTGCGCAGCTGTGAAAGACTTAACAAGACTGGCAATGCACGTACAACGTAACAGTGAGGCGCGTTCGCTTAACAATTTTGCCGTGGAAAAGCAATAACACTTCAATATTAAGCTCGCGCGCGCGTCTGTATTCTTGCCTTGGTTACCCGGCATGCAAATAGTATCTTCTCTGTGCCGTATTATATTGCCATCTGTGGCCTGTCTGGCTCTACCATATTTTTCCACGTTATCTCGTAAACGGCACAATTTTCGGAAAACGTTATTGAACATAAAATGTGTTTTTTTATTTTCTCTAAAACTTTTAGTCTGAAATATTTCTCGATCTAAGAAGAAATAAGAGAGATCATAAATTTACATAGGTCTTCATTTCAAGTATCCGTTATTCTTGTACTATTTTTGTGAAACATGAATTTTCTCGACAGATTTTCGAAAAATTCTCAAGTATAAAATTTTTATAAAAATCCGTTTAGTAGGAGTCGAGTTCTTCCATGCATACAGACAGGCAGACAGACAGACAGACAGACAGACAGACAGACAGACAGACAGATGTAATGAACCGAACAGTCGCTTTTTGCAAGCTTACAAACGCGCCTAAAAGCTCGCCAGATAGGAAATGTACATAAAACGTAACATTGATGTGTCTTCGTGTTTTTGAACCCTGAACTTTTAAGGGATGGCCAAAGCATTAAATTCACTGCAGAGGCACTTTTGTTTTTCAAAACTTGCGTATATTATAAAATGTTATCACTATTATTAAGGTCCGTCATATTTCTGTACAGAGCTGGGGGGCACGCAACGGCGCAGTTGGTTGAGGCACTGAGCTACAAACCGAAAGGTTGCGGGTTCGATTCTCGATGGAGTCATTGACTTAATCCTTCCGGCCGCAATATGGCCCTGGGGTAGACTTAACCTCTAACAGAAATGAGTACCAGGAATATTTCCTGGGTGTAATGACGGCCGGTGCGTAGGGTTGACAACCTTACCACATTCACGTGCTAATTGTCTAGAAATTTGGGAGTCTCAAGCTCCTGGAACCCCAAGAGCCTGTCCAGGCCTGCATAGGAATAGCTTTACCTTACCTTTAGCTTTAAAGAGTGTTCTAATTTATGACGAAATAAACTGTTTCGATTAATAAAAAATTCTTGTTTATATTTACAAATATTAATAGGCTTATGAAAATATCCGAATGGTTTGCTTATTTTTAATAAAAGTGAAAGTGTGCAGATATTTTCAAAATTCTGCCTTTATTTTCCACACACCACATTGGCCTTGATGTGTCTTTACGCTACACACAATTCTTGTCTCTGTATACTACTTAAAAACATCACATTGTACAGTCTGACAGCTTACTTCACTCCAAGTTTCTTAACGTCACGCATTTATCACACAGAAAAATGTTTGAAACAGAAGTTGTAAATCGCAATAAACGTCCACATTTTGTGACATTTTCGAACTTTACACACGACAAACCATTTTTGACAAAACTGTAAAATTATGTAAGTTAAATTCGGGCTAAGCTTCTCGTATGGCTTACAGTGGACCGACATAAACAAAAATTACCTCCCCCTAAGCACATTACGGCATATCATAAGCAGTTATATTACTCAAAATGCGACTGAAAAGAGAGAGATATTACCTACTTATTGTGCCTTCATTTTATCCGTTTTATGACAAGTATACACAAAGGCATTAATAAAGAGAAACATCAACATGTTTTTATTACAGGAAAAGTAATCAAAATTTAATCGTACATGTCAACACGCATTTCCTTCTACAATGCACTCGAATGTCTGTCATTTCAGCTGTAATAACTTAATCGATTTTATGCTCCAGTACCTAGTCGCAGGTGTTAACACACTGCTTGAACATTAATTGGTGAAACATTAGTGATTGGAAATCGTAGGCAGCGAAAATAAACATGAGGCATATTGAATAGCTGCCTTAACTAGTCACACATCTATTTAACTATTTAGACAGTCAGAGTAATTAGAAAGTTTTGCTGGGGAATGACATTCGATCATAGTTAAGCTGTCCTCATGAAGCGGTTTTAATATATGGTAAACTGCGGTAAGTGCAATGCTGTCTCTGAGTCGTAACTATATCAGCGATTAGTGGGCAGATAATTTGAAGGGGAATGAACTGAAGTAGGCGGTATAAGTCTGTTTACTTGACCCGGAGTCCATCCTCTGTTCGTCGTCACTGCATATTACACGATGCCCAGTGCAATTTTCACCCTCAAACGTCCAGTGTTTCAGGCATTATTGCACAGTCTGGCTAAAGTAACCTTGTCCCCGTGCACGACAGGAAGGTATATGGAGGAGTGAAGGTATAGTTTCATTAATTCTTGACCTCAGCAGATCAGCGAACATTGAGACTGAAACAAGCTTAAAATATGCCAAAAGGGAGGCTAGACAGAGAATTCGCTAAAGATGAGGAACTATCAAATGGGATTTGCTTATGGCCACGCTCTTCTACCGATGTACTGTACCTGATGGGAAAGCATGTATTAGTTAATAGAACAAGGACCTCCACTAATATAAGCCAAAGTTTTAATACCCGTACTTCACATGCTTCTCAGCCAGGACCATCCACTTCCGATCTCACAAACTACGTCCTTAATATCGGCCTCAATTAATGTTATCCTCTAAGCTCTTTCGTCTCTCCACAAAAGGTTTTCCTATCAAAATTCTGTATGTATTTGTTGTCTTTTTATCCTAGCTAAGTCTACATGCTTGTTGCACATATTGAATTGCTCTAACGATTTTATTTTAATTTAACATTAAAATTAAAATATGAGGGTTAAAATTGTAGAAAACATATGTGAGATGATACGTAAGTCGAAACTGACGTAGGGAGTAGCAGCACGAAGGTTAGATGGAGGATGGGAAGTAAATGATTTTTTTCAGGGGGGACTCTTTAAGACAGAGTTAAGGATTCTCAGAAGGCAGCTAATGGTACAGCGGAATGAGAACTGGATAAAGAACTTAAAAAAGGTCAGTAAGATGCTATGTCTCGTAGCAAAGAATTGTTGTAGAACTGCACCAATGTTGCGGAATGTTAGGAAATTTTAAATCGGGAAATTGCGCAATACGCTGAAGAATCAGAAAAAATTCTTCTGGGATATGTCTTGCAAAATAGGCAGGAGAGGGGTGAAAGGACAATAGGCCAAATTATTAAAACTACGTGCAGTGACATATGAAGGCAGATAAATTTACCGTAAATGAGGGAAGAAGTCTCTAGATTTATGATGGAAAATAAAAAAAATTAGTGGTGGAAAGAATACATATCCTGCTGCACTATGAATGAGAGAAGAGATATAAGATGGTTCAGATTGGGAATTGGAAACTGGGGAGAATGAGGAGAAGAGCATAAAGAGGAAGATGCCCCTTGTCAAGAGAGGAAATGAATGTTACTGATATAACCTTGGAATGCAGGGAAACGCAAAGACAGGAAGAAAAATTTTGAATTGTAAGTTGTTAGATATAAATTAGGAGATAGCATATAAGAAATTAATAAACGGTACCAAAACCACAGAACTGAGAAGCCAAAATCAGTATTACTTAAGACAAAATGCATGTGCAAAAAAAGAGAGAGAGAAGAAACTGGCACAAATGGTTAAGGAAGAGAAAGAGGCCTATTGTAATATAAACCGATAGATCGTATACCATACTGTAAATGAAACAGATCATACGGTTTAATGTAACGGTTGCGTTCCGCAGGAAACCTGTTATTAGTAGTCCCAGCGCTTGGTATTGTGTAGCTGAGAGTCACAAAGTAAATATTATTATTACACTTTTATTAGGTTTAACATTAAACTATCTAAGAGTTGCTTTTACAATAATTCAGAATTTTACGCTGACTGGGGCTCACTCCGTCCTGTCTCAAATTTCTGCATAATCACTGTCTTCGATATTATATACTATAAACCAACAAATATTGCACTATTATATATGTATTGTCAACCCTACATATGTTTCGGCTCTGCCTGAGCCATCTTCAGGAGTTACTCTTGGTGTGTCCACTAACTGTAACTCTCACTGCATTGTTTTTGACCCGTATTAGGTTTCTTAATATCTAGGCACTATACATTGTCTCACTATCTAGGCACTATACATTGTCTCACTATGTACACTGATGCACTTGTGGTTGTGGTTTATTGCACGTTTTCAATTGACGTTGTTGGTCAGTTTCGGAACATGTGAAATGTGATCTCGTATAGAACATATCTGTAGCTTGCGGGGTTTTTTCAGTCCTTTTTTTAGTCGTATGTACATATCTACATACGACTAAAAAAAAGGACTGAAAAAACCCCGCAAGCTACAGATATGTTCTATACGAGATCACATTTCACATGTTCCGAAACTGACCAACAACGTCAATTGAAAACGTGCAATAAACCACAACCACAAGTGCATCAGTGTACATAGTAAGACAATGTATAGTGCCTAGATAGTGAGACAATGTATAGTGCCTAGATATTAAGAAACCTAATACGGGTCAAAGACAATGCAGTGAGAGTTACAGTTAGTGGACACATCAAGAGTAACCCCTGAAGATGGCTCAGGCAGAGCCGAAACATATGTAGGGTTGACAATACATATATAATAGTGCAATATTTGTTGGTTTATAGTATATAATATCTCAAACATGCACGGTATGTACAACTTTAAAGTCACTATCTTCGAGTTAATAACGTAACGACCAAAAGACAGGGAATATGAAAATGACTTTCATGTCAGGATATATTAATATTAGTCCTCTAGTTCAGAGGAGACAAATATAGCCCACTAATGCTACATAAACCTCTTAGCAATATGAACAGCTCATTCAGCGAAGTGACTGCCTGCAGAATAGACCACATGTCTTCTGCTCCCTGAAAAGAGAGAACTGTTGTTTTCCCCGCCATCTGTAGACTGGCCCTGGGCTTCATCCAGTCTCGTATCAGAGACTATGTGCCAGAGGGCAAAGCGGCCAGAGAGTAAAAATGAAACTGACGTTTATCTAATGCCTAAGTTAAAAATGAGTGGACGTGCATCCCCCCCGTTAGTCTTCATATTACGGTGTTCAGAATAAATACTGTCCTTACACAAAATTGTTCTGCCTTTAAGAAGCAACGCTAAACCATTGTTTACTCCTTTACTTACCGCATATTTTTCTACACACAGATCTACGAAGAGAACTGAGAACATAATCTGATATTAGCAGCCTGTAAGGCGGAAATTTGAACATCGCATTTAATAAATCATTCGCTTTAAAGCGAAGAAGTCGTTCGGTAATCACGAAATTAATTTATTTCATAACAGTAACAAATTCAGAGAAGTATCCCTCTGTTGTTTTGGAGATATTTACGGCTTCAAATTAAGATGTGCTTTGCGTACTAACAGTAAAGAGGACTTTTTTTTTAATGAAATTCCGAAAATTCTCTTACGGAGTTGTAATGATAGTGAGTATTCAAGAGGAAGTTTTGTTCCTAAATTCAAAATTCGACATTTGCTTTTGTACTTCAGCTTCAAAAATCTGAAAATCCTAACATTCTGGAAATTATCATATTTTAATGATTTTAAAGTAATAAGTCAATTAAAAAGTGACAGCAACAGGTAACGTGTAGCAGTAAAAATCTTTTCACTCTGCCGAAAATGATAGCTGTGGCATCTGAGGTGAGACTGTCGTGTTATTTACTGGGATCGCGAAATTCAAATCTCGCTCATGGTATTATTCTTCTTCGACCTGTAATATTAGAGGCATCACATTGGTCTGCACTGCCGTACAAATCATACCAATTGTGCAGGGCCTTAAATGTGGAGACAGCGAAGACCGCCGAAAGATCAACATGTATCTGTAGAATACAACCACTCAGGAACAGAGTCCACACTGGTTACTGAATTCTTCACTGAAGACATTCATCATGTTTATCACGAAGTACCTACACTGGACCACATACTGATTCAGGTCAATAGAATGCATCTATACCCGATTTATTTTCCTGTTGTTATCCTCCTCCTCCTTCTCTTCCTACTCCTCTGATCTGTAAACCTGTCATGTCTGTTCCTCCAACCCTCGTCCAATAATTAGGGTGTTCGAAACATAGGTGGAATAAGTCCAGGAATGTTAGTTTTGGCCATTTTTCGTGTCAACGCAAAAAACAAATTATCAGTGGCACTGCAAAGCAATGCCCGCTACAGACTTCTGGTTCTATTAGGTTCTCGTTGACCATCGCTGTGACAAAACCCCACAGTGATAGGCACAAAACATTCAGCATTTTAATTTCTGTACTTACACCTCTGGTACTCTGGAGGCCCCACTTGGTCTTTCTGTATTTTTCTAGGATGAAATATTTCTTAGGCAAATGTGTTTATAAGAAGTAATATGTAAAGGTAACGTTGTCTCTGAACACGCCAAACAGGCATCAGGGGGGAATAGGGTAGCCATCTATATCCCTATCTCTGGTACCTGGTATTTAGTTGGTGTCGTTTTGTGATCATTCAAATTAAATTGTATACAAATGTATGTGTCCCATAAGTGCTTTCTGACGAAATAATATCTAACTTTCTTGATTTAATCATCCCGCGATTCTATCACCCTACTTCATCGTCCATCCGTCACTTAACACACGGAGAAGGAAATGCCTTTATCACCGGCGGAACGCCGTTAAAACGATTTTATTTATTTCATTTATTCAACGCAGTTCTAAATTCTTCATTGCTTATGTTTTCATTGGAGGGTGAAAATTCTGTTTCTGGTACACCCAGTACAAACGTATAACGTTCTTTCCAACCTATCAACCAGCTAACCGATGATACGTACTATCGCTATGACGCGATGAGCCAACGATTTGATTATATGAGAAGTATTACTATTTTAGAGGTCATTCTCGCCCACTTGGACGTCGTTATTCTAGGACACGGGCCAGCGTTAATGTTATTCCAGGCCGCACGCTGGTTCTGAAGGTTACAGCAATTATCTCCAACTGGTCTTCAACTGAGGAATGTCTGCGTCTGTCTGTGCGTCCGTCACATAAAATATGGAGAAGGAAAAAATGCATTTAAAAGGGACGATAAGCTTTTCAGATGATTTTATTACAGACCTACACTTAGGACACTTCTAAATTTTTCACGAAATGTAATACTTGATATCTGAAAGACAAAGGCGATGGATGTTGTACAAAGAGACGGTGTGGAGGACTTCCAGTAGCCTGCTGGAGACCTTACAACGCTACACCAGCAGAATTTGTGACAGCCAACCAAACACAAGTGAGACTCATAGCTCGAGAAATCTGTTGTTTCTTTCTTAACTCATTTACGAATAATACGTAGGATATAGAATGAATGACAAACTGGGAGGGATATGGAGACAATTATCGTGGTTTATGTGATTAAGGGACTGAGTAAAACTATGAAAGCAACTAATATATAGATCCTTCACAGAGAAAATTAAATCCGGGAGTACCAGAAAGGACATAAGCGAAAAGCAAAGTCTCCCGACAAATTTTAGTGTAGCCAAAGCCAACTTTAATCAAAATCCGTTTTTGTATAGAAACAAGTGGGCGAACATACAGAACTTAACAATATTCACTTTATGACACAATTAAATGAGACTTGAGAATAAATAAGAATGTTCCTCCGAAACGTCGGTATTTTTACCACTTCGATAAGGTACGATAAACAGTTACACTTGTCTGTTCCGTAAGAATGTCTGAATTCCGATGTAAGTTTGGAAAACTTTTGTGTTCCTTTTTTATACCTGCTTGTCTTACACTGTAAATATTAGAACTTCAGACTACATTTCTTCTCTCTCTTGATTCTGAAATGGATATAAAAAAGCTTTAAAGATCTCTATCTTAGCGCAGTAGAGGAAAAGAACTAACAAAAACTGAGGAATCTTTTCAGGATCCATAACAATCATCCCTTAGTCCACCATTATTAGGAGAAGGTATATTTAAGTCAAAACTTCCACCATGCTTCCGGTCGGTCTTTTTACTTTCTTTGCTTATTACTTAGGTCTCCTTCCCTCTTTCTGTCCGTTTTGATGGACCTGGAACTAAGTTTCTTCACAAAAAACAACTGCGTTTTTGAAAAAACCTTTCTGGTTAATCTTAGCTAGTGGCGTCCCGTTTTATTTTTGAAAATTACATTGAGTCAAAAAAAAGTATAAAGGTTTCTTCCTGCTTAGTAGAACCAGGAGTCGCAAATCGATCACTAGACTTTAGAACTTAAATATTTGTTTTCTGTTTCAGGTAAGATATTCCACTACGGCAAAAAATTGCAGGGAGTCAAAAGGTAATAGTTATCACTATTTGATATTTGGGAGGGTCTGATTCGATTCGCAACACGGATGAAGAAGTTAGTTGGTATCATAATTCTCCTAAGGAAAGAGAGCGTAAACTATCTTCAATTTGACCTAGGAAGTTTCCTCCAAAAGGACTGCCAATTCACTACTCATCATTCGAAACAGTACACTGGGCCACTATTTTAAAGCAATAACGAAATTAAGACAAAAAAGAGGGAGCGCACTGCTTTTCAAATTTAATAAGTGTCCTACTACTAATATTAGCACTACTATTAGTATTGCTGCCACTAGGGAGTCATGAGAGCTCAATCGACATAATGAGCATGCTTGGACTTCAGGGGAATCGTGGTTCGATCCCAGGCAGGAGTAAGAAAATTACCTGCCATCCAAAGCGTCCAGTTCGGCTCCATAGCCTGCTGTAGAGCGGGCAACGGCCGTGTTGTGAAGCAGGCCACTAACACAAATATAGTGCTGAGATTAAGAATGATTGGAGCTATACCTTAAATCCGCCACATGCCTTCACGGCGTGCACATGGACAACTTCAAAATTTTACTGAATAATAATAATAATATAATAATAATAATAATAATAATAATAACAATAATAATTTCTCTTGTGCTAGAATAACCGTAACCCGCCAATGACCTAGCCCTTGAGCCACCTGTTCACACTGTGTCAGTTACAGTCATATAATTATATTTTACACACTCTATCCACTATTCCAAAAAGCTTAACTCTATGTTCCCATCTCAATACTGCACAATTATCCTGTGTGCATACGAGTTCACCAAATACCTACATGATTCAACTGCCTTAACACTTGAAATCACAGCTGTTACTACTCGCATATAAACCACCTGAATTAACATTTAAAAACATTACATTTTATTAGCAGAATTATATATGGGCGACTGTTTTAAGAGAAAAAACACAATTTATTTCCCTATAGGATATTATAGCCGATCTCAGTGGCCGCGCGATCTAAGGCGTGGGTGTACGGCCACTCGCTTGTTGGGATTATGGGTTTGGGTTCGAGTCCCGCCTAGGCCATGGATGTCTGTCTCTTGTGAGTGTTGTGTGTTGTCAGGTAGAGGTCTCTGCGACGGGCTGGTCACTTGTCCAGAGGAGTCCTACCTAGTGTGATGTGTCTAAAGTGTGTGATAGCGAAACCTCTAAAAAACGAGGAGGCCTAGCCCCCCTAGGGGCTGTCGAGCCATAGGAAAAAAATAGGATATTATACTAACCAATTAATCTCTGTAATGGAGAATCAGTGTGTTATTTAAGAGACATTAACTGAATCGACAGATATTATTTGCAGTAATTCATTCTTCAAATTTTTTACAATATTCTATATGACAGGAATCTCCGCATCACAGGGGTTCGAACCCCAAACCGTCCTCCACTTAGAGAGTTAATATAACAAGTATGCCATCCAGGCCGTTCATTCAGGCTCGTACAGGTTTCTTGTACTTTCTTCCGTACACAGAAATGTGTTCAAATATTTTACCATTTTATATAATTTGTGTGTGACGTCCTACGATAGTGCAGGGGTGCGCATCCCCTAAGTGGTATACGTTCTGACATTATCGTGACGTAAAATAACTGCAGACTAATTGGGTTTGTCTGAACTGTACAAGCGCGTCCAGCAGCGGCAGGAGCAAATGTAACATTTCAAGAAGTTGCGACAATGTTTAGAGAAAAAGGCACTATAGGCAAACAGCTAACATCATAACATGAACATTCCCCCTATTTTCAACTCATCTTATATGACGCCAAAGATGACAAGCAAAGATAAGAGTATTAGAATCCTCCTCTTACCCAGCCATTCGTACTTACTGCTTTCATCCATCCCTCCACCACAGGGCCAACCCTTCGCAAATCTTTTACGTAATCACCTAACTGCCTAATCTCTATTCAGTTCTCTCCCGTACGATGTCGTCATTACACCGTTATACTGTAATAAATCTGAGGTACTTAATTACTGACGTGATGCTTTGGACATAACAGAGCTGAACTAAAATGTAAAATAAGAAAACAATATGAATCATTCATACTTACCTGCATTCTTAGGGCATTTATATAAACAGTAAAAATGTGTGAATGGCCTAACACTGTGGAAACACAAGCTCTGGCATAATATCAAAACACGCAGTTGGTTGACTTCCTGAGCCAGTTCTATTGACTCCTATACTCACTCTCTTTTCCTAAGAGCAGTCTTAATGTAATTTCGCTCCCTAATCGGCCTTACAAGTGAACGTCTTCTAACAAGATAGTGACTAGGCCACATGCTGGATGATCGAAGAACTGTGGGTCGACTCCAGGCAAGGATACGAGATTTTGCTATCCAACGTTCTGCGGTCCGTCCAGCCTACTATTCACTGACTTACAACGGCTCTTCTTCTTCTTCTTCTTCTTTCTTCTTGTCAAGCGCTGCAGTCCGCTGTGGACCTTGGCTTCCAATACAATCTTCCTCCATTCCTGAAGTTCTCTGACCATTGCCTGCCTGTTTTATTCCATTATATTTAAATCCTCTTCAAACTCGTCCCTCTATCTTTTACGTGGTTTTTCCATTTTCCTTCTTCCTTCCATTGCAGCTGTTGCAATTTGTTTTGGCATTCGTTCTTCATGATTCTTTCAACATGATCATACTACCTTAGTCGAAGGAATTTTATAAATTTTACAATATATGTCCTTTATCTCCTTATTTGTTCTTACTCCCCAGCACTCTCCATCTTTTACGGGTCAATATATTTTCCTTACAAACTTCCGTTCAAATATTCTGAGTACGTTCATCCTTCCGTGGTTGTGGTCCAGGCTTCTGATTACAGTGGTAAAGCGACGTGATTCATTTTATTATTTTGCTCGTAAAATTCCAACCCATTCTGACAACTCTTCAAAATCTGCTCCTTTAAGTTCCATTTTACCATTAAACTTTAAAAATTATTAAGTTTTTCCTTTCTATTAGTTTCTGAATCAACATTGGTTTGTATTTCTTGTGTTCCACACATGCTACATGCCCAACTTATCAAACATCTTTCTTTTAATCACCCCGGCTATAATAGTGGCGTGGAAATTGTGAAGATCCCCGTGACGTAAAACCCTTCCCTTCATCTCTCCAACATCGAAATATTTCCTCAGAGCTTTGCTCGCGTTTGTCTTCATTCTTCGCTCTTTACAGTGCCACAGTGTACTGTCTCTGAGCCACAGCAACTGGTAAAATACTTTATAATTTTTATTTTTGGGTCTTCAGGAAATGGATAGAAAAAGTACACTGAAATGGACGGTATCATTACTTTCCCGTGTTTAATGTCGTTTCATCAAGAGACCTGTAGTACCTAACTCCATGGTACAGGACGTCCTTGAGCAGTATATATTTCCTGGTCAAAATATTCCTTTCCTTTATAAGGTCGCATGCTCACTGTATTCTCGAACGCTTACCCTTTGATCCTATCCTCAGGAAGGTAAATCCAGTCCACACCCCTCCTCATTTCTCCAAAGTCCATGTTAATATTACCCTCGTATCCTAACAAACAACATGACAGCTTCTGTTTTTCTTCTTGGCTTTGTCCTTCATGGGTTCACTATACTTTTTTTTTTTTTTTTTTTTGCAACAGTAATCTGTCCTCCCACGTACATATTCCGGAACTTCGTCTCGCATTATAACACTCAAAGTGTATTCAGCTTGTTATATTCAGGTTTCTTAACTCCAACTAGCGGTGACAAGTATAAGACACTTCTCGTTATTTATCCTTCTTCATTCTTTAAAAACTGCAATACAAAATTACCCCTCTATTATACATTTATTTTCACTGATGAAACATTTATTCTCGTAATGCAATGTTTTTAAACAGTGATAATGTTTCATAGGTATCTACAAATCTACCAAGGCTGGTAGTAAACTTGGAAAGTGGGTTGTGCTATCGAGAGAGGTCGTTTTTCCTGCAGCACCTCAGTTATTCGATGAGTGACGTCACAACTCGGCTGCTCAGTGTACCTAATGTGGGGAGGCGAGCTTATTTCATACGTTATGAAGTAACAGTTTACTGTATACACACTAGAACACACACAGTGCCTACAGACATAAGCCACTTGACAAAGACCTGAGATAAGTCACATGTTACACAAATACTTACACTACCGCAAATTTTACAACTGATGAAATACAGTGTTTGTCACGTTCCTAAGCACTATGAGATATAGGGATATGAAGCTTCACGATTGTGCTGCTTTTATTCCAATGAAAGAGTAACTGGGTAAGAAGATGAACTGGGTTACTGACTCGATCTGGACGTGATGGCGAATAATTTTTAGGCGCATTAGAACATCGCGAAAAACTATTTTTAGCTCCGTCATGTCTGTCTGTCTGTCTATCTGTCCGTCCATCTGTTCGCATGCAACAACTCGGCTTCAACTCGACGGATTTTCATGAAATTTGATAATTGAGTATTTTTCGAAAGTCTGTCGAGAAAATTTGAGTTTCATTAAAATATGAGAAGAATAATGGGTACTTTATGAAGACGTATGTATAATTATGTTAATATCTCTCTCAACTCTTCTTAGAATGAGAACTGTTCAGAAAAAGTTGTAGAAAAAGTCAAAACACACATTTTATATTCACCAACGTTTTTCCGAAAATCGTGCCGTTTTTAAGATAATGTGAAAAAATATGGTAGAGCCAGACAGGCCACAGATAATAAGGCGCATTCGCTTTGCATCTGGATAACTAAGGCTGCAGACACACTCAGAATATGTAATGTTTATTGCTTTTCCACGGCAACAACGGTTACGCGAAGGGGCCTCAATGTTACGTTTGTACGTAAATTGCCTGCTTTTTTTTTTATATATATATCAAAATAATAGGCCATATCAGATACTGATATGCTGGACATTATCATTCGTTATGTTTCTTTATTAACTGCCGTTTCGGCAGGTGGTTCTACTTCCGATTTCAGACACAAAGGGGGGACCTAATCTGATGAGTCCCTGGACACGACCTAATCTATATCACAGGACCAGCTCAAATACAGAACCAGCTTCCGAAACGTTCCTTGTAGTACATAAACGACACAAGATGCATCTTCGTCAGAAACATTTGCAGATGCAGAAAATATCTGCACCACATCACAAAGCTTATAGCTCCTATAGTAGATA
This sequence comes from Reticulitermes speratus, assembly GCA_021186555.1. NCBI lineage: Eukaryota > Metazoa > Arthropoda > Insecta > Blattodea > Rhinotermitidae > Reticulitermes > Reticulitermes speratus. The sequence continues at coordinate 44,962,165 of JAJKFL010000001.1, read as the reverse complement.
GCCAAATACGAGCAGCCTCCACTTCGTGGCAGACAGGGTAGACAAGCAGAGGTCGGCACAGGCCTGGGCCTGTTTCGTGGCCTGGTAGGACAGGTAATGTCCGGTATCCGGCCCGGTTCAAATGATACTAAACAACGTTGTATAAAACATATGGGTTATCACGAAGAAAATTTTATTAGTAGTTGTTTTCGTCTTACGCTCATTACAGGGACAATTAACAACCAGACCACAGAACTGTAACGCTACAAGTGAGTTAAGATGGCACTTAACGTGCACTAATGTGGTGAGCTTAGGATTTATTTAAAGAATGAACTTGGGAATTTGGGTTCTGTCGGGTTTCGGAAAGAAATACAAACTTCATTATATCGGAGATGTTCGTAGCTGCCCCTCCCACAAACAGTTCCAGATAATACCTTATACTACCGGTGTTCGAAGTTTATGTACCGGTCCTGAAATGTCATAATAATGCCAGATTTCCTTAGAGTGTCGTTAAATAATGCATTCAATGGTTATTGCCATTCGTGGGTTAACCCTTAACTGGTGACGTGCGGGTCCTAGGGACCGAGAGATCTGTCACAATTGTTGTTTACAGAGAGCGCTCGGATATTCAGTAGCTTCACATTACATCCTCCTCTTTCCACCAGTGTTTCCTGCGTTCGCTCGGTTACAGTGCCTCTCGTATTTAGTGTCCTGGGGTCGGCGGGACCCAACGTCACCAGTAGTATAACTTTTTCCATTTTGATATGGCTTCAGATAAAACGGCTCTTGTTTGCTGTACTGATGACCAGAGATGTCGTGAGTTTGTAAGGATTGATTAGAGGACTGTGACCGGAGTGACATAGATGACAGTGAGAGTGACTGTTTCAGTGTGAGTGATCACGATTCAGTCAGTGAACAAGGAGACGACGACGGGGAGCCCGAAGAAACTAGAAATATACCTTTAGGTTTGAGAACATTTCTGAAAATTTCTAAAGTAATGTTGAGGAAGTGGTCAAAACGTAAATGGTGTCAGGTATGTCCCCCAGATTTGGACAGAAAGACTGCCCACCAGTGCAAAGAGTGTAAAAAGTCGAAAAGTTTCCAGTGCTCACAACTTACTTGCAAAAACTGTTGTCAGAGTTATTAATTAGGTCGCATTTCATACAAATTTCTTCATTTAATGTATTTTTATTACTTTCGATGTTTCTATATTTTGTTTACCTTTGCTTTTCAAAAAAATGGTTCAGTATAACGTTCTAAACTTCCCTGAATATTTCATTTTCTATAGTTTTCAACAAGTAAAGTAAGTAGCATAACGTAATTTTTTTGTTAACACCAGAACCCTATAGCAATGTTCTTTCAATATTTGTCTTTCCTCAAAATAAAAATAGCACGTAGTTATGGCACCTGAGTTTGAGGGACCCGACGTCACCATTAATGGCTCTCCAAATTAACGTCACCAGTTAAGTTAAGTGGTAAAAGAAATACGTGGCGTATTAATGGCACGACAAGCAAAGCAGATCGTAAATAGATCGGGATTCATTCGAACTAGCTTGAAAGGGACTTGAGCTTCGTTTTTCCGTGGGTAACACATTTGAAGGTGAACACAGAGATGAGCCGAATTCTTCTGGGGCCGGGTAGGATATAATTCTAAAATTTCGATTCCTGCAAATCTCAAGTCAACAGCCTACATTTCTTAACTAAGAATTTTTCGAATATGTTTAAGTCCTAATTTTAAAAATATTATAAGCCAGCCTGATAAAGAATTATAACATAAGGCTTTATATTTCCGAGGCCCCGGTTCGACCCTCTGCCCAGAGGCCGGATAATTCGACCGGGACTTCTCGGTATTTTCCTGTGTCCGTGTAAGCAAATCCCAGGATAGTGCCTTAAACAGAACATGGACACTTCATATCGTACCCTTTCCAATTAATCATTCACAGTCGTCCAGTCTAATTTGTGTAACGTACGTAGGAGAAGATGTGGTTAAAAAGTTACATGAACATTAAGGTTGCGTTGTGAATAGAATCTGCTGGTAAATAAGTGAGTCGTTTAAGTGGCTTGTATAAAGGCAGCATACGAGTACTATTCCTTCGAACAGCCGTTAAGCTTACTTAGGTTTTATTTAACGACGCTTTATCAGTTGTAGATTTAATTTTAATGGCGTCGAATAACTCGGCTATATTATAAATTCATTTCTTAATACTCTTTTCGCGGAATTGCTCACTCTTTAACACCTGGTTGCCACGGGGCACAGTCATCTGCATAACACACAATTTTATATTTACATTTAATTATGAGTTACAAATAGAGTAGGTGAAATCCTCTAATGCATTTTCCGAGTATTTTGTTTATGAGGCGAGGACAAACACATAACCGGTCGCCCAGAACTAGTCTAAAGAATTCAATTTGAATTCGGTATACCTGGAATATAAAACAGGATTGCTACTTGTTACACCGCGACAATATGAGAAAAGTTAAGCTATATTTTTATTACAAAATGATGTTTCAAACTGTTTGTACCCATTTAAAGTTTTTTTCCCCAAAAGGACAGTTCATCAAATGAGTTACATTATTTATATGTGCACATAAATATATATCATGGGAAGTTTACTCAACTGAGACCAGACACGTTGAAATTTTAATGGGTTTATGAACCCACTTTTATTGATTTTTGCATGACAACTTCGCAGCATAAACATTTATGTTTATCCAAGCTGATAATATGTAACGACCAACAGCAGCGCACGGGTGCGGGGACTGGCACATTTTATGTTCATCAATTGCCTCTCGCATGTCGCCACGGATAAACGGCCACCCAGTACGGTTTTTAAAATAATGCTTCAGTGTCCTTGTCGCCATGGCAACAAGTAAGAGTGGCATATATACAATCACTATCTGCTCAAGAAACGTTTCCAACTCCATGAATGGAATCAAACTGTATAGCATTAATTCCATCAGGCCATGTCCATTTCAGGGCTCTCACCGCGAAAATATGGTTTCGATCCCTTATCCCTGGGGTATATGTGTTAGACTAAGTGACATTGGGCCAAATTTCTCTTCGAGTACTTTGGCTTTCCCCTGTCAATCATCATTTCACTAACGGTCCACATTCACTATTATTCATAACCCATCCAAGCTGCTGGGTCTGTATATTGACAGCAAAACTAAATGCACAATAAAAACACTTTTTCTTATATGTGAATTCGTGGAAAACATTTTTGATACATACAAAGCATTATTTGGACAATAGTATTTGCACTTACAAATAATTCAGAACTGACTAAAATGACAAATATTTTGTATGGAATCTGGCTTACAAAGAATTTTATATGCTGCATGTGGACAGCGTTGGTGCTTGCGGGATCCGCCTAGACACATGCCGTACATTACGCATTACAGCAGTTCTCCGGAATCAAGATAACTTTGAAAACTCTCATCTTTCAGAATCTCAAATTTTGATGGAGGGATTAATCACAATCGCGAACAAACTTAGGATACTCGACAATGCAGCCTAGTTTCGAACCCGGCACCTCCTGAATACAAATCAGAACCCTTAATACATGAGCCAATTCGCTTTGAAATTTCTTCCTGTGCTTAGATATATGCTGAAGAAATGTGGGAAATTAAACATTATTTAAAAATTCTGCTCCTATTTCACAAGAAACGCAGTTCTTCTCCATTGCAGAGTCAAAGACTTAATGGTGCACAGGGACAAGAAACACTGGCTTTTCTGAGGACAAGACAAACATATAACTACATCCTGTTGGAAAAGTGCATAGTTAATTTTATGTTAAAGCAGATGGCACATTGTAACAACCGACATTAAAGAGCCTGATAGACAATGTAGTCTATATTATTTTCCTTTAATATTCGTATTTAGGCATTAAGCCGATCCCAGTGGCCGTGCGGTCTAAGGCGTGGGCTGCGGCCGCTCGCTTACTAGGATTGTGGGTTCGAATCCCGCCTAGGGCATGGATGTCTGTCTATTGTGATTGTTGTGTGTTGTTAGGTAGAGGACTCTGCGACGAGCTGGTCCCTCGTCCAGAGGAGTCCTGCCGAAGAGTGGTGTGTCTAAAAAGTGTGATCGGAAGCCTCGAAAAAAAAATGAGGCAGCCTAGGCCCCCAAGGGGCTGTCGAGCATTAAAAAAAATTTAGGCATTAAATGTTTACACTTATTTTTTACAGCATGTACTCCTACTCGGTTCTTCGCCTGGCTCAGGATAGGGACAGGTGGCGGGCTGTTGCCAATGTGGTAATGGACCACTGGGTTCCATAAAATGTTTGGAGTTTCTTGACTAGCTGAGGGCCAGTTAGCTTCTCAAGAAGGTTTCTGCTCCATGGAGATAGTATTCACATTAGAGCTTTAGATACCGAAGTTTCTTGTAGAACTGAAATCCCATTCGTCTGGCATGTTACGTCGTGTACATTGGCATACAGGTATCACTATTTATGGATCTTGTTGCCTCCATCTTCAGGGTCGTCATAAAGAGTGAGAAATTATTCTATATTTAACTTTTGAAACGAAAGTGGTTACTAGCCTACATGTACCACCAGCGTTGACAGTTAAAAAGTATATTTGCGCTCAAAGAATGTGCTTATGTAATTCGTGTGATTTTTAAAGTAATCAGTGATTGCTTCCCTACGATTTATATTTGTAATGAGTAATCAACGCGATTTCTGTGAACTAGGGACTGAATTTTTGGCCACTACGCAAAACTGGAAAAACTAATTTAGCTGCGTCATGTGTCTGTCCGTCCGTCCTTCTGTCCGCATGGAAAGGACGGATTTTCATGAAATTTGATAATTGAGTATTTTTCGAAAATCTGTCGAGAAAATTTAAGTTTCATTAAAATATGAGAAGAATAACGGGTACTTTATATAAAGACGTATATAATTTATGGTAATATCTCGCTCAATTCTTAGATTGAGAAATTTTTCAGACAAACGTTGTAGAGAAAGTCAAAACACACATTTTATGTTCAACAACTTTTTCCGAAAATCGTGCCGTTTATAGGATAATGTGGAAAAATATGGCACAGCCAGACAGGCCACAGATGACAATAATACGACGCATGCACATTGCGATGCTGGATAACTAAGGCTACAGACACACACTCAGAATATGAAGTACTTATTGCTTTAGCACGGCAACAATTGTTGCACTAAAGCGCCTCAATGGTATGTTTATACGTACATTGCCTGTCTTGTTAAATATTGTGTAGATGGACTTCAGGCTGCAAAGTTCTGAACAAGCAGTGCACATGCACTGATGATTCATAGATGTAGACATGAAATAATGAATGAGATTATGCAGTTACATACATATATATATATATATATATATATATATACGTATTTGCTCAACTTCTCTCATTTCTTCGCCTTTCTTTTTCCTCGATTTATTGCACCCCGCCCCGAGTACAAAATTTGCATATTACGTGTAGATGAGAGCGCGAAGTGAAACGAGATCATTTATACTAGACAACACATCCTTACCACACTGATGTGCACCCGACAGTGACGTCACTTTCACCGTGTTCCATCAAATACCTGTTATCTCTGCTATAGTTGATTTTCTCCTTTTCCACTTACTGCATAGATCATGTTACTTGATTTATATTAATTTGTACATCGTCATTATAATGGGCAATGCAGGAGAAAATATTTTCATCACTGAAACATGAAGTTCAACTATATACAATTTAAATATTTGTTTCCTAACTACAGAAATGACGCTGTTTTTCGATTACAAACACCAATATATTAATACTGTTGAGGAAAATATTCGGTGTTCTCTTTGAGAATTGCATGGAAAGCATAAATACATTGTGGACAAAAATAAGGGTTCCTTGAAAGGTTAAGGCCGGTGGTACATACAGTAAGCACTGTGCTTTAAAAGCTTAAACCATCACACGATTTATATGGAGATCTGATTTTGCGAGGGACAGAGCTTTTATCCTTTCCCGGTAACGTATAGACTATTGAAAAATATGCTCAGTCTCTTCTAATGAATGGAATAATTTAACAATGAAATGGAAAATAAAACCTACAATTTAAAGGCAAACAGACCACATAAATGTATTTAGTTTCTGTTCGTATATACCTAATTATATTCTGCACTGAGCTTCCTGAAATTTAATTTTGAAGGTGCATTCCCTATTGAAATGGCGAAGAATCGAATTCTATGCAGTAAAAAAGTTATATCAGGAGTATTTTCAAATACTGAAACAAAAAGTACAACGGCAAAGCTTTACCTTTGTTTAAGCACCATGCTATGAGATGTTGGTAGACTAAATGCAAAACTGCACGCATTCTTATTTGTAACAGCAGATGTTGATGAGTGTTCAATGTCGATGTCCTACCACGATAAGAGCACTGGTACTCTTCGATAGGAGGCTGCGTGGGCCCGAGAGCAGAAAGAAAGAAAGACCATATCTTATTCGATAATGTTTAGTCTGGATTCTTGGTGTATCAAAGTTCTTAAAAAAAACTGAATAAAGAGCAATAGAGAGAGCTGAGATTACGATTGATCATAAATTTTGGAATAATGTTCTATTAGAATATCCGGATCGAAGTAAAAATGCCTGGCTCTGAAAAGAATCAGGTTGTTGTGCGTTTAAAATTCCCTAATTCCAAAGGCATTCTCTTTAAAGTAAAATCTCCCTTGTGGAATCCAGACTTTATTCCTAACGGTCTTACCTCAGTTTGCTTGACACCACTACCTCATAACTTCAGCTAAAATAACGTAAATTCCCATTCCCCAGCGAGAACGATTAATGCATTCTTCCACGCTGTTCCATAATCGTTTAAGGATTTATAAAATTTAAAACGGAGGCAGGTTAATTTTTCTTCCGTCGCAGAATGTCCGTAAATTTCATGCGCCACATTTTGGTACAGCAAGTGGATTACGCCACACAAGCACTGATATTCGTTTATAGGAAATAAAAAGAGCGTGGAGTAAGACAGGTGAAAGCAATCGTCTGGTATGGAAGTGTCTAACCTTAATTTGTTCACCCAAGAAAGCCAAGGCTATATCCCAGAGTCAACAAATTCAACGCTCGTGTCAGTCTCAAGCACATAATTTTCATTCTCTAGTATTACAAATAATATTTATGAGTGCCGATATAGAGTGGAAAGCATTCCTGATCTGTATTTTGGAGGTCACGGGTTTTAATCTCAAAAGGAATACGAGTTATTCTGAGGATTTTCGTTGTCTTCCGCTCTCCCTTCACTCAGATGCTGGGTAAAACGTAATCCCTATACAGGCCTGGACAGGCTTTTAGGGCTCCAGGAGTTCGAGGCACCCAAAATTTTTAGACAATCGGCACATAAAAGTGGCAAGGTTATCAGCCCTACGCACCGGCCGCCTTTATCCCCCACCCTCCTCAGGAGACACCCCTGGTAGTTATTTCTGTTAGCGGCTGAATAGACGCCAGGGCCAAGGTGCTGAGATAGTACCTCGAAACTTATTAGGCCGCCCGTGCTACTTCCTTCCTAATTTATTATCATTTACTAATAATCTTACCATCGGACGCCGTGTAGTCTGCAGAGTTGTTAAATAAGGGATAAATAAAATAAACAACACTATCACAATCCGAATTTCATGCACATTTAAAATAAAATCCTATAAGGTTATAGATATTGTAACCGAATTTACTCAACGACGCATTAGTAGGGTGATGGATTATAGAATGTGGAATTACAGCTGGTTATGAATTGGGAATGGGGCACGCGGTGGCGCAGTTGGTTGAGGCACTGCGCTACAAACCGGAACGTCGCGGGTTCGATTCCCGATGGTGTCACTGGAAGTTTTCATTGACATAATCGTTTCGGTCGCACTATGGCCCTGGGGTCGACTCAGCTTCTAACAGAAATGAGTACCAGGAATCTTTCCTGGGGGGGTAAAGGTGGCCGGTGCGTAGGGCTGACAACATTACCACCTTCATGTGCCGATTGTCTAAAAATCTGGGAGCCTCGACCTCCTGGGACCCTAAGGGCCTGTCAAGGCCTGTAAGTATTTTAAGGCGGTACCCGATAATTGTTATGATCAGACTGAGGAAAACCACTCAAAATGTATGGTAGCCGGGCTCAAGGTAATATTCGAACTCATAGCCTCCCGAATGGGAAGCAGAATTTGTATCAAATACTGCACGATTTCCCTTTAAACTGTAAATTCTTATCTTTAAAAGGAGCCCATCACGTCTTATTGTTTTATATAAATTTTTATAAATGTACAACCAGAGTTTAACGGCCTGCCCCAGATTCGAGCATACATTCAAATTTTGAGTGCACCGGGTGTCCAGCAGCCTTCTTTTGCTATTGGTCAGTCCTCACTGCTGATTGTAATGAATGGTTAATTCCGCTGTTGGTTTATTTTTCAGTTTTGTTAAAGCAATTAATACTATACAAGGTTGGTACAATTCTTTTGTTGATCAGTGATGAGTCTCATTGGAAAAGTTACTTTCGTCGTTGGCTAGACTTGCTGGTATAGACTTTTCCGTGGTAGATCTTACAGATAAAATGGGATGAGTAGTTGACTTCTGCCATATTTGCCTGCATCAACACATCCGGCTAGCTACGTGGTGTCTGGGAAATGTTTGATTATGTCGCGATTTTCAATAAAGCCGGTGCCATGTCTAATTAATCTCCGGCTCTCACCAGGTATTTGTTGAGGTAACATCCAATGCTTATTGAAATCAGGCATTCAGGTGAATTACAGTATTTTCGCAATTGGGATTACAAAGAGTGAAATTAATTTTGAATGGCTTATGAAGAAGCAACAATCTTAATTTTATTGTGTCAGCAAGCCACGTGGAGCACATGCTCATTAATGTTCTACTAATTGTTGATTATTTATGTATTGGTGTTATAATTATTTCCTGGAATAATTACTTGTGAATTTAAATAATTTACCCATAATAGCAGACCAGCATATCTGTGTTGAATATACTCGGTGAGAAGTGCAAGTTTGCAAATTTTAAGAGGTAGCTTAAACAGGGGTGCCCAAAGCGATACCGAAATATATTTGAAGCATATTTCCTATCCAATTTCCAATATCCCATATGTAATTAAGAACCGAGTTTGATAATTTATTTACAAAACTACCCGGTTGCAGAAACTACCCTAGTAACCAAAAAGATTACTAGATTACCCTAACCCATCAAGCATTCCGATGATAAAGAACGACGCCGAAGTCATGTTACCACACCTGTAAACTATTCCTTAAAAAAGTAGGTATTATAGTATTGTTAATTTACTGCAGGTGATTTCTGTAACTTACATCATCGATTAAACGTCTAACCAACCCCAGGAATAAAGGTGACAAGCTGACAGATGCCTATGTGTTCAACAAATTTACCTCCTCTTTATGTAAAAAAAACGCCGTCACTGGATCAGATCCTGAGACTGCTGAAGTTTGATTGTAAGTTTTAATATTATATCTATACTTATACACCGGTCCTGTAAACAACTCTTCACTTTAAGTTTTCGAAACAAAATTCCACATGCTTGAAATCTCCCCCCATTCAGAAAGTTTGTCCCTATTGTGTCACTTCCGTTTTTTGATATAACGGGCTTTGATAAGAATTACAGGAAACTACACAGACAAAAAGTCAATTCCGTATGAAATTTTAAGTTTCGTGTAAAGAATGCACAAAATCGGGACACTAGTGTGCGTCCTGTGCACGAAACTCTTAGCATTAAGAGATCTAGAGCATTTCGTATGTGCCCGTTCGCCTGTCCATCTGTATGTCACATCAGGAGAAGGGTTGAAAGAATTTTTATGAAACGTGGTACAAATTTTATGCCACTGGAGGCCACCCACCGCCGCACTGCTTAATTTCCTGTGATGAGTAATAAAAAGCTAACGGGCAAGCGAAATCCTGAGGCTCTAGAGACGCGAGCGCCATGGATTACTAGATACTGGAATGATGTATGCTAATAGGTGTTCGAAAAGAATGCACTTTTTGTGGTAATATTTGTTAATGTAAAACTACAAAAAGAGGGGCTGCAAGAAATCTACACTTAGCGCTCGGTTTGATGAAGATAATGAACCATTGAAGCCGTCACTTTTTATTTGGTATATACAGAGATTATAAACACAATAAAAAATTCTAAATAAAACCCTGTTTGAAAAAGGTGGAAATCAAGAATATTATTTAGAGGTTAATTATTGATAACATGGTGGCGTTGCAAATTTTTTGGCTTATGCGATAAAAATTTAAGTAGAAAAGTTTCGCACTTAAATTTCAATTCCCCAGAACATAATAATAATAATAATAATAATAATAATAATCCGTGTTTAGAGAACTCCACCTATAAACTGTATTATGACAGGTCCATAACAACTGATCGAAATATCCATAACAATAGACCGGACTAGTTTTTTTCCAATGGCTCGACAACCCCTTGGGGGCCTAGGCCGCCTCATTTTTCGAGGCTTCACGATCACACACTTTTTAGACACACCACACTCGGTAGGACTCCTCTGAACGAGGGACCATCTCGTCGCAGAGACCTCTACCTGAAAACACTCACAAGAGACAGACATCCATGCCCTAGCCGGGATTCGAACCCACAATCCCAGTAAGCGAGCGGCCGTAGACCCACGCCTTAGAACGCGCGGCCCGGACACAGTTATACTTGACAAAACCATCAATAGACGTAGCAATTCCTAACAGTCACAACCTTCACAGCACCATCATCGAGAAACTCCAAAAGTATACAGACTTGAAAGAAGATCTTATAAGAATATGGCAACTGAAAACGGCCTACGCGAGCATAATACCATCTAGTACTGTCCACAACTGGTATTTTTTCAACAAACTGCACGAAAGTTTAAAACTGCTTTATCTTCGCCCTGCTCTATACATTCTAATGCAGAAACATGCCGTATAGTCAGATAATTTTTGGCAGAAGAGTGAATAAAAAGTGCTTAGTCAGTGAGACCCGTATCGTTTTGAGAACCAGCTAAACTGCCGTGAAGTAAAGAATAGGATAACAATAATAAAACAATAATAATAATAATAATAATGACATCGCATATTAAGAAAGAGAACTTATACATGGCTAAGATTTAAACCTAGGACCATGTGTATAGGAGTTCAGCACGCTAGCACATGAGCTAAACTGCCTAAATATGGGTTATTACAATAAATGTTTTCTATAATTTGAAATAAAAAATGTTTTGGTTATGGTTAAATTTTCCTCTAAAATTAACAAATGCAAAGAATGCACAAGGAACTTCTGCGCGTACTCAAATGTACTATAGTAAGGACAGAAATACAAATCAGTTCCTAGTCTACAGCGAACACAGTCGTTTCTATTTTAAAGACTAATGGTTTAATGCTGGTTGGTGAAATAGTGGCTGTTTATTGCGAAGATTGTGCGAGAGACATAACACAGTATCTAATGGCTGTTTATTGCGAAGATTGTACGAGAGACATAACACAGTATCTAATGGCTGTTTATTGCGAAGATTGTAAGAGAGACATAAAACAGTCTCTAATGGCTGTTTATTGCGAGGATTGTACGAGAGACATAACACAGTATCTAATGGCTGTTTATTGCGAAGATTGTACGAGAGACATAAAACAGTCTCTAATGGCTGTTTATTGCGAAGATTGTACGAGAGACATAAAACAGTCTCTAATGGCTGTTTATTGCGAAGATTGTACGAGAGACATAACACAGTCTCTAATGGTTGTTTATTGCGAAGATTGTACGAGAGACATAAAACAGTCTCTAATGGCTGTTTATTGCAAAGATTGTTAGAGAGACATAACACAGTATCTAATGGCTGTTTATTGCGAAGATTGTACGAGAGACATAAAACAGTCTCTAATGGCTGTTTATTGCGAAGATTGTACGAGAGACATAACACAGAATCTAACGTTAAACCTAGTGGTAGCTGCTGTGCTTTCACATCCTCAAGATTAGTCCTTGTTTTACACACTGCGTGCTTTAAGGTTAAAATAATCCGCATTTATCCACAGAGGATACTGTAGTTTCTTGTGATTCTCAGAATATTCAGCGATTATTATCCTGAATAGCATTAACCGATAGGGCTTTATAATGCAAACAGTGTGTTTTTTTACGGTAGGAACTGAAGTGTTATACATTAACTAGATTAATTTAAAGCTGTAAGGTGTTCAACGAGTTAAAAAGATACTTGTTCTGAGGTATTACATTTATTTAATAATTTGTAATTTATTTCACGACGCCGGCAGTAACTCAGACCACATTGAATCGAGTCGGCCAATATGAGTTAAGTCACAGTTCTCAAACATATATATTGATCAGGATATGTTACAAATGACTATCTAGATCAGACGGGGAAGGATGAAGGCCCAGGCTGAGAGATGAATCGGCAGAAGGACAAACCGAAACTAATTAGATGTATTACAAGAGCACAGCTGAATTATTCTTACTACAATCAATATCTAGCCACCATCACACTTGGTTCTTCTCTTTCTTCATTCTTTGTCTCGTCTGCCCTCCTTTCTCGGCTGTATTCTGTTACCATGCCATTAGGATTCTTCGCGTTATTTGCCGGAATATTTCCGTCGTCTTCGTAAGTAATATTTTCGTTTGTTTCTCTGTCTCTGCGTTTTGCCTGCGGTCAATTAATCACCTAATGTATCTGTTCTACGAATTCACACTTCGGCCTCCATTCTCAGCGCCATTATATATCTCTCATTACATCTTTATTACGTTTCCTCGTTTTCACAATTAACGGCTACATTCCACGGATACAATATTTTATGTTCAAGTGACACTGTACCTCAATTAAACAAGCTATTTTCTGTTGCATAATATTTTTAGTTACCTATCTTTATTTATTCCCTTTTGTCACAGACTAGATAATTTATATACCACTAATAACAGTACCGTAGGAGCAAATAACTGACTCACGTATTAGTACAAACTCTCGTCTCATATAGCAAACACTCCTTTCTTATTTGACTTCAAATGTATAGGAAATGTGAAAATAATATCTCGTCATATGCAAATTACGTTCTGTTTGAATAACATTCAGCTTCTTATTTGTGACTGTTGTATTAAGGGAGATAATAAAGTGTGTTATGTCTACACCCGGGGTCTCAAGCACAACGGTACGCGGCCTAAACGAATAATCTTGAAGTTTGCGCCGGGCTGCACGTCATTATGCAATAAACAGTTTGTGTTTTGTTTAAAATTAAACGCACCATAAAGAATATATCACACTTTAATAACAAAACTGGTGCATATATATGTATATTTTTTTAAATTTTTAATTGAATTCTAATATAATTTATTTAATTTTTGCTGTTAAATTATTAACGATAATTTTAATAATTTTAAGAATTTCAGTAATTTTAATATATATAAAAATATTTTAATAATTTTAACTTTAAAACTTTAGTTCATTGTTATCTCTTTGTTGACGTAACAATTACATTACCACCCACGGACAGCAAACTTGTTTAAGGTTTAATGGCCTGTGACGAAAAATATTTTGAATTATTTACATAAAAATCTTCTGACACTCCGAGCCACATTCTACTCGTATAGTTATAATAAGTTAGGGAGAGAGCCGCATAAAATGACGGGGCTGGACATGCGTTCCGGAGCGACGGTTCGTATAAACCAATTACAAGGAGAAGGGTGACGCAGTGAAACTAAATACCCGACCCTCCCTCTTATCTCCTGGGTGACCAAAACACATATATCCCCAAATTCTGTTTTTCTTTGCCGTTTTATGGACTTAGTCTTAGCCACAGCACAGTGTGTTGAAACCAGCCACGTCTAAATAATACTGTATTATACACTGGTATATATTACGCACCTACATTCACCTGACATATTAACATAGCACTACTCATTTTATACTACTGTTGGCAGTCCTATAATTGTAACAAATTTCAATAAAAATAAAATACATAATACGCATTAATTCATGGAGGATGGAAAGTGAGGCGAAGTGTAATTGTTCTTTGAATCATCCTGTGTTGTGGTGAAGGTTACGATATACTGCAAACACGATTTCGGTAAAATTCGCAGAATTAGTCAATGGGCGTTTGAAGGAAATCCTGGACGTCTAGACAGCACGTCTCACACAATGACTCCAATGCAGTAAAGAATTTTTATAGCCCATTATGTTTCATATGTCAGTCAAGTCTAGAGTATCCACGAACCAACGCCAGCAATTGCCTTGACCTCTCTCCAAGTCTTTCTCACTCTTTCAATATCTTCCTCTATCATTCTCCTGCAACTCCTTCTACGACTTCCTCTACTACTTCATTCTCGGGGGTTCCAAGGCAGAGGACTCCTTCCTCAGGGTATCTCCGATCCATTTCCGCAACTTGTTTCTCTTGTGAACGCCTCCACACTTTTTCATTTGAAAAACGTTGGGCCAGAAATCTTAAAAATTTTCCTAAGTCACTTGTTTAGAAATTTTTGCAGGTCCCTTGTGTTTCTCTTAGTAACCTCCCGTGTTTTCGCACCAATAAGGAAGAACAGACACTACTTATAAAAATTCTCAACTTTGTTGCAACAGTTATCTCCCTAATATTCCTAACTCGATAAATTTGAATAAAAGCTGAATTTCCCATCTGACCCCCTATTTTCACATTTTCCTCTGCCCCACCAATGTTGGTCACCACACAGTCCAAGTATGAAAATTTGTTTACCTCTTCAATATCACTCTCATTTATTTTTAATCTTTTGCGTTTTTTGCATTCATTCTAAGTTTTCTCACAATCTGTAATTCTTTTCCGTTTTATGTTTCATGTGAATAAAAGGGAAAGTATATTTACTAAACTGCACTGAATGAAGGCATTGAGAGATGGGCCGTACAGTTCAGTTCATCAGTTGGAAAACACAAGTATTCGAATAATTCAGTTCCGTCGATTACCACTGATGGCTAATAGCGTAGAAGGCACTGGACCTACTACAACTGTACTTGACTTAGTTCTTAACTCACTTTTCTAAGCTTTGTTTCTGAACTTCGAGTTTTAAGCACAGCTCATCGCTCTTTGACTTTAAAATTTAACTTTTGAAAATGGAGGTACTATGTTTCTCCGAAATGTTTGGACCCAGATACCCCGTCTACATTGCGCCACAACCTAAATCGTCAACACAGGAAAATGCTGAAGTTTTATACTACTTCTTGAAGTCTGAACTTCATATACAGTGCGAAAATTCAGTGCAGCTACGTTATCGGTACCTGCATCTGTTTTTGTTGTGTAGACGGTAGGGTGATAGATCGGTGAATGGCGAATTGAAAAGATTTAGAAGGAAGCGGGCGTGGCCTAATCGATTTACTATCCCTGAATTTGCCTGGAGGGACTCCGGTAAACCACAGAAATCTTCACTCAGGATAGTTGGTGTTCTAGATAAGATTCAATCCGGAAACCTTCCGAATACAAGCCCAGAAATTGCCGCTACACCCAACTGCTCATCATTCTCTATATAGCCTATATATTACGTACATTCCATTACATAGCAGTCAAAGAAATAGAAATGACTCTGTTTAATGGAGCCGTAAACTTAACTTTGTGAATCCCGTATTCCTCTCCTGCTTTTGCCTTTCGCTCTTTTGCTACTTTGTCTTCGGATTGCTTGGTTGGCGCATCTGTTTATGATCTGATAGTATGAATGGAAACAACGTTCCACAAACAGAGTTTTCCGTCGTCAGGCAAACATTTGTTGAGGTACGTACCAAGATGTGTCCGACAGATGTAGCAAACTCTAGTCACTAGGCAAAGTCAAGAAACTCAGTAATCTACACAAATTATAACACACCAACGTCAGAAAACTTAAGAACGGACGTTTTGCAAGAGTTGAGGTTCTCGCAGAAGTGTTGAAACAGATGCAGTTGTTCTGGGATATGATGCCGTGACGACAGGCAATGGCTACCGATTGTTTAGAAACCGAATCTGAAGGCAGCAATCTCCTCTGAAACGTCGGTAACTACTTACCAATTGACAAGGCGTCATGTCCCACAAGACCGAACTCTACAATTTGCTTTTCCTTTTCCTTCCTGGTCCTTGCAGCTTTGAACCTGTACGTCCAAGCACCACTTTTGTAAGTCAACAACGCTATTTATACAAGTGCAGTTTCCTTTACATCCGTCTCCATAAGATCATACTCGTCACCAATGGATTTTTAACATCGTTTTATTTTCTCCAAAAACGCCCAGACCAGCTCTCGCGCCCACCCAGGCTCCTATTCAAAGGGTACCGGAGATTTTCCCCGGGAGTAAAGTGGACGGGACGTGAAATTAACCCCTCACCTCCATCTAGTGCCAAGTTAAGAAAGAGTGGAGCTATACCTCTACTTCCCCGAATGCCTTCATGGCGTCGAAAGAGAAAATTTTGTTTTTTACTGCAGTCTACTATATTGTTCTGCCCGTATTATGCTGTAACTAGCAACGATCCCGTTGTACGACGAGGTCAGTATATTGTCTGCGCGCTAATCCACGGCTTCTCTAGCTACCCATTTCCACTGACAACCTTTCAACTGATCAGTTCATATAAATTAAAATCCCAGAGGGAGAAAGTAAAATTATAATTAACAGAATATTTACGCCATCAATTTGACAGGTTATTAAGGGACAGCTTGACAGATTTTATCGGTAAATTACGATGCTACAATGCCGACCGAAGCATAGGTACTCTTGACTGTTTCACGACGTACTGTCTTCGGGAATCACTGACATCTGACGTTTCATCTTCAAGAAAAAACTGGCTGTGACTCAATCATTTAACCACAAACCAAGCACATTATACTCGTAAGTGCCTATGTAAGTAGATACGTTAAGAGCAACTAGAAAAGTATAACACCATCTAGAATGCACAAGTCACTCGCCTTCCTATAGCTCTGTCTATTTAAATTTATAACCGCTGTTCTAATCAGCAAATCCAACTATTAGTCTTGCAATAGCGCAAAACTTGATTCCCGAAGAGATAAACATATCGCCATTTTTCTAACTCTACAGTTATACGTTATCCATGCAGCCTTAACGCATTCTAACATCTGTATCTACGCCAGGGGTAGACACTTTCAAAATACACCGTGGTTGTTTCTCTTGTCTTGCGGTTCTACATAAGAGTACGAAATAAGCATATCACGCAGCATTTGAGGTTTTCACATAGATGTTGCTGAATGTTCAGGCTTTCTAGCACGTGAAGCTGTGTCCTTGGGTGAACTGCTCCCTTCACCTTCACGTTCAAGCAGTCCAAGAAGACTAGACTGCTTGACCTTGAATATGAAGGCACCACGATCCTTCGAAACGTCGGGAACTACTCGCCCAACGACGTAAAGTCACGTCCCAAGAGACTTGAATCTGAGGCACGCCATGTCAATCTCTCCGCCCATATATATGTCCAATTGACAGCCTGTTTGCCACCGAGATAGGATCATAATATATATTTAATTTAACTAGTAGTAACTTGTACCTAGCATCACGGTAGCAAAACCCAACATTTGACATGACCCTGAACCGCTTGCGCTTATATCCCATCCCCACAACCTAATTCAACAAGACACATCTTAATATGACCTCGAACCTCCTTCTCGAACTTCCAAGCGGGTGATTTTAAAGGCGTTTCCTGACTAACAGCATGTTAAAAATATAAATCTGATAAAATCGCCATTAGTCGGAATGGTTATTAGTGAAAATACACTTTATTTACATCAATATAAATTAAAAGAGTAAAACTTGCCCCGTATTATTGCTAAATGCGGTAGGATATGCAAAATGAAAAAAGACTTCAAACTTTTAATCAATAAATATCTTACGCAGCAGTTGTAATACAATACTTTATTTTGCAACATCGCACCATTTTCAAATCAACGTCCCATGCTGCAAATAATTTCTATTGCAGTCAGGCTCTCTCCTGTTCGAGGATGCGCCTTTCACTAAGGAATGGCTTTCGAACACTAACGTACGTAACCGGAAACTAAATGTCAAGCGGATACGTATCAGCCGTCATTCCTTAAAATGTTAACTATCCGACCACACAACTGTTTTTCTGGCACTATAAAGTCAACTCCAGTAATATCAAAGTAAGTCACCGGACATGAACCCCAGACAATTCCGTACGCCTCCCAGCCTCATAATTCACTTCCCTAAGACAATTTTTTAAATCCGCAAGGTGAAAGATCGAGAGACTGAAATAGCATTGAAAGGGTCTTAGGGGAAGTCGGTTCAGATTATGTGGACTGGAATAAACATGTCACAGGGTGGGTTATAGTAGTGGGCTTTTCCTGCTGGTGACTTTTTTTTTGCGTGGTGAAGGGCCCCGCAGCAGATGCTACGGACGCACCGCAGCCTTAAGGCTTGTTGTGCAACCCCTGTGATAAAGATGAGCAGTTTTCTTACCAAGTTTCACAATTAATGGAGCACCAGTGGAATGAAATTGACAGGAGAAAACCGACAACTCGGAGAAAAACCTGTCCAAGTGCCACTTTGTCCACCACAAATCTCACATGGACTGACCCGGGATCGAACCCGGGCTCCGCGGTGAGAGGCCGGCGACTAACCGCCTGAGCCATGGCACGGCCCTGCTGGTGACGTTGATACTTCAGGTTATATAACAAAAAAATTATTGGATGTACCTTAATATTATCCCCTTTCCGTAATATCGATCATATTTCATATTCATTCAAGAACTGCCTTTATCAAATCTTAGTACAGAGGATCTCTTTTACCTTGTTCCTGAGTGCGGCAGCTGTCAAGGGATGTTCCGGCATATGAGACACGATAGAAAAAGATACTCCGTATTTTGAACACTCTGCAACCTGTACAGAATGAATTCAGTTCTTCCAGATAATTTTTATGGAACTTCCCTGGCATTTTGATAAGCATTTTGGGAAGTCATGCCTCGTACACAGTGTGCAGATTCACTTGGATTGCAAACCCATCGTGTTAATAGAGTCGATATTTTTAAACTTACAACAAAGTCTAGGCTAGAACACGGCTCTTTGTCTTCAGCCTATTTTTGTTCTTAAAGCGACATACTATAGAGATGAAAATCACACTAGCCAGCTAGCCGGCGTTACAGCAGGAATTTTGTGTGACTTCTTGCTTAGACGCGAAAACGACAAAAATACGAGAACAAGGCAATGAAACTGGCGGTAAACATAAAAGATTAAAGTGGAGGGGAGACAAAAGAAATGAAGGACGGAGTTACGAAACGAAAGATAAATACAAGTAAGAACCTTGTTGGAAGCAAAACAGCCCATGTAAGTCCCACACATCGCCAGTGCGTCTGTCCCTTCCTTCTGCTACTAGGCGCCACTTCTGAAAGACCATCCGCAAATAGCCTACCCCTCAAAATCGCTCCCATATTCAACTGTCTGCAGTGTCCATGAAGACAGTATTTATATACAAAAAAAAAAACAACTAGTTTTCTCCCCCTCTACCATTTGTTCTTTGTATTCCTTCCCCTGTTGCCTTGCATGGACTTCTTTACGACTATTATTTCCATCTTAAGACTTGGACCCGCCCAAGCCTGAAGTCTCATTTCATGGTTTTATGGGAACTGCTAGTGAAAAAGTCAAGAATGTCAGTCCTTGTTGCTGATCCATCCATTTATTCAGTCAGTCAGTCACTAAGTCATCCAGATCCTGAGCATGATGACACAGCTTCATAACAACAGTGTTCTAATAGCTTTGGGCGGTTAATTCCGTTATCGATGGATCTCTGCCCGAAAATCGCAAATAGGCGTACATTTCTTCTTCAAAGCATCCAGCCTGGTTCTGGGGCCCATCCAGCCTCCCTTTCAATGAATACCGGCGACGCCATTTTCGAGTGTAAAGCAGCCGGGGCGTGAAGCTCACATCTCACATCTCACCTCCATCTAGTGTCGAAGTTGAGAATAAGTGAAACTATACCTCCATTCCCCCATATACCTTTATGGTGTACACAACGACCACCTTACCTTTAATACTTCCGGATATAGTTTTCAAGCTGCTGTCCACGAAATATGGAGTTCTGCAAGGGGGTTGCTGATGGATGTTGTAATGACAGGCTCCATACACTGCAACAAAAACCGACTAGAAGTTTATGGGCTCATCCACGGCTAATAAGAAATATATACAATTAAAATGTTGGTACATCTCCACCTTCAGATGAAAGGAAAGTGTAGGCCTGCCTACTACGTTAGGGTGGTTGAGTAAGATATAGGGAGGAAATTTAACGTTAAAATTACCAACATTATACGTTATCAGGAAGAAAAATATTTAGACTGTGGCCTTCTGGATTACGACGCCATTTATTCTTGTAGGTAGTTGCAATCCTTTCGGAGGAACATTCTGTCTTCTTCTTCAGCACTGAAGTAGACGGTAGCACGTAATAATTACACTATTCTATTTGTTTAATGTACTCGTAAAGCCGTATTTCTCGCGATTTGCCCGAAAGGAAATTCAGACAGTCGTCACATACCACAAACATTCAAAATTCAAAACACGTCTGAAGCATAGAAGGTAATGAACCCCTGCCAGAGGGTCGCAAAGTAAGAAAGTTCAGAAACTCTGCTCTACACGAGAAGAATACGAAGGATTCCCTTCCATTTCTTAAATAGTGGACTCACCTTTATCAAGTGCTCTTTCTTTACACAAAACGCCACAGAAATTATTCCATTACAGGAGATGGAAAAGCAAAAGCAGGAGAGAGAACATAGTAGAAGTACAGAAATTAAACAGAATGTGTTATTTATTCTAAATTGCCTCCCACGTCGTTCTGACTGCTGCGCTCTAACCGTCACCGCTACAAAACGAATTACAGTGTTACTGCTTCTTCCTGCCCGAAAGAAGTCCATGTACCAGCTCCTCCCTTCCGCTGGATTAGTTTTATTATCTTTACTTTCGAACTTTGTCGAAGTTTTATGCGTTCAACAATATTACACTATTTTATTACTAGTAAAAATAAACTCAGAAGAATTCATACTTCCGCCGCGGTGTAAATGAGATGCTATGCAGCGTAGATTGTTAGGCAGTTACCGACGTTTTGGTGCAACGTATCAGTCACATCTTCAAGGGTTAAGCAGTAGAAGAAGACAGGACCGATCGGTTGTCCCGAAACGTCGATAACTAACCACCAATTTACACTGCGTAACATCCCAGAAGAGCGAAGATCTCAAACTTGGAAGAGCAAACAAAATCACTATATGAAAACGCGGTATCTTTTCAAGAACGGTATTTTTTCTGGAAAACTAAGAGGTAGTTGTGACATTGCAAACAAAGAATTTGCAGCATATTTCAATCAATTCAATTCCAGAAACCTGAGAGGACATAGCTAAGACGACAAACTACAGAAATTTGCTAGTATACAGTTCAATATGCCAGCTTCTACTACGAAGTTTCTTGTAGACTTCTAACAGAAGAAAGGCTGCACGCGTCCTTAACCTTGACACAGGATGTAACTGACTTTCTTCCGATCTGATTTTACCTTCAGGAGATAAGAACTACCACTCTCATGAGCTTCAGAACCGTCATGGCAATAGCGGTAGAGAAAAACTCCAACATTCCCGCCACGGATTAGAGCCCGGCATACTGCACGTAATTTATCATTTTGCAAGCTGAACTCTCTAAGATCCATGGATGTTCTTTATTTTAAAATATTGTCGACTTAAACCTGACTAAAGTAAATTCTCACACCAAGTTACAAAGTGGAAAAAATAATGAATATAGACAAAAATTGAACTACCCATACTTGCTCCTTGGACAAATCCAAAATTTGAAAATCCCCCATTTCGTAGTTCTTAAAATTAAGAAACAAAGCCGTGACAGTAAAGTTTATAGCATTTAATTTTGGAATCGGAATATGTTAATGTCGTTAATAAACCGATAATTACACAGGCTTAGTAACTCAAGCTGCGGTTATTATAGATTGCAGTCCTTGAGCAAGATTCTCAAATCATGACTTCTCTCACTATAAGGCTACGTAAATATCTTAGGAAAAGAATGAGACTGCAATACCGATCTAAACATATGTACCCATCTACATAACTGTAGATTACTGCTACCATCGTCTGGTCCTGTTCATAAGTCATCATGGTTATAACGGTACACCAATTGAATTACTCGCATAATCTGCGAAAACCGCAGCTATAATACGCGAATGACCACTGTTCCTGTTGGATTATCAATATCCATTTTACTGGCATAAAACAAGAATTCTCGCTAATTCTTTCCAGGGGTACAAAATTATTGGTGTCGCTGTAAACCCGACACTTTTAGAGCTGGTAGGTTTACTCCGGACCACTGTGCTGCAGTGTGGCACAGTATCGCTTACTGAACATTTCCTGTCCTGTTGTGAAACACTACGTTGTTCAACCTGTCACTGGGAAACTTCCTACAGGCGTAGTGTAGCCATGACAATATGTTCACATATCACGCGGAAATACTTTCACAGTGACTAAACTATCATCCGTTAACCTCCAACCTACCACAGCATGATCACCTTTTCCTGATTTTCATCAGTCGTCGTCATCGTTGTCTTCATCATCATTATCATCATCAACAACAACAACACCATCTTCATCACCACCACCCCGCACAAATATGTTTGTAGTCGGACCTCTTCTACCTACTCATTGTAGTTGTAGAGGGTTATTGTTACACCAGATCACACACACACACACTTGGTACGACTCCCCTGGACGAGAGATCGGCCCGTCGCAGAAGCCTGTACCTGCACAACACACAACATTCACAACAGACAAACATCCATGCCCCGGCGGGATTCGACACCGCAGCCCAGCAAACGAGCGGCCGCAGACCTACGCCTTACACCCCGCGGCCACCGGAATCGGTCCCGTACAAATATACGTTTCAAAATTTTGGCAGCTTTGCTTTAATGCCTGACTATTCGGATCCTGTACCTTCCCTGACTGCTTCGTGGTATACGATGGCATTGGTATAGATCGCTTGTACTCACTCCGTATATGAAACCCTAAGAGTTGAAATTCTGTAATTATTCTCAACAGTTACAACCTACGTTTCACTAGGTGCTACATCCTGGACCTTTGTTGATAAAAATTACCTCTGGTTATATTGTCAAGGTATCTTTCAAGGTACTTTCAAGTCCATTGCTTACATATCAGTAACATTATGTTTACATATTATCCTTCAAGGCTATGGACTACAGTAAAAAATCACATCAATGGAAAGATTATCAGTGGAAATTATCACCACCACCACCACCAAAACCACCACCACCATCTTCTTCTTCTTGTTCTTAGTCCTCCTCCTACTCCTAATCTTTCATTCACAGCATAAAAAATCATATCATGACGTCATAACTCTGTTAATTTGACGTATTTTGTTTTATCCGATCCCTTGTATCATTCTTCAGCGCTTGTTAAAACAAATTTTTGGCACTCACTGGTGAATTTTTCTGTAACTTAATTACACAATACCCCCTCTTTCGCATTCGTATAATCATACATACAAGTTCACTTTCTGCGTTTTTTTTTGTGTCTATTTGTGGTATTACGCATATGTCACTTACATATAAGAACGGTACAAACATGGTTAAACGTTTAAAGATCCTTAATTATTATCCTTCCATATTCCGCTTCTAAGTGGCACAAATATTTCGACCAGTGATATATCATTGTGCACAATGCTTGTCACCGTTACGTCCTATAATGAATGTCGGCTTCAACACTACCAATCAATCTGCGCTAATTGTCGCTAACAAAACATTTCTTCTCGCACAGGGTTATGGGTAAACGCAATCAAGGTTTTCTTCTTACCAAGTGGCACAACAGACACCTGTACGTATGCTGGGGATGCGCGAATAAATGGACATACATTGTACGTCTTCACGTAAAATGGCCGTTATGTACTTCTGATGTTAGTCCAAATTTAAGTGGCTCTAAAATTTCTAGTAGAATTCATCAACATCAGATTTTATGAAAATCCATCCAGCGGTTGAGTTCTTTGACGCCAAAACATAGTAAGACGGACGGAGTTATTTTAATTGGCGCTCCGCAGGGATCCTAACGCGCCTGAAAATACGTTCCGGCCGATGGAGACTCGATTTTCTACGACTTTCAGAAAGTGTCACTAAATTCCAAAAATCTGTCTGTATGAAGGAATTGTTTACTTTCTTTTCACAATATGATATGTGTCCTTTCTGTGTCATACAGTAACGTGGCACATTCATCCCCATCTCTTCTATGAATTGACTCTGGTCTTTAAGAACTAAAACACAAGAATAAGCTTTCAAATTCTCCTTATTACGTTTTGCTTTTGGAGACAATGAAAGGAAATTCAGAAACAGAGAAATCGTTTGTAATTTTTGCCTCTACAGGGATCATGTTTATATCAAAGAAAATCTTGTTAAAAATTTCTTCCATGCAATCCCCAAAGTTCTGGCATTAGAATGTCTTTGTACTTCTTACTCTAGCACGTATCAGCTTATACCAAAGGAATAAAACAATAAAAAGGAAGACCAATATTTAAAAGTGACAAAACGTTCACTAGTAGCAAGAGGCGCTAATAGAGGGGTCAGAATTACATTGCTTAAATCACAAGGCACATAGCATGCATGGCAGGTTTGAGATAATCTGACAAATTTTACGCGAAAACTTGAAGGTAAAGAGCATTTTGATAGCAAAGGCAAATACTAAAGAATACATAAAATTGGTGATACGTTAATTAGTTAGTACACATCTATGCAGTTAACAATTTCTTCTTTGCGGCTAGAGGACCCTACTTTGTGTGTTTTCCCGTTACCCTCGTAAAGGCTGTAGCTTGCGTATTCCTCCAGCGCGTTTCCCTTATAAACTAGCAGCGTCGCTATTTTGTCTTCTCCTCGTGCGATCGGTTTCCCACCATGTAACAGTCCCCTACTCCTCAATCAAGTTTCTGAGTTTTCTTTCCTGAAACGAACAAAGTCTTATTCACACTTTTTTCTATAATTACCAGGTAGTTTGCCAGCCATAAAGCGTCACAGAAGGACAAACGTGAACTCACAACTTATGTCCAGTTTTCGAAATAGTGAAAATCAAGCATTTTCCCGCTCTTCTCTCTCCAAAAGGATTTTTGTTCTTAAATTTAGCCTAACATTTCTTATTCAACAAGCTCCTTTGGGAGAACAGATGGGATCAAGGATATTCTAAGCCTAATTTTCCCACACAGATTAAAGATGTATCCTAAGTTACGCAGACCTAGAATATTGAAAATTTAACGAAGGGTTAGCTAATCAGTAATTTCACGGTCATTTTTTTACTCAAAGTTTCAGTACTGTATTCACAAAATCCGCCATGGTCCCTATCCTGAGGCAAATGGTTCCAGTTCATATTCACGCACCACATTTCTCAAACATCCAATTCAAACTTCCCCCCATCTATTGCAACGTCTCCCAAGTGGTTACACTGATAGATCAGTGCCAAAAACGTGGCAGACAGTAGTGCACACGCACGCACGCACACACACACACCGTTATACCACAAATCTCTCTTCCTTAAAATAAACATAAAATAAGTTATATAAGCGTTTTCAGATTTATTTGCACCGGAACACTTTTGAGTTGTTAGAACTTGGCGGCTCTCCAAACCAAGAATAAATACATGTAAATAAAATGTGACGGAGCATATTTACGTCAATCTAAAATATAAGGAATGTCTAATCAGACATGTCGTAGCCTAGCGTAACGGACCTGAATTTGTTGGTTTTACATTAACTTTATTTTGAATTGTTTGGTTTGTGAACAGTAACTCAATAACACCTTTCGGTTCTTTCTTTCAACCACATTTTACAGATGTTCCATAAGTAGTTTAATAATGGTAGTGAAAATTCAATGTATCCCAAAACAAACGCAAAATCCTATTTCTTTCAAGAATGTGTTTTCGCTTAATGAAGAATAACGTAAAAGCAAATTTCTTTACTAAATTAGGTATCCGTGGAGCCCCTACAAATCGTTCTCGAAACTCATGCGCTCCGCGGATCGCAGCTGGGGACCCACTGGACTAAATGCTGTTACAATAATTCTCATTAAACACAGGTTTAAAATTCCAGGAAATATGGCATTATTCAAGACAAGACTAACAGAAATTTTGCTGGATGCGCGCTCTCCAGTCAGTTCATGCGTGATATTCGCAATGAAGTTAAAGGGCCTAGTATGACAATCAAGCACTGTAGGTTATCTTCGATCGAACATTTCAGATTTAAATTTCAGATCGCCTCGCTTGCTGCACTCACGCTGTTATGCTGCTCTAAAAATACTCTTCTGCAAATACTTGCTGCCTCACGGCCCTTATGCAGCATTCATGGGCTGACTGTTCTTTCATTGGTAAACTGGTCAATGGGCCCATAATATGAGATTTAAGATTTCACGGTGTTTCGCCTTTATATTGCTATGACTTTAAGCCACACAGTTCCGTGGACAGATACCAACATTTCATAAAAATTTATTGTCCCCATTTTTAATTACACTTCCACTTTTCCAGGGTCCTCGTTTTCTTATTGATGTTAGTATACTGACATTATATTTTCAGGGTATCGTACTTTAAATAGTGTGTTTTTTTTACTTCTACGTACGCACTTCTGTCTTTCAAAAGTACTGCCAACATACTAAAACCCATAAAAAGAAGGGAAACCTCACCCAGTGGCAAATATGAATTTCTTTTCGTCGACACGCAAAATAAAATCACCTCAGCCTGCAGCACGACAATGCTTTCAATCTCTGGAAGAACCCATGTCCACTCTGCCGCGTGTCCCTTTATCTGACGATTTCTGAGACCAACATATTTATGTCTTTATAATCTCTATTCTTGAAATTGAAAGAAACTATGGCACGGAAATGAATGTGGAGAAAACTAAGGCAATGAAACTCTCACCGCAATCTCCCCAGTACAGATTATGATAGATCAAAAACAACTAGAGAATGTGGAATATTTCAACTATTTGCGTAGCTTGATAACAAAAGATGCAAGATGTACATGTGAAATTAAACCAAGGATTTTTATGGCAAAAGCAACATTTAACACGGAGAAAAATATTTTCACCAGCAAATTGGAGTTAAATTTAAGGAATAAACTAGTAAAGAGCTTCATTTAGAGCATAGCTTTTTATGATGTTGAAACTTGGACACTTCGGAAAATATACCAGGAATACCTAGAAAGTTTTGAAATGTGGTGCTGGAGGGATGGATGGAGAAGGTCGGTTGGATCGATCGTGTCAGAAATGGAGAAGTATTTCATAGAGGCAAGGAGGAAAGGAATATCTTACATACAATAAATAGAAGAAACGCTAACTCTATTGGCCACATCTTGCGTAGAAACTGCTTTCTAAAATACATTATTGAAGGAAAGATAGAGGAAAAGATAGAAGTGACGAGAATACAAGGAAGAAGACGTAAGCAGCTACTGGATAACCTCAAGGAAACGAGAGGCTACTGGAAATTAAAAGAGCAAGTTATAGTTCGCACACTGTGGAGAACTCGCTTTGGAAGGGGCTATGGACCCGTAGTAAGACAGACTACGGAATGAATGAATGAATCTCTATTCTGCGAACACGGTAAAGAATTTTCGGGATTTCCATACAATGGGTGACTAATTGAAAAACCACAGGAAGTTCAGTTGCAAACCTAACCCAGACGAACGGCAAGCTTAACTGCCTTATATTTCCCAATATATATATATATATATATATATAAATTATTTGGGTAGCATGATAACAAGTGATGCAAGGTGTACACGTGAAATTAAATCCAGAATTGCCATGGCAAAAACAGCATTCAACAAGAAGAAAAATCTTTTCACCAGCAAACTGGAATTAAATTTAAGGAAGAAACTAGTAAAGTGCTACATTTGGAGCGTAGCTTTGTATGGTGCTGAAACGTGGACACTTCGAAAGTAGATCAGAAGTATCTGGAAAGTTTTGAAATGTGGTGCTGGAGAAGAATGGAGAAGATCAGTTGGACCGATCGTGTGAGAAATGAAGAAGTATTACACAGAGTCAAGGAGGAGAGGATTATACTACATACAATAAAAAGAAGAAAGGTTAACTGGATTGGTCACATCTTGCGTAGAAACTGCCTTCTGAAACACGTGATTGAAGGAAAGTTAGAAGGAAGGATAGAAATGACGGGACGACGAGGGAGAAGACGTAAGCAGCTACTGGATAACCTTAAGGAAAAGAAAAGATACTGGAAATTGAAAGAGGAAGCACTAGATCGCACCCTGTGGAGAACTCGCTTTGGAAGAGGCTACGGACCTGTCGTAAGACAGACTACAGAATGAATGAAATATATATATATATATATATATATAAATTACCGCACGTCAGAATGTTAGAGGACGTGTTGGCAATTACCTCCTTCAGCTATCAGACATGTTTGATTTCAAAGGAACTGAAACACAAGGAAACCGTATCCAAAATTTCCTACGACATTTTTAACAATATTTCTTTTTTACATAGGTTTCCATAATTCAAATCTTCTGTATTGAAATTTACTGCATACTCACGAAGAAAAGAAACGTACGTTCGACTGGGCTTCAAGCGTCTGTTACAGACAGCAGCTTAAACTGGACTGTTTGTCTAAGGTGATGCAATGTACCGTACACAAGGCGACTGAACGGCGGTGTGTGATTCATGCAGCTGCCGTTAAACTTGCCGCTCAGTACTGGAAATTTCTAGACAATAACGTCAAGCAGTATTTAATGATCTCTTTACCAAGTGTAAAGCGTGTTTGAAGGTTGAAGCAGGTCATTCCCGACACCTAATCTAACATGTGGTAATTATATATGTATATTAGATATATTGAACGTATCAGGAAGTGTAAGGTCGTTAAGCCTGCCGTGCGTCTGGCTTCCGTTTACTATTGAAATTCCTATTTTAGCTTCTCAATTTGGACTCCGTAGCGTGATGTTATTTATAGTTACGTCCTCCTTCTCTCATCGTTCCTTTTTTTTCTTCAAGAAGATTGGCTCAAGACTCTACAGAATGTAAGAACATAACGTGAGAGCGAATAAAAATAAACACACACAAAATTCACAATTTTGTTGCTTTCTGTACAACAATTCCTTGTGCTCTATATTCACACATGAGATCAGTTGTCTCACATTTCCGTTCGTTTAGTTTACTACTGCAATCTTGTGTATTTCATATAATGACCCCTTTTCCAAGGGATGCAGGAACAGTGAGGCTTAGTGATTTAAACCAGAAACACGTTCCAGTAAAACACGCAGCACAAGGAGTCTTTGTAGGAATATTAACACTCATGATTACGGAAATTTTACTGTCAAAATAATGTGTGTTTGCAAGAAGGCAGGAAATATCAGCTCCGGCACTATCTCCATCGTCATTGCTAGACCAGGAATTTCAACCTATGGTCCGAGAAAGTGAAGATCATGTCCCAGTGACGACTAATACGCGTTGATTAGGTTTATAACTTACTTACTATTTACTTAAAAATGTTGTCTGTAAATCAGAATATATAGCATGGAACAGTACAATGACTGGCAGTGAATGAATCGAAAAGTAATGGAAGGAAGCGGACGTGGCCTGAGTTACCATTCCGGAATTTGCATAAAGGAATTCAGACCACGTGAAACCTCAGACAGGACAGTCGATGTTCCGACAAAGACTTTAACCTGGGATCAACAGCAGACAAGCCATAAGCTTTAACACTTGAGACAAATTACTCTACTTCCTCTTAGTACCTGAAGCCAGCTTCATTTATCCAGGACGGAATAAAAATTAAATTTCTCTAGGTTGCAGTTTTTGTTTTTAATACGCTTCTGTGGCTTGCTTGTATGTCATTGGAATACTTCAACACTGACATTTTTCGGACGGCGCTGACGTCGGTGAATGATCTTTGATCTTAATCTTGCTCTAGAATACACCGTCAGATATCTCAGAAACTAGCACAGACTATAACTGAATGGTCTAAATCAGGTCCCTAAATCAGTCCACACTGATAACCGTCTAGAAAATATTTGATACGAATATTGGCACTAAAAATTTTGTATGAGTTGTGCACGTCCTTGGTGACAGGTCACAGGTCATTCTTGAGTGAAGAACAGGCTCGCCTTATTCTCACCAAGTACACAGCCTGACTGTAATATGCTTACAACGCAGTCACATTCACTGAAATAAATCTTTACATATAAACAGTAAATAATAAATTCCGTAGTAGCAATTAATTTATTGAATAAAAATATCTTTAAAAATAAGGAACAAACTACTTTACACACAACTAAATAAAATGTTCCTTGATATAACAAAGCAGTCTGTCATAACATACAAAAATCCGCAATATATAAATGATGTACGGTAAAGCCCAGTGTCAGCCGTGTGCACTATCTACTGTTAACACCCAACAAGAGAGGCAAAGTACGTATAAACGTAATATTGAGACGCATTCACATAACCATTGTTGCTGTAGAAAAGCAACAAGTATTAAATATTACGAGCGTGTGTCTGTGTCCTTGCCTTAGTTATCCGGCATGCAAATCGCATCTTTTCTGAGCCGTATTATATTGTCATCTGTGGCTTCTCCGGCTCTACCATATGTTTCCACATTATCTCATAAACGGCACGACTTTCAGAAAAACTTTGTTCAACATAAAATGTGTGTTTTGATTTTCTCTACAAATTTTGTCCCAAACATTTCTTGTTATATGAAGAATTATGCGAGATATTACCATAAATAGATCTTCACGTGAAGTACCCATTATTACTGTCACATTTTAATAAAACTTGAATTTTCTCGAAGATTTCCGAAAAAAGTCAAACATAAAATTTCACGAAAATCGGTCCAATAGGAGCCGAGTTGTTCCATGCAGAAGGACAGATGGGCGGACGGACAGACATGACGAAGCTAATAGTCGCTTTTCGCAGTTTTCCGAACGCTTCTAAAACGGTGATTTTTGCCCACAAAGTGCATCTTTGCCTTCCATACAACAGTGACTGCTTCACTAAATAACATTAAGAGATCAGTACCTCTAGTGGAGGCGGAATTTGTTCTTTGGCAGGTAGGAAGAGAACACTTACAAATGCGTGATTTAGATTAATTTCAGGCTTTAAACCCTTAATGATACTCCTTTAACCATAAGGTTGACTTGAATTGGCGTAATAACTTCAGAGAAGCCACGACCACCTCCTTCAAAATCATCACCTACTTACTAGTCATGATCTTTGAACGAACGTCGCTGGCGTGTGGGTGAGAATACTGCTTTACCGGGTTCAAATGTCGGACCGTATAACGGCTATCACGTTGAAAAATTGGTGATGAAACTGCTGAGCTACCTATTCAAATTAGGACACGGCCACTACTCTGCAGAGAACTGAAGACATATATCTTTTTTTTTCTGTAGTGCAACAGCCCAACTCCAGCCTAGGCCGCATAATTTTGGGGGATTCTAGATCACACACTATTAGACACACACAATCTTAAACGAGTGATAAGCTCATCGCATAGGCCACTACTTGCACAATACTCAATAAACACAACAGACAAACATCCATGTTCTCAGCGACATTCAAACCCGCGATCCCAGCAATCGAGCGGCCGCAGACCTACGCCTTAGACTGCACGGCCAACATATCATACTTTTCAATGGGTCGACAGCCCCTTGGGGGCCTAGACCACCTCATTTTTCGGGGCTTCACGATCACACTTTTTAGACACACCACACTCGGTAGGACTCCTCTGGACGAGGGACCAACTCGTCGTAGAGACCTCTACCTGACAACACACAACACTCACAAGAGACAGACATCCATGCCCTAGGCGGGATTCGAACCCACAATCCCAGTAGGCGAACGGCCGTAGACACACGCCTTAGACCGCACGGCCACTGGGATCGGCCAGTATATCATACACAAACTAAATACCCAACTCCATGAAGCAGAGTCCTTCAGAATCTAATGTTTCCTCAGCTAGCCAACAAATTATTCTAATTTTCTCAGACCCCCAAATTTCACCACAGCCGACCACTTGCCCTATCCTCAGTCAAACGAGCTCAGGCCACACACTCCTATCCTACGAGATGGGTTTTGGTATTATACTCTTATCTGCCCAAGCCATAAATAATTAAATAAATAAATAAACATAAATAGAAGAATATGTAGGCTTAAAGAGGTAAAGCCTTCCCTGCACTTAATTCAACAATACGACATGAAGACGTGTGGGAGAGTGGAGATATTACAGATTAATATTTATCATATGGGTGTGTGTCCATGCCCGTGGAAACCGTCCTCTTATTTTGACTCAACATCGTGATCACAGGTACTGGGAAGACAGGAGCAAACAAAACTAAGTTTTAAAATTCAAATTCACCAATTACAATTCAAAACGTTAAAGGTTCACCAGTCTATAGTTTGTAAAACATAGGCTTAGAAATATAAAAACCGTTCCTTCAAAGATAAGCTCACACATTTAAAACTTGGCTTTAAATATACAAAGGAGTCATTTAGAAGGTCAATAAATTATACACGTTTCTGAAACCATTCCTTCTATGTTTATTTCATAAAGAAATATAACTTAATTTGCATGGCAAGTGAAAGTCTCAATAATTTAAAGGGACGGCTGTTTAGCTTAACTTAAATGGAAATGTTTATCTCGGGGTGTATGTAGCAACCCTCTAATTTTGAACTTGGTAAAACATTCGCTATCGTGGCCATGGCTGCGTGCCAAACGACATACACAGGCTCTGTCGTGGAAGCATCATCCTCCTTATCCGTTCCACTAATTGGAACAAAAGGCTTAGAGCTCTGCCTTATTTACACAAGCTTCAGTTTAAATATGCTTTGATAATTTAATGAAGACAAATCTTTACGGATATTAACAACATCCAACAGAACCTAATAAATTCTTGTGTGAATTGTGATTACCGGTAGCGTCGTGTGCTTGCCATATCTTCTACACTAAATGTGTCACGTTATATCCCAGCTATTAGAAACACAACCTTTGCAGTTGACATAACCTCGTTATAAAAACTAATAAACGAATGCCATCTGTTTAGGCTTCAGAATGTTAGACGCAAGAAAGACGCCATTTCTTCATCACGACAAGCAATATCCTTGTCCGCCCCGTCTACGACGACCAACACTGTTCCTTCCGCCGCTTGTCAGATATCTCGCGCATTTTTTAAGTACCATATTCTGGTTTTCTGAGTCCTATCGCTGTCTTGTTGTCTGGAGGGAGGGTACCAATATTTCAAAGAAATTAGGATGATGCCAGGAGGTTCCTCCGAAACGTCGGTACTCACATACCGGAATACACTTTGTCACAGCCCGTAAGACCACATTCTGTATCTTCACAGCCATGAAAACCTCAGATCCACCTTTCAGTTAATCCTGACAAAGAAGTTTTGGGATTCAGTTTTTAAAGCATTCTTTCCAAACGCGCTGATCATTCCTTTACATAGCGTATACTGTATTGACATCTGTTATACCCAGTTCTTCCATGATATAGGCCTATTTGTTACTGGTAGGTTTATGAATCCTCTCCGGGGGGCACTGCCTTTTCGAAGGTTTATATATTAAACTGCGCTCCAATGAAGATGGGGGTTATGCCAGTGGCAGCGTGGTTGCTGGTAGGGTCACCAAAACCGGACAGGTCTCAGCACAGGAGCCAGAAAAATTGTCCCACTATAAAGGGGTAGGGAGGGCTCCTTAGGCGTTTGCCAACCTCCCTAGGTGAGTACACCCCGAAATCAAAGCTTGGTCCTCCAGGTTGGCGGTTGGGCATGCGGCTGACCTAATCCTGAGGAATAAAATTTAGAAGCCCAAAGAAAGTTTCCGGGATTATTATAGGAAAGAAGGAACAGGTATCTGTAGTGAGGGAAGCCAAGGCCAAACTAAAGGACTGTCATGCTAAAGAAGAAGAAGACGACGACGAAGAAGAAGAAAAAGAAGGCTTATTACTTGTCATTCAGCATTCCACCACAGTTTAAAGGAAAAACATTCGTATAGTCACCACTCTTATAAATGTTTCTTTCCTTAGTGTTCATTATTAAGATCCATTCAAAAGCTTATGTAGGGTTATTACTCTATCAGATGTTAGCAGGATCTGTCTCCGGAATTTTGTGGTAATGTGATTTTAATAAGAGGTTGTCACGATCTGACATCCAGATCAGGATTTGCCACTGATATATACATCGGGAAATAGAGGTATCGCTCCACACATTCTTAGCCTCTAATCTAGACTGAGTTGACTGGCCAATTTCATGCTTCCGCCGCTTTATCCCCGGGGAACGAAACCCCGGTACCCATTGAAAGGAATGCTAGGTGGACTCCAGAGCCGATTTGGACGTTCTGAAGAAGGGATAAAACTCTTGCCTCTGCCGGGAATCGAACAATGAAAAGTCGAGCTCGTAGCCTCGCCACTATACCGACTAACAAAAACTTCTTTTCCATTGTCAGAGAGAACAGCCTGTGTCTATGCCTTTAAGATACACCAATTAATTAATGCTGCGTAATCGTTTACACCGAGAATTATACAAAACGTAAAAATATATTGTGTGGATAAAGTGCAGGGTTCTTTAATACTATAGTAGGTGGTACACATACTTACCACTGGCTGTAGAGAGAAATTATCATTATCGGGTTTTCAGAAAATTAGATACATTAAGTTAAGTTCAGTGACTTCGCTCCAACAGCTGTTGAGTTCCAGACACTTGCTACCAATCAATTACTCTTAGATGCGAGCTGTGTTTTTCTTGGACACAAATAACTTTAACCTTCACTTACGTCAGTTACACAAAAAAGATAAGCAATTTTCATTCACTGCCAGAAAACATGTGAGAGACTCTACTATAGACTGATTACTCTAAATTAAAAATGCTAATTAAGAATATAAACTGTAATAACCTATCTCGAAGTGGGGTGTTCTTGAAAAAGCAGTTATCGAGTGAGGCAATATAAGTATAAACGTAACATTGAGGCGCGTTCGCGTAACCATTGTTGCCGTGGAAATGCAATAAATGTTACATATTCTAAGTGTGTGTCCCTAACTTTAGTTATTCAGCATGCAATGCGCATGCGCCTTATTATATTGCCATCTGTGTCCAGTCTGGCTCTTCCATATTTTTCCACACTATTTCATAAACGGCACAATTTTCCGGAAAAAAAGTTACTGAACCTAAAATGTGTGTCTTGATTTTCTCTACAAATTTGTCTAAAATATTTCTCATTCTAAGAAGAATTCAGCAATATTCATACACGTCCATAGGTCTTCATGTAAAATACCCGTTATTCTTGTCGGATTTTAAAGAAACTTGAATTTTCTCGACAGAATTTCGAAAAATACTCAAACATCAAACTTCATGAAAATCCGTCCAATGGGAGCCGAGTTGTTCCATGCGGACGGCCAGACGCACAGACGGACGAACAGACAGACATGACGAAGCTAACAGTCGCTTTTCGCAATTTTGCAAACGTGCCTAAAAATGCACTTAGGTGCGATCTTCTCTGTTACGATGTCGTGTAGTCACGCAGGTGACGATGAAAATAAAGGCAGGCTTTTATCCCGATTGAGGCGCGCATGAATGTCGGCGTATTGTACTCTGCAAGCGGACGTTTAAGAAACAGAGAAGTGCAACAACATGTCTGAAGAATTCATTGCTATGGAATTAATTGTAAATCGGAACACGCCAAGAGGCCTGAACAAATAAGTTATATTCACAAACCAGATATCGAGTTATAAATGGTGGTATGCTTTTCAGCGCATCTTTTTATTGTATAGTCACGTTTTGTCACAGAAGTAAATGCTTTATTTGCGCTGACTCGGATGTTCAGGGAAAAGGGTATCAAGCCATAATCCTATGCGCCAAAAACTCATAGATATTATTTATAGGTACACATTTGCCTGCATTTAAAAACACAGCTGTTGCAGAAAACAGAAAATGCCATTAAACAATGTTAAGCAACTTTAGTCTACCATCTAAGTACTCAGTATTTGTCTAATTCCGTGGAGCAGTGTCTTCTTGAAAAGCTAACAGTTGCTCAGCTAGTCAAGACATTCCCGGCGTTTTAAGACCCCGAATATCCGTGTTCAGAACACCTATCCTGAGACAGATTCAGTATGTGTCCTGTCTCCCTATTTCTTTAAGATTTATTTTAATATCGTATTTTTCTGAGCACTCGCTAAATTAATCCATGGACGTATGTGTATAGGGCATATATATATATATATATATATATTGATGCTATAAGCAATAACAAATTTATTAACCGAATAATAATATTAATTTAGAGAGCAACTTAGTCCTATAATATCGAGCAGATATTCTGTATATTCTATACAGTAAACCTTCATGAAAGGTTGATTCAGCATAAGACATTTTCACAGAAATTAATTTTATAAATTATAAACTCGAACCAAAATATTCATGCCCATTATTCGCAGTGCTAGCAATTGTGGAATTTCGTATTAGCCAGTTGCAGCAGCGTAAATTTCAGGGACTTCAGGTCACAGCAAAGAGTCCGAAATATTCATATGTAAAAGCAGCTCCGTTTTACAAGCCTTGTTCAAGTGCTTACCTAATACACATTCAATACTGTTGAGTTAATAAAATGCATGTTTATTTGTAATTAATATATTGCGTCTAAGACCAGAATTATTGATGGGGAAAGTGTGAAAAAAAAGGCAAAGGCTGAGTTCTGAGTTTGAAATAGATATTACAGAACGTGGTGAATTAGATAATACATTTTTTTGGAATAGAATTTAGTCTAGAATAAATATTGCTTTAAGAGAGTGGGTAGGTTCCAGAGTCGGTCTGGACGAATTGGAGAATTGAAAAATCTCTTGCTTCTGCAGGGTATCGAAATAATGTTTCGATCGTCTAGCCCCTAGCCCTTCACTCCACTGACGATGTTATGCCAGTGTCACCAGATAACATTAAGATAATGATGCATTTTGCAGGAACGCATTAACATTTCTCTCTGAGAACTGCCTGTAGCGTTTTCACTTTGACTTTGATGGTGAAGACAGAGCAAGTGTGCATCACGCTGGTTTTTAACCCGATTTTGACGAGAAGCTTTCAGCGAATTAAATTTTGCATCCTCTAATTCGTATAAAATATCATATGTTTTTTTCAGAGTCATTCTTTACTACAGAGCAATAAAAGTATGAAGATGTATTCCAAGCTTCAGACTTATTAATCAATTAATAACGAAATACGTGAGAAAAAGCCGTTAGATTTTCTGAATAAATATGTCGTCACTAACACATCGTTAGGCCCCTAAGTTTACAAGTTATAAACATGTTACATGAGCTGCCACTTTGTATCCCGTTTAAGTGAGACATGGAAATGAGTGATGACTGCTGTCAAGACGACTAGTGTGTCAGATCCACCGGTAAATAATTATAAGTTTAAGTTTCCGACATTAATCTGTTTAGCGAATGCAAGTAAGTGTTTATGTCAGAAAACTATAATTAAAGGCTTTCGCCGTCTCCTAACGAAGAATATGTTTAAAGGCATATGTAAAAAATGTAGATCATAATTATTACAAAGTATATGCCGCAATATTTTATAGTAGTATGTAATATAAAATGTAATACTACCATCAATAGAATCACGGATTGGCATCTGTCCGCGGACGTGTGATTGAGAACCTGTGTTACAAATTGCAAGTATATATAAATATAAAATTATGTTATTGATGTTGATCAGATGTATCAAGCGAGCGATATGTTGGACGAATTTGACCTTGAAAATCTAAAGTGCGGTCCAATTAGACATTGGACAATATCACTTCATGTACCGAATTTCAAAACAGAAACATATAGACCTGTCGAATATTACATGATTTTTCTTCGCAACCAGTACGAATATTGCGGCATATGATTGAACAAGTGCATCTCTGGGCTTTAGATCTCTTATCCTGCGTTTATTGTTCCTACAATAATTTTTTTAACAAACCCTAGGCCTAAATTATGTGGACACTTAATTCAGTATAAATTATTACAGCAACGATTAATTCAATAATTCGTAATTAAAGGGTCAGTGTCGTATTCTGTCGAAGTTTTCTCCTCTTCTTGTGACGATGCAGCGTAGATCAAAAAGTCACATTTTATCTTATAGTCTGTGGACTTAACAGAACTCTCGTTAATGCAAATATTCTAAATGATATCGGACAGCCGAATAGTGGCCAGTAATTTAACAGTTCCCCGGGGCTGAGTGCTTCTTGACACATAACAGCAGCTCAACAGATCACGCATTATCCACCTTTTAGCCTGCTACTCAGCCAGATGATTCCAATCCACATTCTCACACTATTTATGTAAATCCCCCTTCAATACACACATAATCCTACCATCTGTCTCCCACTCTTCCAATCGGTCTCTTCCCGTCAATTTCACAATTACAGTTGTATAATTATGATCTTCCCCTTGCATTCTACATACATTACCATATGCCATCCTCCTTGCAGCTACCTGAAAAACCGACTGTGAAGACAAAGGGGAAGGAAGGGCTAGTTCCAACAGGAGTGTGTTAGAACCAAGTTTCGTGCTCTTCGCTTTTGTGCCATCTGTCAGAACGTGTGACGTCTGACTGCCATTGTGCGAGACCACTATGAACTTGCCAAAAGCATGCGCTTGCCTTGCAGAAAGAAAATACACTTTTTGCAGCTGCGAGTAAAATTTTTTACTTCCCGGTGAATAATTTTTCTTGTACGAATTGTGTTTCACATGGTTATAAATGTGATAGTGTGTACCAAGGTGCTGCT
This sequence comes from Reticulitermes speratus, assembly GCA_021186555.1. Lineage (NCBI taxonomy): Eukaryota > Metazoa > Arthropoda > Insecta > Blattodea > Rhinotermitidae > Reticulitermes > Reticulitermes speratus. Next base: position 44,923,507 of record JAJKFL010000001.1, on the reverse strand, counting down.
TTCAAAGTAATGACGAATATTGACGTGTGGGCAATGTGATTCATACGTAACAGGAAAAAGCGAGTGCATTGGATCACGGTGCAGCCAACGTCACAAATAATGTACGGCCGCGATAATTGTAAGATTTTGTTTAGTTTGTAACTTAGAGTGATAGTAATTAGTTAAAACTATATTTAATATTTTTAAGAATAGTAGCCATAAACTCTTTAAAAATTAAAATAAAAGAAAACAGTAATCTCTGTAAACATTTCAAGTAACTTGAGGAAAACTGCTATTCCATCTTACAAATGGATACTGCGAAACTGAAGACATATGAAAATGAAACTCAAGGCGGAATTACAGCCGCGAATTTTAATTATCAAACAAGTCGAATTGCGTTCTCACCTGACAATTGAAGGGAATTTTCATCTTATCTAAGGTGCTGCAGTGAAATATGTTTGGCCTTGTGCCGAAAACTTGTATATCAGTTTGTGGTAAAGTACGATATTCAGTGTAGATATACGAAAAAATAAAAAAATATACTGATCCAGACTGGTTTACCGGCTATCTGCAAAGAAGTTCCGTCAGGGCAGCTTCAAGCTACTAGACTTGCGAGGTGCCCATCATTCAACACAGAAAATATTAAGCAGTTTTTGATAAACTGCAACCGTATTCACCGCGCCACACAATGTGGATGAGAGGTGGAATCTACTGTGCTGAACTCATAAACTAGTGGCTGACAAGGGATTAAAACAAGTGACATCAGTTACATCCGCAGAAGGAGGTGAAATGATCACTGTAGCTATAAACACTACCGATATTTATTGTTCCAAGAAAGTTATTTAGAAACAATCTCACCTGTGATGGACACACATGTAGCACTTGAGTTGGAAACAAATCAGGGCGGCAAACCGAATAGACATTGGTAACATTTATGAAGTAGCCTACTTAATTTCACATGCCTATCCATCTTCTGAGAAGTCGGTAATGCCCTTCCTAGAAAACAGGTCGTCCCGTATTAGCTGTGAAATTCTAGACATGTGCAAGAAAAATGGAGTAGCTCTTCTTTATTTTCACTCTCGCTGTTCATGTTGCTTGCATCCTTTGGATGTGTCAGTTTACCCTTCATTCGTGGTGCGTTATGAAAATGGAATTAATGTTTGTCTTGAAAGTCACCCAGGGAAAACACTACATTTAATCTCCTCTAAATCATAAAACAAACCTTTCTCAAGTCAATGAAGCCATCATGTGGATTCGTGGCAAATGAAATTTTACCATTCAATCCAGACATACACACAGACAAGAATTTTGCAACAGGGTTCGTCACAGACAGACCGGGTCCAAATACTCGTCGAAAAATCCGCACGAAATAAATAAGACCTCGAATATACTGCCGTTATAACAATCACAGCATTCAAGGCGGAGCTCAGGTCAACTGCAATGAACCTGCAGCGACTCTGACGACGGTCAGTCTGGAGGCTGCAGGAATGTTACCAAAAGCCACACCACGAATGGAATAAGCTCAAAGGGGAAGAAGGGAAAGGAAGCCGGGAATTTTAACAGATACGTCCGACAAGAAAGCTATTGAAGAACAGAGATGCAGTGAAGAGAAAAAGAGGAAAAAGAAAGAATGTGAAGCAGTGAAGGGCAGTAAGAGACGAATTCCGAAGAAAGACAACTGTGGGCAAAACAGTTGGAAATGGAAAGGAGAAGAGCGGAAAATTGTCGGAAGGCTTCTAAGTTTTATGGCTGATCATCTGATGAGGAACTGGCACTTTTTTTTATGATGAATGAAGAAGGATCCAGCGTACAGAAGTTGCAACGTGGGCGCGCTGCTACTTTGCACGAAGATACGAGAGCATAGATTTCGAAATCAGTGTTTCCGAGAAATGAAGATGATCGTGGCAAATTACCCCCAGAGGGGATGCGACTTGCCTGAGTTTAGGCTATGTTGCAACATAAGCATAGGTTCTGAAAAATTATAATTTTCGTTAATTACATTGGTGCCATATTATTATGCGTTTTAAGTTGTACAATCTTCAGTCTACGCACCCAAGTTTGAGTTATTTGCTTTAACATTAAATAAACATTAGTTTGTGGAGAAAAAATATAAGAAGCTTTACAAGTGTCCCCGCCTTACCCTACATACATATGTTTGCGACAGTTTTGTACATTTACACAAGAACGTGTAAAACAAAAACGTTTACACACGCCTGTCAGATTTCCGCGTGTCCGTTACTCTGTCTCCAATGATGATAAGGGTATTACGAAATGCAAAGAAAATGATTTCGGTGAGGAAATTCCACCACACACATATGTGTGACTCTGCACGGCTACGACTTAAACGGAATGTCCAGCTTAAAGCGGAACTCGCTTATACAGTTTACATTAAAAATCAGTATTATACAGGACGCTTTTTATATCGTGAGACCTTTCGCGTTGGGCGGACGACATCCTTGCTGCATAGTGATCGATGACGCTGTCCACTCTGTAGTGCTCAGTCGTGCTCGGTCCCTACTTAAATCTATAAGTACCATTTGTCTTCAGTGATGCGTACATCAGAAGTGTGGACGGGAGAGTACGAAGGTTTAGCAGCCTGGCAATTAAGAGTATATACACGAAACAATTAATCGGTTGCCATTCTGTCAACCAAAAATTTCCTGCACCTTGAGAATAACCCCGTCTGTTCTGAGTTACTGTACTGTTGCTGTTACAAGCAATATTGCAGACATTCAGAATTTCCTCAAAAAATCATTTTACCAGTGATGCTCCACACGCAGATAACTTCAGCAATTATTATAACTACCTATATAAGACACCGGTAGTCATGTTAAATAAAACACTATAAGAAATGGCTCCGTTCGCAGTTTGACTTGCCCAGCAATTTAAGGTGGGCGCTATAAAACATCTCTTACTACAGTACAAATAGCTTTCGGCCTCCCCAAACTCTATTATTATCCAGACGTTCTCATTCTAAAAATTATTAGGCAAACGTCTTTGCAGTGCCAAAACACAACCATACATGAAAATTAATGGTTCCATATGACAGCGACAACCGATAGCGCCAAAGTTCATCTTCCTTCTTCTTTTTTTTTTATAGACATGTTGCCCCAAACAGTCTGGCATTTGAAAGACAAACAGTTGTTGTGCTTGGCTTGAGTGCACCAACACGTGTCTATCCCCTTTATCGTAAGCATCCACAACCAATAATAGCATTAAAATAGATTACTGATAAAAAGTAACAACAAAACACATATTACGTACTCAAAACAGGAAGGTATTTAAGCCAGCGACATGTAACTTACACAGTGAATAGCTTATCTTCATTAATTGCTTCGAACTTTCTTACTCTCTAAAGATAACTTCCATCTGAGATGTTATGCCGTGTAGTTTGGTAGATATGTATTGACGTTTCAGAAGAAAATGCTGTCTCCATCATCAGGGTAGTCGTCTACATTATAGCAGTTTCCTCTGAGGTGACAATATATTCCTACCAGACTACACATCCTCACATCCCAGAAGCTAGACTCTATTCCCATCACCGCACAACAACCAACCTCACTCACTTCTCTCTTTAGTCATATCTCTCTTTCTCTCTCCCCAAGCTGTGTATATCTCATGCCCTATGTCACTGTCCGTAGCGTCAAATTCAGAAGATGAATAATGTAACTAAATAACAAACAAGCAAACTAACAGCGCAACTAACTCCCAGGACAAAATTCTCCTTTAAAATTAAAACTACGTAGCCACACAGATACTGAAGAAACACCCACTAAAGTAGAATGCGAGGGTTCGTTACTGTGTTGACAAGAACAGCCATTGAATTTTATCCTGCACCCAACGAATCCAGCCGACATCTATCCTCCACCTCCATAACCCTTTTTACATTACACTTCCATCTATTCTAAGTTCTTCAAAGTGATATGTTCTCTTAAAGTTTCCGACCAAAAGGTTATGCCTATCTCATTTTGTCCACGCGTACGTAGAATATAAACGGCGCACAGCAAGTGGTTATAAAATTGTGATCCGCGGTCCACAGGTGAGGAAGGGTATCATTATAAATCAGGTCAGACAATAAGCGTAAAACTGCAGCCCTGTCATTAGATTACAATATCGAGGCAGTATTGTTATTGCTAGTTTGTGATTACTCTGTGCTTTGGTAAACGGCTGAAACAGTGTATACATGGATCGTACAAAGGTGGCAGTAAAGTACACAGCAGATCATTGCTCTAATGGTAAAAGCTTTGGAAACCTTAATTTCACTGCTGGGGCCGTGTACTGTTTTGCAAACAAAAGTTATGCATCCGTGCATGTTAGAACACGTTTCAAATCCGGAGTTTACTTAAGGGGTTATTCTTACGTAATAAACAGCTGGAGCATCAGCCATTTCACATAAACACACACTGACACGTAATAACGAGTAAGTTTACGTAGCAGATTAACTTTTGGGCCGAACGCATTCTTTTCAGAGATGTTACCGCGGTGAAGATCGTTACTTTAGGCATAAGGTAGCACACAAAATAAACTGGATGTGTATGTTTTGTTTTTTGAGAAACGTCTTAAGGTTTGGTCCGTGCTAATTAAGAGTAAATACTAACACCTAATACACTTCATGCAGAAAGTTATATCTGCGCATATTGTCGGCAACCGGTACCCAGATATTTGGGGGTGTTCAACTGAAGGAGAAGCTTATAAGAGACAGTGGTGTACTCTAAAATGCAAATTCTCCATAGCAGGTGAAATTGTGCTTGTGCTTAATTACGTATCATTTCATAAGGCGTACTAGACTGAGGAAGTGTAGCTAAACACCCAACTTGGCATGGTGATGCTAAAATATGCTCCGTGATTAAGCAACATTCCTTGAAGCCGAATAGAAGGTGAAAGAAGTAACTCGACACTAAACGGATGTGGGCGCCTTCGGTTTCCAGTGGAAAGGGGGCTGTGTGGTTCCAAGCGCCGATCTCTAAAAGAGTGGAAGTGCCAGTCGCCCAAATCATTACTTTATTTAGCTCTTCCGCCCCAGTAAAAATGGCAACAGTTTCGTAATTTGTGTTCAGAGTTCTCATTCTCGTTTGCTGACTTCTCTCTGTCCGTAAATGTGGACGGTTTCACGAACCCGAGCCCAAGCAGCGCTATCAAGCATAGCTCTGTATTCGTGGGTTCTCCAAAGAGGCGGTACTTCAAAGAGAGGCTCTCAAAGGCGCACTACACTTTGAACCTGTCAAAGCAGTGAACTAGCAGTCTACACATACCCAGCCACATACATCCGCAGTATCACAAGTACGAACACTAGTAGTCCGCAGCCACCCTAACAGATGTGTCGCAGAGACCTTACAGCTGTGTGATGTTCCGACTTACTTATATAATTAACGCTGTTTAAAATGTTTCTCGGTGATTGAGCCATAAAACATGTACGTGGCATGATCTCCAATATTCGCCTCCTGTTCAACTGGTACATAGGCAAAACTTGCGAGGGCGTCAAATTTATCCAGTGCCAAAGGTTAAGAAAGACTGAGCTACCTCCTCTGCTATTTACGTCAATCCTGACGCAGTTCTTAAGTCAGCGCAGGACATCTTTACCTACTGTTAAATACTCCTTTTGCACCACAAGAAATTTGTAAGGCATTTGAGATTGACAAATTTATTAAAAATACTTGTAGCAGATGATAACATAAACTTATACAATCATGATGGGATTAAGATATTTCATAAATAAGAAACGGCAAATAAAAACGCGCCCCTTTCTAATTCATTCGCTTGTGTAACTTTAGGTCTACATAATTACTTACCAGTAAATCCGAAGCTCTAAAGGTATACAGGGCACTCAGCATAAGCGGAGTTTCAAATCTGGCTCGATTTCAACACACCTCTCCAAACGTCAAACATAAATCTGAAAATTACCAAAATCGGATAAATGGTACCAAAACGTTTAATTAAAAATATACGTATACTCTTTTTAATTTGATAAGAACATTCTGAAAATATAAATGAGCATTAGTGGAAATATGGATTTTCAAACAAGCAATATAAATAACTTTTACTTATATAATATACTAATTTTTATATGGGGTAATAAAACAAGTATTAAAATATACAACGTTAATATCTTCCTTATATTTGTTAGTAAATAAACTATACACTGACTTTAAATAGGACTTCATCTTGATTAAAGAAAGCATTGCACACTTTCAAAAATTTATTACTCAGTAACTATCACATGAAAATGTAGCCTAAACAAATTTGTGAAGGAACTCTCACAGTTTTTTCTTAATCTTACAAATGGTCAAAGTGCGTCCCTCGTGTCACACGGCACACGTCAATCCTGTAGTCTTAATTCATCCCAGACCCTTTTTAGCATATAACCGTCGATGGTTTACATGGAAGCCACGATGCCTTCCCTTACTTCCTCAAGGTTGCGTGGAAGAGGTGGTACGAACACAAGGTCTTTGACGTATCACCACTAGATGTTCATATAACATTTAGTTACTGAGGAATAAATTTGTGAATGTGTTCAATTCCTTTTAAATAACCCTGTTCAGCGTGTTTCATAAGTCCATCGGGATTTAGAGGCTTGGCCGTGCAGTATCAAACCCACATATAAGAGATAAAAGCATGCCAACGGATAGAGGAAGTTTTTTCGTGACAGATGCGATGGCGTAGTCATCCGTTTCTCCGCTAGGAGGCAGTGGTGTGCAAACATGGCGTTTTCAGGTGAACAGAAAGTTTTTTTGTGTCCTGCAATTTGCTAAAACCCAGTCAATTGTAACAGTGCAACGTGGTTTTCGAACCAAGTATCGTACAGAACCACCAACGGACAAAACAGTAAGAGACTGGTATAGAAAATTCGAGGAAACTGGCTGTTTGTGTGTCGCAAAACGAACAGGTAGGCCGAGACCATCGCCTGGGACTGTGGACCTCGTACGAGTTTGTATGTCTGTCGAGTCACCAAAGGGGGACATATTGAACATTTGTAAGGTAGGTTCAAAACTTGGATATGTACTCTTTTCACTGACATGCTGTCATCCCCCGTGTGTGATTTGGCTCCTGAGCTACAGACCTCCGAAATCCCGGAAAGATTTATGAAACACCTGTATAAGTTACCGCCTAACAAACTTCAGTTTAGGAAATCTAAAATCAATAACCGAAATTTGGAGTAATAAACAGAATTTTCCAATGAGTTACAAAATGTATACATTTAAGCACTGAAGGATGCATACGTCTTAGCCTTTTAAAATGACAGAACACATTACAGCCATACAAAGAAACACTAACACTAAAAGAACTGAGCTTCCACCCACCTTACATGACAGCGATAGTCGCATGCTGTTGATAACGGAATGTAAGAGAATAAATTCGGATTAATAACAGCTAAAATGCGCTGATCCCAGTGGTCGCGCGGTCTAAGGCGTGGGTCTGCGGCAGTTCGCTTGGTGGGAATGCGGGTTCGAATCCCGCCGGGGGCATGGATGTCTGTCTCTTGTGAGTATTGTGTGTTGTCAGGTAGAGGTCTCTGTTTCGGGCTGATCCTTCGTCCAGAGTAGTCCTACCGAGTGTGGTCTGAGTGTGATCGTGAAGCCTCGACAATGAGGAGGCCCTGGCCCACTAGGGGCTCTTGCGCCATGGAAAAAAAGTAACAGCTAAAATGCGCCCGACCAAGAAGAAATGAAACGAAATTTGGATGAGACAGATTAGCCATGAAATCGGCTTCTACGGAATCGCGACGATAAGAAATTTCTTAATCCTCACCTTATAAGAAATTACGGTTTTGCTTAATTCTCTTGCCCCATAAGAGGAGACATCTGGCTTTGTCCTTTTACTTGCTGTATACTGCCATCACCCTTACCGTTTAGGTACTGACATATCCTTCATACATGTGTGTATATATACATATTATATATATATATATAAAACGCGTCCTTGGAGGTTTGTGTGACACGGCACTGGACGGATCAACGTGACAGAAACTAACCCTTGTTCCTTTATGCCGTATTTCATCTGCAAATAATATAATACGAAAAAATGCAACTTGAAAATTATGGCAAGAGAAATATGGTTTATAAAAACAAATGGATCATATTTATGGTAATTGATGCATAATTCCAACTTATCCTTCATTAACCTTGTCTCCCTCCCCTCGGCTCTGTTTAAGCGATCACCTGCAAAGAGACACTTATAAATCATTGGCTCCTTGCACGCGATGCTCCAAAGTTTAGTACCTCGTACCCAAACGTGCACTCTAATACGACTAATCGCCTGATGACTGTAGGTGTGAATTAGCCAGACCTCCTGAGTTCACTTGCGTGTTCGGATCAGTGACGAATGGACCTTTTTCGATACCGATATCATCGCGTGCACGTAGGTCTGTGGAGCAACCTTCACAAACCCGGACAACACAATGCGAAAAAAGAAGTGACTGAACGAGAAACACGTACTTACGAGCGGGACTATTAAGGCGGTGTTTCTCAACCTTTTTGAGCGGCGACCCAGATTAGGGCCATAGCTTTGTCTAGCGAGACCAGAGTCAGAAATAAAGATAGCTGTAAAATAAAAACATAAGTGGGTATAAAGAATGTGACATTTGAATGAGTTAACTATATGAAATATACATATATGTATTTACATACTTCATGAGCCTAACTTTGGTATTGTGACCCCTCCTATGGCTCTTATATCTGAGAGTTAGTCATCATGATCTTGTGAATCTGAATTTCTTCTGTTTTTTGCGAGGTACTCCTGAAATTAAGACAGTTTTGCCAACAGTACGATACTTTCAGCCCAAAAAAAACTACAATTTTTTTGGCTGCTCAGATAATTTTTTGTTGACAGACTGATAACCCTGGCAGTCAATGACCTGTGTCATTTTTTATAACATTCTGATCAAGTCGACAGTGCAACAATGTCACTAAAAGTGACTACATTTACAAAAAACACTGCTTTTAATACAAATACCAAAGTAGTCTGAATTAGTAATAAGTAGATCCATGAAATTATTTCGCCACCAAAAATTGGGTCGCGACCCATAGGTTCAGAAACTCTTTTAATGCCTGATTTTCTGCTGCATAGATTGATAGTCAAACAAGTCTATTACAATGAGTACTATTATGGCTGTTGGCTCAGCACTTTAATAAATAAATAAATACCTGGCCTGAATTATTATTTTATTATACATTTGTGAATTTATTACCTCGCGCAGCCGGAATTGCTCAGTCGGTATAGTTTCTGGGCTACATCATGGATGACAGAAGAATCAGCATTTTATTCCGGACAGAAGCAAAACTTGTCATTAATGAGAACAAGCAGATAAGTTGTAAAGCGTGCGATGTGTCTTTAGAAGTCTATCATACAGGAATACCTTCCTTACATTCCAAATCCCTTTTAATAAAACTAACTCCGCGTGAGAATTAGGTCCCTTGTTACGGTTGCATTGCGATAACTGAGGCTGAAGAAGGACGAAACCGCCTTCAGACATGCAGTGTAGCTGAGAATGTGTTTAATAAATAATCCAAACGGCCAACAGGGTGTAGTCCTCAAACTTGGGGATTAGGCGTGTGACCTAAACCCCCTAATCATAATAACTAGCATGTTATGAAATATGGAACAACTCTTCCATAAAACTGAAGATATACCTATTAGTCTTAAAAGAAACATTTTTAGGGCGGGTTTACTTAGTCTTTTTTAAGATAGTGCACTTGCTGACAGCGTAACGTGGACCAGAGGGATAGAGACATTTCGAAAGGGTATTATATCACATAGCCGATCCCAGTGGCCGCTCGCTCTAAGGTGTAGGTCTGCGGCCGCTTGCTTGCAGGGATTGTGGGTTCGAAACCCGCCGGGGGAATGGATGTCTCTCTCTTGTGAGTGTTGTGTGTTGTCAAGTAGAGGTCTCTGAGTCCGGCTAATCGTTCGTCAAGTGGAGTCCTACCGAGTGTGGTGTGTCTAATTTAGCATGATCGTGGAGCCTCGATAAAGAGGAGGCCCTGGCCCACATGGGGCTGTTGTGCCATGGGAAGAAATTGTATCACATATGAATCGAGTCAACGACAGAAAACCATCCTCACTGTTTCTGAAGCGTAGGTGCTTTAGCTAAAGAGAAAACAAGAATTTTAACAGTAAATTGTGAAACAACTTCATACCATTTCCTCTGAACACTTTTAAGCACAGTGGTTATTATAAGAACCATTGCATTAAGGTACTTTTTGCCCACACAGATTATTTACGTACTGTCATAAAAAACAGCAAGTTTACTTCAACAAAATTAATTTGTTGCTCTTTATAGTTGAGATAAAATTATTGTTAGGAAGTATAAAACGAAAATTTGCATATTATTTACATCATGGGTCTCCAACCCGTGACCCGCCAGGTTGTATTATCCGGCCCTTTGTCACATTCGTAAACTGTGTATATACTACAAAAATTTCACAATAATTAAGGCAGTTAGGTATACCACTTATTGTTATTTTTCCACGTGAGGCCCGCGAACCAGCCCACAGTAACAGGTGTGGCCCTTTGCCATAAAAAGTTTGGAGACCCACGACTTAGATGTTCAGGCTTCAAAGGGCCTACAGTTTGTAGCAGGAACTCAGAGTTACTAATTGTACGAACTGGACATCTATCCATGAGAACATCTCTGTTAGTATCTAGAAAATAATATAACCTGAAATTTGTCAAACTTTATCTCAAACATCTCCGCTGCTACTACATTTGTTTTATTTGTCGTTCCATGAAAGACATTATACAAATTTACGGATGTCCTTCTCATCTACGATACAATTTATATTCCTAGATACAAGCAACTATCAGCTGCCGTTCCCTAACCGTCACGCAATTTCGATTTGGCCGGTTGTATTAGCCGGCACGAATCTGGCGACCTCGGCGTTTGACGAGCGTGTGTAGGCGAGCTGAAGTGTGCGGGAGAGATAATGGTGTGCAGCTGTGAGACCTGTAATAGTAAGTTAAAAGATCTGCTTAGTTCATGGACATAAACGATAGCGTGCCTTTCGCGACGTTTTGTGATGGCATTAACTTTATCTGCAAACAGCACGCTTTGAAGGTCAAGCTCGTAGATTCATGTCACTGCAACATTCATTCTCTTTTACTTTACGTTCCTAGACAAAATAATCTCCATATTCATCAAATATCTGTCACCTTACCAAATTCTAAGACCCTACAGTAAACTCAAATTGTGTCGGAATCATCTCAGACGTTTGCATTGTTGTCGTATAGGTGTTAATAGTAGTAGGGAGTTTTTTTGTGAAGGGCCCCGCAGCAGAAGCTACGGACGCACCGCAGCCTTAAGGCTTATTGTGCAACCCTTGTGATGAAGATGAAGAGAAAGATGATCAGGTTTTCTTTTATTTTTTCCAAGCAATGGAGCACCGGTGGAATGAAATTGACAGAAGAAAACAGAAGTACTCGGGGAGAAAGCTGTCCCAGTGTCACTTTGTACACCACAAATCCCACATGGACCGACCCGGGATCGAACCCGGGCCTCCGCGGGGGAGGCCGGCGACTAACCGCCCGAGCCATGGCACGGCAGCAGGGAGTTACAGAATTATAGAATGCACGACGGTAACATCCTCGCCTACAGCACAAAGTTCGCAACAGGTTTTAATTTCAAAACGTTAATTCTTTCAGTGGAAGAAGAAACACCGTACACAGCCACACACATGGACATAATGCATCATACGCCATATAAAATTAAGCATGCGATGAGTTCGGCCTTACGAGTTTTTTTATCCCTTGCCGCTGCAGTACACAAGTCACCTCTACAAAAGACAAATGGTCAGCCATGGCAATGAACCGGTCATTGTCCCAAGCGATATGAATGTCATTGAAAATGTCAAAGGACGTGTGTATTTATCATGTGACGCGTTACATCACAGGAATTTACGTGGTTTTGCAGGTAAAGCGGCTGTGTCAGACAGGCTGACGCCAGCGGAACAAATGATAACCTTATCGTTACAGGCATCCGCAAAACTTAGTTCTCTGTATACCGCACTCTAACTGGCTGCTGGGGCAGACTGTTTAGTTCTAAAATCAAGGAGCTGGAATCAGTGACACCGGAATTTACGCTATACTAAATCCATTTGAAGCTTTTATTATTTAACTTGTAATACCGAATTCATTGCTACTTTTTGATTTTGATTTTATAGTTACCTCTATCGAGATTTAGCTTGTGTTTCTAAACAACAAACGAAAAGCGGCATTTAAAGGAGGGTGAGCAAGTTCTGCAAAATCATTGAGTTGTGGTGTACAAGGTAAATAGCACCATGCAGTAGTACGTACAAAACAAATAGAGTAATGTGTACACAAATAAAAGTCCAAAATACTGAATTGCTCCTTCTCGCATTAACACTTCAGCGTTATATGAAAATAAGTCACACAAGAACGAACCACCTACCTAAATATATTCAAAAACGTAAAATTGAATCCTCAAAACTAAAAGAAAACTTCGCTTAGGTTTACCTCATCTTTTGTTCAAAATACAAATTCTCTCTCACCACCAGTTTCAGTCACCAGAGTAGCCAGCTACACCCGGACAAGCCGCAGCCGTCAAAGCATGCCAATAGGCTGCCATAAAACTGATTTGGTTGAGTCTGTGTAAAATTATGCTAATTCCAAGTAATCTGGGATCCAAGAGAAATCCAAAGTTTACGGTCTGCATTCCAAACATCTCATGAACATTGGAATGCAGAGCTGAAAGCTCTAGTAATTTCTAGCACATTAGTGGATCTAAAATGTTTTCGTTAGAGCAAACACGAAGTTACCCTGTGAGGAGGCACAAACAATGAAGTAACCTTATTTCTGTTGTTTCAAAATTATTTAATATATCCCGATTTGAAATTGCAATTCCCACTGCCATAGCAGCATTTTAGATTCCAAGTTATGTGAAACAGAATTAAAAGGCATCAGGATAAACAGGGTGTATGAACATGAAATAGGTTCCACCTCTCTTACAGGATAGCCTGATTTTTCAAATACGTGTAATCTGTGTTATATAGGGTTGCAAGTTACGGTGCATGTATAATAGAAAATTTTTAATTGAATTAAACCAAAAAATACACAGTGACTAGGAAAAGCCCCTAATATTTTGTATTCATATAGCATAAATAATATAATAAATAAAATAAAATATAATTAATATAGTCTGTTAAGGGCTTTCCCTAGACAGAGTGTATTTATTAGTTTAGTTCAATTTATAACGTTTGCCTCACTTCACCCGTCTTACATAAAACCTAATTTAACTGTGATATTTGGACCTCTCACGGCGATGAGTATGAAGATTATGATCTTCTGGGATGTGACACTCCATAGTACGGCAGACAGTTAAGAGCACTTCAGAAGAACATGCTGTATATCGCTCGCAGTCCCGTTCCTTGTCTACTATGGCCACAAATCTTTAGTTACTTGCTCAAACCTGCGTGAATTATTCTGAACATCGAGACAGAAGATACTTCCGAAATATTTGTACCAATATGCGCCGTATAACGTCCCAGAAGACAGTCATCTTAACCAAGTTAAACATTTAGGAATATGTGATTTTATCAGACTTAGTCAAAAGTCATTTAGTCCCTGTACCTGTAAAAAAGCGACGCCACTCCTCTCGGTTGTTCATTCTGTTTTTACTTAATTTCTTCCCCAAATAGAATTTTGGTTGTTACAATCTTATTTTTCCATTTCCACAGATTCAGTGTTTATAATTTCAGTGCTACAGAAATTCTTAAGTTAATAAGTACAGTCAAACAAAGAAGTTAACTGCAAGTTTATGTCACAGTGCTCATGCTAATAATGCCCTTTTACCAAATGACCATCAATCACCAAATGCAGACAAATAGTAAATCTATTAAGTATCAAATTTTAAAAACTTATATTAAAATTAACCTAGCCTATACTCTTGTAATGACATTTCTTCGCATCTTACGAAAGAGTTACACGTACATGACTGGATTTCAAATCAAACCTCATTGCTTCTTAATTGAGTTTCATGCACCTGGTAACACCAGGTTTTTGCCAGTACACATCCATTGTTTTTATACTAATGGTTAAAGTTTGTCTATATATTTTAGTATGTTCTGACAGGTTCTAATCCTATCTACGTTTTTTCCTGTATAATAAAGTATTTCTATGTATAATGCCTCCTCTCTCATTTCCTCTAAACCTTGCACTTTTTTCACTTTGTCACAGTTGCATTTTAATTGGTATAAAAAGTCACTTATATTTCTCAAATCTGTGATCTTGTTACAACTACTATCAACGTGTTACATACCTCACTATAAACCATCTTTATACATAAAAAATTCATCTACTGAGTAAACGGAGTGTGTATTTAAGTATTGTCTTAATGCTACTTTAAATTTTGTCTTTTCATTCTTAAGACTTATGAGACTCAGAGGGAATCTGTTGAAAATTCTGACACCGGCATAGAATGTACTTTTTTAAAAACAAGATGGGTTGGCATTTGGTCTGTGCAGGTGGTGGTTCGAATAACTGACTGAAAACAGACGCTCTTGCAACTCCTGATTCTATTCCACCATTGATCTGAGGGACTGCAAGAAGTCAGAATAGCCAGCTTCCAGGCCGAGTATCAAAGCCGAAACACTATATATGAAGCAGGTCTGTTAATCCAGACGTTGAGATTCTTGTGATTACAGTGAATTGTCATTTCCTCTGAGTAAATGTCAGAGAGGGAGCAGCTTTATTTCAATAAGTCGTTGTTAGGTACCCGGCCGATCGGCTGTCGTGTTTATCGTCCGTTCAACTTCTCTGCTATTCTAAGCGAATTACGGCGTACTGTACTGAAATAAGCCACGACACCATCCACCATTCGTCCATTCCAATTCATCTGTTGCACCAAGGCTCACACAGGCTACAACAGGTGTCTCTTTTATCGTGTGCCCGAACAGAACAACTTTATTGCATACAAAGCCTGCGGGCGCCGGGCTATTCCATGACAGTTCCCATGCTCAGGGGCACGATAAAAGGTATTCTCTGTATATGCAGTTCCGATGCTATGTAACCGTTGCACTTGTGTGTCATCAAATAACCCAGAAAAATTATAACTGCAGGCTCACCTGAAATTCTAATGGGATTTTCTTCTCTTAGTACTTCTCTATTCATAATTAATTAGCATCGTTTAGAATACGGCACGTCTGAGAAAAAAACTGAGGTAAACTTCTAAAGACTCGTAATGGTAAGAAGGATTCTTAAAGGACACATTATTTACATTATTTGTACAATCCACAGGTAACACAACCACTGAGGTTGCCCTGTCACATTGAAGCGCAGGCTTGCCCTGAAAGCTTTAATTAATTTTCAGAAGCATGACCTCTTTACGTTTTCTGTCCTTTTAATGTTCTAAATCTCTTCGGAAGTGGCAGACTTTTTTATCTTCTGCCTCCCAACGGGTCTCTGTCTTTACCATTCAAATAATAATTATGTAAGAGACGAGGAAGTAAAACACTTCAGCGAGTAATTAATTAGCTCGAATCCTTTTGAAGCCGTCCCAAGTCATTCTACGGTAAGTTCTGTTATTTAACCCTAGGACCTGAATATTCTTAGACGAGATAGTCTTTGAAGTAGAGGTTTTTTTGTGTGCGGCCGTCAATGATTTCACACTGAATAATTATTTGAAAGTCAAAATAATTTGTACGAACAACTAACTAACTGTTCCTTTTCCCCTTATGTGTCCTTTACTGAGTGAAGAAATTCGCTAAACATATACATTAGCTACTAGACGCCATTAAGTTAGAGCCTTATTACCTGAAAGTTGTAAAGTGTAACCTCCAAACTGGACACCGTTTTTGTGTAATTTGACTCGAACACACATCACACACACACACATGTATACATATACACAGTCTAGTGCATACGTCTGTGTTCTCCTCTGTTCTGTTCACCTGTGCTACAGACCAACGCAACCCAAAGCCTTTCATTATTCGATTTTCTAAATCTTATTCCTGCACATAGGTTGAACTCTTTGTACAGCGGATCGGTGTGTCGCAAAGCCGCTACCTATACAGGAAAGCACAAACACGGAAGAAACACATTCATGCCCCGAATGCGGATTAGAACCTACGATCTCATTACCCAAGCTTTAAACGACAGTGCACGCCTTGACGTTCTTGTCCACTGATATCTTGGTTTTACCTGTATTGAATTGGCAGATTTAGCTAAGAACTAGATCTGTGAGTTCCTGTCATATAACATTAATATAAGCAAGTCTTTAGCATTTAATTAATTAAAGAGGACGTACCAATTACCCGTCGTTACATTAATATGTTACGGAAATGAGCCAATGATTTATCTTTAAATTAATAACAAAAAAGTGATGATAATTGTGATGATGATTGTCGACGTAATTTTTTGTTCTCAAGCTTCAAAATTTATTTCCGGATACCTTCCAATCCAAACACAGGCTAAAACAGATAGGCAGCCTTACTTACATTATCACAAGTAAAGTGATTAAAATTCAAAATTGTAATAAATGACCACAGGAAATTGACACTATATTGTCATCCTGAATATAACTAATATTCTTATTTAACCTACATTTTGGACGTTAACATTCTTAAATAAATTAAAAGCTTGGAGCAGTAACGCAAATTTCGATGTTTTCGTAGAGGTGTAGCCCAGGATTCCGACCTTCTGGAATATGACATTGCGTCATTCTGCAACCGGATCCCTTACGTTACGAAGCAAAGTACTGTCCACATCTTGAAGAGCCGGAATGTCCAACTTCCTTGGACATTTCACCCCTTAGAAATGAGAATGATACGTTGCTTCGAAACGTTCGAATCCAAATATCCAGTGACACAGAGTCACATTTCAGAGTGGAATCCTTGGAAGAGTCATACTAGAATTAAGAAGGCACAGAGGGCACGAAGAGCGACCACAGAGTTGTTGCCTATTCAGTCTGATTCTCTAAGAGAAAAAATATTATAAGACAAATAAATGCCGCCAACAAAACTACTAATTATTATATCTTTAACTTTGCAACATATTTCGAAATCAAAGGGTCGTCTTAAGGCCAATAGTATAAAATACAAACAGAAAAAATTCCTTTCATATATTTTATACTATTGGCCTGAAAATGACCCTTTGAAGTCGAAACATGTTGCCAAATTCAATATATAATAATAATATAGTAGTACAAAACAAAAAAAAGACATAATTCCTTTTATGTGTTTTATACTATTGGCCTGAAGATAACCCTTTGAGTTCGAAATATGTTACCAAATGAAAGATATAATTACTAGTTGTGTTGACGGCATTTGCTTTCCAACTTTGCTTTGGAATATGCCATTAGGAGGGTTCTGGTAAACCAGGAGGGCTTTAAATTAAATGGTACACGTCAGCTTCTAGTTTATGCTGATGATGTTAATATATTGGGCGGAAGCATACGTGCTATAAAGAAAAGCACAGAAGCTTTAGTAATCGTTAGTAAGGAGATTGGTCTAGAAGTAAATGCTGTGAAAACTAAGTACATGATCATGTCTCGAGATCAGAATGCAGGACAAAATCACAACATAAAGTTAGATGATAAATCCTTTGAAAGAGTGGAACAATACAAGTATTTGGGAACAACCCTAACAAATCGAAATTCCATTCATGAAGAAATTAAGAGCAGATTGAAGCTAGGGAATGCTTTTTATCATTCGGTGCAGGATCTTCTGTCTTCCAGTGTGCTATTCAAAAATACAAAGATTAAGATATACAGAACTATAATTTTGCCTGTTGTTTTGTATGTGTGTGAAACTTGGTCTCTCACACTGAGGGAGGAACATAGGCTGAGGTTGTTCGAGACTAGGATGCTGAGGAGGATATTTGGGCCTAAGAGGGAAGAGGTAACAGGGGAGTGGAAAAGACTACATAATGAGGAACTTAATGATCTGTACTCATCACCAAATATTATTCGGGTGATCAAATCAAGAAGAATGAGGTAGGCAGGCATGTAGCACGTATGGGGGAGGGGAGAGGTGCATACAGGATTTTGGTGGGGAGACCTGAGGGAAGGAGACCGCTTGGAAGACCCAGGCGTAGATGGGAGGATAATATTAAAATGGATGGATGTTCAAGAAGTGGGATGGGATGGCGTGGCCTGGATTGATATGGCTCACGATCGGGAATGATGGCGGGCTCTTGTGAATGCGGTAATGAACCTTCAGGTTTCATAAAACGCGGGGAATTTCTTGACTAGCTGAGGACCTGTTAGCTTCTCAAGAAGGACTCTGCACCATGGAGTTAGTTAGTTGACGGCATTTGTCTTATATTATATCTAACACAACAGGATGAAAAACTTAAAAAAAAAAATCTTATGAAGTGATCGGTGCTGTATGTGTGAGTGGATCCAGCATCCAGTAACGTCAGAATCAAACAGCTGACTTGCAGGAGATTGGGTACCACTTTGAACATGTAGGTCTTGCTGGCTTACAAGATGGAACCAGTGCTAGGGTCACTGTGGACGGTTTCCTAAATATTTGTCTGACAATAGCTCGCTAAGTAATATTCATCGTGTCAATGCAAATTTTCTTTAACGAAAAATAATAACACAGCATTCGAGGAAAATATTTTCGATTTGGTGACGATAACGGGGACTATGTTCTACGTAATATGGTAAAATAGGAGACTATCTATGGGAATTGTGTTATATGAAATATATTTGTGTTTGTAGTAAAGCGAACAAAAAATGTTTACTCATAATTTATTCTTACACGTGTCGTATACAGTAGCATTAACAGGCTATTTGTCACCCACTACAGTTGCGATAATGGCGCAGGTATGTATTGTTCCTTATCCCTTTAAAGCACAATGTTTACTATACGTACGTCCAACATTTTCGTACATAAGCAATGTCTTCAGCACACAGCGCATTTGTGTGTTCCGCATGATTTGGGCAACAAAGCGCGATTGCGTCCCAAAATAGGCCTAACCTACTTCTTTTCGTGACGAAGACAGTTAATAACTGAACTGTTATAGAGGCTGAAAAATAATTCGCGCACAAGCTCTCCATACTGCAACTATAATAATAATAATAATAACCATGGCTCAACAGCCCTATATGGGCTCGGGCCTCCCCTTGCCTCCTCTTTTCGGGGTTACTAAGTCGTGCGTATTCGTGGCAGTTGGTGACTGGACAACTATCGATCCTGATGTGTCCGCCAGAGCCATCTGGCAGGCAGTCAGGAGACTTGGGTGAGAAATGGAGGCTTTGAATTTAGCTTACGAAACATTTCTATTCATGCCCGTAAGGTTCTTTTACATGCCGTAAATCTACGACGGCTTTACTTCCCCTCCGAAGGAAGCGGTGCTCCGGATTTTTATCACCCTTAAAAATCCATCGACCTCGGTCGGGATCGAACCCACGAACCTTGGGTCCAGTGGCGAGCACGCTAACCACTAGTCCACCGAGGTCGACCCATACTGCAACTACTTGTTAGGAAAAAAGGTAAAAAATGTTATGCATCGTATGACGTGCGATGTTTAGATTTCGAGATAAGGAGTGTCACCGTAAACTGCGCAAGGTGTCATATGATCAAACCATGAACGCTTCGTGGTTACGGTAGGCTTTCGAAGCGGCCTTTGTTCTTTTCCGGACACGCGGCAATGCTTTGCACGTCATTCTCTCGAAAACGCCTTAATACACGTATACGCTGGCACTGACCGATATAACAGCTGCCTGTCTGTTACGATGTCTTTCATAGTACTCGAAGGGACTGCGTACACGTGCTCCTTCAGGCGTCACCACATAAAAAAAAGATCGGAATGGGATCCGGCGACCGAG
Organism: Reticulitermes speratus; assembly: GCA_021186555.1. Classification (NCBI taxonomy): domain Eukaryota; kingdom Metazoa; phylum Arthropoda; class Insecta; order Blattodea; family Rhinotermitidae; genus Reticulitermes; species Reticulitermes speratus. Next base: position 44,903,748 of record JAJKFL010000001.1, on the reverse strand, counting down.
GGGGCCATGCATTCGGCGCCCCACTTCCAGTCCACCTTCCTGGATGTGTCGCGTTCAACCACTGCCCGACATCTTCCTCATACTGTGTGAAGCCACAAACTCTGTCTCACAGATACAAACACATCTTCCAGCAGCCCTGTAGAACTTTCTCCAGAAATTTACGATATCTTTGAGCAGTTTGCCTGTCAAGCAGCAGATAGGGGCCCACTGGCATTAAATAGAGGCGTTTGATCCGAATTTTACCAAAGTCGCCAAAGAAATGTGGAAGTTATGGCACATATAGTTTTACGCCACTAACTAAAATATGGATTCGACTGAACTCATTTTTATGAAACTCACAATTCCTAAACGGTATTCAGAGGAGATCTTTCAAGCTAAATTTTACCAAAACCTTTTAAGAAATATGGAAATACCGGGTATAAAATTTCTCAGTAGAGTTCCACTGCATTGATTTTCACGAAACTTTTATTCCACCTCAGTGGCGTTAGGCGCCGTTTTATTATACCGAATCTTACCAAAATCGGTCAAGATATGTGGAATTTACGAATATAAAATTATGTACACTCTTTCACTTTAATGACTCTCATGAAAACCACACTTCGTGAATGGCATATATGGGAGATCGTTTATACCGAATTTCACCAATATCTCTTAATAAATATGGAAAGTACGGCTAGCAGTTCACTTAAAGCCCATTAGTAAAGTTTGACTCTAAACCGAAATTCATGAAACTCGCTTTATCTTGGCAACTCCTTGGAAGGGAATGCAAGTATTTATTAAATTTGTTGTATAGATAGTTGGATGTTCTCTGCATCTGCCGACTTCGTTACGCTGATTTAGGCTCCTCAGCTGAACTTCCACTCCCCCTATACCCCATCATGGCGTTTAAAGGGACTTTACGTTTCTACATTTAACACAAACAAATTTTAGTAATTATTTAAGAAAATGAATAATTAAAAACATTTTCACAAAAATCAATGCACAAAAAAAAACATCAGCAGTTACAGAGACTTCTCCCACCACATGTGTGCCGACTTTCACATCTGTGGAGCGTGTAATTGGTTTTAAATATAGGCCTATATCTAAATTTCACAACGTTAACATTGTAAATACAAGGCCTATAATCTCGTCTTCAATCGCCCCAATATAAAGTCCAGAAAAGTCGTTCAACTCGTTGTCGAAACAATTCAATCGTCATGCTGTAAATATTTACAGTAATGGGATAACAACTTTAGGCCTACATACTTCCAGATGTACATTCTTGTATCACCATCGATCTACAAGAAACACATTAAAGACGAAGAATGATTAAGCACGAGAAATAATAGAGGAGAAGAGAGGGGACAAAGGGGAAGGATTCCTTGATTGATGTGACAGGAAGACTGTTCGATACTTGCTGGGTGCTGTTTCCCTTCTGCTGCCAAATGACCCAAGACGAAAATGCCTTCTTGGTGTGAGGTTAAGAAACAGGAAGAGGAAAATAGGAGAGTTATACTGTGTGTTTGTGTGTGTGTCACATAAGGAAAACTTAACCGCCTCTAAATGACATACGTGAAATAAAAAGAAAAAATAGGAAAATGTAGGTTTACAGTTTTCTAAAGACGTGGGGAGGTAACAAAAGGGGGAGGTCATAAATATTATTCATCACAAAAACTTATTTCTCCCAACCATTCTTTACGCTTATTACCTGCGAAAAAAATATCCTACTCACATTAGTACATATTCTTATACTGTATTTATTTATTTAATATCACTAAAGAATCCAGTTATTACCAAACACAATTCGAAAAAAAGAATCTGTCTTCTTCGGTAATCATAAATAATAAAACCATAACCACTTTCTTCCACTATCTGAAAATATAGTACTACATCCGTAACAAACATTTAGGATGAAGACTGCAAATTCGCGGACACAAAAATCTACTCACCAGCACTGTTTGTGACTAATTTATTTACAGTATCTGAACCCTTACGTTGCTGCGTGCCTAATGTTCAACGTAGAATGTAAATCAAAGTCTACTGTTGATAAGACAAGACGTTGCAAAGCATGGGCCTCCAAAGGTTTTATGTCAAAAGGCCACACCCGTTATTGTAGGCTAGTTCGTGGGCCGGACGTTAAAAAACTAACAGTAAGTGGTATACCTAACAGCCCAAAGTACTGTGTACGTTTTATAGCATATCCACAATTTACAAATGTGGCCGCGGGCCGCGAGTTGGAGACTCATGTTTTCGAGGAAGAAATGCTATTCTCCAAGTTAGTAATATAAGAGATACGAATTTTACGATACAGGCAAAGTATCGCCAGGTTGAACCTGAGTAACACTAACAGAGGAAACGTTGTTAATAATCGCTCAAATGTTAAAATATCCATGTATTTTATAGAAACTGAGCCAGAAGAATCTTATTCACCATCTAGTGACTTAAGGCCCATTTTAACATCATTCTCCCATCTATACCCAGGCATCTCAATCACTGTCCTCCCTTCACAGTTTCTGTGCAATTTGTGTGAGCGTTGTTCATATCTCCCATTTTCAAGAAACTCCAATGTGAGTGTCCAAACTGGCTCTGGGGCCCACCCAGCCGCCTATCCATTGATACCGAGGACTTTACTCACGGTGGTAAAGCGGCTGGGGCGCGCAGCTGACCACCCACCTCCACCCAGTGCAGAGGTTAGGAATGAGTGGCGCTAAACCTCCACGCTCCACTGCCCTCAGAGCGTGCACAGGGATAACTTTACCAAAGTCAAATAAGTGTGCAAAATGGAAACTGCACTCCACACTAAGTGTCATGTCGCAAATATTACTTTATAGCTAAAGGTAATTACGTGGTAAAGTGAATTAGAAGCAACTGTTCTCCATTCATGTAGACTGTCAGACTTTCATGAGGGGATGGTTCTATCCACTTGCTCCTCCTAATCACTTCAACGTCTACCTGAACGCAATTTAATCCCCTGAAAAATGAAACAGGACTTAGTTCAAAAAGAAATATATACTATTCTTAGTAATAAATCGTTGTGTTAACGACAAAAAAGTTTTTTCTCTCTTTGAACTAAGCGATATACATACAACGACATGTCTTACTCCACTATGGACGCAGCATGTTCTTCCGAAAAGTCATTCTAAGCTTTCTATCTTATACAGTGTCAAAACTTAGAAAACTGTCTGTTCAGTGTCTGTTGATCCCTCTGTACGAGAAGTCGCTAGGCCCTCCTTATGAAATATACTGTATCAGTCGTCCTACCGTAACCACATGGAATAAGCTGCAAAGTATAGACTAGTTTACCGAAAGGTGTTATTGTGTAGCCCATGCGTCCTGAGCACGGCGCCAGCAGTTGTGGCGCCCGGGGCGTGGTGCCCAACTTATACCTCACATATGAACGTAGGTCTCTTAATCGCACAGTTCTCCTTTCGACGCACCCGTGGAGCATAAATTATCCCACAGATTCACCTAAATATTCCAAATGTAATTTGTTATTCCTTCAGTAATTGTAAGTAAGGTCGACGGTAGGAGAAAGATTCCTTCCTCCACCGACGTTAAATATGATTAATGACGGGAAACACTGATGTTTCTTTGTTTTCGAATCGAAGACGAATCTACCTGTAAATTTTGACGTTTGACGTTGACAAACTATGATTTGCTTCTACTGGGAACAAATTGCATTTTCTCATAATTACTGAAGGAACTTTGCTTACAGACTTACTGAATTTCGAATATTTTAAACTTCCCATCAAAACAATGGTCCGTCCTTTTAATGTATTTGCCAATAACATAGGGCCCACTGCAGCAACGTACTTAACTGTGTTTTTGTGAATTCGATATTGAAGTGCAGACAAGAAATTAATGTGGAATCACATCTAAAACTTCAGCTCTCTTCAACAGATGGAACTCGTTTGTGCTATTTCATAAATACCAATGGCAGTTAATTTCCGGTAAGCTTAGTCCAAATCAAATTCGCCCTTATCCCAGTGTCATATGTTGACAGTTAAAGGACGCCCGCCCTACCGGGTAATGCCGACTGCTTTGATGGCTGTGAAATGTCACTGAATACGAGTAAACACGAGCAAAAACGTATGGCGCAACAGTCATATTTTATGTACCCGGAAGTAATGTGATAACACTGAGGCATTTACCTTTGTTTTCGAAAAAGTTCTGCGTATGTAAAGGCATTTTAGCAAAAAATGATTTACTGAGCGGAGTTACTTTTCTGAAATTTATGTAACGAATTTGATAGTCACACAAACCATATAGCGTCGAATGATTGGATAGTGAATAATGACCTGATAAGGACGTGGAAGGAAACGTTCATGGCCTTGCCAGTATAAGCATGGAGGAACTGAGGAAAACAACGATAAACATCGATGAGGATCATCTGTGCACGGGCTAAGACTCAAATGGGGGTTTTCCCCAGTATGTCAGAAGCGATACAATGCGAGCCAGCTTGCTTGGTGCTAATGAGTTCAACCACCCATACTTTTTCGCACGTGGGGAAGAGCGGGAAAGTTAAATGCCAGTGTCACCAATATTAACTACGTCATTCTCGGGGACGGAAGACGAAAAGCAGGAAGACCAAACTTACGGTGGCTAGACTGTATTGAGAATGATCTGAAATCGATGGTTGCCAAGAGATGGAGGAAGAAAGCAGAAGACAGAGCCGTACGGGCTATCATTCTGAAGGAGGCATTGGTTAAACTATAATGATCATATGCCGATTAAGAAGAGGAAGGAGGAGAAGAAGAAGAAGTATACATCAACTTTTTAAGCAGCCCTAACGTTCTGTAAATTTTTATCAAAAATTAACGACTTATCTAAGGAATCAACAGAAAGTCAGGATCTATTCATGTGTATTGAAAGATGGGGAATATCATTTGACACATTATGGGCCGAAGTGTCTAGTAGCTATCTGCGAAGGTTCGACTTATCTAACACTAATTACCGCAACTGGATACGATCCTGATTCACGACTCAAGACTTATAACTTACAGGAAACAAAACGCTTCTCCCGTGCAGTTTCTTTTCCTCTATCGCTTTAGTAAAAGCAGGAAGCTTTGCTTCAGAGCTACATACGAGACACGACTAAATTCAATAAACAGCTATTTAGCTTTCACGATGAGTCCTGTTAGCATCCGTTTAAATGCGTGGAGTGGAAGGCACTTCGGTAATAACTGGGTTTGAAACAGTCGGAAGAATGCAGACAGGAAGGGGATAAAACATATTAAAAACAACATACTCTTATACAATCGAATCTGGGGTTTACTCTAACTTTTAGAAACAGTTTACTACTCGTTATTGTTGCTACCACAGAGTGTTTCTGAATGTTCACTTACTGGGTTAAGAGACTATGCTTTAATTTGCCTTTTGGTGAATGTCTGTTAATCTTCTCTAATAGTTTGTTTGGCTCGTTTGTGTCGTCATTTTTCGTTCTTCTCAGCACACTCACGACATCTGGGCGTGAATAAATCTGGCCATGTGAAGCCCATAAGAGGGGGTAGCTGATTTATAAAGGCTTTAAATATAAAACGGAAAGAAAAAAGGAGTACTGCAGCTAACATAGGCAACACGTTAAATTCCAAAACAGTGAAATGCCAGTTTTCTGTTATCTGGCTAGCTAACCATGAATATAAAATACATTAGATGTGCTTCCGTGAGTAAAGCATGTTGTATAGATCGAAAACAAGAGGAACAGCTTCCTAGGGAACATAAAACTGTAGCAACTCTTAAGTTCTTAGAAAATATATCATTTCTCTTTTGAAGACGTCGGAAAGCGTTTCAAAAATAGTGGCACGCGACAATTATCAGCTTTGGACTTGACTGCGACATTCCGGTTCAGCTTTGTATCTGACAGCCATAACATCGGAATGAACAAAGCAGATGTTTTCGGCTTAGCAAGGATCGGCACGTTCGTTGGACACAATCGTATTATCTGTAATTTAATATGAATCTAAATAGGGTCTGTCCTAATTTTACTTTGGTCTTCATTCTTGTGTTGGCCAGTGACGAAAATAATTTATTCCAGAAATAAGCATTAGTGTAAGTAAGGATTCTCAATACCAGTTTAATTAAAACCCAGTCATCCAAAAAAAATTTAAATATGCAGTTACATATGTATATACATTATAACACGATACGTCACAAAGCTTTAAGAAAGTCGCCTAAAATCATACATTTCCTCCAGTCCTCTGGCACGTAACGTACGTTACGCAGTGCAGACTCAGTGGATACTTAGAAAGCTCAGCAGGATTACCAAGGAACTGGGGTTCGATTTGCGGCAGGGACAAGATTCCTTTCTACAGCGTCCAGACTAGCTCTGGGGCCCACAAAGTCTGTACAACCCAATGTATACGGAGGTCTTTTACCGGGCCTAAAGCGGCCGGGGCGTGACAGTGGCGAGATTCAAAATGCATATATGCTATAGAGGCATTCCCCAAATCGTAATGGCGTTGTGATTAATCAAGCACAGGAATAACGTCACGTTATCCCCACCCTTACGCGTAGCATTAACGTTAGTCACGCGGTCAGCGATCTACGTATTTGTCACTGGCTGTAACGTCAGCAATCTTCCAAGTTGCCGCTATCGGAAGTAATCAGTGCCTATGGACTCACAGATTTTAATCTTTGTGGTCGTTATGATCCCTCCGCTCCGGGCGTTGACTTCAGTCCAGGTGGCTTTCTTTACTCAGTTTTAAACCCACCGAATATTTCGCCAATCATCTGACTCAAAGGATCACAAAGATCACAAAGCACTTTGTCCGGATAGCCCGGTCTTGAAAAACATGCTTTTCATCTCCGGGGTCCATAGACTATATTAATACAAACACTAACAATAACTGAAAAACAGTACGTATAAACACTTGCGGTCACTTTAGCAATAGTCGTGAAGAAAATTGGTGGCTATTTATACATGGGCTCCTGTCACGATCGTATTTTGCCCTCGGTTCGTAGCAGAAACTCCTGCCCTATTCCAGAAAGTCATTATATTTCATACTTACTGCTTCAATGCTGGTAATAAAGTGTCTCCTAAAATGCTATAATTACAAATGGAACGCTTCTAAATTACATACAAGTGTTTGTAAATTGTACCTAGAGCTATTCCTAGAAAATGCTCACATCATTAACTTTTTACAAACCTAGACTTTTTGAGAAGGTTGCAGACATACAGTCTTCAGGTCAAGCAACGAAAATATTCCAAGCCATATTTAGAAACCGGTGTTCCAGACGTGACCAGTGACTACTTCCTGCTCATGAAAGCACAGTAACGTAGGCCTGTCAAATTGGTGGAAATCGACACGTCACAACTGCCACACTCTCAAAGGAAGCTTTTTCTTGTTTATGAAGGCAAATAAAATGATGTACCTTAGTGTGTGCGTGGCCAGTGTGGGGACACTTTCATTTTTCCTTTTGCTCTCTGTTATAAACTCCTCTGGGATTCAACCACACTCTAATCGATTTGGTAAGAAGAGAGCTCTCTCTCGTGCGGAAAGGTGGCCGAAATGGGAAACTGATTCTTGTGTTCACGTGACCTGAGGAAGAATGTAGCATTAGCAGCACCACTCCTCCTGACGTTTTGTTCAGTCGCAGAGCAGCTTAAATTTCTCCGACTGTTTAACCCTTTGAAGCACAGCGATAACCACACGAAACCCCTGCTTAGTCGTTCCGAATCACTGCATTTTGCCCAAGAGTGTATTCTGTCTTTCGTAAGAATCTCAAAATAAACAGCGATTATTTTCCTAAGGAGCATTATTCGGTTTGTCTTTATAAAGGAGAAAAGGTCTGTGCAGTTTAAAGTCTTCTTGTCGACTGCTATATAGCTGCCGACGTTTCGGTGGAGCGTAAAAGCCTCCATTTTCATGTTCAATCGGTCCACGTAGAGTGTGTTTCCTGCGAGATAGAAATTTTATACATTATTTAGTTTAGATGGATGACATGTTTCAAAGTGTCAAGAAATTGAAGCCGAAAATTCCGTATGTTGGTTGAGTAACTCTATGGTAACTTGCTTTCTCCACTGAAAAAGGACTTTCCAGTTTAATCAATCTAAACAATTTTAGTTGCTGTAGTTGTCCATGTTTTGAGATAAAAGATTCTCGCGGTTGTGACTGAAGATTAGCCTACTGTCTTCTGGGGTGTCACACCGTGTAGTTTGGTAGATAGGTATTAATGGTCCTTCGAAATAATCGTACCTAATTTCCGAAGTACAAGAACGTCACATTCCATAGGACAACGCTCTTTTTTGTCCATGTTGTCGAATTCCTTTAGCATGTTTAGAGAAAATGTAGGAAGTACAATTATTATTCTTATTATTAACCTATACTTCTTACGGCGCACATATTTATTTGTGCCCTTTCATTTGTATGTACTTTTTGGCGTTACATAAATTCATGTTTGGCACGTTTGGCAATACAGTGTGTCCACAAAGTCCCTTCGGGGTTTTGAAAAATTGTGGCGGCCAAAAAAAATTGAGCTAGCCACATGCGGTTTGCGGCAGATTACAGTGAAACTCTGGAAGTTTTTTTTGCCGCCAACAGATGGCAAAAGCGGCCAACTTTACGTTTCTCAGTCAGCTGTTTGTGAAATGGCGACTGTGCAGGAACGCGCGCGTTGTGTGGGATGGCAGAGACGGTCCAATGCCTTGGCCTCCACGTTCACCAGACATAACACCACTGCATTTTTTCCTGTGGGGTTATGTAAAGAGCAATGTGTTCCGAACAACAGTTAACGGACTTGATGACCTGAAGACCCGTATCAGGAATGCGATCTCGGCTATTCCAGCGGACATGCTCCACAGAACATGGCAAGAGCTCGAATATCGTCTGGACGTTCTCCGTGCTACCAAGGGAGCCCACATCGAGGTCTACTGAGGTCAGTAAAAAACTTCCAGAGTTTCACTGTAATCTGCCGCAAACCGCATGTGGTTAGCTCAATTTGTTTGCGCGCCACAATTTTTCAAAACCCCAAAGGGACTTTGTGGACACACTGTATATCACAATTTTGTTTATAGTTATTTACATATATTTATACACATATTTATCACTGTTATTTATTTACAGAAGCCTCACAACCACCGCTTAAGTACACATTAATAGCCTCACTGTTCAGCCTTACAGAACAGTCCGGATGCAACACCTGTTCCTCCATTTCAAAGCGTGGTAATGACGTCCATAAAATGGACCCTGTTAACCGCTGAAGACTAAAGACAGTCATGTTATGAGATAATACACAGTAGCTTTTATTAAACTTCCAGGAACACCTATCATTCGTTCGCGTCAATTAAACATGGATAGCCTCAAGGGTCACTCGACGGACTCCAGCACACCCCTCAGGACCTTGACACGTGGCATCTCCCTGCCCAAGTGACTGACAAATGACAAGCAACGATGATGTTTAATGAACCTATCTAAGTCAATGGTTGGTATTGCTGCTCCGGGGTTCTACTACACGCAGTAACATATATCAGCCTCGTATAAGATCTGGGATACTCCAAGAACATTCATACACAAAAATGTATAAAATTTCGGCGCACCTTATAACTTTGCATTCTATATAATAATAATTATTATTATTATTATAATAATTATTATTATTATTCAGTTCCGTGTGTGGCCACTTTCCCTACTTTGATCACTTCTACATTGAAGATGGAGGCATTGTGTTCCTCTGAAATGCAGGTAATCACTCACCAGATTACACGGCGTCACATTTCCATTATTATTATTATTATTATTATTATTATTATTATCTGATGGACAGCAAGTGATATAGGCTAAAAGTCGTTCGGAATGTACTTTTACAATAGTCAGATCTTCCCAACATACTTTTCTCCCTCTACATGTCATCAGGCACATTGATCCACAATAATGCCTGATTTATAAATAAGGTCATAAATACACTTGTCCATGTATCTCACAAACCGTTTCACTGAATCTGCTGGAATTCGATAAAGGATTGCTTAATTTCTATTTCCAGCCATATTTTTCATTGTAAAGCCTAATTTGCAAAGTCATACCAACAAGTGTCCATTTAGTCAAAGTACCTTTTACAGACTTCTTTTTAAATTCTGTATTGGAGACATTCAATAATTTGCACTCATTTATTCCAAATTGTAAACAAGCTTAGTAAACGTCAAGGAATTCCGCTGGCAACATTTATAGGCCGTTTCACAGTACTACACTTTCTTCAATCTCACTTTTCTTTCTTAGCTCAGCATCTTCCAACCTTCACAGCTAATCATATGGAGATGGAACAGATTTGTTTACAACAAGAATAAGATGGGGCTGCACAAAAAGGTATTTTGTTTTCGGCTTTGTAACAAAACTGATGGACTAGAGTTACATGGCAGTCACGTACTATCAGATATACTACAACAATATAACACGTCCGTCTGTACAGTACAAAACATTCATGCGCGATCCAAGTACAAATATGGCAGTGGTGTGACAGATACATGGCATTTGTTACGCTGTCAGCCATGGCACAGTCGAGGGAGGTAGAGGTACTGTGTTCTGTGTCCGGCTGTACTAAGCGAAGACATTCAACTTTTGTGTCCAGTAATCCCTTCAAGAGCGAATGTCTTCGCGAACAGAGGAGGTGCTCCAACAACAATAACAGACATGAAACACACACAAATGTCAGCAGCGCTGTAAGTCTTCAATGTAATCTCACATGATACCCAATGTCACCTTGCAATTACATGCAAAAAAGAAATACAGGGTGACTAAAAAACGTATAAGTCATTATTATACGAATGAGGCAAACAGTGTGTATGCTGCTGCAGCTGACTGTGACGTCACATCAATGTACAAGGTAATGGTGGTATACGTCTGTAACAGGTACACCTGCTGTCCATGACAAGCGAGCTAGCGAGCAGGACCAAGTTGTGGGTTTTACAAATAAATTTTTTATATTCTAATAAAACATCTGTATAAGCGGCGCTTAAACTTGCATGCCCTGGTGTTAATTAGTTTGAATCAAAAAAGATTATGTACATGCCAAATAAATTTTTGAAATGTCAGATTTTAGTCGTTACATAGAAGCAAACCAAAAGATAGGTTTTATTATTATTATTATTATTATTATTATTATTATTATTATTGTCATCATCATCATCATCATCATCATCATTGATTTATCACCGTAAGCAGGTTATTTATAGTTGTATTGCTGGCACAAACCATGTCTCTAGAGCATACAGCATTGCAGCTATTCTGTAGTTACGATTTATAGTAATTACATGTAAAGTTATTTCCGCCGATCCCGGTGGCCGTGCGGTCTAAGGCGTGGGTCTTCGGGAGCTCGCTTGCTAGGATTGCGGGTTCGAATCTCGCCGGGGGCATGGATGTCTGTCTCTTGTGAATGTTGTGTTGTCAGGTAGAGGTCTTTGCGACGGGCCAATTACTCGTCCAGAGGAGTGTGACCTCGAAACCTCGTAAAGGAGAGGGCCTAGGCCCACTAGGGCTGTCCAGCCATAAAAAAATGTTATCTCCCATGTTGAACGTTTTGTACTTTTACGTTAATACTTTTCGAAGTACACGTGTGCAGTGCCCAGTGTGGCTGTTTTCTGTAGTTCCTTGATTTCGTGCTTTCCCGGTACGTTGCTCAGGTATTTTCTAAATGATTTTGAAATGGTTACATTTGCCCCTACTATTACTCGTAACACTTTCGTTTTTACACTGCACGTGTGCTGTATTTCTATTGTAAGGTCTCTTCATTTTAGCATCTTCTCGGCTTGTTTCTTGATCACATTTCTGTCTCCTGAATTTGGAAATTCTATTAACACACATGTTCGTTTGTCATTATCACGGATTAAGATGTCCGATTTATTGTTTGGGATGGTTTTGTCACTTTTCTCTTGTTGAGTCCATAATATGGTTACCTTACTTTCATGACTTGTTTCTACTGATTTTAGTATAAGCACATACCAGTGTTCATTGTCTACAATTTTACCCTTACTTCTTGCATATGTTAAAGTGTATTTGAGCACACATTCCTGTCGCTCTATATATTGTTCTTTTGCCAATAATGGGCATGCTGATATAATGTTATCTATTGTCTCGTCATTTTGTTGACATAGTCTGCATTTTCTACCTGTTTTTGATTTAACATTTTTGTCGCATAATATTTGGTTTGGAACACCGGATTTGTACTGCTATAATTTCAATATCCCGTTTCTGCTTTCAGATTTCCCCTCGAAAGCCATAGCAATATGTCTCTTTCACTAATAAGCTGTCTATTTATACTTAACATAATGTCCATTCGTTACTTTGCTTTCCCATTTTTCTTTAAACCCTCTCCTGATATTGCTTTGTATGTTTCATGCCTTCCTTTTTGTGTCACTTCTTACTCTTTTTTATATATTTCTTCTAAACCTTTGCTATTTATTTACTGAATTTGTATTTGGTTGATTGCTTTTATGGCTTTTAACAATATTTACAAATTAATATTCTTTATGCTTTGTGTTCAAACATTCTGCAACTTGATTATCTCTGCTTTGTATGTTGCTTCAATTTGAAACACACTGCTTCTTCTTTCTTCCTTTTTTATATAGCCTATCTATGTCAGCTTTCGGGTGATACAGTTTATATACCCGTGGCATCCTTCTAGTTTTTGTGTCGAGTTTTTTATTTCTTCTAATCACTAACTAATTATACCAAAAGGGTACACCAATTGCTGCAATGTTATTCTTGGCATTCGACTCTGATTTCAGTATCATTCATAATCTGTTGATACACTCATTATTGTTATTATTATTATTATTATATAAACGTAACAAAATTACGTAAACACATAAACACACATAGAAGAGGATATAATATTTGACAAATTTAATTTAACCCAGTACAAATTCACGCACCATATAATCTCACGTCCAGAATTCTCAAAATATCACCAAATATACGTAATTTTTGCTAAATTCTGCATTAAGGGGAGGCATTGTAATTTAACTAATCAATTGCTAATCAATAATCAATCGGCTAAGGTGACTGACCGTAACAGAACCCAAATCCAAACAATGCACAGTTATATATTTATTATATCTTTTCACAGTCAGTTAACAGAGTATACTCGTACTTATTATTTCAGTAATGAAATTTGGATAACATGCAACATCAGCCCCAGAAGCAAATAAACACTTCATATTCTGCTGTGCTATAAGAAAAACACGTTACGGCAATAACGCTGATTGAAACTCATACAAATTAGACCAGTATGATATGTGTCCATCCCTTCAGACCGACACGTGTCACTCAGAAATGTGAATGAGTCTGACTTTTTGGACCAAGACGACAATTTATCATAATAAAAGAAAGCACTGAGAATTAATGACACATTCCTCCATATCAGTGCTCAAATATTAACAGAGGCTACACAAACGTTAATACTAAATATGTATATATAAAGGTATACATTTTATAGGTTTTCAACTAGCATAAGTCTTGTACCTTCTAAAAACTGTCAATCGTAACATGAAATGTTCCAAGTCGTAACCTTGTTGGCAGTTTAAAGTAACAAAAGCTATGCTATTATCAAACTTTTGGACATGTAAACAACATGCCGTCACAAAGAGACACCCGTGACTGCAATGGTTTATCGGCTGACACAAAGACAAGGGGCAAACATAAGATATATTTATTTCAGTCCACACATCGCAGTCCGCCATTAATGAAAAATTACTTTAAAAAGTTTTACATATTTTAATGACGTGTGTCATCAAGTTATGTCTAAAAAGTCACAATAAAGAAAGTTGATTTTAGTGAGAATTGGTATCACACCCAAAGGGAAAGAAATGAATTGTTTTTAAAGACGGAGTGCTGAGGAGAAAGAGAGGAAGCACCGAAATAATGAATACAGCTGCCTTAAGAGGACTTGGAGGTTTTTCGTACGTTCAACAATGTCATTAGAGAGATCACATCACAGAAGGGTGACATCGGCGGAACATGCAGCACAAATGAAAGAAATGAGAAGTGACTACAGAATTCAGGTTGGACGTGTAGGGGAGAGGACACTATGAAGATCGGGTAGATGGAAGGATAATATTAAAATGGACTTTAAGGACATTGGATTTGCGCATGTGAACTTCAGTGATGGGCTGTTATGGACATGGTAATGAAACTTCAGCATAAGGTGTAAAATTTTTTTATTAGCTGAGCGAATATTAAGATCTCAAGAATTTCTACTTCGTAGAGTAGAATTGTTAATTATCACATTGTGTTTCACAATCATGCTTTTAAGTGATGCTTCCATCTCAAACGTTCCCAACTGACTGCACTGACGGTATCAACTGCAGTTATCATTCCGCATTGAATATAATGATGAAATGAACACAGAAGTATTTGCTAGAGCAGTGGTATTCAACCTTTTTATTCGCGTATCCCTCACATATAATTTCTCTTCAACTTTGTATCCCCAAAGTTGTTGGTGCATAATTCAAGCTATACATAGTCTATAATCTACATCTAAAATAAGTTAAATAAATTACATCCAAAATAATGTATTAAATAACAAGTTTTAAATGAAAGAAATGGAGAATCAAGCTATTAAATAACAAATATATTATTGCAAATCATATAAAAATTAATAAAGAAACAAAAGTATTTTAGCAAAGCAAAATTATGTGCACTACGTGGAATAAAATGAAACTAGCCGCCCAGATAAGAATCGCATAAAGGAGAGAGAGAGAGAGAGAGAGAGAAAATGGCGCTCCCAAATCGCATGTCCTTAGGTTCGGGTCTGTTGTGGCTAACCCTAAATCTGGCCCTGATTATTCAGTGATTTTCATGAAATAATATATAATTTTTTTAATTTTACATACCCCCTAAGATGTCTTCGCGTACCCCGGAGGTACGCGTACCCCAGGTTGAATACCACTGTGTTAGAAGACTGGCCGACTGAAGGAAACATTCTGAAATGTGACTGAAGTGTCTAAAGAAAGCCATGAAGTACATCCATCACCATACTCAATAACCAAGCTACATATTCAGTACACGGAAAAGTAGATTTTCCCTCTGCAAGACCACCACGTCATGGAAGTGTGTAGGAGATGTGGAGGTAACATTTAAAGCATTTTTAACCTTCGTAACCATAAAGATGAGGCGTTATTTTCTCGTTCCGACGAATGTGTTGCTGGAAACCGACCCTAGTTGTCATTATACAGGAAGCTTCTGGGGCCTCAGACTCATGCTGGAAGTATAGCGACCAAATAAACTAAATCCGACTGGCCATTAAATACATCCCAGTCCGTGCGATCGGTCTCTTTGCAATGTTTGGCCGTTTCAGTGGCACTCTATTGGCACAGTTTACAGTTTAATACCAGATTTTATGAAGATCGACCAGATGTTTCAAATGCGACTGAGTGGTGTAAAGATATAAACAGGCCAATCCTTTTATATGCTTATTCTTTACAGCCCTCACTCTAAAATATAAACAGAACTACCCGTCCTACCGGTGTACGGTCACATTCCTTGTCAGTGTCACAAAGGGTAGTTGCTAATATTTAAAGGAAAAATAAAGCTGAAATTAAGAAACCGAAATGTACTCGTGCAGTTAAAAACAAGCCTTAGAATGGGGATCAGAATCACGCCCAGCAAATGTAACGCAGTACTTGTATGTCGCTTTAACACACGTGGCTGCTGTACACATGGGCCAGAGTAGGGACAATATTATCTGTGGGTGTTCTATATTAAATCTGGGGTAGGAAACAGAAAAAATAAGAGGTGCATTCTTATACAAATGTACTTGTGAAAAAGTTCGTTGAATTTCAATGGGGCATCCTTTCTTTCAAATCGTCATACGTATCGCCACCGAAGCAACTTGTCTTGGGCATAAGTTAAAAGCGAAAAAGAGCTCGCACAATTAGCAGAAGAGCTCCTTGAAATTTATTCTCCTTTCTCCTTCAATAAATAAAGTTACGCGTTTATTCTTCAGATGCTACAGTTTTGAACATGTTAAGTACGTGAAAAGTGGTAAAGTGGGAAAACGGCATAACATAACACACATAGCCCAACACTGTCACAAACCGTGTCCTATTTTAGATGTGTATAAGTGCATGCCTGCGTTTGTGTATATACTAGCGTAATAAAAGAAAAACAGACTGAGAGACACACAGAATCCTTAGCACTGTGAATTTTATTTAAGATTTCAGGAGAGACTGAGTAAAACATCACTGATTACAACAAGGCCAAGATTCTCCTTAAGCTGTCGGCAGTAGGATACGAGATTACATTATAAGTATAATGTGTCCCGAATATCCGACCTTCGGTTATACGGCGTACTGCTTTATCCAGCATAGCCATAAGACGTGCTATTAATTTTGTGCTGCGCGCGCATGCGTAGTCACGCATCCCACTCCCACTCCCACTGCTGCTTATTTGACTGAAATTTATTTCTTCAGATAACAGTTTTGTGCTCTATTATGCGAGTTGTTCCGTAGAATAATTATTAATAAACCAATCTTGTACTTACACTGCACTTCCATTTAATTTGCGATTTGTTTCACCCTCCACCACTCCCCCATGCATTTCCGCATTATTCAGCATTTTTGATAATTCGACAGTCTTTCGGTCTTCTTTAGGTCGGATAATCGGAAATGTACCGCACAACTCATTCTACTCTTAACACTCACGGTTTGTCATCACATAGCGAACTTAATGATCGGTACTCATCACCAACTATTATTCGGGTGATCAAAACAAGAAGAATGAGGTGGGCGGGGCATGTAGCACGTATGGGTGAGGGGAGAGGTGCATACAGGATTTTGGTGGAAAGACCTGAGGGAAGGAACTACTTGGAAGACCCAGGATAATATTAAAATGGATCTTCAAGAAGTGGGATGGGGGGGCATGGACTGGATTGATATGGCTCAGGATAGGGACAGGTGGCGGGCTCTTGTGAATGGGGTAATGAACCTTCGGGTTCCATAAAACGCGGGGAATTTCTTGACTAGCTGACGACCTGTTAAGGACTCTGCTCCATGGAGTTAGTTAGCGAAACAGTTCAATGCAACGTTGCTTTTTATTTCTCGATGTATGACTTATCTGACGCAAAATTTGTGTCTGTAGCTATAATGTTCTGGAACATCCGGTGTATAACAAAAAAACGGCAGTTAAGATACAATCGTATGTTGCGATGACGAAGTCTGACAGCACCATACTAAGTCACAGGCAAATTGCTACACTGTATTGTACACAGACCGGAATCAACACTACTAACTGTACAAAAAGTGGTGCCTCCTCCTAGGTGCTTGAAACACAGTTTCATTTTGTTTGTATGTGTTTTTCTTGACATACGGAGGACTCTCTACAGAGATATTCCACTAGCAACCAATAATTACCTGTTCAAAATCCCTTGCAAAATCCCAAACTTCGATACCATAAAAAGACCTACAGTTGGACCCTATTCTCAACCCCTTTCATTCATTCCACAACAATCTTTTAAGATTATCATGAAATACACAAGTCTCTTTCTAAATACTCTCCAAATTAAAACCCTCTATGAAGGTACTGCGCTACAAGCCGGAAGGTCGCGGTTTCGATTCCCGATGGTGTCATTGGAATTTTTCATTTGCATAATCCTTTTGGTCGCACTATGGCCCTGGAGTCGACTCAGCCTCTAACAGAAATGAGTACCAAGAATATTTCCCGGGGGGTAAAGGCGGCCGGTGCGTAGGGCTGACAACCTTACCACCTTCATGTGCCGATTGTCTAGAAATCTGGGAGCCTGGAACCCTAAGGGACTGTCCAGGCCTGTAATGGAATTGCTTTATATGAAAGTTTTTGTCTTCATTACAATTGCTTCTGTTTTAGGGGCGTTCGCAACATTGCGAAAAGCTACTATTTGTATCGTCATGTCTGTCCGTCCGAATGGAACAACTCGGCTCCCACTAGACGTATTTTCGTTAAATTTATTATTTGAGGACCTTTCAAAACCAGTCGAGAAATGTCAAGTTCGAATAAAATCTGACGAAAATAACATGTTTTACGTGAAGACGTGTGTAAATTTATGATAATATTTCGCTGAATTCTTTTTAGAATGAGAAATGTTTCAGAAAAAAGTCGTAAAGAAAATCAAATCCGTATCGCACACAGTATATACAGATGATCACTATACGTCAAATTAAATGATACACCCAAAGGAAAGCAAGACCAGTCTGCCAATAATTTAAATAGATCTTAAGTCATGTAATTATTTTAACAATTTTAACACTGTTTTTAATAATATTTTTATTATTTCACAATATTGTATGAAGTTTGACTGCCATTTGATGTATCACATTTTATACGGATGTAACGACGCATTCATGATTGTACGGTCTATGCTAGTAAACTCTACGACCCCCTGAGGATGGCGTTTTGAGACGCCGAAATACGTATAGGGGCTAAATAAAATTATTAATATTATAAGTTAATGTGCATAAGTTGGTGTGAAAATAAACAACTTAAGAACAACAAATATTTCAGGCTTCCGCCGCGATGCTGATGAGATCTGCGCTCTTCTGCGATATTAAGCGGCGTCGTGTGGTAATTATTTACCGATGTTTTGGGACAACCTATCGGTCCCTCTTGATCTTCCGCACCCTTCCAGCCGGTCCTGGGGCCCACCCAGCCTGTGTGCAAGGGGCGTCGGGTCATTCCCGGGAGTAAAGCGGCCGGGGCGTGGCGTTGATCACCCACCCCATCGAACGCCGAGGTTAAAGAAAGAGTAGAGCTATACCTTTGCTCATCCTCTGGGCGTTCATGGCCTCTTCTAGGGTGAACTTTATCTTTTTATCTGCATTACTGCAGTACGGAATATTTAGACCACAGAAGGCAGCCTCCAGTCCTTCTGAAGCATGATTTTGTCTGGGGTGACCTCTAACTTTGAGGTTTAAGACCACAACAGAAGATAGCCAGATAATTCCACTCGTAAATAATTTGTAACTCTCAATGCAAATTCAGAACAGAATAGCGGCAGTAGCTTCCATGTTATGTCCGCGGAACGCCAACCGTTGTGTGATTTACTTCGGTAGCACACTTGCTAATCTCTTTGTCTTGTATACATTTCTGTTCACATTTACATAATCTGCTGTACGTGGCTGCTTTAAAATGGAAACAATATATGCAACCATTATTTCAAGTTATTCGTGCTCTTAATCCGCTAGCTATGAAGGCGAATCATGTCCTGGAGTTGCAGAACTATGTGCTCTTAAATGCTTGATGAAAGGAAAAAGTCAGTCAGCTCCACATTTCAGTCGACTCCACTACCGGGGGTGTTTGTCTCCGGTATCATTTTGAACGTGCTTGAGAGAAAGGGTAAATAATCCATCCACCTGTTCAGTCTGTTACCTGCAACTCTTTTCTCGAAAAACGTCCACACCGGCTTTGAAGCCCACCCAGGCTACTATTCAGTGGGTTCTGTGGGCTCTTTTCCAAGAGGGTAAAGCGGGCCGGTCATGAATCTGACCACTCACCTCTGTCCAGTGTCGAAGTTAAGACTTGGTGGAACTAAACCTTCACTGCCATATATGCCTTCATGGCCTACACAGGAACGACTTTACCCTTACTAACGCCATGGGACAGCGTACTTCTTTAAACGCTGTTATTTCCTCGGATAGTCAAGAAATTCCCTGTATTTTATAGGACACGAATTTTCATTGCCGTTTTCAAAACAACCCGCCAATTTTCCCTATACTGAACCAGCTGAATCCAGTCCACGCCCTCCCATCCTATTCCTACAAGGCCAATTTTAATAACATTCTTCCACCTACGCGTAGATCTTAAAAGTAGTTTTTCCATCAGGATTTCCCACAAAATGCCCATATGCCCGAATAATTCTTGGTGAGGAATTCCAATCTTGAAGATCTTAGTTTTGAAATTATCTCCATCTTCCACTTACATCCACCTTTTTTGGCCCAAATTTTATTCTCAGCGTCATATTCTAGAATACTTCAGCCCATGTTTCTCCCTTAATCTGAAGAACACAGGCTGAGGATTTTAGAACATGTGGTGCCCAATGATACCACATCCAGTACAAAAATTATGCACTTTGCAAATTTTGTGTATGTGTACGAAAAGGGTATAAACTGTTGTGGCTTACCTTACGTGGAAATTATCCTATGGAAACTCTGTAATTACGAAAAATAATTGCAGCAATAACTTCCACCTTGCAAGACTAACGTAAGACTACGTTAAATGGTAACAGGCTAAAGTCGCCTTTAAATATGTTATGATTCCACGAAGTAGCCGGCAAATAATTGCATGAATGTGCAGTCCTGTGTAGCCAGTCGGCACCGTTCCGAATCCTTGACTATATGTTGGACACGTGGTTATTAACTGGCCATACGCTCGCAGTCTTATCTCCAGAGCACGACGCATTTTCCAGTAGAAATAAAAAGATGTCGACAATTATATTCTTCACACCAGCAATAGCAAGGTCAGTATTCCCGCCCTTTCATATAGACTACACCTTAAGTACAGACAGCCGTCAGCTAAAGTAAAAAAGTTTCTCTTCCGAGGCACCAGTTTATAATTCTTCATTAAACGAATGCCATATATAGGCATACAACTCAGGAAGTAGCGTCACGTCAGCAGTTACTAACTATTGGCATTATGCTTGCAGATTGCCACCTTACCGAACAGTCAAGGAACATTACTTGACCGGTTTGTTTACGGCTAGATTTCAGAATCTCAAGGTAATATGTCAGTCAGACAGATATTCGGAAATTCAGTGTTCGGGACTTTCACTAGAAGTTGTCGGGAAATTCTGCCTATCAGCCAAATTGACCCATTATAAAATTGCAGTCTGCTTAAGGCTATAAACCGACTTTTTTATGTGTCCCATAAAACGTTTGGCAGATTTTGTTAAAATTCGGTATGGGTTTCGCTCACTAAACGTTGTTACAAAATTCTGATTTTCAGGCATATTGATCCACAGAAAGCCTTCTGGGAGGCTTTGGGAATTTTGGACTCTGCGTTATAGGTTAGAGTCACTAAAATCTTGCTTTTAGATTTTTTCCTTATGAAGGAACTCTGTGTTATACTATACAGTGTGTGTCTAAAATGTTTGGACGAATTTCAGGAGTGAGCTCCCCACATAGAACAAGAAAAAAGTTTCACATCAATATATGTCCGTAAACACTTAGTTTTCGAGGTACAGCTCCCAAGTTCGCCTCACTTCAATCCTTTAATTTTTATGTGTGAGGACACTTATAAACCCCAACGTATCCAGCTCCAAATTAAAATAAAAAGACACGTCACCAGCGCATTTTTATGCCTGTCAAACCCTCCCGGGACCTTTGAAACGGTGCGACAGTGCATGAGCAGAAGTGTGCATGCATACATTAATTCACAAGGAGGACATTTTAAGCATTTGTTGTGAATTGTGACTTGATAAGCAATAGGAACTCGACAGTGGCGCAACTGGGCACGTGTACTGTAAGTTTATCATGTCAGTTGTAGGCAAAATATTACAAAGTTAAGGTATTTATTGTAGAATGTAATCTTTCAATTGAACTCAAAAACCACTAATTTCTGGACTGTGTTAATAGGAACCCTTTCCTTGGTTTTACTGTTAAAAATTCACTCTTGAAGTTTGCCCAAGCTTTTTATATGCACACTGTACAACTACACCACACCCAGCGAATTTTTCCATAACACAGGACGAAAAAAAAATGTAAAGAAAGAATTGTTTATCAAGTTTACGTAAAATCCGTCATGAGAATTCTTCCTGTTAAATCACACAAAAAAAACGAAAAATTAAGTCCATTCAAATAATTAATTCACCATAGACAGCAGAGTCGATTTTAAAAATTTAACAGTTTTTTCTGACAGCCAAGAAATTTCGCACACTTTATGGAACTAAAGCTCACTTTTGAATCATTCTGTTATAGATCCATTTCAATATCATCCTTCCAACTACAATGGCGTCTTTTAAGTGGCCTCTTCCGTTCAGGTTTTCCCACTTGAACCCTGTATGAATCTCTCCTCTCTCCCATTCTTGTCATATGCCCTGCGCAATTTATCATTTTTCACTTGATAAATTTAGCAATATTTAAGGAGGAGAAACTCATGAACCCCATGATTATTCAATTTTCTTCATCGTACTGTCACTTCCTTCCTCAAGAGCAAATATCCTCCTCAGCACCACGTTCTCGAAATTCAAGTGGACGTAGCTAACAGAGGCGGACTGTACCTCCACGTGTCGCTGTAAGCCATATTAAGATTTTATTATAGAGATACATATAGGAGGGAATGTCATAAAAACTGAAACGTGCCTTAATGTAATTTTACATTCACATCCCTTTTGCTTCAATCTGAAAGACAAGGAAAGAGAAGACGCTTGATTCTAAGGCATGAGGCTGGTACAGTAACCTCAGATTCAAGCAAAATGTTTTACTGGGAATTAAACAAGGCTTTATTAGCTAAAACCGTAATGAAAAGTTAAACCATAATGAAAACGCATTTCTCCACGGAAATTGTGGCTTGAACTCCTAGATTTTTCGCACTGCATGTAACTCCGTTTTCAATATTAACACTTTGCGACAGGAAGACATAACCGGTGTGACCATGTCTGTAAATTGTTGTTGATTCTGTAAGGCCGTAACATTTTGAGTAACTGTACTAACTATTCACTCGCCGTCGATGACTGCAGATTGTTCTAGCTGGGTTCGAAATTGTGCACCTACTTTGGGTATGTGATGGTGGATTTAAACTGAGGAGAGACTTTACAATTGATATCCAGCTAAGGAAAAAGATAACCTCACGAAATGTGATGGTGAGGTCTCTAAATCCGAATCTTGCTATTTCGAGCTGTACCATTTCAATTGCGAAGTGTTTAGTTAAACTGCTTTATTCGTAGCTCGTAGAATGTAATTGTAACGTCGGCACTGTGTGATAGCTGGTGTCAGTCGTAGTTATTTTCTCGGGGCACTTCAGATTTCACGCATACAGGAACGAGATGTCTGTTCTCCTCCTCGTTCAAAGGTCAAACATCAACTGCTTCATTCGGAAACCAAAAGATGAGTGCGATAAAATGTATCGCAAGAATTAATTAATTAAGAATCAAGACTGTTGCCGAAAGAATATTTTACGACTAAGATCTCGTCAAGTTATATAAAGCACTAGAAACAGAGTTCGTTGGTATTAAATTCAGAAAAAAAGTTTCCAATTCGATCTTCATACCTAAGTCGCGCGATTCAAATGTGTCTGGCTTGTACTGACGTTGACTGGCCCAGTTTGACCAGCGGAGCCTGGCATTTGTTTGGGACTAATCTTTATTCTAAAAAACACAAGTTTTGATTACATTTTCTTTGTTCGGATCACGTACCGTGCTCCCGAAAATACACACCTAGACGCCTCTTAACTCCCAGCTTTCTCCACAGTTGTGATTCCGAAAAAAATATATTTACATATTTTCGATTGTTTTCTATAAATGAAGAAAGGCGCATCCCAATCAAAGTTCCTTAATGAAATCTTCCTCATAATTTGCATAAACTGGATTAATTGGCAAAACCTCCAGTTTACGCTCCTCCATTTAAGATGTCTGGCCTTAGAAATAAACCCAAGAACGGCCAAACTACACATACCACCTTCTTCAACCTTAAAATATTTGAAGTTTTTCTACACATTATATTTGTGCGTCTTTCATTGTTCTCAGACGGTTGTTTCCTGAGCAACATTAACAAACCGTTCAGTCTTCATAACAAAAATGCAGAATTTCTTGTGTGAGGTAGAAATTTCATTCTTATGTTACATAAACTCCACGTTCCAAAAAACATAACATATATGTGTTCTTTATATTTACATGTGAGAACATATTTAGAAAGTATCTATTGGCGCTTTGAAGCCTCAATTCGTGTAAATAATATGTAAAACCTCAGGTTCCTACCTTACAGAGAACAAAATGCATCTCCATTACAAAAACCAAAATTTAAGTAAAATAATCTGTGCTTATTGTGGCAATCACACGCAACCTATTAACACACATTGTGGGCAAAACGTTAGATTGAGAGTTTATATAGCAAACAGTGACATTCAAAAGGTTAAAACAGAATGATATAGACCTATTCATAGAATTTGCATTCGGATGTGACACTCATCATAATTTCAGAATCTTTCAATGGAAAACACGACAGCCAGAATCTGAGGGTTTCAGCAAAGCACTGGGACACCTAACATAATTACGAGAAACGCCACTCCACGTTTTCAGCCAACTGGATATCCTACTTCAGCCTTAACACCTTGAACTGAAACGTCGTGGAGTTTCATGGAGTACTGGAAAGCGAGATTTAACAAGTAAAATGACGCTTTACTTACAATAAAAGTACAACTGTTTAGAATCAAATGTAGAAACTTATTAAAGGGAGACAACTGCCTCCACAGAGAGAAGCCGACAGAGACATTGACGTTTACCGAATACGGAGTGGTTCATGTGTAACTACAGCTATGGCATTACCAGGTTCCTCTATAATTAACTCAGCATTCAAATACAATGTGTGTCGGAGGCTATGTATCCAATGGTGCCATAGGCCGAAGTAAGAGCCTCGCCCTCACTTCCATATCGTGTCTGTGTCAAGAAAGCTTTAACACTGTGCTCTGTACATGACTTCATGTCATGGCATGAACGGTATCACTTAGCTCACACATTGCACAGGAGACTGGGTAGACTGTATGATGAATCTGTGAGGGCTGTCATCATCAGATAGTGACGGCGATCATTACATCATCTTCAGAAATTTGCTAGATTCTATTTTAAACCTGATTCTGGTATTCATACGCCGGTGGGAAGTTCAAACATATTGGGTTAATAATAATCCAGGAGGAACTACTTTCTCCTGCACTATTTTCTTTACCATGTTACTGCCGCAATAACAGGGGAAAGAAAAGTCACAACAACAAAATATATTTGTGAGAAATTAATAAAAATAAATAAAATATATGCAGTAAGTAAGTCAACGTCTGAACACATACTGTCTGATGTAAGTATGTTGCTCAATTCGTGAAGGTTTTATTAAACTGTGAAACATTCAAAGGATGATTACAGGGGACAGACTTCGTTGAATTCACCGGCCTTCTCTTCCATAAGAGTGCCTAATCAAGGTGGGAACCACCCCAAATATTTTAAACAAATTGTAAACTATATAGCCGTGACACAGAATACTGTCTAAGGAACCACAACTGACATTCTCGAAACCTCGCGCAGCTGATTTTCAGTGCGCATGCGTGAGTCAGTTGTCTACTGTACATCATCATGGTCGCGTCTGTTCCAAGGACGTACGGACTGGCCAAGCGAAGACGCAGGCGACCGATGACAAATGTCGCTTGTGGTTTCCAAACCATTCTATCGCCATGGTGTAAAAAGAAAAAAAAATCTTACCCTCCAGGAATCGAACCGTACATCTTCGATCTTAGTCTTTAACCGCGTGCTTCACTGACAAACAGTCTGGAATTAACAAACAGTTCCGGTAAAAATAACATAACACCTATATCGTCGCAAATGCTAGCGTCCCTAAAAGCAGAGTACAGAATTAGGCCCAATTTTTAATAACTGATTTTACAATTCTAATGCCTAACTTTGGACATAATTTTAACTATCACAGATTTACATTGCCTCAAGTACGTGCAGTAGGCACCACTGTAATTTAGCACGAAATAAGTTTCATATAACATTTATAAACGTGCGTCACACGGTAACCTTATCGTCAGGTGTTCGTACTTTATACTAAGCAGTAAAAGGACACTTGCCTCTTGCGTCTGTCACTTCCTATATGTTTCGAAGCGGCAACGAGGTGTGGGGGCCAAGTCTGAGTCAGTGTGCACATCAGACTGACTGGCCGCTAACCTTAACATTCCGTCTACGGAATTTTGCTTTCTGGTTCTAGCCACATAAATGAAAACCTACGCCAAAACAGGCCGGCCTGCCTTGACCAAGACCTGTTTCCACATTCAAGACCGCTGGACCATGTCAGCTGACAGGACCGGACCAGCCACACACAGTTGGCAGTATCAAATTTTAGCCGCTATACTTCTTTTCTGTCGGCAACAGTGACCTTGTTTTGTTTTTATTATATGTGTCTAGATTTTAACAAAGCAGAAATGTTAATCAAGTTAAAATACAATACGGGCTAATAACTAACGGATGGTACCGTGACTTGCTTTATCAGTTGATGGGTCTACTTATTCAACTGGACAAGAATGAATAAAAAAGGAGGTCAAATAAATGTCGTGGAACCTACCCTAACATGTCTGGCCAGAATTATGTAGATACAACTGTGTCTAACTTAAGGGTGTAGAAGGGTGCCTGCTATAAAGAAACTTAAGAAATTGTAATGGCTCTACAGAAGAGACAAATATATATACAAAATTAAATATGAAAGTATACACATGGAAACAGATGCAAAAAGACAACGGGCCAGATGTAACCGTGAAACATACATAGGCGAATTTAGGCAACTAGGCAAGTATAAACGTCTTGCATAAAATGTGTGTTATTCAAGGCTATCAAAGACGTAGTACAGATGTCACCTAAATTTCAGGCTTCCGCAGCGATGTTGATGAGATCTGCGCTCTCCTGGGATATTACGCGACGCCGCGTAATATCCCAGGAGAGCGTAGATCTCAGATATCACAAAGAAAACAGTTTACTTTGGTGTTCTGCATCCTGTTGCTTAATAAAAACAAAAAAATATATATTTTGTTTATTAAGGCATAGCAATAATTTTTTTTATAGTAAGACCATGTTTCGGCCTCAATAAGTCATCTTAGGGCACAATTTTTTCTTCAAAATGTGACAGTGCAAGCTTTAATAAATAATCCCAAGTTTCATATTAACGGGTTTCCAATAAAAATAAGCTACATCTGTATAACGTAATCATTCGTGAATCACTTCAAAACAGTTTAATAGGTCCCAGTGTTGATCTCTGTACAATATACTGCAGCTGCAGTACACAGAAAAATTGTGTATATACACATACATACACACATAAATACATACATACGTACATACATACATACACACATACACACACATACATACATACGTGTACATACATCATACGTACATACATACATACATACAACACATACATACACACATACATATATACATACATACACACATACATACATACATATATACATACATACACACATAAATAGATACGTGTACATACATACATATATACATACATACATACACACATACATACATACATACATAACTACATACATACATATATAATACATACATGGATACGTGTACATACATACATATATACATACATGCATATATACATATATACATACATACATACATACACCTACATACATACATACATATATACATACATACATGCATACATACATACATACATACATATATACACATACATACATACATACATGCATATATACATATATACATACACACATACATATATACATACATACATAAATACATATATACATACATACATGCATATATACATACATACATACATAAATACATATATACATACATACATGCATACTACATACATACATACATACATACATATATACATACATACATACATACATACATGCATATATACATATATGCATACACACATACATATATTACATATACATAATAATACATATATACATACATACATGCATATATACATACATAATAATAATACATATTATACATTTTGTGTAGAGCGTTTGTATGCCCAAAATAAAGAAGAATCAGCATTACTTTTATTTTTGCTCCTGAAAAAATTAACGGTAAAAACATGTAAAACCTTATTTACTCCATTTCTTGTGGAATGAAAAATGACTGTTTTAGGCACGCTCTATTTCCAGTGTGTGGTATTGCAGTTATAATATTTTGCTACTGTTCGTTTTCCTTCTTCTTTTGGCCTGGAAATATAATAAAAATTGTTTGGAATCTTTGGCCAAAAACTTGTTTTACAATTATTAAACCAGAAATATATTCCCATATACTTACCACTTGACAAGGTCTATGCGCGTTGGAGATGTAAGATCGACTGACTGATCATCAGTGCGCGGTATAGTGTGTGCTTAGTGTGCTGCCAACTGTTGCAAATGATAAACTGACATCAAAATGGGAGTGAATTGAATGTATACGTTTATTGGTGTTCCTGCTTTACTAATTCTGCATCATCATCAGTCCGTAGTGTCTTACGGCAGGTCCATAGCCTCTTCCGAAGGGGGTTCTCCATAGAGTTCGATCTAGTGCTTCCTCTTTCAATTCACATTATCCTGTCGTTTCTTAAGGTCATCCAATAGGTGCTTATGTCTTCTTCCTCGTCTTTCCGTCACTTCTATCGTTCCTGCTATCTTTCCTTCGATAAGATATTTTAGAGAGCAGTTCCTACACAAGATGTCACCAAGCCAGTCAGCCTTCCTTCTTTATATTGTTTATAGGATATTCCTTTCCTCCTAGGCTCTATGTAATACTTCATTTCTCATATGATTGGTCCAACTGATCTCCATTTTTCTCGAGAACCACGTATCAAAATTTTTCAGGTATTTCCGATCTACTTTCCGAAGTGTCCAAGTCTAAGCACCATACAAAGCTATGCTCCAAATGTAGCATATTACTACTTTCTTCCTCAATTTTAAGTCCAATTTGCTGGTGAAAAGAGTCTTCTTCTTGTTGAATGCTGCTTTAAGGTGTTCATATATCTACAGTATATTTCCTAGCAATATGTAGGATGTCCACAATTCTACTGCGACCATCTCTGACAGACTTGGAAACCCTATTAAGCAACTCTAAAGAGACTTACGCGCAACTCTGAATAAATATGTGAATTTGGCAAAGAAATTAAAGATGCGTGGAGAAGAAAAACGATAATTCGGCCTGCTGCAATACGAATGTAAACATCAGGAAGAATCCCACACATCTACAAGATTTAGAAAAGTACAAAACTATTCCTGCCTGACGGAAGTCATTTGAATACACGCAAGAACATCAAACTGTGTTCTGTTGTAAACAGAATAATAACGAGAAGCTTGTACTCTTCTTCATTACATTTTTAAAACATATATATGAACAGTCAGTACAAAACTCAAAAAATGAAGCTGTTTATGTCATAACGACAATCATGATGGTAAATCATTTTGTATTATTAACGATGGTAAATATTAAGTATAACAGGCGTTCGGAATTGGACGTGTTGTAATGTAGTAAGCAGGCACCTAAATGCCAGAGGAATCTACCGCCTTAGTCTTCAGGACAGAAGTATTCTTTCACCATAATAGACGGAATCACATCCCAGAACGCATAATAATAATAATAATTATTATTATTATTATGTTAAAGTCGTCCTGAAAGCACCGTGCCATCAAGGCGTATAGATCAACACCTTCGTAACTTCGACACTAGATGGAGGCCAGTCATCAGCTTCACTATGCCATCAGTTTAACCCTCAAGGAGAGTTGTATATCCACTGGCCACGAGGCTGGGAAGCCCGCAGAACGCGTCTAAATATGGTGATATAGAGACAGATACCTGCCCTCGCCAGAATCGAACTCAAGCCGTCTAGCACGTAAACAGTCGCTTTACCGCTTCAAGTGTCTCTGGCTCCCAACAACAAAAACAACAGTACTACTACTACTACTACTACTACTATACTACTATACTACTGTAATTCTACTATTACTGTTACTACTACATTTGATAAGTGGTAACGAAAAGAACATAACCCATGGATGCATCATTATACAATATATGTTTCTCAGCATACAGTCCACACAACTGTAGTATATTGTATACTGAGAAATATATACTGGACTATTAACACAACGGGGATGAATCATCTTAAAATCTTTATACAAAAATTTGCCTGCACGAAAATGCAGAGTAAAAACTTGACCAGGTTCTTTCTCCCATTCCCCTACCTTGGTTTGAATAAACACCTTCTATTCCCCACCTACATAACCTAACCGCAATTTAGCCCTCCTCACTTCGACCCTGGAAATGGGGACTGCATATTCCTCCGAAACATTAGCACCCACCAATAAAATTCCACGCCACCACAATTCAGAAATTCATCATTTTTAAGACCTGAACTGTTGCATGCGAAAATGAAAAATAAGGTTGCAATATTTTCTCATTCTCAGGCAGAAGTTTTGCCATTTTTACTGCTAACATGTGGAGAAAAGGAACCATGCTCTGCGTCGCATGTCAAGTCACGCCACAGAAATGAATCATTCGAAGTTTAGTTGACTCATCAAATTTTTAATTTTGTGCAGAAATGTGTACGCTTCCCCGCATCGTAAGCAGAGCAATACTTCAAACTTTCTTCAAACTGTGGTGTATGATTCACAGACACGGAGGCCGTTATCTTCTTTCCGAAACAAATTATTCCAGATATACGATACAACGCATGAGTCAAACGAATGTCTACACTACTACATAATAACTCGTAAAATCGTTTTAGCCTTCATGATGTTTACGGTGTCTTGAAAAAAAACAGCAGTGCGCCTACCACATGACATTTATCCACAAGCAACGGCCAAGGTTTCAACTTCTGAAGATAATTCAATCCATTTTATTCAGGAAGACGTTTGTTCGAATCTTAGCTACTAACTCAAATGCTTTAGTACAGAGCTATCGGAAAGTGACAATCTCATATTTAAACACGTGTACTTATTGATGGCTGTAATTTTATACTATTCGACTGGATTCATACAAAAATGTACAACTATGATTACTCAGCAATGCAGAAGATTGCCAAGAAATAATTAAGAATTTAACGAAGAAGAAGAATAAGTTGAAGAACAATACTGTGGTTTCAAGAACACGGGGCTACAGCATATACAGCAAATTAAACAAATCCATTGTTGCACGAATTGTTTCGTAATCGCATTATTTTAGAAACTTGGGGGAGTTTTTGAAACAGAATGCATACAAAACAGCCGCACACATTAGAAGAATTGAAATAAAACAATCAAATCTACGTAACAAGCACCACTGAAGAAACTCTTCGCCGGCTTGCCTCAAACATGACGAAAAAGCGAATGCATGCATTTCTAAGCTTCATGAACACTGCTGCACTTACTAAATATTGTGTTGGTTTTCAGATATTAATGCACTATTTTAACAAAGGAAACATGACTAAAAATAGGTTGTGTGACTTCTCGATTACTCTGTATATGTGTCCTATTCAACCTTTGTAATTCACAATTTATATGTAAAATACTTTCTGAGATGTGACGCCGGGTGGTCTAGTGGAAACCAAAATTTCTGTGGAATGAACAGAAGATGAAGGCAGTACGTTATTCAGAAACAATGGTAAATTAGTACCAGACTGCACAGCGTCACATCCAAGACAATATTCCTCATTGGTGAGGAGTGAGAACATGAAATCTTATAATCAGAATTCAATGATACGCTTCTGCAGTTCTGAGTCATGCCATAATTTTAGGTTATTTGACGACGTTGTTCCAGTTGCAACGGCCAGACATCGTCGAATGCGATGGAAGGATGACCACAAAGGGTCAATATATTGGAATATGTGCACAGAGGGTCATGGCCTATTTCAAGATATTATAATTACATTCACGACGGAATTCTGCTGAAAACCACTACCAAACTAAATTAGGACAGCCGGTAACTCGGCTGAGATTTGAGCCGGGTACTTACAGTGTTACAGCTACAACAATCACAGTGAATCCAATGAATAACCTATTACATAAATAGTCAGACTCGAGGTTATTGCGGCAGTAAATATGAAGATTACAATTTTCTAGGACCTTACGCCCTGTAGTTTTATACATGAGTACTAAAGTTTCGGAGAAGCATGATGCGTTTATTTTCTGGCGCTACCGCCATCAGCAGGTTACACTGACACTTTGTTATTAATATTTATCTACCAAAATACAAGGCGTCACATTCTAGAAGACCACAATCATAAACAAGTTAGGAAATATCCGCAGAGCGTAATATTTCCGGCGCGGTCACTCTTTTATATACACTAGATATTAAGGTCGTAAATACTTTCCAAAAAATCTGAGCCTTCTAACTAAAAATAAGATGTCTCCGTCTCTTAGCAACAGATTTACAGTATTCAATTATCGAGATATAGAAAGCCAGGAGATTTACAATCGATATGTCTTAAACGTCGAGACTTGTTTAAAATCGATCGTGCTCGATGCTGGATACTTACAGCGTTTCTTCAGTCTTCTTTCCCACTTTACTCAGAAAACAATCTGTCTGAATGTAAACAAGATGGGCAATGCATGCATAATGTAACTTTGAAGGGTATTAGCGTAACCATTGTTTCCGTGGGAAAGAAAAAATAGTAAATAGTCTGAGAGGGTGTCTGTATTCTTGCCTTAGTTATCCTACGTGGAAATAGCATCTTTCTTGCGCGTATTATATTGTCAACTGTGGCCTGTTTGGGTCTACCACATTTTTCCACATTATCTCATAAACGGCACGATTTTTGGAACAACGTTTTTGAACATAAAATATGTGTTTCGATTTTCTCTACAACGTTTGTCTAAAACATTTCTCATTCTAAAAAGAATTCAGCGAGATATCATAAATGTACATAGATCTTCATGTAAAGTACCCGTTATTCTTGTCAGATTTAAATTAAACTTGAATTTTCTCGACGGGTTCTAGAAAAATAGTACTCAAACATGAAATCTCGTGAAAATACGTCCAGTGAAAGCTGGGTAGTTCCATGCGGACGGACAGACATGAAGAAGTCGCTTTTCGAAATTTTGCGAACACGCCTAAAAACCAATCAAGACGAGAGATCACAAACGCACGTAGGTCGTTGTGCTAGCGTGTTATTTTTATCCAATATTAAACAACATCAAAATGTGTCGACCGGTTACAGTAAAAGTTCCAAATATGAGGTGTCAGCAGTGTTGGTCGCTCTGATCGATACATGCTGATTGACAGAAAGAAAATAAGAAACTAGTGCTCAATCTTTGCAAATTCTGCGATGGCACGTAACAATCAGTAGCAATGAGAGGTAATATGAGCTCATTTAGTTTTGTGAAAATTATCTAATTTTCATACCGTTCAGTAGTGTAGGAAAGCAGAAATTGATTAAAAATTTTAAAAATTCATACAAATCTGCGGTCGATGAGTTTTGTCGAGATAATCCTATTTCGCATGTGAATCATTCAACCAATGTCTCCAACCCTTCATTCAGGTGCGCCAATACTGAAGGCTTTACAAAATTGATAAAGACTAATGCAATCAGCAACAAAAAATGTGTAGACGCAAAAAGTCCTATATTTACTTTCGTGCATGCTTTATTCAAGAGAAAAAAAATACATTTTATATTCCTTAATGACTCATATTCAAGTAGAACAAAAAACGACCTCTCTTGGTTTCAATCAAGTGCTGGGAGAGAGACGAGAATCGAAACTATAATACATTATCAAGCAACTAGCCCGTTATAGGCTTACACATAGTTAACTGTAACAGATGAGTGTGAAACATTGGTGGAAAATACACTGTGACAAGAAAACCTAAACATCAGGAAAAAATCGGCCACAATATCACGTTACTTAATTTAATGCCATCTGAATTACCATGGAACTGAACTCGAGGCTCAGTGATAAGATAAGAGAAATGCAAGGCTTTCAGAGGTTCATCAAGATAATAATATGATTCGCAAAATGTTGCTCGTTATCAACCCTCAGAACAGTGTTTGCTACATACACCATCAGGTTTCATATTCATGATTTCAGGCTTCCGCCGCGATGTTGATGACATCTGCGCTCTTCTGTGATATTACGCGGCGTCGAGTGGTAATCCTTTACCAACGTTTCGGGACAACGTATCGGTCCCATCTTCAAGGGTCCAGAACTCTAAAAACACTTGACCTCTTGACCCTTGAAAATGGGACCGATACTTTGTCCCGAAACGTTGGTAAAGGATTACCACTACACGCTGCGTAATATCCCAGAAGATCGCAGATCTCCTCAGGTTTAGCATTATTAAACAACTCTGTGTTTTTCTCACATAGTGTATCTATGTTTTCTCTATGATTGTTAGAACAAACAGCGAGTCGTTCCGTGTACACTAGTAGCCAGTAGTATTTCTAATGGAAACATGACGCAGGGACTGAATTTCACACATACAAAACACAGACTAATATTCGTCTTCACATGTGTAAAATAGCGCATGTTCTGACCGCTTTATTGCTGTTACAAATTGAGAAATGCAGCTTCTGCTAAGGGAATTCAGAAGAAAAGAAAAATAAAAGGTAGCTGGAAGAAAAGGGCTTATGTTGGTTATGAAGTAACAGTGCGGAGAAATATAAAGAATGGGTAAAGTCGAAGAAGGGGGAACATTTCTTTCACAACACACAAATTCTCAATCATATTAAAAAAAAAAGACATAGGGGTCACTTGGTGTCATTTACTGATCACTAAAATTAATTATGCCGAAATTAATGTTTGTTGTTTCTGACTAGTGCATTAGCTTCTTGTATCCTTCTTGCTTAATCAGAACAGTTTCATAGCCAACTTGTTTTTTTCTCATATTTTTCACTGTCATAAGCCATATTATTGCTCAGATCCTGTTGCCATCGGTACAGCATTTATATTGGACAGATGCAAGGCAATGTACGTAATTATCCTGCAAGGCGATCAGATGTTAGATGAACAACAGTTGTCACACATTCTGAAATGTATCACTGCCCCTTAGCACAACGCAACAAATAAGGTGAAATATTGTTCAATAACTCATTTATGAAACGAAAAATAATTTAAATTTTCCTAAAAACTGATAATAACAGTAGGCTACTGACGGATATAAACAACATTAAGCTCCTTTCGCTTTCACCTACTTGGCTTTCCTTTTCGTTTGAATAGTGATATTAATGTAACATTTTAACATCGCTGCTCCATACGTAAAGAATATGAAAGACTAACAAAGATCTGTTATTTAATTTTTGTGATTAGAGTAGTAGTGATTAATGAAACTTAGGGAAGAATGACAGGTAAGTGTGATGATAACTCTACGAACCAAAGAAAGATATACGAATGGGTGGAAAGATTCGAAGGACGGACGAGCAGTGGTCTTGACTGTGTGCGTTCTACGAGATAATCTAACAGTAAGACACGTGAGATTTGAGATTATCACTGCTGTCAGTATGAAGATTACTGCCTTACGGGACGTGGCACTGTGTTCTCCGGTAGAAATCAACATTTCAGAGGTATGTGCTGTCTCCATATTCTACAATAAAGTTGGAGGCAGCAGTTGCTTCCGAAACGTTGAAATTCTTGTACTTACAGTGACTTACAGTGACACATCCCAGTAAAGAGCAGACGGACATTTATTGTTATGTGTGTTGGAACGGACAGCGATCAAGTAGACCTATAAAATACTCATATGTCATATTGCGATATTCTTCGTTATGATACCATCTCGTATTTTTTAGGTGGAGGTGAGAGGCTTTAAAACCCTGTCGCTTTATTCCTGGAGAAGAGCCTCCAGTACCCACTGGATAGGAGGGTAGGTGAGCTCCAGCGCCGGACGCTGTGGTGAAGAGTAAAACCTCTGCCCCACTGGGAATCTTACCCTAATTTTTTGGTCGTCCACGTAATACCCTAGCCACTACACAGACTGCCCCACGCACTGCAATATATGCATATAATAATTTAAAATAATTGTTTACCCATCTGATACCTTTTCATAAGAGTCATGGGAAATTATCGAGCGTTACACAATAGCGGTTTAAACCCAGATTCATGATCCGAAGGCACCGGTTTCAAATCTTCACCTGGCGACCGGCTATTCCAGCCTTCAATTTTGTCGCGTCTATACTGTTCACAGTCGTACTTCCATTCGAAGCCGTTTAACTAACGCGGAAAATGTAATTGAATAAATCAGAATTAGCCGATGCCTGTAGCCGTGCGATCTAAGAGTAGGTCTGCGGTCGCTCGATTTCTGGGATCGCGGATTTCAATCCCGCTGATGGCATAGACGTTCGTCTCTTGTGTTTGTTGTGTGTGGTATAGGTAGAGACCTCTACGATGAGCTGATCACTCTTTCAGAGGATTCCTACGGTGTGTGTGTGTGTGTGTGTGTGCTGTGTGTGTCTAATTGTGTGTGATATAGAAACCTCAACAATGAGGCGGCGTAAGCCCGAGCTGGGCTCTTGCACCACAGAAAAAAATCAGAATTAAGCCGTTAGGCATTTTGTCCTACCACACTGATGTATTTATCTTAGATTTACAAGTTGTTCGTAGCATTTTAATTAGAATAACTTTAAAACTTGCATCTTTCTTTGCAGGTAAGCGACCCAGTTCTGAAAATGTACTTTGCGACAGACAAAAATTAGGTTTTTATTTAACTGCTAGTGAGCTCTATTGAACACTCAAGATTACACTTCTTTTTTTCTCTGCAGTTTTAATGCTCTCAGAGATGACAGACACAAGAATGGATATACACTGTAAATTTCCGGGAAATGTCTTATTTCCACAAGGTTTTTGAGGGTATTACATTCAACAGCTGACAAATCGGTAGAGAAATTAGACAATGAGCATCAAACGTTTGATACCGGTTGTCACGCCGGACGAGTTCATTTCTGTTCTCGGCAGTGTTACATGCGGAACATCAGCGCCAGCACGCGGCGAACTGGTAATGAAACAAGATTTCTTGTTCATGCCTACGCATGACCTCCGTGAGTAGCCGAAACACTTCTCCTCATCTCAAGGATATGTTATCAAGGTTCCATACGGCTACTCCTTCCGACATGATAGAACGGCCACAGTGATAAGCGGAAACTTCGCCTCCGAGTAGGTCTAGATAGCTCCGCGTTTAACAAATATGATTTGTTACTAAAAGGCAGCCGTTTGACGCTAGGTACAGTTCGCAAATCGCAGTCATTTTCACAAATCGTCCAATGACACCCGACATCACCAACTGACGGAGCATAACAAACTACCACACGTAGCCTCTGATCCAACAATTGAGTCCTGATAGGTGTTCGGGGTACGTTACTGATACAATGCGCTTTGGGGCTAAGCTGTAAATAGATCCAGGTAAATGCAGTGGAATCGAAGATTTTCTAATTATTAAAACTGTGTTATATATTCATGGGCTATCCAAGGGCAAGAGATTATCTCTTCTCCAAAGCGCCCAGACCGGCTATGGGGCCTACCCGACCTCCTACTCAATTGCTGCCGGGGGCTCTTTCCATGTGAGTAAAGCCGTCGGGGCCGTGAAGCTGACCTACTCACCCCTATCTAGTGCAGAGTTTAAAAAAGGACTGAACCTTTAGCTCCACTCCCCATAAGTCTTCATGGCGTGCACAGGGACGCCTTGAATTTTTAGGCTACCCAAATCTAAACAAAAATAGAAAGGGAATCAAATGAAACTACGGAAGAATAATTTGAAACAACAGAAAAATTGGTAGGTATTGGAAGAGAAGTTATGTAAACAGTAATGTAAGAGAATACGGAAAAGTTGCAGGAAAAGCAATCAGATTCCAAACAAATGACGAATAAAAATTGCAGAAGAGGAAGGTTAGCTGACGTGTTTGTCATCTTATCTGAATTAGCTGTTTGGCAGTAAGAGGTGGGAAGGTTTATATAGGCTAATATTAATAGCATGAAGAATTACAAAATGACTAAATATTACAGAGTTCCAACTTAGCTCAGGACCTTCAACACCTTCTGGTCTTAAAAATCCAAATTACAAACAAAAATATGTTTACTGATTCAGGAAGACGTATTATCACAGAAGTCGTTTAATGTGTAAGATAATATTTGTAATGGATAGATAATGTAACCGGAAGAAAGAACACAAAGAGAATTTTAGGCGTATTACTTGCCCCGTTGTGGATTTTTATTTAATACCAGCACAGAGACAATACATAATCAGCTTAGAAGTAAGACCGTTCCGAAAGAGAACTGTTTTTCCAAAGCGACTTACTGAAATTTTACGACAATATTTTATTAGACGCCAACCTACTTTGAAGCTAAGAGACATCAATTTGCCAAGCTTGTACTGTTCTTACCAATGACGTCAGTATAATTGGACTGCAAGAATGAGTGTCCGTAAGCACAAGCAGTTGCCTTACCATTCATTGCATTTACATAAAAAATTTAACGGAAATGCCAATGTCATGCAGTGTGTACCACCACTTGCTAGGACTTGAAGTAATCTTCCTTGTATAAAGAAAATGGAATAACCGACGTAGTGAGCCTGTGTCTAAATTTTGTTATATTTATTTGTGTAGTGAAGGTGTAAGTGAAGGTTTTACTGCATCAACTTGACAAGCCACACCAATTCAGTTTTAGAGGAAAAGTCTGCTAACTTTCCATTCAATTATCTAAATCACAGTATATTATTAAATAAATAGTATATATAATATTATTCATCAATCACATATTTCACTTGAGGCGTCAAAGTAATTCTGCCTTAAACATGTAAAGAGTGAGAAATTCTGTTCCGTTAAAAGTGTGACTTGTCATGTTAATCCATCAAGCCCTTCACACACATGTACGAGTATATTTATGTATATATTGCCATGTCGTTAACAACACACGATGAAGCCGTCTGAACACAGATGCACATTTAATATGAAGTAAAAGCAAACATCTCCCAACGCTGGAACACTTGCTTTTTATTCACAAGAAAATTAGACCAAACGAAGGAAGGTCGACTTTGGATAAAATTCCGAACCCTTGACCCCCTGGAAAAAAGGGCCCATTGAGAATCTAGTGGTCCCAGTTGCAAAAAAATTAAAATCCAAAATTTCGCACCTACAATTTGTCTATAACGTAAGCTGCATTTTCCGAATTTCAAACCGTCGGGTTTCCGGGTTACGCCTCCAAACCAGGACCTACCTCACCATTAAAATGCACGACTACTGGTTTGAATTACAATTGTTATTGAGCTGCTTTAGCGATTCATTTGTTTTACGGAACCATGTTCATTAACAAAAAGGGCTTATAAGCTTTTATAACCCAAAGTAATGATTTAAAAAAGGCCATGTTGCAAGCCATTAAACACCTAGAACAATGAACGCTGTCTGTCTGTCTGCCTTTTGGTCCTCTAACCTTGCTAATTCATTCGCCTCTTCCCGTCAAC
This sequence comes from Reticulitermes speratus, assembly GCA_021186555.1. Taxonomy (NCBI): domain Eukaryota; kingdom Metazoa; phylum Arthropoda; class Insecta; order Blattodea; family Rhinotermitidae; genus Reticulitermes; species Reticulitermes speratus. The sequence continues at coordinate 44,864,709 of JAJKFL010000001.1, read as the reverse complement.
TTTATGACTGGAGGACATTTGCAGTGGCGTCACTGACAGATAAATCGCCAACCTGCAGAGCACAAATCTAACTATATGGAGTAGAGTCCTCGAAAAGCTAACCGTTGTTCAGGTAGTAAAACAATTCCACGCACATTATGGAGCCTGAGGTTTACATGCATTATGCACAAGAGATTGCCCCTAGTTCCTATTTTGAGCTAAATGAATTCTGTTCCGTTCTTTGGGTTCCCTTTCAATTTCATCCTCTCGCCTACATTTAGGTCGTCCAAGTGGCCGCACTAGGAATTCATAAGGTAAAACTGAGTTGTCATTCAGTTTCAGGCGGAAATTGCGACTGATTTTTAACACTCTGAACGCAGAGTTCATCAAATGCAGTTACAGACTTCAAGGTTAAGAACCGTAAATAACATTGGCTTTGCCACCACCCAGCAACTGCCATAGGTTTATAGCACAGCCTGATATTTGGAAACTTTTTTGGAAAAAATTTAGATACCCGTACAAGTGTTCAACTTCGTCCAATCTTACATTTTTCTGAATAAAGCAAAACTGTTGACTGCAGAATGCTGCATGCTTGTTCATCACGGGAGTTCACCGAACTTCAGGAAGGTCTAGCGAACCGAGTTTTGGTTGCGACCCTAGATTTGAGACTCCCTGCAGCACGGTCTTCCTAACATCAAAAAGAACTGCTAAGATGGCATAGAATTTTTAAACTTTCATGGAACCAATACAAACCCTTGCATCCTTGATCTGTAAGATCCAATTTAATATTGTCCCCCACCAGTATATGTATTTCCCCAAAGACGCGTGTTTTCCAACAGAATTTCGTACTGTGTGTAGTTCCCGTTGTCTTGCACGCGATACTCGTCCGTCATCCTGATAACCTTAAGTCCAGCAGCACAGCTATGAAGCTTCGTAACTATATTCATTTTCCTGTTACTTTCCCACTCTTACAACAAGTATTTACCTCAAATAATAGTTAAAACCCTCAATCTGTATTCTTCACTCAGAGTAAAATATCGTTATTGGCATATATGGAATTTATGTACTTCGATTGTGGCAATAGATGTTTTGGTAATAGGTGTTAGGTAATAGGAAATCTTACAAGGAAGCAGAATAATCTGCGTTACCTACACACAATAGTGCACACCTTTGTCTGTGTGTGTGTGTGTGTGTGTTGTAGGCGCTCTCAACAGAAGGAAAAGTCGGAAGTTCTTCCCGTTAAGTCGGGCCGACCCACAAAGCATAATTCGCTTTATGGCTGTGCAAGCGATCTGATTGTGCGGATGTCAACTAAACTAATTGAATTAGCTCTGGATTTTGGCCAGTGCCCATAGGCGTAACTTGGGGTGCGAAGGGGGGGGAATCCCCCCCCCCAATATTTTTTCCACCTAAGGAATATTTTGGCTATTGGTTGAAGTGGTGCAAATAAAAAGGAAATGTTTTCAAAACGATTATTTGGGTGGTGTAAAGAGAGAAAAAAAATGAAAAGCCTGCGTTGAGGCGATGTAGATTAGAAGCATCTGAGTTCCTAATACCCAAGGCCAATTTTGCCCCCCCCCCCCCACCATTGTTATTAGCCAAGTTACGCCTATGCCAGTGCCCCAATGTTAGCGTAGTTGTTCATATATTTGTTTATTTACATAACGACGTTGTCAATAACTCATGCTGTATAGTGTCGAATGAATAATGATGTGGAAGGTATTTCCAAGGTAAAGGCTGTGGCCAAACTTAAGATAGCATCCTGGCATTTGATTCCATGGGTGGAGATACACCACAAGCAACCTACGTCAGGATAATCTTTTCTCGATAGAAATTTGAACCGATCACCTTCCGAACACAAGTCAGAAACGTTACCGGCTGAGCTAACTTGCTCAATGATTTCGGCAGAGTTGTATCTTCGGGCTACATTAACTGAATTAGCACATCCGTAATACAGGTATACACAAAAGAATGGTGCGGTTTTAATAGTGAACACTATTAAAGCCGCACCATTCTTTTGTGTATGCCCTGTATTAAAAAATTCAAAAATGTTAATACCTTTTATTCGTTTAGCGTGTTGTTGAGTTCGAATTCAATGTTGGTGTAACCACGTTTTTATTAACCATGTCCCATCAATTTTCTTTCTTCTCACTTTGACATAATTCACGCCTTGAGCAGTGTAAAAGGTACATGTAAATTTGTCGTTATGCATTACCGCCAAGTCACGAAAGAGTATAGAGAGTCACACAGGTACTGTCCTCGACTGACGAGAACGGCTTTAATCTTGACTCTTAGAGAGGGGTCCCTTATCTACGGGTTAACGTTGCACAGAATACATATAGGTCATCCATACGTGTCTCTGTCCTTGCATTTATCACTTTCCACCGACCGCCGCCTGTTAGGCGTGTTGTTTATAACAAGAATAAAGTGAAATTTCGGCACAAGTCTAACCAGTTACAACACTATAGAAAATAACAGAATTAACTCGCGCGCAAAAGACACGACTGACTTCATCCCCGTAAATTTTTAACTGAGTTGCTGGTGACAAACATAAAAGTTTGACTTCCTCCGGCGCCACCACTGTCAATCTGTTCTCGTGAGTTGACAAAGAGTACTAGATGGAGGTGAGTAGTTAGCTTCATGCTACGGCCGTTCTGTTCCTGCAGGAGGACTCGACGCCTGATGGACTGGAGACCTGATGAGCCCCAGAACTAATCTGACAATCTCATGTTGCAGAAAAAATAGCCCTGTACTTTTATACCTGTTTGTGTTCATTTACTGTCGAACTGACTTGTGCTAGGGCTACACTGCGTTTTTCTTAAGGCTTTGAGTTCTTCCGTCGTATATTTAGTTCAGACTATTAAGCTCACACAGTCGATTTTACAATGCTTGTATTTGACCTCTGAGGCGAACTACGGATTAATCATATCATCCAAAAGAACCCATTAAAGCAATGTACCGAAAATCCGTGGACTAATTATCATAAGGAACATTTGAAATTGTCTTCACCATCACGCCTTGAATAATTTGGGTCCTACAGACTCTCCATTTAATAAAACCCTCAGACATCAAGACTCAGCACTGTGTTGCCCTTATGCTTTAACCCCGTACTAAACGTCAATGCTGACATATGACCGAGCTCACTAATGTAAAACTACTCCCTATACGAATAATAATATAATAATAATAATAATAATAATAATAATAATAATATAATACTTTATTAACTACAACAGCAAGTACAGCAATGGAGATATACATCATTATTGAATCGTTGTGCCTTTAACCAACATCCAGGAACAATTTGAAACAGGGCATGGTCCTGACCGTCTTGTAAGAGGCACATATAATTGTAATTGTAGTGAAAAAACAGAGTAACCGAAAAAAACACTACCAGACCCCTATACGAAGCCTGGAAAGTGATTTAAAGTATTACAGACCCTCCAAGGAAACACCCAAGCCTATTCATAAAACATACTGTTTTATAGAGTACGACATTTAACCTGGTTACCAACTACATACCTTATCAGCCGTTGTATCTGTGGTTGGTAAACAATAACTATGAGAGGCGTTCAGCAGTATTTTTACACCAGCTGAGCCTTCATTCCGGAATCTACAGCTAACGACAGATTAGCAAGCGGGGCGTGACAGCGAGACACAGACATAAAATCTTGGCGTTTCCTTTTGACACAAGATCATTTTACAACCCACGCCACTCCTGCTGGCGCCAGGCGCGGAAGCTGCTATCTGTCATGCTACTGCACTTAAAGTGTGATCCACTTTTATTCATATGTATTAGGTACTGCGAATATGGTGTCACCTGTGTTCTGCGCAGTTCAAGAACAGCTGATCACAGACTCTACACGTTAGTACTCGCCACGCAAGTAACACAACAACCAACTAGATAATTAAGTACCTACACAAATACTTAACCAATCAACTCACTGACTGTTTACCCATTCAAGTTTATAACCAGCCAGTTAACCAGCAACAACACAATACCTGGCTATCCAATGAATTGATTAGCTAACCAACCACTTAGACAGACAACTAGCTAAACCATTTACTAGGTAACTAGCTAGCTTACCAATAAGCCAGACACATAACCATCTAACCAGTGAATAGATACATGAGCTAACCAATAAATACCTATGTAACAATCTAACCAATTACCCAAATAATAAAGTAGAGCACCAAGAACGGAATAACTGACTAGATAACCAATTAACGAGATGCATAATTAGCTAATCAATCAAGTAGTTAGATAGCTAGCTGACCAGTTAAGTGAACAACAAAGAGCTAAGCAACAACTGAATAACTAACTAGCTAACTCATAAGTGAAAATTGACCAGATAACCATCAGTCAGGTAAACAACTATCTAACAAACCACGTGGATGACCAACTAACTAATCATCTAAATCGGGAACCAGCTAACCAGACATAAGCAACTGACCACCGAGGTGTAAAAAGTTTGTGTATAATTTCATGCCTGCATCTGTAAACATAACTTTGCTTTACATTATTTCTAAGGATTCCCTTCACACATTGCGCATATTGTTCGAGCATGCTTAAAAATGGACACATTTATAAGACTGAATCGTTGTATGTTGTAACAAGTGTTACAATGGCTTAAACGGTGAACTATTTGGTGTATTGTAAGTTTGCAGGCCCAGTGTGCGAAATTACTTTCATATTTTTTACCTGAATATGGTGCTTATATCACTGAAATATGTAGGTAAGTAGTAACACGTAACGGTTACAACAACGTTACAACTTAGAACGCAACAGAAAGAAATAGGGAGCTTAGCCAACCAACAAACAAATCAATCGCGACTGGGCAACTATTTAGCCAATCAATCATGCGCATATCTAACTAGCTAAGTATGTGACTAAGTGCATGATCAATCGACGAACTAGACAAATAATGAAATCAACTAGATAACTAAAGAAATAACTACATAAGCAAGTAGAGAATCGTCTATATATATATATATTATAATGACTGACAAGCCAACTAAATCCTAAGCAGTCACCTAAATGACCAAGTAGCTAACCGACTGAATCTGTTTCGGATCCTGATCTGTAGCACCGATTCAGGGATGTTTTGTACGTTCACTTCTGCACTGAACAGGTTTATTCAAACTTGCTCAGTGCAGAAGGCGCCACTTTTATTCCTTAGCCACAAGGCATTACCATCAAAATACGGTCATCAGACATTAACACAAAACATTCAATTAATTTGCGATAATAAAGGTGGGCAACTTCCTACTAGTAAACCGTACATTTCCGTGGGTATTCTAGATCTAAACATTAATTTCTTTTGTTTTCTCTTTTGTGTACCATAAAAAAGGAATCCCCCGACTTTTAACTTCGGTTTCAAATTCTGTCAGTATCTTAGAAAATGTTAAAAGGATTCCGTCAAGAAAAAGGATCTGTTGAAGTCACATCTAGTTCTTTTAATGAGACAAGACAAGTGGTATAAATTTAACACAGGGAGAAGTCGCCTATAAAATTTTAGACAGACTATCTTTACCCCCAGTTTAAACAGTGTTTCTCTCTTTACAGCGAACAGCCTGCTACTCAAAGAAAAAATACAGAGGAATTAGTAGTAGTAGAAGGAGGGGGAGGAGGAGACAAAATAATAATAAACAATAAGAAATAAGATAAAAAAATAAAAATAAAATTATCTCTGTAAGTGTACTTTAACACCATGCAATGAAGGAATTCAAGAGCATGGCGGTAAAACTCTACGCATTGAAGCCAGATACAGGACACGTCAGTTGTCGGTTTTACGTTCTGGCCACTCAGGCTTGGGAAAGTAACACTGGCAAAAACCGAAGAGCAGGACAGGTGGACCTCACAAGATGTTTGCACATAGTGTTCAGAAAAAATCATGCTCGTTCCGGGAATGAAATTTCAGTCACCTTTCCATAGTCATTCCCTTTAGTGAGATACCCCGGCTCGTAGGTAATATGAAATATGTTCTAGGAAAACAACACAGATAATGTAATCGGTGAACTGTAATTAGCAGCATTCTCCTTATCTCTAGTAAAAAGACCTGGAAATTTTACGAGTAATATCTATGTGAACTCGAGGAAAATAATCACATTACACACAAATAAACACATTATATTTCAAGAAGACACGTGGCGACCTAATCAACAGTTTGAGTGTTGACGGGCTTGGGAAAACCTTAAGAACTTATAACAATTTTAGAAATATGAAAGCACTATAAAACTGAGAGACTAAGACATACATGAAAACATTAAACTGTTTCTCAGAAACAGCGTGAAAAAGTATAGACTGGACTCAATGGCTAAGAATTGGCTCTTATGAACACTGCTACGAACCTCCGAAATACAAAAATAAGTTTCTTGCTCAACTTGTCTAATATCAGCTTCTCAGTAGGAGGGTAACCATCTCGAAAACGACATTCGTTACCAAGTAATTTCGAAAAAAAAATAACTACAGAATGAACTATAAAAGCCACATCAATATCAACCGGAGTGACTGTAGAAATTAGAGGAACTTTGAAGGGACTATTTCATCGAAAACTTAATCGAGAAACGACAAAAATCTGGGTCAGCTGCTGGCGGTAAAATGCATTCAAGGTTCCTGTTATTTATTCTATTATTTTAAGAAACTTTAAGCGTCATAATTTCAATCATTCAGTCCCCAGCCAAGATTTTAAGCTACAGAATGCGAGTTACATGTAGTGTGTCTGTGCCAATCAGCCAATTTACCAACATTTCCGCTTGAAGATTCAAGATAAGATATATTTTTATGAGATTTAGACGCAACACAACTTTGCGGACCGATGAACACAATCTGTTTCGATCCTCGTCCCGGCGTGTAACTAAACCTGTTATAAATACAATTATTGACAAAGAGTGGGGCGTGATATTCTAGAAGCAAGGGGAATCCGAAATTTCTTTGGCTTACATCCATTGGTAATGAAGTCGGTGGCTAAATTTCATATGCAACAAACCAGCCTGTGTGCTCGAAATGTTCCTCCGCAGCCAGAGTGATTTACAACTCAGACGGGCATAATAATATTTAAAGGACAGGCCGGGTCACGAGACGAGACATTTTATGGCTACACTCGTTCACCTATTGCAGACTGCTTATTCAGTCACATGATACTAGTGCTTCAGCAAGTTGCACAACTTCGTCACTGTCGGAAGTCCAAATATAGATGTCTTCAAAAATTAATGTAGCACTAGATTATCTGATCACGGACTCATCAAGGTTTAGCTGTTGTTTCTTAAGGTCCTTCCAGAGAACTTCGGTAAATATCTTCAACGAGGCTCTGATGCTTCTTTCTCATTAACAAATAAACAATCTCACCTCTCTTTCGTCTACATAAAACACATTACAGGTTCAGTAACACCAAAACCTCACATTTACATTCCAAAAAGACAGGTTCGAAAGTTATGTAGCAATTTATCACGTTTCTACAGATAATAAATTACTAGTCAATAGAAAAGAGTCTAGAATTTACGTCATTTGGACTAGTAGAATTCGCCAGGTTTAAAATACCTCGCTGCCTTCGCTTGAGTTCCCATATTTCCAGATCTCATTTTGCATTGAAACCTGCCAAAAATTTAGAATTCTTTGGAGTCTGGCCAATATCGGAATGGAAGTACAAGATTAGAGCCAATATTTCAATACAAGCACAATTTGCGTGTGAAGTGATCACTAGACAAGAACAAAACACGTCTGAGCACAAAGGAATGCAATGAATACAGAAATTGCTGATATAAACATCGAGAGGTCCAAGTTTATATCCAGAAGAGTCACACTTGCTACTCTTTGCGGAACTCCAGGAAGGCCAACTTGACGGTTGTCTTGGCCTGATTATAGTTAATTCATATGTGCTATAGTCCCACTTAATTTTAAAATTAGTCCACCATCTAAGGTGAAAAAGTTGTAAAACCTCATTAATTGTATCACAGTAGAAACCTAAGATTCAGCACCGCTAGTAACACATAACGTATGAGCCTAAAACAAAGCATTTCTTCAAATCAGCTCTAATAAATATCTTTTTTTTTTCACACCACAATATTATAATGAGCACTATTTCATTGTCTGAAGTATATATGACAGCAAGGTCGCAATGGGTGTTGGCTCTGCTGGTATAGCTTACGGCAGGATGTCCATGGATGTGAATGATGACTCACGTATGGTACCATTTCGCGCGATAGTGTTTTTGCTCATAAAGACAGAGTTGCATGTATATATAGGGTATTTCCCAAAATACCCGAAATTCCAACTTCTTTGCTGAGAATCGAAGAGTCATGGTCAACCTGAAAGATCTGATTTGGGTCTTCTGGGTTGTTACGCTGCGTAACGTCCCAGAAGCGCGACAACGTCATCTACAGCGCGGCAGAAGCCTTCAATTTCGCAGATCTGATGCGCTAACAACGCTATTGATGAAAATGGCCTCTTCCAGGATGCAAAGCAATATGGCATGGTAGCAGTTTACCAATGTTTTGGATGAACGTCTGTAAGTGCATAGCAGATTTCATGGTGTCACATCCGAGAAGACAGTAATCTTCATCTCATAATTATAATTACTATTATATTATTATCATCATCTGGATTTTATTCCTTCATAAATTTCATATCTTCACTGTCCATATCAATCTGTTCCCCCGGTAGCCACCTTCCATATTTCCATATAAGACTTAATAAGTAGGCCTACGTCTTCCTTCTCTTTGTTTCCTACCCTTATTCTTCTCCTTCTTCCTTCTCTTCCTTTTGAGTCTTTATTCATTCAGTGAGGTCCTTTGATTTGCCCATTTTCTAAATTTCTTATCACTACTGACGTAATATCGATGTATTCTCACCAAACCTTTACCCTGAATTTCGAAGTGCATTCTGCAAACACTTGCTAGCCTAACGCCAACGCCAGACTCGAGAGGCCAGGGTGTTGTTCCTCTTAGCTTGACACATTATTCTTTATACGACCAGCTTACACCCACGCCCCCAGCAGGAATCGAAGCCGCAACATCTCATAAACGGCACGATTTTCCGAAAAAACTTACTGAACCTAATATGTGTGTTTTGATTTTCTCTACAACTTTGCCTGAAACATTTCTCATTCTAAGAAGAATTCAACGAGATATTGTCATACATATACATAGGTCTTCATGTAAAGTACGCGTTATTCTTGTCAGATTTTAATAAAACTTTAATTTTTTCGACAGATTTTCGAAAAATATCTAATTTCATATAAATCTTTCCAGTTGAAGCCGAGTTGTTCCATGCGTACGGACAGACAGACAGGCATGACGAAGATAATAGTCGGGTTTTGCAATTTTGCGAAAGCGCCTAAAAATTACACTTGAGATATATTTTGTCTGTAACTTGGTCTTGTTCTTCAAATGACGTTCATGTATAGGAATGTCTGTAACAAACAGGTAACAGATAGTGAACAATGTCGAACACGGTCGTGCCGTAATACAATTAACACATGGAAATATAGGAAGCAAAGAAAAGAACAGACAAGTGCTAGTGTTTTTCAAGCGATTCCCTAAGGAATGTCGTCTCCGTCTCGTACATGACAATGCTGGTTCTTCGTATAGTGCAGAAAAGCGTCTAAACATATTTGTGTTCACATTGACAATCACAAGTGTTCCACTGCACTGAGAATAGTTCAAACCGTATCTGAGATAGTTCATACGTCCTTAAAATTATATAATAAACCTGCCACAATTTTAAACTTTAATTTGTGATATAAGGCCTTAATTTTTAGTGAACTAAAAAAAATATTGAGCTGGGCGAGAAAAGTGACACGAAAATACCAGTTGTGAAATTTACCCTGATGTATTTTGTACATTTTATCGTCTATATTACGCCGCACGTTTACAAATAATTATAAATTTCTTTAATCTGGGATATAATGTTCTAATACATACCGAAAGGAAATTGGTTCAACAGCGTATATCGCAGGGTATACTTTACCATATATCGTCGAAATCAGTTCAGTTGTTCCAGAGAGAACATGTAGCTGACTGGACAGACGAAAACGACAGACATATTTTACGTTTAATTTGTTCACTTAGTTTTAAAACCAGTTAATCTGTATCCTGAATTCTGAGCCCCTTCTAAACGTCATGAACACTGCTGTGTCAATAAGCACCAAGGGATTGGAAGTAGCTAACAGGATGTGCCTGGAAACAGAAAAGTTTTACGGCAACCTATAGCCTAACATCAATCTATTATTTACTACTGCCGTGTACATTTTTCTTGGCTGAAAGTTTTAGAGCTACAAAACAGGAATATCGCAGAGGAGTGCTGGCACAGTGCCTTGTATTGCAGTTCTGCGACCCGCGTGCGAGGCCAAGACTAAGAATAGAGGGCCTCCTCGTGGCCTTCAAGCACAGACCAACGCTGCGATACAACGCAAATCTGTCAAATAATTACGTTTATAGCCAATAGAAACATTTTTCTTATTCGTTCTTAAAGATGCGAGTAGAAAAGCCTATATTCAACGATATAGAGTTGTCTTCTTCCAGTACGCTATTCGTACACGGAGATTATTTTCTGCTTGTATCAGTTTTTCTTCCTGTGTCCCCTTCAAGAGTTTTAGTTACCATTGTACGAGGTCGTTATTTATTTCTTACATATTCAACACTACTCCTGCACAGAATGTAATATCAACGGACGGTGTTTACGTGTAGAGGGCAACAGAAACGCAGTGGAGTACGTCTGTAAACCGAATGGAATTAGAAACTACTTAGCATTGAAGTAATGTGTTACATTCGTATCAAACCTTTAAAGCCTACAGGTGCCGCTAAGCTGGACATTAAACGCTCTACATTTTGTCCAAAAAGTTTAGTCATGTGTTCCGTAGGATTTTTACAACAAACATCTTTTGTTTTCCTGTACAGCATTCACAGAAGCTAAACGGGGAGCAGGTCCATGAGCCAGTATAATAACTGAGTGAAAAAGCTATGTACAAGTAGCTAAACCGATTGATCTTTCTGACAGAACTACGTTGCCTTCTCTATGCGGTTCAAACTGAATCTTTATAACTATGTACACTAATACTAGTCTTCACGGGGCTGAACAGGTATATGACTTAAATTCAGATCCGAAAGTGGGTATTCTAACAGAGATTTTGATTCGTTATTCTTATTAAATCTATACAAATTCCAAGACGGCATTTTAAAAGCGGACATGACCTCTCCCTACCACATCTCTCCCAATTCAGTGTCCATACAATCCTGCCTTCATTTGATGCAACGAAACATTAAATACCGATAGAGTGGTTAATGTCAGCTACAGTACGAAAGATGGAAAACTGACTTTGAGAGAACTTAGTGAAGAAAGGGAGCAGGAGATCATTTATTTAAGGTACAATCTCAGTCACATATATCACCATACAATGCAGCAGATTTCCTCAATCCTCCCAAGGAACCTTTAAAATAATCCACAAATACGTCCTTTAACAAATACACGTTCGGAATTTTCGTCATATTCCTTTTCTTATTGGATGCTAAATAACATCCCGAATTGTTATGGAGCTGTTAAAATCGATTTATTATTCAATGATCTGACATTTTCAGGAGGCATACTCACAGACGCTTACACCATCAGTACCTAATTAACTAACGCCATGAAGCACACTTGAGAAGGCGATTGTGACAACGTGCAAGAAATTTCCCACCTTTTTTACGCAAACAAAATAAGCATTACGATTAACTTTTTGTTCACCGTGCATTATGGTAATAGATAACCTTCATCAACCAACAACTGCACTAATTAAAATTTATTTATTTATTTATTTTTATTTGAAGTGAAGTGCACACACTTGCGTACGATGCCCCTGATGATGGTCACTTCGTGACCGAAACACATGTAGGGCAATTTTAAAGTGTTAAATAAATTTTAATTAGTGCAGTTGTTGGTTGATGAAGGTTAAGCATTACGCTGTTCATATCAGCAAACACTCTGTCCTGTCCAGAGGTACACAAACGTATTCCACAATCTCACAATCCATTTCTTTAAAATCCAGTTTAATATTATTTTCCAGCTACTCCTATAGCTCCCAAAAATTTCTTCCCTCCACATTTGATATTATTCATTCCGTGCATTATTCTTACAATCAATCACATTCATTAACAAATGCACACAATAGGATTACAAAGTGTACATAATCCTATGGTGTGCATTTGTTAGTGAATGTGACTGATTCTTCCCTTCGCGTTTACCGACGAGTAATTTTATGCAGTTCTTGTCTACACCATGCGTGCTACATATCCCGCTTATCTCATTCTCGTTCATCTGATCCTACAAATATTTTTGAAGAATAAAAATTATGAAGTTTTCATTAAGCAGTTTTGTACAGAATTTTCTCCTTTTGTCTGTGAACTGATGATTCATTAACGTGTTCACAAAACTCCTTCAAAAATTAACAAATATTTACAATGAGAAAATTAACTAATTTTTGCTGGAGTCTTTAATTTAAGTTTAAATGCTCATAACTTGCAACACGATGTGCCAACAGTGAAAACACTGCACAGCCTGCTCTTAATGAGTCTCACTGTCCTGAAGTGACTGAGGAAAAAATGAAGTAAAATGTCATAAATTTCTTCGACCAACATAAGAAATGTACACTGCTTTTAACACTAAGCAAGAGTGACAACTGAAGGTTTAAGTCTTCTGGGATGTGAAACCTTGTCCTTTGGTGTTTAGTTCCCGACGTTTCGCAGAAGAATATGCCTTCATCTCCAGGGCCAATCAGTCTGTTATCCTCTTGTTGAACTGCATGGCGTCGAAGTGAGGGCACTGAGAGCCTTCGTAACTTCGTGACTACACACTGTTACATCCCAGAGTACTTGACTCTTCAGCAACACGACAATGAGAACTTTAAGTCTCGCACTACAAGACTGATTTCCACTACAGTGTAATTTTCACTAGTACGTAAAATGTACTATAGGGTAGGGACAGGTGGCGGGCTCTTGTGAGTGCGGTACTGAACCTTCGGGTTCCACAAAACGCGGGGAATTTCTTGACTAGCTGACGACCTGCTAGCTTCTCAAGAAGGACTCTGCTGCATGGAGTTAGTTAGTACGTAAAATGCACGTATGCGCTATTTATTTAGGGAATTAATTAATACCAAGTCAGGGCTCGATGAATCCCAGGCGCAAGTTTGTGATGCCTCCTATTTTGAGAATAATCTTTCTTTCTTTCTTCTTTCTTCTTCTTTCTTTTTTTTTTTTTTTTTAAATCCCAGGTCAGTGTTTGCCCCACAGAACTACCCATCTCCAGTAGCGAACAATCAACATACTAATATATTTGTTTAGCAGTCGCTTTGGTCGGTGGACATTTCGTTTGCACTGTCGCTTGTGACGCCAAATTCGAAATGAGCGATGGACCAAACCGTACTGGTCACCATCATATCCTGATGACGAAAACTTGTCTAATTCGTAAATGTGTGGGCTATTCCTGGTCCAAAGAATTATGTAACATGCCCGCGTACTAAAGCAAACAATTTAATTATAACGAGTGGAGAAAAATGCGCACGGACAAGGCAAGTCGCTTGAGTCGATATGAAAGTCGCATTTCCTGAAAGTTGTGACCTTCTAGCAGTAAATAAAACGGTGCAATTGAATGTCTAGCAATCAAATTTATAGTCCTGTTTGGTGACAAGCGTAAACGTGTGCATTCACTGTAACCATACCTGCAAAGTAGACAAGTTCTTCAAGGTCCATCCTTGGACATACACGTATATAACATTGGCTGTAACGCATTTTGGATTCCCATAACGCGGAAACTTCCATCCTCCGCATTAAGTAACTATTTCTGAACTAGCAGCGGGCAAGCAAGCAATTAACCCCATGCAAAACATAACACTTCCTTAGACAGTAACGAATTTTCCATATTTTACTGAACTCGAAAAATCATTTCTGTGTTTAAAACTACAGGTCCCTATCCTCAGCCAGATTAATCTAATCGAAATCTTTCCATCTGATTTCGTTCAGATCTATTTAACATTATTCTTCCATCTACGCCTAGGTCTTTCAAGTGTATCTTTCCTTCTTGTTTTTCCCCAGAACTTTGTATGCACTTCTAATAACCTATTAAGGTAATTAGTAACATGGCTAATGAGGCATGCGACAGAAAATTTTAAGGGCACACAAACTATTTGTTTCTTTCTAATTCTGACCTCTTTCTACCTACTCATTGTAGGTGTAGAGGGTTGTTGTTGCTCTTGATCACACTCGTACACACACACAAAAGGTAAGACTCCTCTGGACGAGTGATCAGCCCATCGCAACACACAACACTCACAAGAGACAGACATCCATGCCCCCGGCGGTATTCAAATCCGCAATCCTAGCAAGCGAGCGGCCGCAGACCCACGCCTTAGACCGCGCGGCCACTGGGATAGACGCAGACAAATTCTACGCTGTAAAAATGTGATCTGTATAGGCGTCATTGGACTGCTTTGCCACTAAGCACGATAAAAACAAGAGTCTTGGGCACAGTAGCCACAGAAGGTAAACACGTGATTTTTACAGTTACAAGTCGCCCACAAATGCATGCGTCTGTACGCTAGGAATAATACTAGGAAACAATGCAAACTGTACAAAATATAGAGACGAAAATTTATATTAGCATTACGGTTTTCTGGGACGTGATGTCACGCACCATACTTCAGGGCAAACTGCATCAATCTTAGGGGAAGAAGACCCTGAAGCTCCAACATATACCCCCGACAAGTTAGTAGATCTTGAACATGTATGGAGACGTTCCCCCGTAACGATGGTACATACCTACCAAACTTAGTTTACGGTGTCGCATTCTTAAAACTCTCGCCTTGAGAAACTCAAATCTCAACAAGTTAAATTACTCAGAGACTTTTCAATGGGCATAATGTTGATCTCTTAAACAGTCTGTAACACAAGAATAATCCAAGCGTAAATACGAAGTACTGTACATTCCAACAGTAAGTTCCGTTTAACTTTAAAATTATTACAAAATCACAGTCCATAAGCCTAGGATACTATTCACCAGTCTCTCGCTCCCTCTATATGACTACAAATTTGGAGCTTTGTGCCCAGTCGTTTCCTTTCGCAGAACGCTAAGTTTTCTCTGCTGGTTAGCAGCAGATATCAGCTCCTTTCTTGACTCATACTGAGCCCATCAAATGAATCAACTTGCTAACACCAAGAATTCAGGCACGTATAAATCAGGTTGAGTTAGGCGGGTTTGTGACTACCACAACTTCTTTTTCATTGAAACAGACTTTCAAGAGCAAAATTCATAGCAAAAAGAAAGATTCAAACGCACGATCGCTTCACATGACCTTCACACTGCGACCGACGGCCAAGACCAGTTCAGACTTGCAATGAAAAGAGTAAAACAACAGAGATAATTTGTGGTAGAGTTGTCAAGCTACGGCGGGGAAATGTTCATATAACAGCAAAATGAAACTTACCGACATTCGAACTAGACACTTAAAGTATGCAAGGAAAGCTCTCTACCACAAACTTAAATCAGTTCTGCTTTTTGGCGAATGAGAAAAACAGAACTAACGATCGTCGATCACAGAAGGGAATGGATATGGAAACGTGTCCTACATTTTCTCCTATATCTGCCCATGGTATAAGTGTAACTTTTTAGTGCCGTCGTCTTTACTTGTCTGCCGATCAACAACACCCCCCCCCCCCTCCAAACTCACAATTCACAATCCTGTCACCCTTCCCTTTCGTACATCAATACCACTTTCGTACATAATCATACCACTTTCGTACATCAATACCACTTATAATCCTTACACGATCCGTATTCTTCCACCCTGCAGACGACTGACAGCAAGCACCTCTGAAACATTAACAGAACTACCAAACTACACGGCGTCACATCCCAGGAAAGAGCCATTTACTCAGGTCGGTTTCTTGAACTGGAAAGAACTGGGAAGCAATCAAGTTTTATGTATTTTAAGCTTCACGTCCCGCCATTAAAATCCACCTGAAGGAAGTGACTAGCTATAATTTTCGTTCAAAACAGACCAGTGCCCATTCGAGATCCTGAATGACTACCTCCCGAGTAGACCTACCAGTTAGACACTTTATTGTTGTGCTAACCTGCTCGGTAATCTCTCCTGAGACATGGTTGGCAATGCGCTTCAATTCTTCATGTCAATAACTCTGATTGTCTCTTGGGGCATAATGGATGGTGGAACTGTGAAACTAGTTTGTAAGCCTGTACCGTGACATTTGTTATGAAACGTCATGATGTAGTTCCTATCTTATTTGAACTCACGATTGAAGGCTGTTTATCTAGCAGAGAATCTGCCAAGCAATTATATTTACATTGCATACACAGATTTTTTTTCCATATCAATAGAAATGTAAGTAGGCCACGTTATCGTAACAAATGGAGAATGGACTATCAATTGTAGTGGAAGACAGACATATCTCACAAAGACTAAAGTCTCTAATGAAATTAACGACACTTTAAAATGCTGAATAATTTATTTTACCTAGGGAAGTAGAAATATGCTACACACAGCCATATATTTGAAACTTCGCACGTGGGCGACCTCTTGATCACTGATTATTTATCAATTCCGTGGCATCATTTACGGACGTTATTCCGAGTAAACTGACATAAAACGAAGTTAGCGACAATTATTGGACAATATTGTGAATTTGAAGGAAAAAACAGCAAAGGGAAACGGAAGAACTTCAAGGAACTATAACATCTGTGGCTTAAAGCAAATTTCTGATCGATAGGCCGCAAGTTAAGCTTAAGGTAACCAGAAGGGAGGTTTCTTCAAAGGCTTCTTAGACTTTTATTGTGACAAAAACGATAAGTGAAAATTTGAATAAAAATGAAAAACTGTTAAATAAAATTGACTAATAAAAATACACTCACAAATTTTAAATCGTTCTAAGGTCAAAATCAGTATTTATTCCATTCATATGATGATCAAATATTCCCGCCATTTCAAGTTACACAATGCTGCTGCGAATTTTACTGAAACACTGGTGACTATTTAAGGTGACAATTACGTGCCAACATAGCAGTGTTATACAAAATGTACATTAGCTGGATGAAAGAACACATATACATACTACGTTCCAGGGGGCCACGCTGTGACACTGATCTTTAGAACCACATTTAGTAACGCATTACTGATAAGATTTCTCATCGAGGACGCAAATTACCAGTACCTTAAATTCTTCATGCATTACTTACAAGAATTATCCCAGCAATAGGACGATAGGCAATAATACAAAGTTACATACACCATATACATTCCTTTTGCCAAAAACCTTACAAATCTACGATAAGAACACAGATAAGAGTGGCAGGTAATTCAGTAGTCAAATAGCCAAATTGCTGACGCTATTATTATTGAAAATATATTACTACTCGTATATTCTACAGTTCAAGAAGGGGCGTCAAAACAGTACGATTTCAAAATTTCTTGGCACAATAAAATTATAATAGTGAATGGTGCTGCAGTTGCACCTCAGAAATGAGTGCGGTCACAAAACTGCAAATGTTAAATAAATTACACAGAAACTGGCGTCTGAAACATTAATATCAAAAATACAAAGTATTAATTTGCTTAGTATAAAGAAAGTAGGCTATAAAATGCTAGGTGTCAGAAGGCAGACATGAAGGAATTTCCGTACTAAGGTAAGGTAAAGCAGCCCCATTACAGGCCTAGACAGGCCCTGAGGGGTCCAGGAGGTTAAGGCTCCCAGATTTGTAGACAATCGGCACATGAAGGTGGTAAGGTTGTCAGCCCTACGCACCGGCCGCCTTTACCCCCCAGGAAATATTCCTGGTACTCATTTCTGTTAGAGGCTGAGTCGACCCCAGGGCCATAGTGCGACCGAAACGATTATGTCAAGGAATTAATTCCAATGACACCATCGGGAATCGAACCCGCGACGTTCCGGTTTGTAGCGTAGTGCCTCAACCAACTACGCCACCGCGCGCCCCAATTTCCGTACTAAGGACTTAAAAATATTAGGCACCGCGGTACAAAATTTATTTGCCACGGCGGCCTAGCACTCGAGATTTATTCACCCCTGTTTTTGGATATATTTACAATTTAATTTTTAGCTTAGATAAACCCCATATTATATGCAAATGATAAATATAAATTTAAATTCGTGCAGAAATAAACTTGATAATAAAGAACAACATACACACTTCTGTTACTGAATTGCTAACTAACAACGATCAGCAAATGTAACAAAATATTCCGTAGATATTGTATGCTTAATTCACATGCCACTCGGTATTGCAGTCGCATCTAATGACTGCGGGATGACTATACCACGTCCTCAAGGCAACTTGTCATTCATGTATTACTTACGAAGATTTCCATATGTCATTCGAAATTCAGATTTCATGGGTTTGATCCAGTTGTGACCTTATAATGGCTTCTTTACACGTAAGTGGCACGCCACGCAGGCTAACTAAAGCAGCTATTTTCATGTTACACAAAGATGAATTTATATATGTATGAAGGACGAACTAGAAGACTCCTTTCACAAGCAAATTGGACTTAAATTTAAGGAAGAAACTAGTAAAGTCCTACGTTTGCTGCGGGGCCCTTCACCACAAAAAAAGTCCTACATTGAAAGCGTAGCTTTGTACGGTGCAGAAACTTGGACACTTCGGAAAGTAGATCAGAAATACCTGGAAAGTTTTGAAATGTTGTGCTGGACAAGAATGGAGAAAGATCAGTTGGACCGACGTGTGACAAAAAAATAAGTATTACAAAGAGTCAAGGAAGAAAGGAATATCCTACATACAATAAAAGGAAGGAAGGCTGACTGGATTGGTCACATCTTGCGTAGGAACTGCCTTCTAAGACACGTTATTGAAGGAAAGGTGGAAGGAAGGATAGAAGTGACGGAAGGTAAGGAAGAAGACGTAAGCAGCTACTGGATGACCTTAAGGAAATGAGAGGATACTGTAAATTGAAAGAGGAAGCAATAGATCGCACTCTGTGGAGAACTCACTTTGGAGGAGGCTACGGACCTGTCGTAAGACAGACTACGGAATGAGTGATGAAGGATGAACTGCACATGTCATTCTCGGCTGGCGCTCTGTATTGTATTACACCAAGGTTCTACTACATACTTCTTAACGGACACAAAGGCTTTCAGCTTGAGCACGTGATTCGGCTAATAACTTGCTAGATGTATGCAAGTTTCCTTTTCCAGATTCATCTCGCAAAAATTTAAGAGTAGACTAAATAAAGTACTGCAACTCAGTCCATTTGTACTCACGGAAAAAGTCTGTGCTAGATAAAATTATTGTGACAGAAATTTACATTTAGAGCCCTTAAAAATGTAGGCCAATTAACAAAGGATAAATTTGACCCAAATTACACGAGAATGACGAAGACCTAATCACTTGTACATTATAAACACAGCCTAGAGTATCTTAGAAAACTGCAAAACACTTAACATAAACAGTGTCACAGACATTTCGTGTTATAGTCCCGTGCTTCATTAACACGTGTCGTTTCGAGGAGAGTGAATTTAATCCTTTGAAGCAAAGTGGCAACTCCATGAAACACCTGCTTTAACACTAAACAGCTCTGCATTTTCCTCACCTTGTGTATTTATGGTAGCTTGTATTTGAGAACTCCATTGTGTAGTAAAATTAAGTAAACAATTTATAACTATCTACACATACAACCAATTTAACTATCCACAATCAATGCAGTATCACAAAACATGCGACACGTTTCTTCCTCAGACAGCCATTTCCACGTCTCTTATATTTGTCAATTATGATCGTAAACCACATAATCAACTTTACACGTACATAAAAATGTTTATTGCCGAAAGGTTCTTACACAGACACTTACGTCATTGTACATGTATTTGTTAGTAACTCCTGTTTAACAATAAAATCAAACT
The DNA here is from genome assembly GCA_021186555.1 of Reticulitermes speratus. Taxonomy (NCBI): domain Eukaryota; kingdom Metazoa; phylum Arthropoda; class Insecta; order Blattodea; family Rhinotermitidae; genus Reticulitermes; species Reticulitermes speratus. The sequence goes on along the minus strand of JAJKFL010000001.1, from coordinate 44,844,816 downwards.
GTACATAAAGTTTCCGATTCTAAAATGTGTTTACCATAACAGTTACTTTATTTACGTGTCTATGGGATTCCTATTTTCATTGTTACCTTTATTTTATATATATAATACAATTTCTAACTTTATTTTTTAACTCGTGTTCCTATAAAGGTAAATGTAAAATTCTCCCTGAAAAATCCATAAAGGCACATTGGAGGAGTAGAGTTTTACAGCCGCTCATTCTTAATCTCACAACTGGATGGGGGTTAGTGATCAACTTCACGCCCCGGCCGCTTTACCCCAGGAAAAACCCCGGTACTCATTGAACAGGAAGCAGGGTGGACCTCATAGAAAAGCCCGTAGCCTAATCACCACACTGACTACTCTGTAATCCTTATCCCCATACCTTAAATAAGCCTATACGCAACAATAATAATTTGTGTGGTTTATTTATTAAAAGGTAGTTGTGAACTACTTTTTACATATCCCTTTTGTTACGTGGGGTGGTAGATTTGTGTTGTGTTCTAATCGTAAAATAAGATTTGTTGACTGACGGCTGAGTTACTGCTGTGTGTCTGTTTTATTCTGCACTGTCAGCCACACTCCAAAATGATCACTAAGATGTCTCTATGTAGGTTCAATAACTAATTATGAAAAGGAACTGGTCTCTCCAAATTCTGAAAGCTGAATGCCAGTACTGTAACTACCGTGGAGACAGACCGAAAAGTCTGGCAATAAGAAAGTGCACCGGAAATACGCAATAAACGCCACGTTTGGTCGAATCGCATTTGGCTGTAACAACAGTAGAAGCGGATAAAGTTAATAGGTACAGTGCAGTGCAGTTCTTAGTAAATTTAATTGCTTTACATTTCTGTGACGTACTTCTTGGAAGAACCATCCACACGAGACGCTATTACACTTCGCACGTCAGTTTGTCACTTTTTGTGTGTGTGTGTGTGTGTGTGAAAGGAACGTGTTGCCAGCCTTCCTCTGTGTTAGCGGTTCAAATTTGCGCGTCCTTCAGGGCAATTCTTCACCAAAATAAATCTGGTCCCATGTTTTTTTGTGCTTAAAACTGAAAGGCGTTGCGTGAGCTGAACTGTCAGGTTCAAAACCCAGACGACCTTGACGGCCTTCGTGTCCACATGAATCCATCCAAAGACTGCAGATCAGTTTTCTTCTTAATCAAAGTTTCTATTTATATTTTCCAGTCAAGTAACAAAACATCACTCAGCATCCAGCCCTGTCTCTCTGAAAAATTGGGTTGGGTGTTTGCCTTACTTCTACAGATTTAAAGGAGCAGAATTTACACATTGGATTTCCAGATTTATAGACTTTTCCCATCGTGTTGTATTTTAAAAAATAACACAATGTTTCGAGAACTGAATTTTGCCATCCTCAGATGAAAACTTGGTTCCTACAGAAATACCTATTCTCAGCCATAAATTCAGTTAATGAGAATGACTCTTCTCGGACACACCACAGTTTGTATTGTACATGTCCACCCTCTCACCTGAGGAAGGGAATGGATCCAGTTCTCGAAACGTTCTGTTCTTTTTGAATAAGAGGCAGTGGACAAAGCCCAAAAACCCAGTAATCATGACACGTTAGCGTCAGAAGATTTTATAATTTATATAATTCAGTTTTGAGAATCCTATATGATTTGTGTGCCGATCCCAGTGGCCGTGCGGTCTAAGGCGTGGGTCTGCGGCCTCTCGCTTACTGGGATTGTGGGTTCGAATCCCACCGGTGGCATGGATGTCTGTCTCTTGTAAGTGTTGTGAGTTGTCAGGTAGAGGTCTCTGCGACGGGCTGGTCCCTCGTCCAGAGGAGTCCTACCGAGTGTGGTGTGTCTGAGTTGTGTGATCGTGAAGCCTCGAAAAATGAGGCGTCCTAGGCCCCCCAAGGGACTGTCGAGCCATTGAAAAAAAATACGATTTGTGTTTATACACACAATAATGCAGCTCAAATCAGTCTATGACCTCAGTTTTATCCTTCATGAGTCAGAACTAGGGTGACTAGCAGCTAGACCGGTTAGTCGGCAGGTTAGGCGTGGGGATAGCCATTGCAACCGATAAAGTACGTAGACTATGTTGGATGTTATACGGGTGTTAAAATGGAATAGTAAGAAGCGGATGATAAAAACTGTCTGAAAATTACTATCTGGAAACAGTGAGGTAAACCATCCCTGTCGGCATACGCAACAAAGAAAGAGGTCCCAAATAGTAATGTCTGAACAGAGCAGTATTTTACAATAAACTGACCTTTCAGTATCAGTGTTGCTACCTTATATAAAGGGACTTATAACAACCACAAGAAACTTCAATTAGGACATTCTTTATCCCATCCGACATTCGAAGCCATCTTCTTCTTCTTCTTCTTCCATGGCGTTACAGCCCGAGGTGGGCCAAAGCCTCCTTCTTTTTGGGATTTCATCCCGAAGGTTTTCCTAATCGGTAAGGCTAAGCGCGCACGAGCGGTTTTAATCGCTGCGACAATAGTAGCAGCGATTAAAGACGCTGGCGATTTTTCGCGAGGCCGCGCTTTACAGCGACAATCTCCTCGCACTGATTCAGTTATATCACGGACTGCACGGATACAGCACTGGTGTGTGCTTTGTTGCTGCGAAAGCGAAAAGTGAAGAAAAGAAACAAGTTTTGGGTACATCCAATAACGAGTTAAAGATTACTCAAAGGAAAATTCTACTCCCTCTACGAAGACCTGAAGAGATATCCAAACAATCAAAAACCGATATTAAACATATCCAAACAAGTTTTTTTTAGATATTTCAATTTCCGTAATTAGCACTTCACAGTCATACACTTCTTTGAAAGACATTTTAACGTAACGAAATTCTTGCCTTGGGATCACTCTACCGCAAGCAAAAGGCGTTGGTTTCACAGACAGAAAAGGAGTCAGTTAGTAGTCAGTGCGCTCGCACCCGTATGTTGCTTTGTGTTTCATTTGTAGAAGCAGTCGTCAAGCGACAATCGTGTCGCGCTTGAAATGGAACATGCTGCGACTTTTTCATCGCCACGATTAAATAGTCGCCCGTGCGCGTGCTTCCGTATACAATCGTACGTTTCATTTGGGCAGCACGATAGTCGCAGCGACTAAAACCGCTAGTGCGCGCTTAGCCTAAGTGTGCATTCTGTAGTGAGTGACCGGCTCACTGACCGCACAAGTTTTTTGCTCAATCCTGATGAGACTGCCAGAGCCATCTGGCAGGCAGTCAGGAGACTTGGGTGAGAAATGGCCGCTTGAATTTTGCTTACGGACATTACTGGTTCTATTCATGCCCGAAGGTTCTTTTACATGCCGTAAATCTACGACATGGGACCGACGGCTTTACTTCCCCTCCGAAGGAAGTGGTGCTCCGGACTTTTATCACCCTCGGTCGGGATCGAACCCGCGAACCTTGGGTCCAGTGGCGAGCACGCTAACCACTAGTCCACCGAGGGCGACATTCGAAGCCATCACCTCCCAGAAACAAGTAAATAGCGTTACAACTAGAGCCTAAACTTCTCGATGCCAAAGCTAAATGCGTGTGAGCTATCATATTGGATCTTCTAGGTTATGACACCTTGTGGCTGGTACACAAGGGCACGCATTTGGGACGTGAGGAAGGAAGTGCATTGTTGTATCTAACTACAAGACCACAAGACGTCACAAGTCACAAAAACATATGACTCTTCACCGACGTAAAAGTCTCAAATCGGATATATGCATCATTTATTATTTGTTATACATTACACAAACAATCGTAAGTGTAAGAACTGGGCCGTGCCATGGTTCAGGCAGTTAGTCGCCGGCCTCCAACCGCGGAGACCCGGGTTCGATCCCGGGTCAGTCTATGTGGGATTTGTGGTGGACAAAGTGGCACTGGGACAGGTTTTTCCCCGAGTACTTCGATTTTCCCCTGTCAATTTCATTCCAACTGTGCTCCATTACTTGGAAGAACGAAAAAACTGATCATCTTTCTCTTCATCTTCATCACAGGGTTGCACAATACGCCTTAAGGCTGCGGTGCGCCCGTAGCTTCTGCTGCGGGGCCCTTCTCCACAAACAAAAAAAAACGTGTAAAGGTGGGTACAGATTGGCCGCACTGCACCAGTACTGCAACGTGGCAATGCAGGTGCACGCTCAGTTTGGACGTCTATTTATAGTACTTCGCACCACTAGTGCAACTCCCACGAAACTGTCGCCGCGATCCATTCTCTGTCGGTTTTTCGACGATCACAAAGAGATTTTGCAAGTGCAGTGTGGACGTCTTGTGGTGTGTTTTAAAAGTGCAGCGAACCTCCTTCAAGTAAGTCAGCTATGTGGGTGACGTAGACCACGTATCCTGCTGATTTAGCACTGCGCACTTCTCTGTCAGTTACGACGTACGCTGGCGGTCCTATTTTCTGAAGCAAATTTTCGAAGTCCGTGGGAGTCATTCTTGTAAAATTTTTATACTGGCCACTGACGTGTTGGAACTGTAGATCCCGCAGAAGTTCTGCACCATGCCTACTGTTAAATAAATTCGTCCGCCACCATCTTCGACGATTTTTTTGTTTCTTACAATTAGCCATTACTAGCAACGAACCACTGCACAATAATAATGCTAACGCTTCTTCGGAATCCATACTTGTAGTTGAGAAAGTGAATAAACACTGAGCAGAAGTGCACCGTGTTCGCGACGATTTCACAGTTCGTTGGCGGTGCGCGGCGGGTTCGTAGTGTTTTGTTTTCCGCGCACCTGTACTGCAACGTTACAATACAGGTGCGGTGCGGCCAATCTGTACCCACCCTAAGAGTTACTGACTGTGGAGTTTTCAGTTGACCTTGGCAGTGGTTTGGCTTGGGAAAGCCGATCGTCCCTTGTGACCAGTAACCCACCACCCACGTTGTGCAGGTCAACTGCATTCTCTTGAGTAAGAGAGAGTACTAACTGATACTTAAACAGTGACATATAGGCAAATTGATGTTACTTTCTTTGTAAAGTTCATGTACGTCAGGATTGCATACCTAGCGGGAGGTCAGGTAGAGTTCCACTCGCTATTAACCTCGGCACTACAAGGAAGTTTGTGGTCAGGTTCACGCCCCGGCCTCTTTACTCCAGCTATTCATTGAACAGGAGGCTGCGTGATTATCAGAGCCGGTCTAAAAGTTTTGGAGAGAGAAAAATCTCTTGCACCTGTCGAAAATTGAAATCTACGAAAAACGCGCTCCCGGTTCTCACCTTCTACATGCTTACTGTAAGAACTAATTCGACATCTGACCAAAAACCCATTAAGAAGGCGAAGAATGTTCATACCTTTAAGCTTTGAATTATGCCTTCGATACCTCCGTATTGCCTAGCGACCGCTGAATAATGACGCATTACACCAATCTCGTAGGGTCCTATTGGGTCTGCCCTTGGTTTGTTACACATTTTATGTTTTACTTGTACACATATTAATGTTAAGAATAAGGAGGTAACAACCACTGTAGCTCATATCCGCGTGAGGTCACAACACATGTTTTTTGTCGCGTAGAATTATTTTGGTGTGGAAGGAACTCAATGTTGGATTTTTTATTGTTTATCCTTAGATCTATTTAGATCAAGACCACGAAACTTGTTATTCCCAGTCTGTTGATAATATACTTGCGATTTTCATTGGGGGTGTTCTTTAAGAATTTAGACACAGAGAGACAGACAGAAAGAGAGAGAGTGGTGGGTATATTCTAGTGAAAGTGTGAGCAGAGAGGGAAGGTTTCGAGAGATCAGATTCTGAGGGCGGTGCATACGACGAACACTGCCTTCTTAAATGTGACGCCGTGTAATCTTGTAGCAATTTGCCAATGTTTTGCTGAGAAACCTGCCGCTTCCGACTCCAGTTTAGACGACTGCGGCAGCGTCACATTCCCAGAAGACAGCATTCGTCAGGGAAGAGTTGCTATTCTTACTGTTTTTACGTGGTCTGCTTTTAAACCACATGAGCATAGTGTTTACTAGCTATATGTTCCACCTGTTGTAACATATAAAAGCTCTGCATTTTGCCCAGACTATGTGATGGGTTTCGTATGAAGTTAAGGATAAACTGCGATTACCTTAAATAATACTAAACAGATGCTCTTTGTACTACACACGCAGTGTTCTTTCTGAGAGGCAGGAGCGGATCTTTATTTATTTATACACATAGTTGCCACGGATTTCAGGCTTCAAAAAGTTAAACTTGAAATTGTCGCATGCTGATCTTTATTTACTATAGTAGCCTAAAGGTTACAGCAAAGTACGTATGGGTAAGAGGAGAGGTGCACACAGAGTTTTGGTGAGGAAACCGGAGGGAAAGCGACCACATGGAAGACCTAGGCTTAGATGGGAGGGTAATATTACAATGGATCTTCAAGAAGTAGGATGGGGAGGCATGGACTAGATTGATCTGGCTCAGGATAGGAAAAGATGGCGAGCTCTTGGGAATCTGGTGATGGAACTTCGGGTTCCAAAAATGCGGCAATTTTCTTGACTAGCTGAAGACCTGTTAGCTTCTGAAGAAGGATTCTGCTCCATGGGGTTAGTTAGTTAAAAGTAATGGTAAACGTGTCCCTTTTCAAGCAATGAAAGCATATTCCGGTGGATGTTTAGGTCCACCCACTCTTAACCTCATCTCTAGATGGAAAAAAGTTGAAAAATTCATGCCCCGATTGCCTTACCCCCACCCCCGTGGAAAGAACACCCGATACCAATTCAATACAGGGCCGTTTTGAAGCAGTAAGAAAAACATCCTTCTCCTGCCGGCAATCGAAACACGATTCCTTGGTCCTCCATGCCACAGTCCAGTCACTGTACCTACTGAGATGTTTACAATAATGTTTAGTTATGCAATACTTAATCACCGTCTTGGATAAACACGTCTCAATTTCCTAGGTGTCTGCGAAAGAGCGAGCAATTTCCTTCAAAATGTCGAGAAATGTTAACGTTACGACTCGGTTCTACAACCAAGAAGAGCCCATAATGAATATGGACCGCTGTGGAAACCCAAAATCTCATACAGTCCAAAACTGTTTCAGTTACAGGCGTGACGATAATTATTTGCTTTGTTTAACGACGTTACTACAAGATCAGACTACTATTTAAGGTCAAATGGAAGAAATATTCGTGAAAAATGAAGTGCAAAGAAAGCGACCCTGACTTAATTTAAGGTCTCATCCCACAGATGCTTGATAGTACTGATGAAACCCACAAAGAACATGTCAATGTAGTCTGTCTCCGGACCCAGATCCGAAAAGTGTACAGTCAGTACCAAAGGAACTAGCTTTCTGCTCAGTAAATTATTAATTCAATTTGGTGTAATTTAGAGAATCTCTTTAGGTAAAGGTAAAGTTCACCCTAGAACAGGCCATGAAGGCCCAGAGGGGGAGTAGAGGTATAGCTCTACTCTTTGTTTAACCTCGGCGCTAGATGGGGGTGGGTGAGAATCTCTTTATTGCATGATAATAAGCCCTGCGGTGTTGGAACAAGTATTATATTACATTATATTACATTATATTATATTATATTATATTATATTATATTACATCTTAATAGTCCTACACTCGTTTAAAAATCCTAAAATTGTAAGAACGCCTACGTTTTATTTATGCAGTTCATAGGAGTCCTATTAACGTGTAGAGTGACAGAATGCGCGCTGTAAGGCCAGAGTTTCATTCTTGGCACAAGAGTTTCGGGTTTTCACCAGAACGGCTGGGACCCGACATACCTCCTATTCAAAGGGTAGGTGAACTTCTCCTTTCAGAAATAAACTGGCCCACAGAATGAAACACCACCTACCTTCTCATGCTGCCAGGCCTTTGCTGTGCTATACTAAGGTCTTTAAGAGGTGGAACATGGCACTGGAGGTGATAACAGGAAGACTACCTACTTTAATATGACAGCATATTCTGGCACAATGTACAATCCAGTGTTACACAGACAATGTGATTGGACTGTACATTTGTCGGACTATAAATATAGAGATAAAATGTACGGAATGAATAATATTAAATGTCATACACATTACAAGATTCAGTGCAATCTACATTTTCCATCACGGAATTAACTCTACGTTGGCAGAAAATGTTTAGAGGTATAAGGAATTATAATTCACCTTTTATTCCCATATACCAATAACATAAATTGTGTAAAAACTTCCTTTACAATAAACAGATTTTAATACTCGCGGTTAAGTATATTTTTTCATCGTCATTATTATTATTATTATTATTTGTTATCACCTTTTTGCGGGGTATTTACAATTATTTACCTAAAACAAATCATGTTTCTAGGGTATATAGTGCAGCAGCTATTCTGTAGTTACAATCTATGGTACGTGTAATATTATTTCCCATGTTAAATAGTTTGTACTTTTACATAGTACTTTCCGAAGTATTTTTTTACGTTGTGTTCATCATACATCTTGACATTAACTTTCAATTTCTTCAACAAACGAATGCACTTTTTTTATTTCTGTTCAATTCACCCTACACATGTTTCGGCCGTGACTCGGCCATCATCAGATGTACGTTGATAAGTTCACTTCACTGTTCACTGCCCCATTTGGTATTATCACAACCGTTACACTGTAACTGCCAACGCAAATAATAGCCATAAACAGTGTAACGGTTGTGATAATACCAAATGGGGCAGTGAAGAGTGAAGTGAACATATCAACGTACTTCTGATGATGGCCGAGTCACGGCCGAAACATGTGTAGGGTGAATTGAACAGAAATCAAAAAGTGCATTCGTTTGTTGAAGAAATTGAAAGTTTCCGAAGTATTGTGCAGTGCCAGTATGGCTGTTGTCTGTAGTTCCTTGATCTCATGCTTTCCTGGTATGTTGTTCAGGTAATTACTGAATGATTTTGTAATTGTTCCAGTTGCCTCTATTATTACTAGTATCACTTTTGTTTTTATATTCCACATGCTCTGTATTGCTCTTTTAAGATCTTTGTAGTTTAGAATATTCTCGGCTTCTTTCTTGATCACATTTCCGTCTCCTGAAATTGCAACATTATTGACATACATGTTCCTTTTTCATTATAACGGATTATAATGTCCGGTTTATTGTCAGGGATGGTTCTGCAGGTTTGCACTTGTTCATTCCATTATATGATTAGCTTACTTTCATGACATTTTACTAATTTCGGTACATGCTCGTACCAGTGCCCATTGTCTAATTTTACACCTATTTCCTTACATATGTTACAGTTAGTTGACCACACACTCTGTCATGTTTCGTTTTGTACACAATGTGCTACAATGTGGTCTATTGTCTCATGAGATTGTTGACATAGTCTGCATTTGCTGTTCCTGTTTGTAATATTTTCTTTGCATTATATTTTGTTTGTAAATGCCTGACCTTGCGCTGCTATTATTTCACTTCCAGTTTCTGCTTTCACATCTCCCATCGACAGCCACAGGAAAGTGTCTTCTTCACTAATAAGCTGTCTACCTATACTTGTAATATACTGGCCATGCCTTATATTGCGTCCCCATGTTTTCTTTAAGGACTCTTATAATCTTTGCTTTTGGGCGTTGTGTGCCTTCCTATTTTGTGTCAGTTTTCATTTCATTGGTTTTATTATTATTATTATTATTATTATATTATTAAAGTGGTTGTTATGCGCACACATCTTGGCGATTTATTACACAGCGAAAGGAAGTGACATCATTTCCGTTTTGGCACCAGGACTGATCTCGCCAAGACTCCATACTTTTTTTATTACTCGTTTCTCCCGATGTCACTCGTATAGCACGTCTTGTGGCTCCGCACCTCTGTGCACAGTAGTCGTTAGTGTAATGCAATAAACAGGACGAGCTCAGGGACAACATCTTGACCCAGCGAGTGAACATTCAGCTGATTAGCCGCATAAATAAATCAACTAAACGACTAATCAGCACTCCCACTGAGAAGCCATGCTACAGTGCCTTCCTTAGAAAGCTGATAGCCGATCGGCAGGGTTTGTAGAACCAAACTTCACCACATTCTAACTACACAATTTGTAGAACCAAACTGCACCACATTCTAACTACACAATTTGTAGAACCAAACTGCACCACATTCTAACTACACAATTTGTAGAACCAAACTGCACCACATTCTAACTACACAATTTGTAGAACCAAACTGCACCACATTCTAACTACACAATTTGTAGAACCAACCTGCACCACATTCTAACTACACAATTTGTAGAACCAAACTGCACCACATTCTAACTACACAATTTGTAGAACCAAACTGCACCACATTCTAACTACACATCACACCCTACTGCAATGTCACGCAAAATTAATTGTCCATCTGTCTCTGCTTCTCGAGTGAGGTACTTTAATTCACGTTTCCCGTCTGAAATCTTGTTTCTCACATTCACTGTACGTTGTAAGACTGAATCATTTCATACTGCAGTACATCATGCATGCATACATACATACCTATACATACACATACATACACATATATACACATACATACCTATACATACACATACATACACATACATACACAAACATATACATACACACATACATACTTACGTACATACATACATTCATAATACATACATACATATACACATACATACACACATACATACATACATACATACACACATACATACATACATTAGTACATACGTACATACATACATATACATACATCATACGTACGTATATACGCCTACATACATACATAAATATACACATACATACATACATACATACACAAATTCGATACACACACGCACACACACACATGGCCCTATAAAAAGCTCTTCAACCCAAGCCCCACCCAACCATCATCTTCACGGTTTCTGCGATACTTTGTTCATTTACGTAATGGCGTACTGCATAACGAGAAGCTTCCAAACGCCACCTCATACCAATCAAGAAAGGGACTCGCTCGCCGATCCGTATCTTTTCCCCGTCACTGTATCTTACTCTGCTTCTTCCTGCGCCGGTGTTTTATCCTTCCGAAACGTGGGTAACTTGTTACTGTTCAACTTGTTACTATTCAACTTGTTACTATTCAACTTGTTACTATTCAACTTGTTACTATTCAACTTGTTACTATTCAACTGTACTATTCAACTCGGTGTAACGTCCCTGCTGACATTATTCTTCACAGTAATCACAACCTCAAATTTCATACACACATTCCTCAGTCCTCTGCTCAAGCAATTCCCTATACTTGTACTCAGATTTTGTCAGTAATCACAAATTATCGAGCTATTTGACCGCATCGTGAGCCGTTTCCACTCCACTCACTATACGTCCTGAAAACCTATGACATATATTTTGACAGTGCTCTCCAATTGTAAGGTTCTTAGAGGCCCGTAGTGCTATTTGCTGAAACACTTTTCAGACTTCTCATTAGTAATACACATCCTCGGAATCCTTCAGAATAACTGATCTGTTGAATTAATGGATCCAAAAATGCTGCATTACCATTCACATTTCGAAAGGATTTTAAAGAGTGGAAACTTATTAAATCAATCATTATTGATTATCCATTCAGGATTCAAGTGGATGGAAAGTTTCACTGTTCAGATCCGATGCGTAATAAACTGAAAACTAGGCTCCTTCACTGATTACCTCCCAAACTTCCTTTTGTCATTACAAATGACAAATAGACTAATGTAATTCTGGACTACTAATGATCTCGAAACAGTGGCCGTTAATCGGGCCTCACATGACCATGTAATATACCAACTGCCAAAACATCTGACAGAGCAACCTGCAAATAAACCGACCGACAAGCTAATGCAGTGTCAAGGAACTCATTTACACCCCTCTCAGCCCTACTAAAGGTATAGTTTCTATTGCGATTCAGCAGCACGCGATGTAGGCTTACTGGGGGCAAGAAGATGGAGCTGCACGCATTCTTAACTTCGACATCAGAAGATGATGGCCACCAGGTTCACACTCCGACATTTTGCCTCAGAGAAATGAGCCCCCGTTTCCATTACTAAGAGGCTGCGCAGGCCCCAGTGCCAGTCTGAACGTGGCGACGAAGAGAAGAATTCCTGCCTTTGTTTGGGAGTTAAACTGTGGCCGTCCAGCCCATATGTAGCACTCTGCTGCCTGGACTATACCAGTCTGCATGTTCGTAGTACTCAATTATATATTTATTTTATTTATTCATTTCAAGGTAGTTTATTTAATGACACTGCAAGTAACTCAGCCTGTAATTGGATTACAGCAAATTATACACTGGAAATGATGTGAAAGTAGGAGGACGTGGCATTTACGTTCAGAGACTGAATAGAAGTACACCACCCCTCGGTCGTAATAGTCGCTATTGCAGCCGAGACTCAAATATTTTCCGAATTCAAAACAGAAACATCAGCGCTTGAGGCAGGTTGCTCGTTAATGTACAGTGCAGTACAGTGTAGTAGAACTGATCAAAACACAGTTAAAATCAAACCCTTACAAATATACAGCGTCCATTATAAATAATGGATAAAATGTATACTGTAAGCAAAACTACTAAAGAAAAGGGTTACACTCATAGGCGAAGCTTAGCTAATAACACCTGGGGGCAAAATCGACCATGGGTGTTAAGAACTTTAATTTACGAAGCAGTAAAACGCAGGTTTTTAATTTTTTTCCCTCTTCATATCACCCAAATAATGGTTTAGAAAATATTTCAATTTTTTAATTGCCGCTCTTCAACTCAGTAGTCAAAAAAAAATATTCTTAGGTAGAAAAAATATGGGAGGGGCATTTGCCCCCTCTTGAACCTTCCAAGTTACGCCTATGGTTACACCAAATTTCAATACCACATCAAAATCAATAAAAGCAAAACACCAACAAATGCTTGGTGCTTTTCTTTCTTGATCCGCATGGGCAATCTGAAGAATCTACATATCTGTCACAGTTTTCCAGTGTTACACCGGTTATTGATTCTCAGCCTTTTTCGCCAAATTAGCCATTTTACTCCGTCTTCGGGTGTTAGATTCTTCTGCTTCATCACTCTTTTCACTTCCCTTTCCCACTTCATTTCGCGTCTTCTTCTTCTACTTTTTCTTCCTTCCGGCGACCAGATCAATACTGCTTAGGCCATCTGTTATCTCCCATGTCTAATACCATTTTCCATTCCTTCCAGAATTGAGTTACTCCCATTTTTCTCGAATTAATTCCTTTCTAACTTTTAATAATTTGGGTGTTCTAGCAGCTCTTTTCCAAATATCAGTTTCTGCAGTTAACAGCTTTCACTTTCTCTGTAATCCACTGTCCAAAATTCATAACTGTAGCTTACAATGCTTTCCACCATAGTGTAAAATATTATTTTCTTCTTATTTAAGGAAACACCCCGAAGAATAAATACAATTAAAATTACATCTAAATGTCTATCTAGCCCTCACGATCACCCCTTTCTTCCTTAATATCCGTTTTGTTTTTATTTTACCAGCTACAACACGTAACCTCTATCCCCTGGCTGTGCTGACGAAAGTTTCGCATCAATATCCCGCTTAATGTGTGGGTGGCTCGCTCACACCTTTCGTCAAGATTTATAATCCCCACAGCAAAAATAAGTGAAGTGTGCATGTTACAGTATGAAGCTCTTCAGTGTACCATTCTCCCAGTCCTGATACATTTTTCTAAGACGAAAATCTACAGCGTTAATCTCTACGTTAATCAGTACTGTTATCCTACTTACAACTTTGTGTAGTTCCTACAACAGAGTGCGTATAATAAAATCATAAATGAAGATCTTATCTGTCCGTCCGGCTCTCTGGGTGTTTAATCTCCTTTTCCGGATTTAGGCAAAACTTGGTGTTGGAAGTTGTGGGAAGTTGTGTGGAAGTTGTGAAACGTAGCTACAATAATACCAGAATAGACGATGTTACATTCCAGAAAACTGTAATCAATATATGTGTACTTTTGGGCACAAATTAGTTTTAATTGATGTCCGTGAAATAAAGCCCTCATTGCGCAGGAAGAAAAAATCTGACGTCGCCGATTATCTAAAAAATTTCCTGCCGTAGAAATGTAGGTGCTACAAGTAAAATAGAATGTAAGCCTTTAAAACCTACAACTTTTCTGGGGAAAAGCATTTGATAGGGCAACCACGTAACACAACACAACGAAAAACCATTTCATAGTCATGCAGTGTGTTATCGATAGCCGGGATTGCAATGTCGGTATAAAGACTAGGCTATGAACGGGAAATCGCAGTTTGACACCGACAGATGCTGAGATGTGTTTTTTCTCCAAAGCGCCCAGTCCGCTCCGGGCCCAAACAGCGTCCTATTTAATGGGTACCGGGGCCCTTTCTCCTGAGGTAAAGCGGCTGGGTGGTGACTCTGACTACCTACCTTCATCTATACCTAGTATCGAAGTTTAGAATTTGGGGAATTATACTTCCACTCAACCCACATCTTCTTGGCGCGATCCTTAACTAGTCAAAGTGTAATCTTTAGTTACTGTTACTGTTTTACACTAGATTTGTATTGCTAAAGAATAAAATTTAAACCAAGGGTGAGCAAATTTTCCAGCAATCTAGAAATCGCCTCAAAATTCTAGACACCACAATGGTGACATCAAGTAAGTTCGATACTGAGTATCCACAAATATTAGGCGGAACCGTACAAAATTTATTCGTCACTGCGACATGGCGCCCGGGATATAAGTACCCCTCACTTAAGCTAAATGTTTGTGTCAAGTCCAAGCTGTGTAGTCCAATTTTGCAAATAAAGCACTTTTCGTGCTTGTTCTCTTTCGTAAACGATTAACCCTCTTCTGGTTGTTCAAGTACAATGTACTTAACACAACTGTGAGAACTGATGCCATACAATTCTGTTGGTTTACTGCTAACGGAAGCATTACGGCCACTTGTGCACCAGCGTGCGATACTTGCATGAAGAATTGACATTTGAGCGGCTGTTTCTTGTGGAGTGGGAGGAATAGCACTGTCAGTGTCATTATACCCATTACCCCGTGTACAAACACCCACCTCGCACTTACGTAACAGAAGACCACATTTATCTTTTGACTGTAATAAAAGCAACGTGTCATCACGAAGCCATTTTGTCACTCCTCTTGGTCTGCCTGACCCTGAAGATGACGGCAATACCATTTTCCGAAACGTCGGAAACTATTTACTAATCAACAGTGTGTAACATCCCAGAAGAATTGAAACTTCAGTCATATCGCTCTGAGAATCTTTAATCTCGATTTTGTCCACTAGCAAACTTCCTTTTGCTGCTTGATACCAGATGCAGCATGTCTGAAAATGGTACAGAGAATTGGAAAATTGTCGACAATGGTGGCTGTGAAAACAGCACGAGAGGAGAAACTGATTTTGGAAAATCGACAGTTCACAATTCGAGATCTATCCGCAGCACAGGCGCTGTCCATCGGAAGTGTACAAACCAGTGTCCACGAAGAACTGGAATACGCGTACTACAAAGTGTGTGACACGTTGGGTACCAAAATGGCTGGAAAAAGATTAGGAAAATCGACGTTTAGCGACTGCTTTTTTACATCTTCAACGGCTAAAAAAGAACGAAAGTAATTCCTGCTATTCACTGTGACAATGAGACTTGGGTGCAAAATTTCACTCCTGAAACAAAACAATATGGAGTGCAGTTGAAACACCTAACGTCTCCGACAGCCAAAGAGTCTAAGTGTGTCAGTTTGGTTAAAACGTTATGGCATCTAAATTAAGGGATGCAGAAGGAACCGTCCACTTTAGATTCATGCCTGGAGGCGCAAAAATCAACGCGAACGCACGAAGAAACCTGGACATGTCGCGAGGTATGATCGTTCGGCACGACAATGCAAACCCACAGAGCGCAAACCGGACGCAAGATTTGTTGCAGTCATTCAATGGGAACTTCTGGACCATCCATCCTATAGCCCTTAACTTGTCCGTCGGACTATCATTTGTTTGGGCCGCTGAAGCAACACTTCAGAAGTCACTGATTCCAAAATAATGATAAAGTGGAAATGGCTGTTCGTGAATTGTTACTAAAGAAACAGCCCCATTTCTACATGTACAGCGACGAAATTTCTGAACTCATGCCAAGGTGGGACATATGCATCTACACGCCAGGGGATTACGGTGAAAAATAATGAAATTTCAATGGAATACACGAGCTACAAGTAACTTTCTAACGACTTATAATTTACTTTTTATGGCCCAGGGAACCCTACTTATTAAACGTTCTTCGTATATATATATATATATATATATATATATTCATCTGTCTATCCCTGTACAAATCTGTCTTATCTTCGAAAGCGGAAGGTGAGCGAGTTACTAAGGACAGTCAAAGTCAGAAAGGCGGAATAAGTTGCCGCCTTGTTCACATCTACGTTTTGCTTGTCGTAAACTACAGGCGCGTCTATAGTACGAGACCCTGCGGAATAGGATACCCATAAAATTAATTCCACACAAGCAATTTTAATATTATCCCTTTGGAGTACATCCGAAATTCGTGCATTTTAATTTCCTGCAATGAGTAACAACAACATGGTTGAATCGTAAATTTTAAGTCGGGAGCGACACTAGCATCTCTTACTTTATGGTCTTGAAATTATGTGCCGATATGTTAATAGATCTTGGAGAAATATGTCACATTTGTGCAGGCAATAGTTCTGTAGAATTTAAGATAAAGACGTACTGGCAATGTCAAAGAGTTCTATATAGCTTTCGGTTTGATGGATATAATTAATGGACCACTGCACATTTGACAAGGAGGTAGATCGTAAACATACGTACGCACTATATTTATTGTTTGTAAATCAACAAGTACATGTAAGGCAGCGGTACGAAACTTGGGGCCACAAATTTAACATATCCTAATGGAAGACTCCAGGATAGGCGGGGCATGTGGCACCTATGGGAGACTGGAGAGATGCATACAGGGTTTTGGTGGGGAAACCTGAGGGAAAGCGACCGCTTGGAAGACATAGGGGGGTTAGAGTGGAGGATAATATTAAAATGGATCTTCAAGACGTGGGATAGTGGGGCATGAACTAGATTGTTCTGGCTCAAGATAAGGACAGGTAGCGGGCTCTTGGGAATGCGGTGATGAACATTCGGGTTCCAAAAATGTGGGAAATTTCTTGACTAACTCTTCAAGGACTCTGATTCATGTTGTTAGTTAAAGCAGACTTTGTACCAAAATAATAAGTTCTTCACAACAACAACAACAACAAGCATGCAGGGCTAAAAATCCACGCTATACGAGAGAAAGCTCTATATACAAAATACGTGTCATTTCTCTCCTTTTCTTTAAGCATACTTCTTCATTCGCTTCTGTCTTTCTTAGTTTCTTCTGTCCTTTCCGTCTCCATTTCATTCGTTCTTTCATTTTACTTCTCCGAATGATTTGCTTCATAAAATTATGAAGCATTTGGTGCCAGAATGAAAACCCTGATACAGGGCAAGTAGAGGTGATTCCTCTCCAAACTACACAAGGATCACGCTGCACCTCGCTGGTACAACAAGCATTCCTAAAGTTTTCAAATTATAAATCGATAAGGAAGCGCGGTGCCATGAAATTCCCAGGAAACAATGTAGGACAGCCAATATCAAAGACCAGCTTTTACAATAATTGGCTATTAGTTTGCGGGAAAGAAGTCACTGAAAATTACTTTTTGCTTACATCCAAACAAAATGTGAGTGTATTTTTCGACGTCACATTAGAGCAACTTGTCTATATTACTGCGGGGCAATGGCATTCTTGAAAGAAAACATAATCTGGTTGTGACCAATAAGAATACAGCATGTATAACAGACAGTGTTAAAGCAACTATTCCTGTAACAGAAGAAGAGGGGCAATAAGACAAATGTCCCACGTACTGAAGCGACTGTATTCACTTGACCTTATTCTTGATTTAATTACTATCAGTCGCTCAGATAATATGTCGTCGAGCGATAAGACGGTTAATGCATAACAAATTAAGAATTGTGTGGAAAGAAGTGGTCGTGGCTGAATTTAAGGTAATATTATGATTTTTTGCCCTAACGAACTCAGTATCACCACGAAAAACTTCAGTCAAGACAGGCGGTTTTGGGGCCAATATTTCACCCAGGACCTCCAGAAAAAGAAGTTTAAGTGTTACCTGCTGAACCGTGGTTTGCGTTCAGAAATAGCAAATAACACGATACTCAGCTACGCCAAGATTACAGAATTGAAAAATTTAGGCAAATTTCTACAAATTAAAATGCAACTGCGAAAACCGAGCGGAAGTAACGGTGCAATGTTTAGAGGTGAGGGAGGAAACGTATGTAGAAAAACTTTATTGTATACAATAATTTAGATGAGATTAGAACTTTCCAAAATTGTATAAATAATTTACCGCAAACGTTAGTTGTTATTAATAAATATACTGGCTATGTACTGACAAAAACCTGATATTAATAGTCACATCCAAAGAAACGTACTTGAAATTCTACAAAAATTTGATTTGATTTAAAGACTGTCGGTCAACAGGACTTGAAAGAGATCAGAAGAGAACTAATTCATATCACACAGTTTGAACTGCGCTCAATACTTGAGTGACCACATGACGTATAACTGTACTCACTCAATTCCCAGCAGTGACAGTAGTGACTGGAACTGTTCCCTTCACTAAGGCGTCCTGCCCGAACCTGCAGCCCACCCAGGCTTCTTCAAGCAATCAACACCAGAAACCACTTCCCTCAGGTATGACAGTCGGAGCGTAAAAGTGATCTGGAACCTCCATCTGCTGTAGAGTACTGGGATAGGTGAAACTTCATCTCAGTTCCTCCATACGTTGTGGTGTGATGTTTGAACACAAAGACGTTTCCCATTATGCAAAGATACTATTCGGAAGGTTTTTAATGCCAATGTGATGAATGCTACTGCCTATGACAATCTCAACGGGAACAAGACACATGACACAAGAAAAAGCAGTGACTGTTTTTCACTGTTCCAGTGAACAAAGAAGGCATGTCCCTGGACCTAAGGCCCGTGTCATGAATATGCAGTGAATCCATCAAGTCATGTTGGTGTTTCAATCGATATTATTTTGCAATCGGACATAGTAAGAAGATGAAACAAGTGGCATTTTAAAGATGCAATGTCAAATTTACCTTTATATTCAATGATTTTCAATATACACTCTACTGGTCGCTCGTCAGACATCCAATCGGACTGCAGGTCTTGCCAAACAGGACCTAGTGACAGTGTCAAGGGCGGCGCTGTTCCTACGTTGATCGAGGTTGCTTGATACATCTCCAGAGGTAACAAGTTTCGATGACGTCTGGAGAGCTTTAGTCTAAATCTGGAGCATCACAAAGACTTCCAGTACATAGCGGTATGTGGTCGATGTCACGGTTGTTTCGGCAAACAAAAGAGCACCTATCACTCTGTCGAGTGCACAGCTATATCACACATTAACTTTAGGGTTGTCGCACCTGTGTTCACCAAAGACCTGTAGTTGTTCACGAACTCATATGCCGATGTGCCTATGAACATGGCCTGAAATGTGAAATGTGGCCTTATCACTGAGCAGTGTCTGACCTAAGAATTAACACTGTCGATCCCACGGAGGATATGTGTAGCAAAGTTATGCCTTTTGCGATTGTAGCCATTGCAGAATTTGTGCAACAAGAAGTAGAAATTTCTTCACACCATGTAAACTGTTGTCCTCGCAATTCATAGCTGTTGTGGGCATTTATGCACACATTTCTTTGAGCTGAGGTCTTCCTAGACGTTTCTTGTCACGTGAGTTTCCTGGCTCTTTTAACTGCTCATCTCACCGGCAAATGTTCCGTTCTTGTGATGGCGGTTTATTAAACAAGCGACAATCTTCACGTTGGACAAGCGTCACGCCGAAAATTTCTTTGAACTGACAACATTGTAACTGAAGCAGGTGCCCAAATTGCACCGCTTATCTCATAATCTTGACTATTCCGAAACAGTGTGTGTGCCACTTGCAAAACTAAAACTTTCATTTCCCATCTGTCGCGCCTTCCTCCCATACCTCACTGTTAAATAACAGCCGACAGAAACCCCAGAATGACTTTACGTAGGGGGAATTAAACGCAAAGAGCCGTGAATCCTTCGCCTGGGTAGTAGATCGAGGAGAAGTCAGTTCACGTCCTACCTTTTACTATAGTACAAAGTCCCCCTGCTTCCTTTGAATAGAAGCTGAAATATGCACCAGAGTCAAGTCACATAAAATGTGAAGAAGAAAAGAACCGTGTCGGAAATCGAAACCTGGTCGTCTAATCCTCAGTTAGTCTGTAAGTCACTTCACTGACCCGAGCTATTCCGAAAGTTTTGTTGTTCATAAATCATTTTCAGAGCTATGAGCATTTGAATTCTGTCAGGTCTTTCTGAAACATCCTGTATATAGTCACAATATTTATCCCAACGACTGCACAACAATAAAAGATAATAGTTTGTTAATATGGGACACTTCTCCTACATGTTTCGGCCTACCATGGTCATCTTCAGGGAGGTGGTTAACAAAAGAAAAAGTAGTTGTGGTTAATTACATTATACATGTGCAGACATAAAGCTAAAATACACGTGTTAAGTAAATTACATGATAAAATAACTACTTTGTCCCTGAAGATGGCCGAATCATGTAGGAATAGTGTCATATATTATTAAAAGCAATCCCATTACACGCCTGGACAGGCCCTTAGGGTTCCAGGAGATTGAGACTCCCAGATTTCTAGACAATCGGCACATGAAGGTGGTAAGGTTGTCAGCCCTACGCACCGGCCGCCTTAACCCCCCAGGAATACTCCTGGTACTCATTTCTGTTAGAGGCTGAGTCGTCCCCAGGGCCATAGTGCGACCGAAAGGATTATGTCAAGGAAAAACTCCGACACATTCGGGAATCGAACCCGCGACCTTCCGACTTGTAGCTCAGTGCCTCAACCAACTGCGCCACCGCGTGTCCCGTCATATATTATTATTGTCTTTTATTTGTGTGCAGTCGTTGGCATAAATACTGTGAATTAGTTTACTGCACGGAACACGGATAATATTAAATACTCTGTATATAATTAACTTCCACGGAAATGTTAAAACAATTATCTACAAAACTACACGTCATTCAAAAAAAGTAAGTTTCAGATAAGTTATTTTTCACTCCAACTTGGATTTGAGAATTTTGTCGAAACGTTTCACATTTTTGGGATTTTCCATTCTGCACTACGACATATGCAGCAGGCCCACATGGTGTCAGAATCACAAGTAAAAACCAAAGAATTGAATTCGATGGCCGGGAACAAACTGATTTCTCAAGCGCTTCATATTTACCCACACATCTTTATAATTTATTTTGTACGAATGTCGTTCGTTAGTGCAGAGTGACTAGGTTGTTGGCTGAACGACCCGAGGAATCGTGGTTCAATTTCTAGCAAAAGAGAGAGATATTTTCTTCTCAGATGCGTCCAGACCGGCTCTAGGTGCCACCCAGCCTCCTGCTCATTGGATATTGGGTGCTCTTTACCCGGCGGTGAAATTGGCCATTCACCTCCAGCTAGTGCCTATGTTAAGAATGACTGGCTTCATACCTCCACTTCCCCATATGCCTTCATGGCGTGCATACGTGCAACTTCACCTTTACGAACCAAATTTGTGAAGTGGTCAATAAAACTTTTCTAGGCCTAGTAATAATAAATTCCATCAAAATTTAGTTGTACATATGTTACCTTACAGACGCATAATATAGACGTACGTATGATTAGACAGACGGACACAGTCAAACTCTCCCTTCCACTTAATAATATGTACAGGGCATACACAAAAGAATGGTGCGGTTTTAATAGTGTTCACTATTAAAACTGCACCATTCTTTTGTGTATACCCTGTATATAAATTACGCAGTCAACACAACTATAATAACTTGTGTTGTTATGAAAACTGCAGTTTCATAAAAAAACTTACTGTTTTTATAACAAAAGTAGTTATGTTTGACTCCGTTATTTATACCTTATTAATTTACAAAACACAACGGAATGTCTTTTATCAAGATCTCTCGCTTCCACATTTAACAAAAATGAATCTGCCTAAAAGATAAAAGGACATATTGCATGATTCACCATTTCACACGCTACCACATACATTACAATACATACATTTCTTTTCACCAGTTTACATGAACTTTTGATGAGTTTACATTCCGTTATATAGAACTGTTTATGGACTCATCATACTTCATGGGCTACTTGCTCCGTACCCCCTATACTTTAAACTGCAGTAACAAGAAAATATTAACCTTGGGATGTTACAAAAAACAAACTGTGCAAGAACAAAAAAAGTCAAATTCATCGTAAGTGCTTCATAACATGTTCCGCTGGCAATTAGAAGGTACATGTCCTTTGTCCAGATCTGATGCGCACATTTCTATTGAAAGAACATTTTATGTTGCTGGAAACTCTTAATTACAAGAGAGATAAGATTTTCATGAAGGCTATTCTCAGAGAGGCCGGCTGAGTGATATCGTCTGTGGTCTGGGTTACCAGGAATCACACACACAACATATGATGGCAGTAGCATCCTGTTATTGTGAGAAGAAACGCAATTTAAATCGTAGTGTTAAGCCGCTGGGTTGTCCAAAATATACGACAGGGCGAACGGAGAATTAAGTTTGCACAGTTAGACCGTTAGTCCGTCATCAGTATGTCCGTTACTCGGTTCGTTGATTCGTATTTAGACACAACAAAATCGGAATGAGGCAATGGAATGATTACAAACGGCCTGTCGATTAGAGTGGAAAGCAATCGTAGCACATTTAAAACTACTAGTCTCTCATTTATCTGCATACACTGAAGATAATCACTAAGACAGCACTCAGGACAGTAGCCCAGGCGTCCGGCCGACGTTCGAAAATCATACCTCCAGAATAAGTCACCTGCATTACACAGAGCAGTTTGAGAAAAATATGTAATGTCGATGAGATATTCGCTCTTCTGGGATGTTACGCAGCGTTGATGTGCAGTTAGTTACCGACGTTTCGGGACAACCTATAGGTTCCATCTTCAAGTTTCACGCAGTCTAGTCTTCTTGAACTGCTTGACCCTTGAAGATGGAAACGATAAGTTGTCCCGAAACATCGGTCACCAATTAATGCTGCGTAACATCCCAGAAGAGCGAAGATCTCATTTACACGGCAGCGGAAGCCTGAAATCAAGGCGTAATGTCCTTGTATTGACATTCTCCATGACAGAATGTAAAATGTAGACTAGTACTTCGTGTGTCCAAGCACTCGCCATGAAGTCATATCGGAGATTTCGAAGTATAACTCTTCACAATTTTAACCTCAGTCATTGATAGAGGTGAGTAATCAGTTTCCACCTTCTGTGACTTTAATGAAGAAAACGAGCCCTGAAATCAGATTCAGTATGGGCGTGAATCTGAATCACAAGTCGACCCAAAGCCCAGTACTTTTTTGGCTGTGGAAGTTAAGATGAAATTTGGGTGAAACAAAAGCAAGAAATAAATGTGGCCTTTTACGAGACGCTGGTCCAGAGTGAGTGGAGCGCCGTTAGTAAGCAGCAACGTATTTCCCCCGTTACTCGCACAGTGGCAGTCAGGTCGTATTCTCCTCACGTGCCGGTTTAAATGCGCCAGAGAGATTATGAATAAAGGGCAGCCAGCGTCTGAATTTAAGTAGGTCCGTACGAATCAGCCCAGTGGTGGCAACCATGTAGAGCTTTATGAGTTACAGGAGGCAGGGCAGCCAGAACAAGCTCAGCCCTAAGTAACAACTGGTCCTGTTACGCTGGCTTTTTATAACTTTTTTTTCGTGGTAGTCCTCAGTCTGTCCAGGCTAATTCAAAGGCCTAAATAAGTAAATAATTAAAAGTAACTATTAATTAAACTACAATTTAGAGACGTTATTTCAATTATGAAGATTAAATAGCATGGAAAATAATTAAATTAATGAATTAACGAAAATGAATGAAGGAAAGAAACGTTAAAAAAGGATCGAAATTTGTCTCCATCGTCTTCAATTATGTTATCCCGATATCTAACCACTTGCAATAATTGCACATCTCATGGCCTGACCTCTTCAGGTTATGTTTACAAATGAAGCGAATGCCTAATATTTGGGTCTCCTGTTAGCAGAAAATACTGAGGGCTGAACGATTTCCAGAATCAATTCTGAAGATACGAGTACACTCAGCCCTTGTTTCATGTCTAGTTGCGTTTCTGAAAAAGTGGGCGTAAAAAAAGGCGTATATAAAAAATGATATTCTCTTGGCGTTAGCGTAATAAAACGCAGCCAGCCAAAGTGCATTAAACCGAATGAGAGAGCAAAAATTAAGAAGTGGTGTGAACTGGCAAGGGGCGTTAAAGCAAACAGGCTTAAAACAAACGAGCGTAAAACAAGGGCCGGTTGTATAAAGTAGATCCAGGAGAAATAGTGAACTAATACATCATGCCTACCACTTTCAATTAAGTGAAAATAAATTGTCGTGTACTGAAGTAAACATGAAAGAGATAAATATGAAGATGTTAGCATTCATTACTGGGACAAAGTTATAAGACTTCCGTTGGTTCAGGTGAGTCCAAATGAACCTAGACTTTGCGATGTGCTAAGGCGCTCTTTCGTATGTACTGTACCGTTGGTGACCTTGCTTTGTCATTTGAACTGACAACAAGTGACATACCTTTAGCGAGATGATTGTTTCCTTGACAACGTGTGACCTCTTCCGGCGTTGTTTCCCACACACCAAATTGTTACCTATTTAGTCGTAATCAAGCGGACTGGAATGCCCGTGAATAAACCCCACCTTGACGCTGGAATTTGCGATAGTAGGTGAAGTCTTAAGGCATGGAATTGAAAGACAATGTGTAAGGCGCTGGAAAAGGGGAATACACAGATTCGCCATTGCTGTCCACTTCACTATACGACAGCGATTACCTCAAAAGCGGCTAGGCTGTCATAACAAATGTACATATACAACGTAACTGTAGATGAGTTAAGACAGGTCTTCTGAACAATGTTTCAGTACGACGAACATTTACACGAACGTTTCATGAAGTTGATTTACGTCTTTGCTTGTCAGCCTCCAAAGTGTTTGCAGGCTCAAAGTATAATCTGGGGCTCCAATTTTTGTAGATATTCTAATTTTCTAGTTTTATCTAAATCAGTTCCGAGAGGGCTGCATACATAGTATTCACTTGTTGCGCGTTCTTTTAACAATTTTAGTACAATTTAACACGTAACAGGGGCGTCGAGCCCGGTGTACTTCTTTATGAAACTGAACGAAGGATTTTGTTAGCTACATTTATTATTGATGGCCTACAGTACAAGTTGTGACATCTGAGGGTCTCACGGCTGTATCAGCATCATGGCCTTCCGGAATGTGACTTCATGTAGTTTAGTAGACAGGTATCAACGTTTCGGAGGTACCTATTACCTACATCTTCAGGGAAGGATATGGAGAGAGCAGGTTCTTCGAAATGTTGGTACCTGTGTACCAAACTACACGGCGTCATGTGATAGCATAAAGCAATCTTCTAGTCCTATACTATTTGTTATAGGCGATATTAATACATTATTATTGACATATTTTCGAAGCAGGAATAGCGTAAAAGACCGATCTAAAATTAAAAAGAAAAGGACTGAAATCATAGCTAAAGGTAGACACGGAATATTATTGGTCATCCCTGGACTACATGATTATCTGCTATCAACTTCACTTCCTATGAAAACAGTGACTCGCTGCTGCCTATCCGGCCGGGGCACGAGGACCCGCTGACTGATATGTCGGAACGTCCCTGTGACAGAGTTACTGGAGAAATCGGAAATGACGTCATGAGACGGAACGGAAAGCTAACATTAGCCACCGCCATTTCCAGCCCTTTGTGCGTGACACAATCATTAACACTGGCATTCATGAAGTCAGGTAGAGGCCTCTATAAGAAAACAAAGACCACAAACCCACTGCACCGGGTCATCGAAACAGAATGCCGTTTTCGTAGACTTACTTTAGCAAAATTATTAACTCACAAGGAAACTTTTTCGTTCCTTTAATTCTGTGGCGGCAGATTCCAGGATCTGCAGCGTCAAAGTCCTCAATGTCTCCAAGCCACGAGCCGGCCACCTGCGGCACTCCAGCCGTAGTGTGAGACGCGGCGAGATTTCAGACGAACTCCAAGTCGTATCATAAAATTAACAAAATGGTATAAGGCCTACAAGCCACGTAAGACATGCAGAGTGATTCAGAAAAAGGTCATTATTGTGGAAGGTGGTGGCAGGATCCATTTCCAGTAGAAGGTGTCACATAAATATGAATCCAATTTTGGTCGGTTACTTAGCTATGGCAGAATATTTAAAGGTGACTATGGGAATCGTGAATAATTAGAAAATAAAAAATCAATAAAAAATTAATAAGAACAAACCAAACGTAAGTAGTCAAGTAAAGTTGCGATTCATTTCTCAGTAGGTTATTAAAAATACCACCATCACCCTAAACACACACAGAGCTTCACTCTGAATCGTGCCTGTAACGTACCCAAGTAAGTTATAATTGTCTTGCACACAAGCTGCAACATTCAAATTGCAAACCAGGAATGCGTCGCTTGTTTGCACCCTTCTCTAGCATATCAGATATGTAATCCACCCACACAAACACAAAGGTTAAATCCGGATATACAGGTGGCCAATTTTATGGGCAACTACGACCAATCCAAGGAAAAGATCACGCGATGCGATGTCACACTTTACTAGGAAAAAGTCTGCTTATTCTAACGAATTACCTAGTTTCATAGTTTTTACTATTCACGGGTCCACACCCACTTTCACGCTCGTTTGCAAAGCAGTTGCGAGAAGTCAGTATGGGCCTGGAAATGTCTGTCCGTTCGTCTGTCTGTCCGCATGAACAGCGCGACTTCCACTGAACACATTTTTGTGAAAATTCATACTTGTGACTTTTACTAAACTTCTTCGAGACGTTTCAGTTTTAATTAAAAGCGGACACAAAAGAGACAATTTATATGAAGGCCTACATGCATTTATGTTAATATCCCTCAGTGGTTGGTCCTTATAATTGGTAGTGTTCTCTGTGACGTACGAACTAAGTCCGAAGAAGAATTTGATGCCATAAGCATAAAAATTAGCTAACTACTCAGCTGGTTCCGACGAAAAGGGCTATTCTTAATCACTGAACCTATCGCATCGAACCTAGTACGTGTCTCTCCACCCTTTCCAGACGCGGACGGAAAGGGACCTATTTCCGAAATGCTGTTTTTCTCTGGAACACTAAACGATGGGCACAGTACAGAAACCAAGTGATTCTACCTCTAATGTAATGTGATGCCAAATGATTCCAGATTAAATCTTATCTCATTGACGTAAATATGTTATCAATATTATTAGGCCTACGCCCGTTCCAAATTTTATGGTACGCCAATCGTAAAATTTGCTACACTCAAACACGTTTACCAATTCTCCTACTCCCCTCCAAGATATACGATCAGCCCATCATATCTCGCGCATTTAAGTACGGTATCAGTTTTATTTATTTTAAATTTATTTAACGACGCTGACAGTAACTCATTATTATACAGTGTCGCCTGGTTACAAAATCAATAATAGGTTAAACATAATGTGGAAGGAAACAGTCGTGCCTAATTTGAAGTACTAACCCGGCAATCCTCAGGAGAGACTAAGAAATATCTCGAAGAACCTGTCAGGATAGTCGGTGACGAGGATCAAAAAGGGCACCTCCCGAATCGAGATCATGCTACAGAACAGTTCGCCACACCTTAGCGATTATGGCAATATTACACGTTGCGGGAAGAGCAATGAGCGTGCTCGAAAATTGGTTGCTGAGTAGAATATTTAGACCTAACATGGAGAAAGAAATACGAGGCTGAAAATGACTGCATAATGAGGAGCTTCAACTTTTGTACTCCTCACCAAATATTATTAGGATGAGTAAATAAAGGAGATTAAGAGGAACTGGACATGTGACAGTAACGGGGGAGAAGAGAAATACATACAGCGGTTTCGGGGGGGGGGGGGGGGGACGTAGAAAAGAGTTCTTCAGAGGACTTAGGCGTAGATGGAAACACTATATTAAAATGGATCTTAAAGAAAAATGGGAAGGTATGAGAGGATTCATCTGGCTCATGATAGGGACCACTGGTGGGCTCTTGTAAACACGGTAATGAAACCTCGTCTCCCATAAAATGCGAGAATTTGACTAGCTGAACAAGTAGGTTATTGGTTTCTCAGGAGGGATTTTGCTGCATGGAGCTGACTGGCTGGTTTGTTTCTTTCTTTCTTTCTTTCTTTGTTCGTTGTTCCATTGACTGGTTCATTGTTTGGTTGCTTGGTTGATTGGTTGGTCGGTTGCGTGGTTGGTTGGTTCTTTTGTCGATTGATTTATTTATTGATTGATTGGTTGTTTGGTTGATTTGTTGGTCGATTGTGTGGTTGGTTGATTGGTTGTTAGTTAGCAACATTAGAATAGTGCAATTATGTGATATTACAGAGCACAGAAATACATAATTTACGTTTTTTTCATAGCGGACGACAATGCAGTAGCTCGTGAGCCATCCGCAGTTCTCGGGTCACAGAGTGCACATGTCAGTTATAGAGTAAGGAAGCACTTGGGAAATGTGAGTCATGCTTGGACTTATCTACGAAACTACAATAAAACAGCATATAAACCTGAGTCTGGCACTGGCTTGTAAACACCGTTCGCTTGTTCCTTGTCATCAGATTGCAGCGCTAAAGCGGATTAATAACGGGTGTAGCAGTCCTACACAAACGTAAGTTCGTCTTTTGAAAATAAAACTGTTGTAATTTAAAATCGTTATTACCAACAAACGCACGCAGTTAGTAATGGGTGTCTTTGGACCCACCATTTTACCTCTGAGGCATAATTACCAGAAAATAAACACGTAGTCAGTTACGGTACCACCTAGAGACGTTTTCGGCTATGTGGCATGTTAAAGAGCGTGTCATATATAAGGAAGAAATATACGACTCTTACTTAATGATGTGTCATTCCACTTCAGTCAGAAGTAAGCGCTTCTGGATCCCATTAGCGCATGCGTGTTGCTGTCCTCTAATTCAGTCACAGGCATTAAAAGTAACTCTTTCCGTTTTATGAAAGATATCTCTGATTGCTCTGAATAACTTGCTCTTCGGCAATGCAGGTGAAAATGTATATATTACATGCGTATATTACATATATTGTGAGGTTACATCATGTGCGCACCCAGAATTTTTATTGGCGGGTGCTGACCTTGACGCTATACATAATTTATATTTGATTTTAAAAATTATGTTATAAAAATCATTACTTAAGTGTAAGTGCAACATAACGCTGCTTGCAACTGCATTTATATACATACAAATATAACTACATGCTCAGTGACTCACTCACCTAATTTAAATCACAAGGTAAAATGTTTTGTTTTTAAATTTCATCTAATATATCCTAAGTTTTTTATTTCATTTTTCAAAATTATAATGTACTAGCTGGATTCTTGAACTCGCAACCATTCATAAACAGCCATTTCCACTTCGTCATTATTGTCGAACCCGCAACCTCCCAAGTATCACTTCAGCATCTCTCCTTAATATGTTGACCCGACCGGTGCTATCATTATCATGCAAACACATTCGAACATTTTCGAACTCTGTCCCCTTTTCTGACATGCTGCGCTATCATTAGTCATCAACATACATCTCTATCAATTGGCAGTAAATTTCGATTGGGGGGGGGGGAGGATGGTTCGCCCACAAACGCCGAATTACCTTACAAACTTCTTTGCGGGACCAAGTTTCCGATATCGTTGCCATTTCATATCAACTTATCCCATGAATAACATATGACTGACTCTTGCGCCATGTGTTGATAGGTACCCACACTGTAAGTGCTATCTCCGACCGAAATATAAAATACGAGCTTAACACAAATTACAGGTTATGGGACCTTACTTAAATGGATCTTCAAGAAGTGGGATGGGGGGTCATGGACTGGATTGATATGGCTCAGGATAGGGACAGGTAGCGGGCTCTTGTGAATGCGGTAATGAACCTTCGGGTTCCATAAAACGCGGGGAATTTCTTGACTAGCTGACGACCTGCTAGCTTCTCAAGAAGGACTCTGCTACATGGAGTTAGTTAGTTAGTTAGTTAGTTAGTTATGGGACCTTACTTACTGAACATGCCTTGTGTATGTATTCACATATTCATGAAAAATTTACATAAATATTCCTAACTACATACATACACAAATACATACATAAACCTACATACATTAACCTATATACACATACACTACTACACACACAAGTCATTTGTTCCTTCGTTTTTTTCAAAACAGAAATATCAGAAATAAATAAAGCCTTTGCTTCTGTTTTCTTCATTTGTTAGGATGTCATATTCTCAAAACATCCATTTTACTGTCGTGTAGTCCAAAAAATGAAAATCGGGCATTGCACAGCCTTAAAGAAACCCTCCTCTCTTTCTCTGAATTTAAAATGAGTAATAACACACAGTCGTAAAGTCTCTAATAATATGCAAATGATGTCGCGTTGATGCCCGCTTGTCACGACAGACGGTTACAGAAGCTCACTGATTTCATCATTTTATTTCAAAAATACAAGCGAATCATACACGTGCAAATATACCCAACTTTAACGCAGAATTTGTATTAAATGACTGAAATAAAGCATCCATAATAACACACTGAAGGCAAATATTGTTATAACGATGCACAAGGGACCGTGAAACTTACGTTGTTAAAACCGGGGTTTGTTATAACCGACATCCATAAAATGAGGTTTCTATTACAAATATTTGTTTAGCCCCAAGATATTCCAAAGTTCTTCGCAAAGATTTTATCTTTAACAAGGTTGTTATAACATACAAACGCATATCTATTCTTAAATGTTACAAAATTAATAACAATGTCACAAATATCCGTTTATTATTATTATTATTATTATTATGAGGGTAGCATTACATGTTCAAACTACCTGCTTTAATAGAAGCTCACAACCAGAAAAATGTTTTATGCCAAAAAACTCAGCTGAAAACCTGCACAGTAAACCACCGTATCGATCAGTAAATGATTCGCTCAGTAGTCTGTCTTACGAGAGGTCCATAGAGAGTTGTCCGCAGAGTGCGACCTAGTGCTTCCTCTGTCGATTTCCAGTATTCTCTACTTTTCTTGAGGTCATCCAGTAGGTGCTTACATCTTTTTCCTCGTCTTCCCGTCACTTCTTTTTATCTTTCCTTCAATAACGTGTTTAGAAGGCAGATCCTACGCAAGACGTGACCAATCCAGTTAGCCTTCCTTCTTTCTTATTGTTTGTAGCATATTCCTCTGCTCCTCGACTCTTTGTAATACTTATTTATTTCTCACACGATTGTTCCAACCGATCTTCTCCATTCTTCCCTCCAGCACCACATTTCAAAACTTTCCAGGTATGTGTGATCTACTTTCCGAAGTGTCCAAGCTTCAGCAGCATACAGATCTATGCTAAAAATGAAGCACTTTACTAGTTCCTTCCTTAAATTTAAGTCAAATTTGCTGGTGAAAAATCTTCTTTTGTTGAATGCTGTTTTTGCCTTGGCAAACCTGGATTTAATTTCACGCCAGTAGCAGAAAGCGATCTGCATATTTCACAGTGTAAATTACTTGTCCTCCTATTTTGAAGTCTCCAAACCCTTCAAGAATTTCCTTGGTAAGGTACTCGCTGTGTAAGTTGAACAGAATCGGCGACAAACAGCAACCTTGTCTAACTCCTCTTCCAGTCTGCACACTTCTCATCTCCCCTTGGTGAGGTCGTACTTTAACACTCTGATCCATGTACAATTTGCTGATCAACCTTCTTTGGCTCCAGTCGATACCAGTTTCCTCCCCCCCCCCCCTCGCCATGGCGCAATAGCCCCTAGTGGACCAAGGCCTCCTCATTATCGAGGCTTCACAATCACACTCAGACACTCGGTAGGACTCCTCTGGACGAGTGACCAGCCCAACGCATAGACCTCTAGCTGACAACTAACAACACTCACAAGAGACAAACATCCATGCCCACGGCGGGATTCGAACCCGCAATTCCAGCAAGCGAGCGGCCGTAGACACATATCTTAGACCGCGCGGCCACTGGGATCGGCCCAGTGTCCTTTAGGATGTGCATTAATTTTGTCCTGTTTACAAGGTCAGATGCCTTCTCCCAATCTATGAAGCAAGCACACAATTATTAATCTATGTCCAAAATTCGTTCTGATATTATTCTCAGCATTCCATCCTATTTCCGTTTCCTCCTCTAAATCCAAACAGATCTTCCCCAACCACGTCCTCAATTTTTTAAAGTAAATTATATCCTTTAATAATTGTACAGTACATCACAGAAAGCTCTGTTGTACTTTTGTGACATAATCACGCGAACTGCATGGACCATGGTCCTTCACTGGAAGCCAACAGTCGCCCAAGCGGTCAAGAAATTTCTCTAGTGTAACCTGAAGATTCATTATCGTGTTCAACAGGATCCGCCACTGAACCCTGTCCTAATACATAATCCTAATTACATACAGTTCACAACTTCACACCTTGTTCCTTACAGATCTTTTCAGATCCTTTAACCAAAGCTTTCTTATCTGGCTCTTCACTTAACCACCTTCATTACATACAGAAGAAAATGAAGGAAAATTACGACGTTAATAATGGATTTAATAACTTATATTACATTATTATTATAAATATTTACAATTATTTCTGTATGGTTCATCTGTAACTGATAAGTCTTTGTCGTGCGTAGTAAATGCTAGTGATTAATTTTTTATCCTATGTTGCAGTTTTTTGCTATTTATTTATTATACATTCATTTGTTATTTAAGTATTTACTTACCTGGATTAAGCAGCTATTTTTACTAACCGCCTAACAATTCGGTCCAGTTTACATCGGTTAAACGGGTGTTCACTGTAATTTATATTTGGCTGTCGTCCATACAGTTTACAAAGCTACTAAGTAGTAAGCCGAAAGACAAGCCGGACTTTGCAGGTATAGTATACGCCAAATAAATCTGCAGACATCCAAAACTGAACAGTTCCCAGTATTCCAATTCTCCCACTCTTCAGCCATCATAATTGCCACATAGACTGCTCTTCGCCACATTGCCGTTAGCACTACATAGCAGGGCAAATGTCTGCAAAATCCTTCTTTTTCTTTCACGCCGAATTGGCAAAGGCATGCACGACCTTTCTAGTTTCCCGTATTATAACAACAAATTCTGCAAATTTTTAATTAATGCTAAAAATCGTTGCTTAAGTGCAAACTCGATATGACACTTTGAAATGTGTCAGTCACGAATAGTTCCCTTTACACGAGTATTACGCTGAATGTCTTGTTAAATAAACATACTGGATCAATACGGATCAAAATTGAATTCACCCGACAACTTCTAGGGTCGACGCCCCACAATACGTACAAACTTTCATTTAACTCTGTTAAGTACACGTTGTTAGTACATCTAGCACTATTTCCCTATTCTGCGTTTATGTTGTGTCCTCTGTGCAAAGAACACACAGATCGTGTAAGCCACAGAAATAAGAACAAGATGAAGACCGTAAAGAATGTGAGATATGAGGCGCGGCGGTGACTATGAAGTCATCTGAAACGTGACGCCATGTAGTCTGTTTGAAATTTACCGATGATTCGGTGGAACATTTTGCCTCCATCTTCAGGGCAAAAGACATATCATAAGTCAAATAATGAGGACCAGTGTATGATACACGACAAGGAGGAAGGGAAGCGGCTCCTCGCTCCGCCAAGACAAAGGGCAGTGGCCTAAACAACCAGGGAAAGCGATAAGAAAAAGGAACATGTCGAAGAGGATAAAAGGTAAGAACAGAATGTAAGTGTGAACATGGGATGAGCGTTGTCGAAAAATCTAACAGCAAAAAAAAAAACAGTTCGCTGCCGACACATATTAGTGCCTGTAACTCGTATATTGTCAGATACGTACGTGAAAGCAGTACATACGGAAAATCAGCTGCCGATTACGAAAAGCACAAATTGATTAATGCATAACTTTATTTAAACTTTCTTGTATATGACAACTGAATCTGCAGAAGCAGCGACTCCTACATATTTTGTTTCTCAAGCCGCCTCTGCTCATACCCTTAATAGGAGGTCCCCAGCAATGAGTTCGTTGCCCGGGAACACTCGCTGAAGTTTATTTGCTTAATTCTTTCACACCCAACTAGCACCTAATGACGCCAGTATAAACACAGAGCTGTGGGCTTCTGACGCACTTTACTGTCATTAAATTGGGTCACCACGATTACAAAACGCTTCCACCAAGTTCAAACTTACTTTAACGAAATTAACTGCAGGATAGACGAGAGAGATTTCAAGTAATTGCTCGAATAAAACAGACGCAGCTGTGCATACAGCCTGCCACTTCCCCTTACATTGCTGCAGTTAGAAATAATCTTGGTATTCGAAAATTTCGCCGATCCCAGTGGCCGCGCGGTCTAAGGCGTGGGTCTACGGCCGCTCGCTTGCTGGGATTGTGGGTTCGAATCCGCCGGGGGCATCGATGTCTGTCTCTTGTGAGTGTTGTGTGTTGTCAGGTTGACATCTCTGCGACGGGCTGTTCACTCGTCCAGAGGAGTCCTACCGAGTGTGGTGTGTCTGAGTGTTATCGCGATACCTCGAAGAATGAGGAGGCCTAGGCCCCCTAGGGGCTGTCGAGCCATTAGGGGAAAAAAAATCGAAAAGTTCCCGATTCGAAGGCAGTAATTAAAAAGGACAGTCCACAGCTTGCAGACATAGAGCACGGCCCCTGTGTCTCAGTTCCAAAGCATTAAAGCGTACAGACGACACAGACAGACACAGACAGGCTCTACGCAGTCTGGGCCTCAGCAGTGTAAGAACAGAAGTAGTCAAATTCAACCTCTGAATACTTAATCCTTTGAAGCACGAAGTTCAACTAAACAATAGAAACATCTAAGTTTCCCACGTTACAACAAACACTCCGTCTCCGTTATAAACACCACACGGTCAATAAAATTGCAATCTCTTTATTCTGAGAACACATAAATGTGCTCTGTGGACAATACACACAGCTCTATAATATTAAATCAAGTACTGATTGTTACTAAGAAATAAAGCCTTGACCTTATGTCTCTTATCTCCAGTGGAAGATTGCAGAAAATCACACACATCCTGTCAGAACAGTAAGTCTCTATCACTTTTCGCTGGCCGCCATTTGTTAGGTGTTCAGTCCATAACAAGCCTAGAACCGAACTTATACATACCTCTACCCAGAAATGACACAACAGATAATTCCATCTCACATAATAAAACCAATTCGCACGCGTGAGATACGACTACACTTCAGCCCAGTGTATTTTTAGCTGGAATATATTTGTCAGTAGTCATAAATAATCCAACTGCGAAATTATTACCAATGTTAAAGTCGTAGACCCTACTCTTAAATAACCAACAATACTGCACACAATTACGGCTGTGTTGTAAACAATTCCGCACAAACCAACACAGGTCGTAGCATCCATTACACAGAGAGCTGGGGAGGCCCCAAGGTCCATCTGAACGTAGGGCCTGAACCTATTCTGAGCAAGATTAATCCAGAATTAAATATATTACGCATTTAATAATAGGGGAATTTAAGAAGTCAAAAGTTTATTATTAAAGCCGTGTAAACAGTTCTTTACGTGTTAAGTGTGTTCTGTACACACAACACGTGACAACAAATGATACGACTATTAAATTTTAATGCACTTGGGAAGAAACTAGAAACTTTCTCGTCGCTGGTTAACGTTAACTTGTCTGTTTGTAAGTGGGGAGTCTCCATACAAACATCATATTATTGTATATTCTATATTTATAGTCCGACAAATGTACAATTTAATCACACCACTCGATAGCCAGTACTGTTCTCACCACGTAATAGTCAACCAACTCCGATAAACAGGTATGTACAACGTTGACTACTTCAACTTACGTTCTACCTACGAAAATTCACATTAACTTAAATAAAATTATCAATTTTATCTTAGACATTTTATGTTTCAGGATATCAAAACAACACAGATTATTTAACTTTTATTCAACGTGTAACAATTTAACCAATGTAAGACTTGAAACAACTAACAACTACATTTTTCACCTTTTATTTATTTTAACCAGTGTACAAAACACGATTGCAAAGAATTCATGTTATTCAGTTTTTTACTATGTAAACAATTGTACCAATTGATGTAAAAGTGTGTAATTTGAGATGATGAGTGCCTGAGGATGAACCGGAATTCAGGGTTCGAAACATGTAGGACAGTGTTACACAATTAATGTGATTAAATTGTACATTTGTCGGACTATAAGTGTAGAGATAAAATGTATGGAATGAATAATATTAAATCATATTAAATCATATTATTGTCTTACAACTTCAGACATTACCTGATTATATAAGCAAATAATGCCGCATAGATATCTTTTAAATTCGGCTGGGATAAAATCAGAAAGAGCGGAATATGAATTTCCTATTATAATATATCGTTTCCTAGGATAATCTCTGACTGAAATATTTGGCTTCCCGTGCTATTTACACTTTAAAATCCATCGGCATGGAGCCACTGTCTTAAGCTTATGAGACGCTCAAGTTCTCAGCCACAGTCGTGTTCTCCTGTGGCATCGACCTCTCATGCGTCTGCCTCAGTAAAAGTCTACCAGAAAGATAAATAAGTCTATAAAACTCAGAAAATAAATTATGAGCGACAGCTACCCTTTACTTTCAGGACAGCTAAAGAGGGCTTAAGAGGAATTCACTTGAACACTTTTCTTAAAATCATTCGTATACACCGTCATGCTTTTGAACTCTTGCTCCAACACCACGAAAAGGCGCGCTACAACTGTAGCAAACTTCCGTTCTCACACCCATAAATTCAGTGAGGCTCATTTCGGTATCTAAGAGTATCTGAAAGCTGCACAGAAATCACTAACAGGAAAATACAAGTAATGCGCCAGTGGTTTTTTCTTTTCTGTAAAGCGTTGCATAATGAGAAAATACGTACATCAACTTTCTATTTTCCATGCGCTAATAAATTAACTTTAGTAAAAGAACTTACGCATGAAGGAGCTCAAAAAATGATTCTGACTAGATTACTAAATGCCCTTAAATTTATGTTGGAAGTTACCAAGGTCATTTTTTAGTAAGTGGAAGGTCAATGATCAAACATACGATTCTTCTAATTTTTTCCTAACACTTTTAGACTAACGCTGCCGCTGACGGAGTACAATTTAACTTAAAGTAATTTAGCAGCGTCTTTTTTTTTTTTGGCCTCTTTCCAATGTGCTGTCTCAGAACAACAGAAAAAGCGACGACAAACAGCACGCAGAGCTGTCAATTTACAATCTTAAACGCTCATAGAAATTCATATAACTCGCATATGATTTTTTATTAAATTAAATAAATCCAAGCTAACCTGCTGACTGGAATTATTTACCTAAATCCCGTTCAAGACACTAACGCGGTATTTTC
Source organism: Reticulitermes speratus (assembly GCA_021186555.1). Lineage (NCBI taxonomy): Eukaryota > Metazoa > Arthropoda > Insecta > Blattodea > Rhinotermitidae > Reticulitermes > Reticulitermes speratus. The sequence continues at coordinate 44,807,353 of JAJKFL010000001.1, read as the reverse complement.
TTGCTGACTTAATAAAATGAGGACAAGATCACAATATCTTGTAAACCTGCAAAGAATTTCACTGAAAACAAAACATCGATATTGCTGCGGTGGCATATCTTTCATTCCGAGTTTCATGATAATCGGACAATTAGTCTATAGGCTAAAAACTGTTCTTGAATTTTTAAAAAGGGACGGACGCCATGCGGTATTAAGGGTCCCGAAAAGTGGATGGGGCAAACTGCTAACTTCCCTGTGATACATAAAGTTCTCGCAGCGGTAACTATGAGGATGGCTGTCTCCTGCGATGTGATACCGTGTACTATGCTATAATTTTTCCGACGTTTCGAAGCAACCTGTTAAATCCACCGTACACCCCAAAATATGGAGGCATCAGGTTCCTCCGAAAGTTGGTACATATCTACTGGATTGTGTGGTGTCGCATTTCATAAACTGTCCTCTGCTATGTTCGAAACTGCAACACATAATAACTAGATGGCAATTAGCAGAATGGACGACAGACTGAATTATGGTGCGAAATGAAACAGATGGTATGTGTGTAGGCATCTGGCACGTAGTGTCCAGGAAGGTATCTCTTACCGTCCTCCAACATGAGTGCAGTAAACTACAAAATTTTTCGTGCAAAGGACAGAAAAGTCTCTTTTTTCAAATAACAATTAAAATCTGTTTTAAGTTCGAGTAGGTAGTTAAATGGGTGTCCAAATTGCTTCCCACAGACAAAACGTAGTCATGAAATATTTTTATTTCGTGTACAGACTCGCATGAAGTTAAACTTCAAGTAGCACAAAACATCATGCTTCCGATTTGCAGAATAATAGCACTCGACAATCAGAAGCACTGCACTCACTTAAACAGAGTTTTAAAACAGTCCTTAAAATTAAATGATGTAACGTACCAAAAGGATACATGGGTAAATTTGCAGGAAATAAATATCACGGTATCTACTTAATACAATTTTACACAAATTAACCTTGTAACACTCGTTGGTATGAGACAACGGAAACACTCAGTATGGACTGTAAGGTTGACACTGGAATTTTGTGTGTCATTCTGACGAAATTGTGCTTCAAAGGGTTAGTTAAAGCCTTCTTCTTCGTTTGAGCATGAAGAAGAGTAAACAGCCTAAGGCCTAACTCGGTGAGCAGTGACATAAAATGTACTTGGTCACCTGAACAGACCAACTGCAATTATTTTTCTCCCTCTCATCTCAAAATTTGAATACATTTCTCCCACGTTCTGCCTATGACGACCAAAACACTCTTTTCCTTAAGATTGATTACATTTTTCGGCCTCGCAGGCCTCCAAAGCGGATGGACACTTTTTATTCAAAAACGCATTAACTTGGGGTGGGAAACCAGAATATTAACACAAGAAGAAATCAATTCCCTATGTGAAGATCCATAAATCAAGGCACACCAGATAGGGCTTTCATATAAAAACTTAAATACAAGCAAAGTTTTTATTTGAGTCTGAGATCTCTGGCTACGTAGGGATTACATTAGCTTAATCCTCCTGGCTCGAGGGGTGGAATCCAACATGCTTACAAGCCCAGTCTTACATAATTAAAAGCACAAGTACTACTAACAAGTCCAGTAATAATGCATGAGGGACCGAATCAGGTAGCACGCATCCGTTGGCCACTCTGTTTCATAACAAGTAAAGTAACTTCTGCCTCTAAGTAGGGACTTAACTATATCAAAAGAGTGGTTATCTTCACGCTCCGGTTACCTTATCACAGCTCCCGCTACCCAGTGAACCAGAATGTGGATGAGCAGTGTAACACTTAGGGTGAAGGGCAGGTTTAGAGCTTCAAATGGTGAGATTATTTGGAGGCATGAATTAATAGTTATGCAGGTTGGTGAAAGATTTATGTGCACATCCCCAAGCATCCAAAACTAATAATATTTCTGCATCACTGGTCTATACTCAGTGACACTAATGTTCGCACCAAACAAGTGCATTCTCCCGCTATGTAGATATTACGTGTGGTGGTAAATTGAAAACTACAAGCATGGGAGTGGTATGGTGTTTATATGAAGTCTCTCGAACATCTGCTCACTTGTTTATAAGCTATCAAGGAGAACAAACACGAAGACACAATAAAACCTACCATCCCTCATAAACCAAGAATAACTGGCTAGCAAGTCATATGTCCTGATCAAGGAAAAAAAACTGGAAATCGTATTCGTAGCTTGCACATTTACTGAATGTCCTCACAGTAGGTGGATTCACACTGATTAACCATGTGATAGTCGATGCTGTAATGACGGCGAGTGTCAGAGCAGACCTAAAGAAGTACCAGCTTCCTCCGAAACATCAGCATCCTTCGGCATGACATCCGAAACAATGTAATGTAGATTAACTATAACAAGCTCTTGGACATCATCCACCATCTTGGTTTCTTTCTGCAAAACATAACATTTCGGAAACAGGATCCATTTCGAAAATCAAGCTTGCTTGCAAGTGGGGACTCTCATAATAAGAAAAGTTCGCTCAAGTAAGAGCTACATATTTCAACCACTTGTCCAGTGAACTTTCAATTTCATCGTGATGGCATTTATTATTCTTCCGCACTGTGGATACCGCCTTAACAGCGATTTAAACAGGACAACTTCGAAGGTAATACGGTCTACATTAGAAAGCGTGTAAGAATTGATTTTAATCCTAAGCCCAGCGAGAATCTCAGATTGCGTACTATACATAAAATTCGGCATACAATCCCCCATCTGATAGCCACTACATCCCACTCAAAATATTTTAAACAAAGGACAATATGAAATATAAAATATCCGTATTTTAGCCAAAACACGTATATACTTTCTATAAAATCTGGAATTCCTTAGCGTGATGAGTAACAAAATACTGTCTGGGGTCCTGCGGAAAGATGGAGACCAGTGCCACGCACACTGCAGTGGCTACGTCAGAGTAACTGCGTGATGTGCGAACGCGAAGTCGTCCGGACGTCTGCCGGTGGGGTCAGGAGGGGAGTGTTGAGGATTATGTTGATAAGGTGTTAATGTGACAACGCCTGGTAACACTCAACTTCGCATCTCACAGACCGGAAAGTAAGTGACGATGATGCATACCTCACTGATGGGAAAGTAATTATAGTGACAGCGTAAGAGTTTTGAGGTTGTCGCAGCCGTGTAGCTGATGATTCCCTTCTTCTGGGATATGACGCCTAATCAAAGTGTAATCGGATCCCGGCGTTTAGAGGTAACTAGTGCCCTCATTTTCAAGGATAGACAGATACCGATCCTCTATGAACACTTGAAGTTGAGGACACTTCCCTGCCTCGCAACGTTCCCCACTGAAGCAGCGTCATATGACACGACGTTAATGTCACAAGCCCCAGTACCACTCAACTTCAAACCTCACATACGAATGAGCAATGATGATACACCTTTAATATAAGAAGCTCCAGTAACATTCAACTTCAAACCTCACAGACGAATGAGCAATGATGATACAGCTTTAATATAAGAAGCTCCAGTAACATTCAACTTCAAACCTCACAGACGAATGAGCAATGATGATACAGCTTTAATATAAGAAGCTCCAGTAACATTCAACTTCAAACCTCACAGACGAATGAGCAATGATGATACAGCTTTAATATAAGAAGCTCCAGTAACATTCAACTTCAAACCTCACAGACGAATGAGCAATGATGATACAGCTTTAATATAAGAAGCCCAGTAACATTCAACTTCAAACCTCACAGACGAATGAGCAATGATGATACACCTTTAATATAAGAAGCTCCAGTAACATTCAACTTCAAACCTCACAGACGAATGAGCAATGATGATACAGCTTTAATATAAGAAGCTCCAGTAACACTCAACTTCAAACCTCACATACGAATGAGCAATGATGATACACCTTTAATATAAGAAGCTCCAGTAAAACTCAACTGTATACTTCACAGACATTATAAAGTTAGGGAATGTTTTTGACGCAAAAGCATTGATAAAAAATGTCCAGCTATGACAACATAACAGACAGAATAATGTGTTATAATATAAAAATGCTGCTGATTGGCTAATTTAACGACGCTATTTAAATTTCTGACGTTACGTAGCGCCGAATGGTAAGATCTGTGAACGACAAATTGGAAAAGATGTGTTCGGAAGTGGTCTGACGTGTAATAATGGGCTGTCCAGGTATCTGACTAAAAGTACTCCGCAAAGTGACGCAAATGCTCAGTCAGAGTAGTCTGGACAATGGGTCGAGACTGAAGTACAGTACGTCAGACCCTTCAGAATGCGAGGCCGTAGTGGTGACCATTCATTCAAGCACACTGTTTGGCTGTGCGATCTGGCATATTAAGTCGATAAAGAAGTGACGATATCTGACGAAACTAAAGGGAGGCCTACTTCAGTGTCATCACAGAAGTCTGCCAGTACGCCATACCTTGATCAAGTTACAGTGAATTCACATACTCACTGTCCATTTCTTTGAGATCCATTTAATATTACCCTCGTACTGTGTCACCCATCTGACCTCTCCTAATGAAGTTCTAAAACTAAAATTTTGCAAGCATTTCTCTCCCCTAAAATGTTGTTCATATATTCCGCTTATCTCATTTATATACACACAATGGCCATAGTATCTTCTCTATCACATAATAATTTCATTAACTTACACAGTAAGAAACAATGCAATCTCGAAAGTCCTGAACATTGCTTCTTTCATACATTTCTTGGGGGGGGGGGGGGGGTGTGGCGGGATTAGCACAGGCACTCACTTCCACTGGAGCGGCTTCACTGTGCACATCCATCTCCTTTATACACTTTAATTGCAACTTACACTTTTTTGCGTGATTGTTTCTTTCTCCTCATTTCTTTCCTACTTTATTCCTTCATTTCTTTCAAAAAACTGAGATAAGCAGGTCATGTGGCATGCATGAGAGGTACCTAAGACAGACACATATAAGGTTTTCGTGGGGAAACCTGAAAGAAAAACACCACTTGGAAGATATAGGCATAGATGTTTATATGACATTAAAATGGATAAAAAATAAATAGGATAAGAGGGTGTGGGATTAATCTGGCTCAGGATAGAGACAATGGCGGGTTCTTGTGGAAAAGGTGATGAACTTTCGGGTTCCATAAACTGCGGGGAATTTCTTCTTAGGAAACATTGTGCTCCATGCAGCTAAGTTTCTTTCTATCTCTCTTTCCGCCTTTTTCAGTAATCCGTTAAGTTTTCTGCACATATTTTGTCGACGGCAGGGCTTAGTTCTTTCGCAGTCGTGACAATGACGTTCGTTGTCAGGCCAGGACGTGCACCTTACAGCACGGAACAAAATTGTACGAACATAAAATATATGAGTGATAAAACCCACAACGTAACGGATATTGCCGTGAACACAGGTGTGTTTCAAGAACAGAGAATGTTGTGGTTATTCCAGCCTCGGCTTGTTTATTTCATCCACAATGTGTTGTTGTAATTATTGCAAATATATGACCAAATTCAGTATTTCACTGCTGGCCGGTCTCACACGATTTTGATTGTGAGCGGGACCTGCATTAGCGATCTCATTTATCAACATTTTTCTTCAAAGTGATTATTACGCAATATCTCTCTGCCATTGTTTTAACTGTGCAATATTTGCAATTTAATTAAATTATTACATACCATGCGCGGTAACAGCGGTATATCATAGAGAGAAGTTGGAGCGGATGAATCCTCGATTTTAATATTTTCCACATTTTCCGTGCATTAGACAATTACTAATGAGTTTATTTCCTAATGACGATACATACAAACATATTATACACTTCTTGTATCTGTTTTTCCCGATGATGGCTCAGAAAGTAGCGAAACATGTAGGAGGTAGTAGTAGTATATAATGGTAATATATGAAAATTGACTATAAGTGAGATCTTCGCTCTTCTAGGATAAAAGGCAGCATACATTAGTAATTAGTTACTGAGGTTTCCGGAAAACTTGTCGGTCCCATTTACTTGGACTGCTTGACCCCTGAAGATGGGACAGATAGGTTGTCCCGAAACGTCAATAAATAACTAACAATCTACGCTGCGTAATATCCCAGAAGAGTGAAGATATCATTTACACCCGGCGGAAGCCTGAAATCTCGCATGACTCTTAAGTGCTTTTTGTTGGACCCTAATTATGAATCCTCGATTATTTAAGAACTGTGTGTCAGACACATGGATAGATAATTCTCATATCCCCCAAAAAAGTAATGGGAAGATGTTTCGGACGAAGAAGGCCTGTGAGAAGACCTACACAAAGATGCGTGGATAAATTTTTGAGGACTGCCGTAGATTTACTCGAGATACAGAACTGGAAGGCGGCAGCAAGGTAGGGAGAAGGTTGGAGGAAGGAGATCGAAGAGGCCACGCCCTGTAAACGGACCGAAGCGCCACAGACGAAGAAGAAAAAGAAGAAGAAAGAAAATATCAGTCGCAGAATTTATAGTCGTCAAATTACGTAAGGATATTCGAATATGGTAAACCAGAAAGAAATTTGAATAAAGCTGTAGTGGCCTTTTCCCAGGGATTCGAACGGGAAACTGAGCAAATCACAATATATCTCAATCAGGATAACTGGCCACCGGCCCGAGAATCGATCCCAGGAAATCTCGCATAAAAAGCAATGCAACTAGGCTTTCAAATTGTGACGTTCGGTTGGTGCATTTTAAGTAGTGCAGTACTGTACACTGGGTTTTAACACAGTTTAAGTCTTTATTTTCTTAAACAATTAACTTCTTGTTGGATCACCTTAAAATAGCGTGCAAAAGAGGCACAGTTCACCCTCTGTTTAATTAAGCACCACACCGTGAAAACATGCGGTCATGAAAGTAACACTCCACGCATTCTTAACACCGACACAGAATGGATGTGATAGGTCAGTTTTAAGCCCTGGCCTCTTTATCCCAGGGGCTGGGCCCCATAGCCCGTCGGTTGTGAGAAAAATCAAAACAGCATATGTATAATGGCCGGAAAAGCAACACGACCAGCCCGACACACAAACATGCACACATGCACACATACATACATGCACACGCACTGATCTCTGAAGACTCGCTTGGTTCCGTATCATTCTAGGAGCAGTCACACTTTCACATCCAGGATTCGAAGTTTGAAACTTCACGGTTCTTCCGTGAAGTAAAATTAATGCAAATGCCCAAAAGTTCCGGTAGTGTCATTCACGCCACAGAACGCGACTGTCATATCACGTGTCACATCTTGTATCTACATCTGCTCACGTGATTCAAAGTCACGTTTTATGGGTCCAGAATGGGTCCGACTGGGGAAATAAGACGCCATTTATAATTGGCTCACTTTCCTCGCGTTAAAGTAGTTGAACCTAGGTAACAGGAGGAAAGAGTATAATGGAGAAAATTACGTAATCAGAAGCTTAGTAATTTTCAGTCTTCACCAAATAAAGTACGAGATTAATTTGTTCCTCGAAAACTGCTCGTAACATGAAAACTCTTAATTAAATAACTAACTCCATGGAGCAGAGTCCTTCTTGAGAAGCTCAGCTAATCAAGAGATTCCACGAATTTTATGGAACCCGAAGGTTCGTTAGTGCACAAGCGCCCGCCATCCGCCCCCCTCCTGAGCCAGATCAATCCAGTTAATGCCTCCCCATCCCATTTCTTAAAAATCAAATTTAATACTATGCTCCCATCTACCGCTAAGTCTTTCAAGTGGTCTCTTTCCCTCGGGTCTCCCCACCAAAATAATGTATGCACCTCTCCTGTCCCCCATACGTGCCACATGCCCCACCTATCTCATTCTTCTTTATTTGATCACCCGAATAATATTTGGGGCCCACATGAAAACTTATAAGGAAGCCAAAGCCCACCAAGGGCTGTAGAACTGATGATGATGACACGAAAACTCACAGAGTGAAAATTAATTTTCCGTTACCTCACATTTTATAAATTTTAAATTGTTCCAGAGATCAAAGGTTTCTCCCCAAACATACAAAGTTCACCTTAGTACAACACAGAACGGTACCTAAGAGAACAGTTATTGCATTTAAATTACATTCTTGGCCATTAGCCTACACACAAACAATAGTTACGCAAATAAAGTTGTATGGAAAATGCATAAACGTTAGGTACAATCTTTATTATACAATGAATGCACCAAAACGTTCATTACTTATTAAAAAGTAAAGTCTTCAATGCTGAGGTTGGTGAGTCACACGAATCAGTGTTCTGCGCATTTGAGATTACTCCGGAACCGACGACAACCGAGAACAGGCTCCGGGATCAACGACTGTTTTCCGAGAGGAAGGAGCTTGTACAAGCGAAAACTGGGTCACAAATTGAAAAAAAAAAAAGGATATTAATTTGTGCATTCATATATTCGAAGACTCGTAAACCGATTCTTGGTATACCGAAGGGATGTGTCTTCTGGGATGTGACGTTGTGTAACCTGGTAGAAGTGTAACGACATTTCGGAGGAGCCTGCACCTCCATAATCAGGTTACAAAAGTCGTTTAGATTCTGATGAAGAAAGAGACCGTCTCCAAAACCTGGGCTATGCACTCCACAGTTACATGACTGGTCGTGCAGGAACTCTTCGTTGCATAACATCGCCGTGAAAGCTTCAAATCCGATAAATACAATACAATACAATACAATACAATACAATGGTTTGAAAATATGGGCCTGTAATTAGTACAGTGACGAATTCTTCCTGCACATAACATTGGTTATGAGAAAGAGTAAGAGACAAATGAATTTATTCAGTATTTTGTTAAAAGAGATGGCTTAGAATTATCCCCGAATCGGGTAGCAGCCAGACAGGCGTATCAGTGCAGAGCTTAGCAGTGTTAAGGAATGTGAAAATGCTCGTGTTTATTCATCTGATGATTCTGGTTGTGTTTAACGTGGCATGGTTTTAATAAACGGGTATTATACAATATTCATTATAATTTGCTGAAACTGTACGTTTTTATTTAAATAGGTAAGTATTTGACAGTTACAGCAGTGTAACGTAATTTGGAAAATGTTCGCTTGAACGGCAGCATCTGAAATATAACCGTGTACTGTCACATTAATTGTCAATACTCCCTCCGACTTATAATCGAAAATAGCTAACTAAAGTGTTTCTTTTTTCGCTGTCTTGAGCACCGTAGCTCTCAAGGGAATCCCGGAGGATGCCAACTTTCTACGCGAAAAAGTTTCCGTACTTGGTGTGGCGATAATACACAGACTCTGTATAAACTCACAGACAAGATATGAAATCAGTGACAGATTAGAAAGTTATGTAGAAAATAATGGTTTGGTCGAGGTCTAGCTTCGACTGTTAGAAAATCTAAAAGCAACTTAAGAAAAAGGCGAAGTTAGGGGATTTCATTGATCCCTGGTGGACTTTACTATAGATGCGCTTGTTTACGGTTGAACACCCTGTCGTCACGGCTCAGAATCTGTTGTACTGTCGTTACGGCAAAGTTCTTCTATCGTTCTATCAACGAAAGACCAAAATACAAAATTAACGCATGAAAACTGTTTCAGACAAGCAAGGTGCTCGATAAAGCATCAAATTGAACCCAGCTAGTGTTAGAAGACATTTCAGAAGCGACAGCGAAAGAGTAGGAGATAGTTTGCTAACTCCTGGTATTTCTAGGAATCCCCGCTGAGGAAGTGTTGGGTGTTTGAACCCAAGACCTTGGGCCGGTGCATGACAGTCGTAGCCTCCCTCCCCGCACACGGCACTGCAGTAATGGTGACGACCACGTCATTCAATAACAAGTGATCCAGTCCGATAAAGAGCGAGCGAAATTCCGGCTACAGAGCTCGGACAGATAATAAATTATATGCCGCAAGATTACAGATGGACAAAAGCAGCAGTATATTCTGTGTCGAAACAGAAGAACTCATGACAGCCGGTCACAAGATCTACTGATCGGTCTTCGCCTTACTAGTACTATTCCTGGGAGTACCCAATTTTCAGTGTCCGTTTCCACAGATGACACTGATAACTTTCCTAAACCCTTACATCGCTTTATTGGCCGGTTACAACGAACGGGGATGTAGCTTAGCCTTCTGCGTTTTCCACTGTGATCAGGAATGTATTCTTGCAACACGTATTTATTCGCAATATTAATGTATTTAGAAACATTAAAGACGAGGATCTTCGGTGAAATGTATTTGATTGTGTGTATTCTCGTTACAAAATGCACATAATCTCGCCATGATTATCGGTACAATCCTCAGGCGAACCGTTTACAACTTTTTATATTCCATTACATTATTTATAAGATACACTAAGAGCACATAAAGGTATGTATATAAAGACTAAATTTATTAAAAACTGAATAAACAGGAGTTAAAGCTGAGGAAGCCTTGTCGCGAAACACAGTCACATAAATGCAAGTCCTCACGGTAGCTCGTTGTCATACACCTTCATACATACGTACACATATACATACATATATACACACATACATACACACATGTACATACATACACTACAACATATATACATACATACACATCCGTACATATATATAATTACATACATACACACATACGTACATAATATATATATAACATACATACATACATATACATACATACATACGTACACATACGTACATACATATATATACATACATACACACACATACGTAGTACGTACTATACATACATACATACATACATACACACATACATACATACATACATACACACATACATACATACATACACACATACATACATACATACGTACACATACATACATACATACATCATACATACATACATACACACATACGTACATACGTACATATATATACATACATACACACATACGTACATATACATACATTACATACATACAACATACATACATACATACACACATACATACATACATACACACATACATACATACACAATACGTACACATACGTACATATACATAATATACATACATACACACACATACGTACGTACGTACATATACATACATACATACATACATACATACATACATACATACATACATACATACATACATACATACATACACATACATACACACACACACACACATACACATACACACAGTAATTTAATAACGAGCAACATAAACTCAGAAAAGCGCATGTAACAGTTCAACTTTTGCACTAGCCTGTATTCGCTTCGTATAGAAGACGTCAAAAAGCTGGAGGCCGTAACGGTGTACGCAACTCCCCCAAAGAGACAATGTGTTTGTTGCTGTTCAGGAACACCTTCACGTTCTGTCCATGCTAATGAACTTTAAACACTTCGACAGGGCAAATAATTTCATGCAAACACTTAGTACATCTGCACACAGTGTCGATAAGCAATATCTTAATTATTTGGGGATATTTCACCAAAGTAAAATCCCATAACACATTGTGGTCAACTCCAAAATGCGAATCATACATTCTGCAGACATTAAAAGTGCTTCCCTTGTATGCGTTCATGACGTGCCTAGCGACAATTTTACTACACCTGTCCCTTCTACCCCTGATGATGGTACCTTGTACTCATACGTATTTGATGGAAAACCCTTGTCTTTAATGTGTTCGGGATTTACCAGTTTCGTCCATATTAGTTGTCCAAATTTTGTATAGGTTTATGCAGTTGCAGTATTATTTATTTCGTGCCCAACATGCTACAGTGCACTTCCATTCTTTCTCTAACTCTTTCGTGCCCTAGCATATTCTATCCAGTTACTTATTCCGTTCACCCCAGCTTTGTTTTTATGTACCTTGTTTCTCCTCAGCAGTCCTTCCGTTTCCTTACACAAACCTGCATGAATTTATCTCTCTGCCGGTCCCTTCTCCAAAACACTGGCAGAGATATTAGGCTACAGGCTAACTGTTCAGATTTTGGTGCAAGTCGGTATGAACAGCGTGAGTCCTCTTGATACCACTCAGCTCTTCTTTATCCAGTATCAAAACGGCTGCCTAGCAAACATCTGAGAGGAGAACAACAGCGTCATTCACAGCAGGTTCTTGAACGTTGAGTTATTTTTCATGGCCTTGAATATATCAAAGGCTGCTTGGATTTCGTTGTGTTGACAAAACTACTGAAAGTTACTGAAGATACTGTGTCATTACCAGTATATAATTTTAAGCGGAAACAGTTCTTAATATCCAGAAAGGCTGTAATATTCTCTGCTTAACACTGTATTTTTTAATAATGCATCTCCGTTATTAATGACTAGGCCTGCTCCACGTTATATGTGAATATCCGTCAGGGAAGGGTAGAAGATCTTCATTTCTTCAAAACTGACTGCTCACCTAGAACCAGTGCTGCGGTTACGAATGCGTGGAGTCTGGCGCGTAGCTGGTGGAGAGAGTGGTGTCGCCAACCCGGGCGGCAGAGTCCAAGGGGCGGCAAAAGGGGCGGAAAAATAAATATTATAAATGAAAAGATCTGACATTATGCTCTCAACAACTATTAAATTATTAAGTAAAATACAAGAAAATTCAATAAATATTTGTGATTACTTTTAAAGTTCATAATTTCTTTTAGCGGCGGCCATTGTCATCACTCGTCCCGGCTGGTAAAAAATCTAGCTACGTCACTGCGGAGAGGGATACCTCTGCCCGTTCATACATGCCTTCATTACGTGGTACATGAGTAACAGGGACAGTTGAACTACTACAGATAGGAATGTTCCTGTTGTTACGGCACGGAGTTTGGTTGGTAGGCAATTTTAATCATGTATATCTTTTTCCTCTTTAAAAGAATCTTCGTTATAGCATTTCTTCTAGCTTTCAGGCTTATATTATTTTTAATAAACCCTATGTTCTGTGGGCCGGGATAGCGTAGTCGGTATAGCGACTCGCTACGGGCTGAACGGTCCAGTGATCGAATCCCGGTAGGGGCGAGATTTTTCGCAGCCGTCCAGACCTGCCCTGGGGCCCACCCAGCCTCCTATACAATGGGTATCGGGTCTCTTTCCCGGGGGTAAAGCGGCCGGGGCTTGGAGTTGACCACCCACCCTCATCTAGCGCCGAGGTTAAAGAAAGAGTAGAGCTATGCCTCTACTCCCCCTCTGGGCCTTCGTGGCTTGTTCTAGGGAGAAATTTCCCTTACCTTTTTTACCTATATTCTGTTCATAATTTGAACATCCACAGTCAAATCTCTCGGAACATTAAATGATTTCAACCCTTTTTTCTGCATATGCAGTATAAAATACTAACCTAAAAGTTCAAGTATTTTCCTATCAGTTAGCTGGCGACAGCTCATCAGTCTTTGTCAGACAGTCATGTAAAATCTGGCACAGTATGAGTCCACAAATCCAAGTTACGTATGTGTGTCTTATAGCAATTTCGGCACAAATGTCAGAAGTGCCAGATCGGAGGCCACCAATGACAAGTTTCATGCACTGGAAAAATAAACCTGTGGATCTTTTGGGTAGGCATAAATCATTAAACTTCACATTCATCATTTACGTTAGTCCTAAATAAAAAGGGAAGATTCTGAAAGAAATTGGACCCTGTAGAGCTCTTCCAAGAATTAATTTTCACTACTTGTTCAACATGGCATTGGTTCTACTGCATGGACGAATTTCCACGAAAAGGCTCACAGAAGTCATACATTAGATCCTCATGATCTTAGTATAGTGACTAGGCTACGGGATCGTGGATCGATTACTACCAGGGGTAAGAAATCTCTTTTCCTAAGCGCCTAAAATGGCTATGGGGCCAACCTGGCCTCCTATTCAATTGGCACCGGGGACTGTTTCCCGGGGTAAAGCGGCCGGGGCGTGAATCTGAAAAACCACCTCCTCTGGTGTCGAGGTCAAGAATGAGTGGAGCGATACCTGTACTTCCCGCATATGCCAGCATGGCGTGAACAGGGACAGCTTTAGTGATTATACATTCAATAATCCTGAATTTTTCCCACACTCTCTTCATGGATTTCGTACGATTCTTAGAATGAAAGGCGATTATTGTCTTAAATAACGTTAACTATAGGTGTCTGTAAAAAAACATTACTTGTTTTTCGTAAGGTATAAACTGGTTTTGTAAATATTATTTAGTCGAGTTTCATATTTAATATTTTTAAACCCATCTGATAAATGTATTCAATTTATTGTAGGCCTACCACCTAAATGCACATTATTAGTTACGTATGACTGTTAAACACGTAACTCCGACACGTTTCGATACAAGCGTACCATCTTCAGGGAGCGCAATATGCCAGGTTTAAAACCAATTACCAGTGATAAGCTATTATTTACAAGGTTCCACAGTCTGTAGTAGGATCCTTTGTTGATGTCATTTATGTATAAAAGCTGTGATACACGACACAGCATAAACACAGTGACCCGATCCACCTTGGATTGAGATACACACTAGAGACCACAACATATAATGCCACAAACTAGATGTTTCCACTACTAACCCCAACAATAATTTGAATTTGTATAACTTATATTTATTACGAAAGAAACATTTTAATCATGTTTTAACCATAAGATTTTAAAACCAGTACAAACTCTATCTTTTATACATAAATGACATTAACAACGGAGCCTACTACAGACTGTGGAACCTTGTAAATAATAGCTTTTCACTGGCACTTAGTTTAAAACCTGGAATATTGGGCTCCCTGAGGATGGCACGCTCGTACCGAAATATGTCGGAGTTACGTGTTTAACAACCATATTTAACTAATAATGTGCATTTAGTTGGTATAATAAATTGAATACATTGATAAAAATGCACGGATTGGACAATCTAAAAAATAAACCATCTGATAACTTTCATTGTCGGATCTCAGTACCAGATTTTATGTAAATTCACAGAGTAATTTCGGAGATGAAAGAACAAACGATCATTTTATGCACTTTAAGCGAACAGCGGTGAATATTGTCTCGACATATTTTAATTATAACACAGGCCTATAATACAGCAGTTCATAATTTGAATATAGTCTACAAAGACTAATGTTTTGACGCAGTCCGTTGTAAAATGCTATTATTATTCTGATAGATTTCAAATTCATACCGATTAATAACAGACGGAAGGGTGCATTTTACTGAAGGGATGGGGTGAAATTCACGAGTGTGTCACCCCAGTAGTACTGTAATAATTCATATCCGGTGCGACGGGAGAGAAAGGGTGCCCACGTCCTCGTACTAACATATGCGTGTTTGTTGAAATTTTTTAACTCGTAACGGGTTTTTGAATATCACATAATTACACTATAACTGAAGAAGCAGTTAGTTGGAAAGACTCAGGTTATTATCTTCGTAACTGGAAGCCCAGAATTCAATCACTTCTCAAGCCAGTAGCCATTCTTCTGTTTTGAGGAACTGTTTATGACGGTAATTGCGCGATGAAGAGACGGAATGGACGTTGTTCTCGTTTGCTTTAATATTTTCTGAAATACTGTAGCAATTTGGTCAGTGTCTCCATCAGTTGCAGCACCAGTGCATCACCGGGTTCTGTCTTGAAGTAATCGCACTGAATTAGGCCTAATGGAATTGCTCAGTCCTTATATCATACATCCTCAATAAATTCTTAAAGCTTGTAAATACGTCTAGCATAAAACAGTACACTAGGTATGCGACTCCGTGGAGCAAAGTCTTTCTTGATAAGTTAATAGCTACTTATTTTTTTTTCCTATGGCTCGACAGCCCTTAGGGGGCCTAGGCCTCGTCATTGTACGACGCTTCACGATCACACTCAGACACACCACACTCGGTAGGACTCCTCTGGACGAGGGACCAGCTCGTCGCAGAGACCTCTACCTGACAACACACAACACCCACAACAGACAGACATCCATGGCCCCGGCGGATTTCGAAACCGCAATCCCAGCAAGCGAGCGGCCGCAGACCCACGCCTTAGACCGCACGGCCACTGGGATCGGCAATAGCTACTTACTTAGTCAAGAAATTCCGCGCATTTAATTGACCTGAAGATTCATTTTGTTCACAACAGCCCTCATTGGTCCCCTTCGTATAATATGTGAATCCATTCCATACCATCCCATAACCTCCCATCCTATTCTTTAAATACCCATATTAATACTATCCTCCCATCTACGCCCAGGTACTTCATGCGGTCTCTCTCTTCAGGTTTTCACACCAAACCCTGTTCTCTCTCATGCAATTAACTTCATTGATCGTATTATGCTCACATTATGTGGCCAGGAGTACATATCATGCATGACAACTTCCTTAAACACCAAACTGGTCTCCTGATGCACTAAACCATTATGGTTGCCTAAAGACATACCTATATTTATATATTATTCTGCATATTTTATCCTAGCAACTACCAGATACAGGAAGCAGTAAAGACAGGGGAGCCATAGTTATAAATCTGAGCTACTGAGAACGTCCTTAATTAAACACGGGAGACATAAACAAAATATACTGTAGATTTTTTTTACTGCTGTTAACAGAATGAAAGAGGGACGTTTGAAGTATGGGGAGGGAAATCTGCCTCAGTGCCACAAAACCTATGAGACAGAACCCAGGCTTCCGCTTTGTCCTACCGCCGAAGCTACGTTACGGCCAATTCAATAAAAGCTAAAGTTCACCCTAGAAGAAGCCATGAAGGCCCAAAGGGGGAGCACAGGTTTAGCTCTACTCTTTCTTTAACTTCGGCATTAGATGGGGTGGTTGGTCAACTCCACGCCCCGGCCGCTTTACGCCTGGTAAAGACAATCTGTACCCATTGTATAGGAGGCTGGGTGGACCCCAGGGCCGTTCTGGATGGGTGCGAAAAATCTTGCCCCCACCAGGAGTCGATTCCCGGACCGTCCAGCTCGTAGCGAGTCGCTATACTGACTACGCTATCCCGGCCCACACAGTCAATTCAATACAATTTGTTGCTTTACCGTCGAAAGCTCGGCAGTAACTGCGTACACCATCTGGTGCACAGTTAAGAAAGGATGCGTTTTGCCACAGCATGCATTTCTGTTCCTTATGATTCTTAAAATAAACAGTGATTACTTTCGTAAGCAGCCTCAACCGACTAGTCTTTATAATGGACATAGACGGTGTTCTCTGTGAGGCGGGAATTGAATTTTTATGTACGAATATTAGCCTGTTTGTTAGATAAACGTCGGTCTGCTGCAGCGTACAGCACGTAGGTAACTACATCATGTGCACATTCACACCCTTGTGGAACATTTCTCAACCCTAGAACTGACAGTTTGCCCTGCAGGCGCCCAGTAAGCTTGCTTGCTATACGTCAGTTTAGTTTCCCTTATTTCCGTCAGTGCCAGCATGCCCAACTCCTGTTTGTAGGCCACAAGCACTATACTGAATGAGCTATGGAATCTCTCACGCAGGGTGAGCAATGTTCCTACTCGCGGCCCTGTTGTGCCATTTCGAAGTGGCGTTAGACAGAACGCCAGAGTGCAGAAATGACTGAACGTAGACCTACTTTATAGAAGTTTCGAAGGAGGAAAGGGTGATTCAGACTTGATAATGCTACTTAAACCGAATGTTAGGCCTGTTGAATCTCTCATTCCCAACACTGTGAACGCTATGGATTAAAAAACCAGCACTTCCTTCAGTATCTCGATTTACATATATATTATATAATATATACACATATATCATCGTCATCATCTTCGTTCGGCACCTAGCCCAAAACCTGTCCGGCCGTGCGAACAGCTAGCCTGCCGCCGGCATAGCTTTCGAGTTCATTGTTGCACGCAAGCTCCCTCACCCGGTTAACCATGCCTTCATCGAGGTTCAGATACCATCCGGGGAGGTACGTAAATATTAACTAATTAATATTCGTAATATTTTATCACTGCCGTCGTTCGGGCTGAATCTCATCAAGCCAAGTTTCCGACAGTCGAGAAATATTTTCTCTACCCTTGCTGTTGCCCCTGGTTGGAGCGCTCGATGTATTTTTAATGTTCCTAGAAAATAAAATATGATATGCACATATTTCTTTCTCTGGACCAGATCAATGCCATTCTAAGCTTAGATTAATTGTCCCTTTCCTTGAGATTTACTGACCATAATTTGCATACGTTTCTCATTTCCCCAATGTGTACAATATTTTATTAATTTGATCACCCTCATAGCGTTCAGTAACCTACGAAACATAAGTATACTGAAAATTCTTTTCCTTTTACATTTTCCTCATGCAAGTAACAGAAATAAACTGGGATAATTAAAAGTCAAGACAAAAATATTACAGACTTCTTGCACAACGAAAAATCGGTATGCATCAGAAACGAAGATTGCGCAACTGAAATTCAGCGATCAGCATAAAATAATAGAACTGTACAGAGCTATTAAGGTTTATACATTAGCACTGTAGAACTTTAAAACACAGCCAACTTGATTTCGGAACTGCTGTTATGTCGGTGGCTCTGCATGTAAACCTCTGTTATGAAACGGATGATGGGGTGGAAATACCGTGATCAATTAAGCGTTAAGAACTATGCAAGATGAGGTCATCCCGCCTGTTTTATATGCACTGACCCGATGATGCTCTCTTGTTCTTTCAGGAATACCGTTAATTAGAGGCGATGACACATTGAACTTCGCGGTTCCCTAGACTGGACTACGGTTGTAGGCCTGTCCATTCATGTTCGCTCCCACACCGAAGGATAAACAAGCATGGAGTAGGCTGGCTGTCGTACCGGAGGGGCGCCGTAATTAAACGGCCTCAGAATCAGTCAACTACGTGTTGCATTTACAAGCAACAGTCGGTAACGTTGTCGCTGAGCTAAGTAACCTGGCATTATGTTCTTCTTGGGACGAAAACAACACAATCACCAAAGTAACCTCGTAGGGCAGCCGACCCTGGACGGAATTTGCACGGTGGTTCTCCTGAATTGGAAGTGAGACGCGTTACGTTGTACCAACACGATCATTTGTCACTGAAGCAAAGCATTCTTTCAACAATAACTAGTATAATACAGAGTAACACGAGAAGATTTCGAAAAGTTGTAATATCGGCATAGATTAAGCGGTTACACATTGGCTTCCAACCGCGGAACGGCTGGTTCTAAACCAAGCGAAATGATGTGAGGTTAGTGTCTGATGAAGTCGTAATGGAACAGAATTTTCTTCGGTTTTCTCCTGCCACTCTTCAACCGACCAGTGCCCATGTCCGTCTATCAACACCACACGATGACACCCCCAGTCTTTAAGATGGCACTGGGCTGGTCACAAATAATAAACTGGAAGCGTCTGATCTTGAAATTGCTTATTCCGTGCATTTTAATCAATTTATTTTCTTTTACTAAACCAACTAAATGCACATACAACATACACAATGGTATATTCCTTTATCACTCCTTTAGGCTAGTACGTATGTATCTATTTCGGTGTTAGATGGTTTATCCTGCACATCTTATCGAACCATATAGCTGCGTTGGTTTTAAATAATTTCTGATTGGTGTTCTTATACTTGTAAACTATCCTTGCTTGTTGAGCAGTAACTATTTGGAAATTGCTTACTCCGTGCACGTTAATTAACTTGCTTTCTTTTACAAAACCAACTAAATGCATATATAATATACACAACAGTAGAAACTATAATTACTACTGTGTATGTTGTGTGTGCATTTGGTTGGTTTAGTGGAAGAAAATATGTTAAAGCGCATTCTTTCGTAACAAAATTGGTTTTAAAGTTTCTTTACATATTCTGCTCGAATATTAAGAAGAGCTGCTCACCTTTTACGTCCATAGTTCAATGTATCTATTTACAGGTCCTAAAACACCAACGCAGTGCCTCACAGTGTATTTCCTAGAAAGACAAACTGTCAAAAAACTGTAGAAACATATGACCTCAAAATTCTGATTTAAATGCACAATACTCGATTACGTAGAATGTAAATAAGACGTAAACATACTCTATCAAAAATTCGGTTCTACCTTTATTAAAAATGAAACTTTCTCAATTTAATTACGTAAAATAAAATTCATGACTTTGGGGTCATTAGTTCCGAGCATTTTAATTCATTTTCATTAATGAGTTCAAGGGTAAATAGAAACTTGGATGAGTCTATCCACCACCCCTTCTTCCGTCCAATTGCAATTCCGATATGGCTTTCAAAACTTTCCTCACTAAATATTAAACTAGAAGGAAAGACTGAGAAGGCGAAAGTCGGAAGAGAGGAAAAAGAAACAAGAAGACAGAAAATTTTCAAACAAGCTTCGTATTACAATATAAGTGAAGTCTCTCAAACTTTACAACTTGTTGTTTCAGTGTATTAATTAAACTTAAAGTTGTGGGTAACGTGAGGGATATGGCTTGGTATTGTCTTGCTGAAGAACTTCCCCACACACTACGCTACAGCGAAATACTTCCAAAGTAGTATTAAATAGTTAAGTTTATTTCCTTTTGCAAGCGGCGGAAGCCTTTCTTTATTGATTCACATCACAATAACAACTATTCTCTACGCAATTTATATTTCCTCGCAGCCCATAACGAAAATTTGCTTACTAATGGCAAACTTTATGGGGTTTCCCACCATAAAATCAAAAAAAGGAACTGGCCACCACATTTTATAATTGAGCGTCGTGTTACAGCTATTGTGTCGTTCGACTTTCTGTTTGGAAATTCTGAAGTTTTCCCTGGCACCCGCAGGAAAATGCAGAACAGTACCTTAGAACTAACCACGACCACTTCCTTTCGCATCTTTCAGTGTTATTCCGCTATTCAAGGCTATATAAGGTATAAATATAACAGAACACTATGGCAGCCGAATCAGATCTGTATTACATTCCAAATTCATGGCGACACCCAATAAACGTCCGAAGCTGAGCTTACGGTATCTGATATTGAAACAGAGCAAAACATAACCACAAATGTTGCGGAAAGACATTCTTATGCCTTAACAGGTACGAAGATGGTAACGGTGGGATATTTTTAAATTATGACTGACAAATATACTGTTGTGTGAGTTTATAATACTGGAAATCATGCAGGGAAACAAATCACCACTTTACACGCTTGCTACTTTAAAAGTTACTCGTCGTCTGAGGGTACGTTCAACAGAGCAGCCTCGTTAAATTTTACACATAAGTTCTTCTTTCTTCCCGTTTAATAATATACACATACATATCAGAGAAATTGCTTATAGCAAAACAACATAAAGGAAAAGGGAGAGTGTTTGGCCCTATAACCCCTTTAAGCATGAAATCCATCTGAATTATTCTTAGAGATCAATTCCTACTTCACAGTAAACACATCTTACTTTTATTGCAAAGACCAGACCGTCAGTGTTCTTTAGTGAAGTAATCGCTGTTGACTGCGTGCACTATACAAAACTCTACGAGTAGTGTAACAAACACTGTGTTTTAGAGGTCTAGAATACAGTGGTTAGCAGAAGGATATCAGCCTTTTTAACATTAAAGAGTGTATTTACGTGTTCTGGATGTTTCTCACAACAACTGCTATTCTACTAAACAACAACAATCGAGTGGTCACTGTAATGGAGACAAATTGTGTTTTCTGTGCTGCAGTAATTAAACTTTTAAATATTTTTAAGTAAATATTTAGGCTTTAAAGTTTTCATTCTCTTGTGAATTTAAACATAAGTTACTTTAAATAAAATTCTACTCGTCTTCCACAGCTGAACTCAATCTTCAATAAGTTCACTTCATTAAACCTATTTATCCTATAGGTCTACTCATTTTCATATCATCCACGTTTAATTTTATCTTCAAATAATTCTTGTGCTTTTTACCAAAATTGTGTACGTGTTTCTTGCTTCCGAATCATAGAAAAATAGCAAGACGACTGTAATATTCTTTGTAATCCTCATAAAAATGTAACAGTGTTAATTTTATAAAGCCATGAATTACGAACCCTGCACACCTCGCTCAGTTTCAGATCACTTCAACACAAGTAACCACTAGTTTAGTTACTGTGTCACTGGCTACAGTTTCAAGACCGTAAAGCTACAGAATAGTGTAATGCTGTCGGTGTCCGACTGCTGAGTGCAGGAAATTCACATCTACCGGGCCGAGCAACATGTGAAAAGTTAGCACTCCACTGTAGAACAATGGCGGACCATTGACAGTCCTTAAAATTCGGGTATCACGCATAGTAATCCGTTCTTTGCACGTGTCATACCTTATGGCGGAGTTGGGTGCTACATTTTTATCGGACGTTATATCAGCGGTGTTCTTTGTAAACAAGTTATGAAACATAAGTGGAAATTGAACTTAATATTTCATCATTGTAGTTTGACACAGAAGTGCTCGGATCAGACAGCAGGACTCCAGGATAACCGAATTTTGTGTGACATGACGTCACGTGGAATCAGTATCTGCCAGCCATTTTGGTTGTTCTGCTCTCTCTTGGGAACGATTAGGGAGGCTAACGTGTTACTCTTGCTAGTACAGTGTCATTAGTAGGTCTATATTTAATATACAATATTGTTATTAATTGTTATATTTAAAACAGATTCTGCGCTATTCTGTGGCATTTTTAATCAACTTGCCTATGTTTCCCAGGGTTTACGGTTTTTGCCCCAGTACAGTACTTCGTTTACATTGCTATTTTCCTACAGCTGTCTCTGTTTTGTCTGTTTAATGCTTCGCTTTTCCGTACTTGTACTGTTTTTGTGTTGTGTTTGTGTTTTTGGGATCTATAATTGGCACGTCCTGTTAAGCCTGCATGTTAATAAATACCTTTTGAATTGAATTGAACTGAATTAAACGAATTATTGTAATCCACTTTCATTACTTCACAGCAGTGTAGCTGGTTGTCAAAAGAGTACGGGTCTCTGGGACCAAGTATGTTTATTACTATCGTTATTGTTATTATTATATAACTATTACGAATTTTTCCTCTGGCCTGTTCAGATAGAGATACTGAAATTCATCTGTGAATCTTTTAGACACCTGTTTGGACGTAAGCTCTACCTACAAAACGGAACTCAACACAGAAAAACGCAGGCATACAGCCGAACCACGGGCGGGAATTGAACTTTCGAACCCCCCAGTTTCACACCTACACACTTTAACATACTTTGATTATGTCATCGTTTATTTTACCACGCTCTCAATACCTCGTACCTTACAGAGTCGCACAATATAATGAATGCTGAATTGTAAACTATGTGAAAGGAAGTGGTCGTGGCTAAATTTGAGACAGTATTCTGATATTTACCTAGAGACAATGAGAAAAATCATATAAAATCTCTGTCAATATAGTCGGTCCCCGGACCGAGATTTTAACCTGGAAGCTCTGAATTATGAAGCAGAATTTTCGATGAGAATTATGACTTTCCACACAAAGTTACCAGGTTATCCTCTTAATGAGCTAGAGTCATTATTACAGCCCTGTGTATTTCTGCGTGATTATGATGAACTCTTGTCCTCACTGTCAAATAGTGAGGGCACCCACCCCTCCTGTTGATGACCCCTTGTTAAGTTATCTGCCACAAAGAGTAAACATGAGGCAACAAAATTCAGTACGGAAGCTCCATACAATGTAAATGGCTCGCATTTCTTGTCTCACTTAATGTAGCATATCGTTGTAATCGGGTTCCACTATAAAACAGATTTGCCGGGTGTAGAACGACGTCGAGACAGATAACGGACTTGTTTACAGGGTCTGTCATCCGCAGAACGTTGAACTTGGGAACGCACAACACTCCGTTCCCACGCAGAGAATACAGTGTGATAATGTCCACACAATCCAAGTAAAAGGCCATCGTCCATCAAACAAGATATGCAAGGAGAGACGGAAATGGAATAAAGGAAGCAAGAGACTTATTTACAGCATTTCAGGGCATTTTATCTACATTACTTGTTCCGTTCATTAAGAAAACGAATAGGATTTTAAAATGTTTTTACAGTTCAGCTACCACAGGTCAGAATGGTCCTACGAACTCTCGTAGTCCTCAGATTAGGAAAATTAGAACAGAAACAACTCTATCCTAACAGCACTCGCTCATGTTAATGTTAATTTAAGCCAGCGGTTCTCCATGTTTGCTTCGTAGAACTGGTAATCTACGGCATATTTATTTATGGTTTGTTTACCGATGCGAGAAAATCAGGTTCCGTCTCTTGCTCGTTGTTGGCAGATAAACCCTTCCACCGATCCACTATTACACATTATAGCTCTTAAGGGACAACATGAAATTACGATTTCACTGGATATTCATGCTATGTGAACTTCTCCTGCAAAGGTATAAACTGCAGTACCGAATGAACCACAGGTATCTCTCACTACCGTCTATTTCTGTTATCCTATAAACCTATTTTTAACTTTTAACAGTTATCCATATTCCTGCGTAACACACTATTATCAATCATATAATATAACCAATCATATCACGAAAAAATCTTATAAATTTCTTCAAACTTGATGACAGTTGCGAGACTACGTTCTCGTAGCTTTGTTAACGATCATTCAAGTCCCCTGGAAATTACATCTTGTCAGTTGGTAGTTACAGACTTTTCAGACTAGACCAAGAAGAGAAGAGGCTTTTCTTTGATTACTTTACCTTGAAGATAGAGGCAGCAAGCTCCTCCAAAACATCTGTAACTATTTACAAACAGACACATTTTAATATCCCAGAATATCTGAATCTTCATGATAAACATTACTTCCTTTTGCTATATATAAGTTTTGTGATGTGAAAGGGGGCCTTTGGAATGTCATTCACTACCTTAAATCTTTAGTACTAGCCAAAGAGTGGCTGAACCACGTCAGGCTTTGTTTTTAACTTAGTTTTTACTAGTGACTAGAACGTTTGTTGTGAGCCACTTAACGCTCCAGTGTTCCTGACTGGGCTTATATACTTAACTACTTCATCAGTTAAATGCAAAGAAAAAACTTTCTTTCATGTAGCAGGGGTAAGAAATTTCATCATACAAGTCAACGCCCACAGAACGGCAAATAATTCACACTGACACCTTTGTAAATCATCTTCTGGGTAACGCAGTGGGGTCTAAGTAATTCCCAGTATGCATCTGGCCAGCGCCCGGAGCATGGCACCAGCTGGATTGTCACAGAAATATTTTTAGCTTTAACGTCGTACTGTGATTGCAAAATATCGTTATTGACATATCTAAGCAGACTTGTACAGTTTCTTGCTTTATTTAAGGAAAATGCGAGCTTCAACGTCGATTATTAAAAACCAAAATTTCCAAAGAACAAGGAAAGACGTGGCCTTTTTTCGAGATATTCGCACGGAATCCATAACAGTTCAAATCGACATTCGATGGATGTGAAAATACTTGCAGGGGGCCCTTGACCAGTGTTAAGATTGAAATTCACAAAGTCTGAAATGAGAATACAGAACTACAGTTGAACTCGGTTATAACATCATGAAGGGGACTGAATATTCTGTGTTGTTTTAAACGAGCGTTGTTATAACTGAGGAGTAAATGTTATGGTGAACGGGAGGAATTAATTGGTACCACAGAATACTTGACGTTATAGACGAGGTGTCGCATAAACCGATTTCGTTATAACCGTGTTCGACTGTCTTTACTCTCTGTAAACCTTGCAAATCAAAGAGAATGAGCTGGGTAAGGCGCACTGTAAGTTTTGGGAGAAGAGAAATGCATACAACGTTCTGGTAGGAAAGCCTAAAGCAAATAACCTGGAAAACATAGCTTACATGGGAGCATAATATTAAAATATATATTTAATAAATAGGATCGGAGGATGTGGACTGGATTCATCTGGTGCAGAACAGAGACGAGTAGTTATTCTTGCATATACCGGGCTACATGAAGTGCTGGAAAGTTCTCGACCACCTGATCAAATATTAGCTTCTGAAAGACGACTTTGATTCATTAACTTATTCAGTTAAACCTGGAACTGGGTTTGAAATTACTCGCTTTTAAGCGTGTACTTACTCGACTATCTGCATACATCAACAAAGTACAAACAAGCAATAATTTATTTATTTATTTATTTATCTATTTATTTATTTATTTACTCATGCTGGAATTTAATATTACTTCGTCATGTACTTTCGACTAATAACATGTGCTTCACTCCAAGATACGTCACTAAGATTAAAACGTACTAAATGCATGCTAAGTAATGCTAATGCACCCACGCATCGACAAGGGGCCACAAAATAACATACAATAGAAAAATATAAGCTACGGAAATGAAGATGATTTTAATAAGAATGCTAATGTAGGTAACAAGTCAATTATCGTAATCACGTTGTAAGAAGTGGCCAGCTGTGTAATTCGTGATGTAAAATTACAGGTCTTGTAGCGTGTAAAATGATACGACGAGAGTTCAATAAAATACCATCATTGTACACTGATGTTACTATACTTCAGTTATTTATTTATTTATTATTTATTTTATTTATTTTTATTCTGTAACGTGTTTCGGCCATTAAATTGTCATCATCAGGGAAACCTACACTATAAACTACAGAAGGGATATTATTAAGGTTTTACATAGTTCATACATACATTAGCTTCCATACATGCAAATATTATAATCTTAAAATCACATTTCAATCCTCAGTCTGGTATGAAGAGTGAAAATTAAAGTGTTAGAATCCAAAATTTAAAACTCAATTCATTAATTTCCACAGGTCAAATAATAAATGTTCTAGAAAGTTGTTCATCAAACACCATAGAATATATTAAATTTCATGGACGTTACGTGAGTCTGATTATAATGTGGCATTTTCTTAAATCGGTGCTTTTACGGCGGTGCTTGTATTAACGGTCCTTAATATCTTGTTGCTTATTAATGCTTGTGATTATAAGGCTGATGTGAAGAAATTGTGCATCCCGCAGTTTTGTCGAATGTCGCAAGCAGCCACATCCGTAATGCTGATAAATATTAATTAGTTTTTATTAATTTTAAGCAGAAATAGTGAATTTTATATTTACGAGCCATGTAATAGCTGGAAAATTTGATCTCTTATTACGTCGATAGATGTAACAATTAGTTTAATCAGTTAAAATATTATGTTTGAATATGTAATCTAATAGGGTTTTGAAAATTATTAGAATGTTTTAATGTACGGTAGTGTAATTTTTTAAAACATACCTAATGAAATAGTGTTTGGCTACGTCATGTTTGAGGTTTTTGTAGCAAGTGTGGCCTAGGGGTTTTGGGTAAAGCAGTGTTTATTCTGTATTTCCAGGCATTCTCATCAGATTCGCATTATGTACATTATTTCGAAAAGTGAACTCTTCTCTGCTAGCCTATTCGATTATTCGAGTGTCATTTTTCTGATTCAGATATAAGTGCATCTTTTTCCAGACTATTGATTAACACTAGTCATTAAAGCTGTATTTTAGATTGAAGAATACGTTAAACTTGGTTGAAGTGGTGACCCTGCGAAGCTTATTCAGAAGGGACTGGATAGGAAGCCAAGTTAGAAGCAGCACCATGTATCTCACTACGGCGTACACGGTCACTTCACATAGGACATAAGACAATTTGGTAACTTCACAGATGAGGGATATCGGCAGACCATTCATGGGACATCTGCAAAGTGGGATCCGGCTTGAGTTTAGCCCGTGGAAGCTACAAGAAAGGAATTCTGCATTTCTGTTCCACTAATTCCAGCTACACACACCCCACATCCATTCTCATCTCCCTTACTGACCTAACAGTGCTATTAGAACCATATAAATCACCTGTATTCTCTGTATGTGACTTCATTATCAACACTCAACTCGTTTCGAGGAAATATGTGTTCCACTCATTTCTTTAATCTCCTCCTTTACTCTGTACTTAGAGAAAATGTAAATACCTCGCTCAGATCGTATTGTATTAACATAATTACGTAACCTATAAATTGAAAACTGCTTCTGTTAAATACAGAAGGTATATTTTGAACTTCATAAAGAAATGAAACTGAAAGTATGAGAATGATTTAAAAATTAATATGTCAGGATATGAACCCAAGTCCTCGAGTTCGTATGCTGTAGATGGAAAACGCGATAATGCTGCCACTGCACGCCCAGTCTATATTGTAAATTGCAATCAATCTGGCGCAAGCTGCATAACTCGCTAAATGTCAACAGAAAGTGTCACGTCGAGCCACGGGTTCTCGTTTCTGGCTTCCTTTATTTCAAGCGAAACTCTTAGGACAGCTGTGGACACGACATGACACGATACCTTATTTAAATACAGTGAGACAACTAGAAAATGTTCTTGTGCTTATAAGTACCACGTCTTGAGGAAGAATGAGGGAGTGGGTGTAAACTCCACGTATTCTTAACCTCGGCTTTAGATGGAGGTGAGTGATCAGTTTCACTTTCCGACCGCTTTGCCACCGAAGAAAGAGTCCCCAGTTTCTCATCCTGGGGGGGGGGGCCCCAGGATGAGAAACTGGGTGGTCCCGGAGCCGGTCTGCATAACGTGAAGAAACTGCCGGTAATACTGTACAGCCCGAATTCTCCAGTCGTCCAGCTCGTAGCCTAGTTACTACACCTTCGAAGCTATCATGGCATACAAATTTTGTAATACTAAATATTGATTGTGCAGTTAACGGACAATTAGACACTTCACAAATTTAAGTTTTGAATTTTTCTAACGATATAGACACCGGTGTTTAAGAGAGGAAAAAATTTGCTTGTCTGAAAGGAGATAATTATTTATATGAGGCAATATTATCATAAAACAACTTAAATTCTAATATTCGATTTCACACTGGTGAATGTAAGGGTAGAGAAGTGCCGATTAAAACATACTCGTAAATTATATTAGAGGAAATTCTAGGCTAACGTTCTTTAGTATACAAACGAACGTCAAGAGACATCCGCTCGGCTCGCCTTCAGTTTTCATGAAATTAAATGCCGCTTTTATAAATCACAGGCGAATGAATCCATTAGTATCAACACCAGTATAACTAGGGATGTCAGTAGGAGGAATGCTTTATTAAATAGGCCAATTCGTATTATTAGAAAAGATTTCGGAATATTACATTCGATGATAATAGGGATTGTGAGTGTGGACGCGGCTTATCTGGCTTAAGACAGGGTTCAGTGCCACACTCTTGTGAATAGGGCTTATCTGGCTTAAGACAGGGTTCAGTGCCACACTCTTGTGAATAGGGCTTATCTGGCTTAAGACAGGGTTCAGTGCCACACTCTTGTGAATAGGGCTTATCTGGCTTAAGACAGGGTTGTGCCACACTCTTGTGAATAGGGCTTATCTGGCTTAAGACAGGGTTGTGCCACACTCTTGTGAATATGGCTTATCTGGCTTAAGACAGGGTTCAGTGCCACACTCTTGTGAATAGGGCTTATCTGGCTTAAGACAGGGTTGTGCCACACTCTTGTGAATATGGCTTATCTGGCTTAAGACAGGGTTCAGTGCCACACTCTTGTGAATAGGGCTTATCTGGCTTAAGACAGGGTTGTGCCACACTCTTGTGAATAGGGCTTATCTGGCTTAAGCCAGGGTTGTGCCACACTCTTGTGAATAGGGCTTATCTGGCTTAAGACAGGGTTGTGCCACACTCTTGTGAATATGGCTTATCTGGCTTAAGACAGGGTTCAGTGCCAAATTCTTGTGAATAGGGCTTATATAGCTTAAGACAGGGTTCAGTGACACACTCTTGTGAATAGGGCTTATCTGGCTTAAGACAGGGTTCAGTGCCACACTCTTGTGAATAGGGCTTATCTGGCTTAAGACAGGGTTGTGCCACACTCTTGTGAATAGGGCTTATCTGGCTTAAGACAGGGTTCAGTGCCAAATTCTTGTGAATAGGGCTTATATAGCTTAAGACAGGGTTCAGTGCCAAATTCTTGTGAATAGGGCTTATATAGCTTAAGACAGGGTTGTGCCACACTCTTGTGAATAGGGCTTATCTGGCTTAAGACAGGGTTCAGTGCCAAATTCTCGTGAATAGGGTTTATATAGCTTAAGACAGGGTTCAGTGCCACACTCTTGTGAACGCAGCTATGAATCTTCGGGCTTCGTATAAGGCAGGTCATGACTTGCTGAACGACATCCTTGGATATTATTTACTTACATACCAACAATGTTGCACATAACAATATTAATTGATTGAAAATGTCAAACCCTACATATGTTTCGGCTCTGCCTGAGCCATCTTGGCCACCTTGGAGTAAGCGAGTTCAATTTCGCTGCTCCAAAACACTTGCTCAGACAGGATAACTTGCATGCTGCAGTGCGCGAGAGTAGCACAACTTGAAGAAGTTGATACGTCATAAAGACAAACACAGACCAAGTTGTGGGCGTTAGTTCATAACTTGCAGAATCTGACTGGATTGCACTTTGTTTGCGTTACAGAATCATTAAACTGCAATTCGTAAGACGTATTTAGTTGGTGTTCACCGAGGTAAGATCCAATCAGGAACTTGCTACCCCGTAGGTAATGATTTCAACATAACAGCAGCTACCTAAGAAACTTGCTGGAGAACCAAGTTCGAGCACGGTCTCTCAGTCGAAACAAAGAAACTGGTCGGACGCTCCTTATTTATGGTTCGTGAACAATTTCCGAACCACATACGCGCGTGAACGTTACTGTCGTCTGGCATGTAACGCCGTGTAGGCTAGTGTACAGGTGCCAAAGTTCCAGAGTAACATGCGGTCTTCAACTTCAGCGTATAAAAGTACCCGGATTCGGAAAAAGAAATGGTCGGAACACAGGAGAAGACCGGGACCGTGAAGAAAGTAATTGGAACCGGTTGGTGTTGTAAAGAGGACCCATGCGAGGGGAGCAAATGAAGAAGTGTAGGAGGAAGGAATGAAGATAAGAAAATGTGAAAATTTAAAATTAATAAAAACAATAAAAATTTTAATAATCTGAAATAAAATTATAACGTGTCATGAATAAAAATAAAATAACAAGATAGGCAAAGTATGTATAACGTAACATTGAGGCGCGTTCGCGTAACCATTGTTGCGGTGGAACAGCAGTAAGTATAAAACATTATGTGTGTGACTGTATTCTTGACTTAGTTATCCGGCAAACAAATCGCATCTTTCCTGCGCCGTATTATATTTTCATCTCTGGCCTGTCTTGCTTTGCCATATTCTTGGACTGCTTGACCCTTGAAGATGGGACCCATAGGTTGTCCCGAAACGTCGGTACGGATCTACCACTCTACGCTGTGTAATATCGCAAAAGAGCGCATACCTCGTTTACATCGCGGCGGAAGCCTGAAATCATGCAGATCTGTATTTCATATTGCACATTAGGATGGCCAAGGGATCGTTGCTCGATTCCCGGCAGGGCCAACAGATTTTTCTCTTCTTCGTATCGGCCTGATGGCATCTGCAACCGACCCAGCTTCTACGCAATAGGTAGCGGGGGCGCCTTCGAAACCTTCCGCCAAGCTGTGTCCTTCCTACTATCATTGTCACGCTACTCACGTGTACGATCACACGAACAACGCAGTTCTCCACTGTCTGCACCATTTTCACCTCGGCACCGGCCTTCATTGTTACAGCGTTGCAATAGTAGACACAGGGCGAAACACGTTGCCCCACACAGCGCAAGTAAGTAGCGCCATTGTGCGTGTGTGTCACGTTGCTGTTGTGACGATTCGGTCTAGACCAGCGTTGCCCAAACTATGTTCCACGGAACACGGGTGATCCGCGAGATGTGATAGGTGTTCTGTCAAAAAATCGAGAAACCAAAATAAATCATTGATTTTTTATTAAATTCGAACTTAGCATATTTGATCACACTTGAAGATACTGTTCATATAAGAATGTTTATAAGAACCTTTCATGTGGTTATGAACAGCTCTCGTTGCGCTGACTTTTATTTGATAAATGAGGGACCACAAAACATAAGTGTTCCGGAAATATTTGCTGAGTTAAAAAGTTTTCTGTGACCAAAAAAGTTGGGGAAACGCTGGTCTAAGCTTGGTCTCCAAAACCGCAGGTTGTATTACGCGGTTCGCTGCCACATTGGTATATTACGTATATACTATAAAAGTTACACAGTAATTTAGGCGGTTAAGTATACCATACCACTTGTTATTTTTCCACGTGCAACCCACGAACCAGCCAACAATAACGGGTGTGGTGCTTTGCTATAAAAGGTTGGACACACATGATCTGAACTGCCAGACAATTCCAAATGCACGGTCCACAAATCAGTCTTGTATTGAATTATTTGCCCGAAACAAAAGTACTAGGATTCTTAACACACTAAAATGTATGGAATGAAAGTTAACTGAATAATGTATTTATCGTTAAAAGTACTGGCAGTGTAATAAAAAAACGAGTTTCAAGAAACGAGTAAAATTGTAGAGTGACGCTATCGCTTCTATGAAAGCAAGTATCGCACGTCACAAATTTTTGCATGTGTCGAATAATATTAAAATGGCGACTGGATGAACTAATGAGACTATTTTCTGTAAAGACATCTTGTCCGATCTATTTGTTCGTGAAGGTACTACTGGTTTATATTGTGGTCATTTTCAATAATGTAACTTCCCGGAATAACAGTTTGTTGACCTTCGCAGGAAGTTTGAGCTTGATTGTTAGCTCTGGACTGACAGAAGAGCATAAGCGGTGTGTTTGCAAGATTCGTGAAATGACGATAGTTAATCCGAAGGGTCGGAAAATTGCGGTTGGAGCGGTTACGAATCAGGAAGCAGTTCTGTTGGAGATGATAATTTGGTTGACGCTAACGAGCAAATTGTGAAATTTCAGCGCCAACAAGTTGAACCGCATTGCTGCTCACTGCTTCCAACACGGTCAGACTGTGTCTGGTGTACAGTGGTGTGCTCTTTAAAGTTGCGAGACATTACATCTTAACCCTCTGAAGTACAGAGCTAATTAATTTTAGTATATGTTAGCAGAACATCCTTCGGAAATTTAACGGAAAAACCTGACAAATCTAATCTTAAAATCTTGACTTTAACTTATATGATAAAATTATAAGTTTTACGTTTTACATATTTTACAAATTCAATGTTTTATAACTTATTAATGAGACAAGTGTGCTCTTTGGGCCCTTTTAACATGCGATGTGAAGCGTAGTAGCCTATTTACCCCCCTGAAGATAGTCTACGGACCGAAACACGTGTAGGGGAATACATCGATATTAATAAAACTATAAAGTAGTTTATGTGTGTGCATTTGTTGGTAAACTGAATAGTGAGTGAAAATGCACGGTGAAAGCAATATAAAACAATACTTTGCTTACACTAATTATATAGGGCGTATTTTATCTGACAAATATTGTTTGTCCTGTCCTATCGGCTCGCTTAACGTATTAACGTAGTCCACTTAAACGACCGATCATATGCGCGGCGGAATACTGCGAGGAAGCGACAAAGGATATTTGTCAGATAAAATAAAAATGTTAGTGAACTGCTTTCTTTGCTGATTCCTTCCGCGAATTTATTAGGGAATACCCAAAAACAGTGGGCGGCCGGACAATGTAGTTGGTATAGCGACTCGCTACGGGCTGGAAGGTTAGGGGTTCGAACCGCGGTGGGGGCGAGATTTTCCGGACCCCATGCAGACCGGCCTCGAGACCCACCCTCCTGTAAAATGGGTATCGGGTCTTTCTGTCAGGGGTAAAGCGGCCGGACAGTGGCGCTGACTACCCACCGCCTTCTAGCGCCGGGATCGAGTATGGGTAGAGCTAGCTATCTCCTCTGTGCCTGTTCGGCATGTACCGGGACAGCTTTTACACCAAGACAGTAAGCAATGAACGCTGTATTCCTGTCAATATGCACAGTTGTGAATACTGATAACGCGATGTGCAAGTAATGCAACAGGTTAATATTGACAAGGAACGCAACTTTATTCCGCCAAAAAAAAAAAGAGAATTTCTGTTTCTACCTACAAGAAAACAAACTCTAACACTGTCGTAACGACAAAATGGTTTATTTACTCATCCCGAGAACCAAACGAAACCCATCATTGCACTCTGTGGGCGAAATATCATGTTACTAAATCTGTATCGGGTGGTATACACAGTTGCTACTGTGCCTAAAAAAATGATATATGTTTAAATATGCTACTTTTTTACATATCTTTTGTGGCTTATGCCTCTATGTACAGTTTTCTATCATTCTGCTCTCTTCCCGACTGGCAAAGATAAAGGCAGGAGGTTATGCAGAATAGAAACCAATGGTAAGCTCTTGTCATCACGGTAATACAACTTCGGATTCCGTAAGAGGTCGGGGTTTTCTGGAGTAACTGAGGGACTGTCAGCTTATCAAGCAAGACTCTTCTCCATGCTCCGTGACCGTAAGACGGGATTTTCATGTTGCTGCACATAGTGATAGGTTAGTAGCCGGTAGAGGAGACCCACACGTTAACTGCAATTTAACTTCTAAAACAAATTTTTTTTCTAAATATATTTCTTACGGCCATAAAAATCTACAAGTTAATCATTTTTCAAGATCTCACATTTTTCCACTCCCGACAGCTTACGGAAGCAAGACACAAAGTAGTTACAGTTTGTGATTACATTCATGCTACTCTAAATTTTAAGTTACGAAAAGTTACAGTTATTCTTGTGTTACTGTCGTCAACCGAAATATTCAGCACATTTTACAGTTCATATTTACCTAAAAGAAAATACTTAGGTGCGTTTTTTTTTTAATTTTATCGGCACACGAATCTTCAGGATCTTACATCGAATTGCTATCTCCAGCACTTCAATTTTTCTTCCATGTCAGTACTTAAACTGCAAGTGATGTTGTGTCGAGATGACTCCAACAACAAACTGAAATATGCCTCTATGTCTAATGCTAAAAGATATTCCGTGTGTTGAGAGTCAAACTTGGTATGTACGGTAGGCTTAAATTTAAATTTAAATAACACTGTAAACTACTACGTAGTCATGATCTAAAATTGAAACTTAATAAGATAGGCAATGTACGTATAACGTAACATTGACGCGCGTTCGCGTAACTACTGTTGCCATGGAAAAGCAAGAAGTATTACATAGTCTGAGTGTGTGTCTGGAGCTTTAGTTATCGAGCATGCAAGGCGCATGCGCCGTATTATATTATATGTGGCCTGTCTGGCTGTACCATATTTTCCACATTATCTCATAAACGGCACGGTTTTCGGATAAAAGTTATTGAACATAAATTGTGTGTTTTGAGTTTCTCTACAACATTTGTTGAAAACATTTCTCATTCTAAGAATAATTGAGGGAGATATGAGTACAAACTTACACAGATCTTTATGTAAAGTACCCGTTATTATTGTAAGATTTTAATCAGCTTAATTTTCTCACATATTTCCGAAAAATACCCAAATATCAAATTTCCAGACAATCCTTCCAGTAGGAGCCTAGTTTTTCCATGCGGACAGATAGACGGGCGGACGGACAAACAGACATGACGAAACTAATAGTCGCTTTCCGAAATTTTGCGAACGCGCCTAAGAAGGAATGTTGTGGTGGAGATTGCATCCGTTTGGGCGTCCGTTTGTACGTCCGTCCGTCCATCCCCACCTTTGATACTTAAACAGATTTTATGGGTTTGACTTAAATTTGCCATGGCAGATTTATATTAAAACGTGTCGAACAAACTTAAGTTTTCGTCCAGATTGGTCCACAATAATTCGTACTGTGCATATATCACCTGTTTATTGCAATTTAATTATGTAACCACCAAATCTAAAATTGTTTTAAATAACCTACATCGCAGTAACACATGTGGGTCTTCGCAGATAAAAGATCTTGCCGGACAGATTTTAGGGTAAAGAACGCCTGCAAGTTTGCAGCGAACTTTGTGGGGAGTTATGAGGGCGAAGAGATGAAGTTCGGTCAGTCACCTGCTGTACGTGCCGATTGGAGCCCGTCTGTGAAACATAATACATTTGTTTTGAACCGTGTGGGTTCTTAGGAATTGACGCTCTGTGGCATCATAAGTGGACATGACAAGTCTTTGTCTTCATCAAAAAGCCTTGACTTTCCACTTGATAGCGCACTATCTTACACTACAGACTCGACAGAGAGCAGCTGGACGTATGCGTGCGTGTTCATTGCTGGATACATCTGGTCAAAAGATGTTGGGTTCTCTTATTAGCGGTTTGTATCGTCGTTGTATCCATTTACATTCAGGCCCTTAGCCAGACCATACACACGGTGCAGAGGCTTGCAGTGTGGGTACATATACGTACATACGTTTATATACGTATATAATGCTTCTATTATATGTATACTGTGTATGTATAGTATGTATGCATAAGCGTAAAAGGGGTCTTTGTCAGAACCACAAAATCAACACTTTAATTACGCAATGCGCTGTATAACAATGCACAAAACATCTTGCTTATACATACATTTTTGAGAATGAGAGAGTTACTTGTCACAGAAGTATGCTTCGTGGATGATATGCTGCGCCAGCTTGCCAAACTGTAGCTGAAAGTGCCAGACACACGCCACTATACGTAGAAGAGTCAAGATATTAGTGGAAGCTTCTAGACCTTTGCAGACCAAAGGGTTCCCAGATGTGGAATGCACTACAGCACTCTAACCAACGCACCCACCCTTTGGCTCTACTACGCTAGCTAGAATGATACAGCATTCTTTACCTGTGAACCTATGTGCATATCTATCGTTCGCTGCTCGCGCTCTCTGCTAATCGAAACTGTGTTCTTTATGGATCGGCCGTGTGATACTGTCTCCACGGAGCTGTCTTCTGATCAGCATGTTTTGTCTTTGACATTCTGCAAATTCCTAGTGGGTACAGTCAGGTTTGCAACTGGTGCAGTGCAGCCACTTGCATCCCCCTGGCTACGGGCCTGCTTACATGTCGACAGTAGAGCTACCAATACACTGCTCTACGTAAACCTTATTGTAGGTAGGTAACATTTGGGGCACAACAGTTACAGAACAGATCTGAGGCATTCACGACTGTGGCTATAAATAATACTTACTGCCGGGCGATGACGCCGTGTAGTCAAGTATAAATTTACCGACATTTTGGAGGAACCTGCTGCCTTGTTCCTTAGCTTGCCTCTCTCCTGAAAATTGGAGTCGACATCTTCCTCAAAAAGTTGCCAACTTTCTGCCAGATCACGTGACGTGTCCCAGAAGACAGTAGGCCTAATCTTCAATACCGTTCTTGTTTGTTTTGTAGCTTAACAATGATTATCAATGCACGTCCAGTTTCGTGACGAATGCTACTAGTTTCTTGATTTATGCAACGGTAACTCGTCATTGGTCAGAATCAAACGAGATACCGCTGAATAAGCATGTCCCAAACGGAATATGGAACTTAGAGGCAATTTGACGTTTTCAGCATTAGCGTTCACGTGCTGAGGAAAATCACGAATATTTGTTTAGAGTCCGAATTATCACCTGCAACCTCTCGAAGCAAAACACTAGCCACAGTACCAAATCGTTCGGTACGACACCGAGCTGAGACATCTGTAAACACTGTAACCGAAACTGCCTAAGCACGAACTTCATGATTTGTACTGCATGTCACGTAACACACGGCCATCAGAATAATCCCGATAAGACTGACCTCCTGTATGCAGGACACCTCACATTCTTGTTTGCACGTGTTCCTGCCGTCTTGCGTATAGGAATTCCTCTTGCCCTTGTATCTGTATTGTAAAATACAATACGTGCTAATACCGTATGTGCGGTCTTGGCGCTGAAAATGGACATATAAATAAAAACACGTGTCAAATTAAATAGAGGTACGTTCACGCTTATGTGGGATTTAAGGAAGATTAGATAGGCGGGACATGCTACACACATGGATAAAGCTCAACGCATTGGTGTCCAACCCGCGGAGCGCCAGGTTGCATTATGCGGCCCGCGAGCACATTTGCAAATTATGTTTGCCGTAAAGAATGCACAATAATTTAGGAGGTTAGGTAAACCACTTATAGTGGTTTTTGGGCTGGGCAGCTCGGGAATCGAATCCCGGTAGGGGCAAGATTTTCCGCACCCTTCCCGACCGGCCCTGGGGCCCAACCAGCCCCGTATACAATTGATACTGGTTCAGTCCCTGGCGTAAAGCAGCCGGGTCGTAAAGTTGACCACCCACCCCCATCTAGCGCCGAGGTTAAAGAAAGAGTAGGGATATACCTCTACTCACCTTCTGGGCCTTCACGGCCTGTTCTAGGGTGAATTTTTATTTTTAAACTTTTTTTTACTGATAGTGATTTTTATACGTGCAGCCCCCAAACCAGCCCACAATAACGGTTGGGGCCCTTTGCCAATAAAGGTTGAACACACCTGCCTTAAAAAAAGAGACCATTTGGGAAGTATACATTGTAGAATATTAGCAAAAATAGCTTAAAATAGCTTAAAAATGTGTCCAGTGGCAGGGTCTTGTGAATACAGTAGTTTTGTGACAAGCTAAGCGACCATTAGCATTTTAACGACTCTGTTCCATGGAGTTACTTATGCCATTCTGAATAAATGTTCGATTAAGTGCTGGTCAGATTCTTCCTGGTGTGAGAGGTAGTATAGCTTACATCAACATTATGCGAAAAGATACGTATAATTAGTGTCACATCGTGCTGTCATTTCCAAACAAAGATTGAGATAGGCGTACGACAGTAAAAAAACTGTGGGACTAAGGAATGTCTCGGGCACGTGTGGTTTGTGGGTGTGTGAGCTTGCGCAAGTTAAGCCACCACACCCGCATGTGTCGAGATGCTATCAGCAAACAGGACCATGTCAGCGCATCTAGTTCGGTAGCAATAGGACATGGTGTCACGTTTTCTCTGTGCTGAAAGTATACACCTGGAATCAAAAGCAATTTATTGCATAGGAACTTGCCAGTTTGCAAGTGACTTTAAGATGAATATTGGGCAACTGCACTCGAAACATTTGGAGAATATTACATGCGCTTTAGTATGAGAATTACGCATTCTAGAAGTGTAAGACCAACATTCGTTACATGGCCTATAACAGTGACAAGGCGGTCTAAGGTCTTGGATGCTTCGAACACTGGGTCACCAGTTTTAGCTCCGCTCGGTACACGGACGACACTGTTTCCACAGAGCAGAGCACTTCTAGAGAAGATAATATTTCCTCGCTCGAAAAATTCAACCTATTATATACAACCCCAAGGTTCATTATCGTATTTACAACAGTTCACCACTGGTTCCTTATCAGAACCAGCTGAATCCAGTTCATAACCTCCGGTCCTGTTTCTTTGATCAGCTGTAATATTATCCATCTACGCCTACGTCTTTCAAGCGGTCCCTTTCATACTTTATCACAAAACCCCTGCATGCATTTCTTTTCTCTCTGATGCAGTAGGTTTCGTGTTTGGTGAAGTAGGCAGCCTGTCTTCTGATCAAGTATAGATCTACATGTCAACTCGCCCAACGCCTACTCATTTCTGTTGACAGGCCGGGATCCCTACATGCTATGAAAGTACACGCCATGGATCGCCTCGTTATGTAATGCTCTTCAAACTTAGGCTATTGCTTCTTTGTCAGGTCCCAATAATCATCTCAGAACCTTGTTCCCAAACGCACTCTGCAACACGCCGTCATCACGCACCGCACCTTCACCCTCAACTTATGTTCTCCCTCAAAGCGAGACGCCAAGCCCATATAAACAATACGTGAAATAATAACTTTATATGTCTTCATCTTTGCTTTGTATTTAGATGGTTCCGGGTTCAAACCTCTACATAATAAAACCTGATTCTTTTACCCTTCGACACCACATTTCTGGGCACATTTGTCAATGAACAATTTGCAAATCTTCGGCAACTTTTGTATAATATTTTAACACACAGTGCCATGTGGTATTTTAACAATATTTTTTTAACGAATTCCTAACCAACTAGGCTTGTGAATTTTTAAGTTTTCTGTGTGTCTTCCCTGAGGATGGTGTGATGTTACACCGAAACGTGTCGGCAGTTTTATACAGTTTGTTACGTTGTACTTCAATATTGTGTACGAGTTGGTGGTAATACGTATTATACTAAGTACGTACACGGCGTGGAAAATTTAAATTTGATCTTAGCAATTTAAGGCGTTAGTAAGGTTTAAAAACCAGCGGTAACTAAACTTGTATATGGACCACGTCCTGTAACATTAACATTGCTGCAGTGTATACAATATTTTGTCATGATTCTCGCAAGAAATGCCGATTATTTCTGTAAAAAGCCTTAATTAACTGGTGCTTGGAATGGAAACGGATTCCGTTCTCTGTGAGGCAGAAAGATAAATTTATGATTTACCTAAACGCCAGTCTTCAAAGCTTAAAACAAGACACTCGTGTTCCGATCTACTTGAAATTAACTGCTGTCTCCACGTGCGGATGGATGCTCCTCCTGTATGATACGTAGAGTGGGTTCCGAACCTGACAAACGCCCACCATTCACCCTTAGCAGCAACAAAACCGCCTGCGCTGACACTCGTGTGTTATTGGTAAAGTCTCGTATCTTTTGTTGTAGAATCGCATATTTTGGTGTAGACTCGTATCTTTTAGTATAGACTCGTATCTTTTGGTATAGACTCGTGTCTTTTGGTGTAGACTCGTATCTTTTGGTATACACTTCTATATTTTGGTGTAGACTCGTATCTTTTGGTATAGACTCGTATCTTTTGCTATAGACTCGTATCTTTTGGTGTAGACTCGTATCTTTTGGTATAGACTCATATCTTTTGGTGTAGTCTCGTATCTTTTGGTATATACTTCTATCTTTTGGTGTAGACTCGTATCTTTTGGTATAGACTCATATATTTTGGTGTAGTCTCGTATCTTTTGGTGTAGACTCGTATCTTTTTGTGTAGACTCGTATCTTTTGGTGTAGACTCGTATCTTTTGGTACAGACTCGTATCTTTTGGTATAGACTCGTATCTTTTGGTATAGACTCGTATCTTTTGGTGTATACTCGTATCTTTTGGTATAGACTCGTATATTTTGGTGTAGACTCGTATGTTTTGGTGTAGACTCGTCATATGTCTGTTACATAGCTGCTTCATCGCCGAAGTCGTACCGCATGTTGGCGTGACTTTCGTGAAGAACCTGCCTGACAGAGCTCCGTTTGCGGCCATAGGATTGTCATACGTGGAGCATAGGGAGCGATTTGAAGAAGGGAGGTGTGTCGTGTGTGAAAGAAATCTCCTGGAAGCACCTCATATATACAGTCGGTTCCGTGACCGAAACTCCAGCGCTGTACCTCCCGACTACAAATCAACTGTGGCCAAGCCAACCTTAGAATATAAATACTAAATATTTATGTTGATAGGCTAACCATTATACTTCAGCGTAGGATTAGACTTACTCGTAAAATAAATTTATAATATTCGCGTGCAGGAAAAATTATTTCATGAAACCGATTATAACAGAATGAAGATTTGCAACTTTTTTGTCCGTTCGCCCGCCAGTGTAAAGAGTCTCACGCGCCCGATTTGGTCCGCAGGCCGCTATTTGAATATTCCTTCGTGCAGGGTTCGTCCGGTAGCCGAAGTTGTTACAGCGATGGTCAACCAACGGCAAGTACAGGTTCGATTTCAGAATGGATTATTTTACCGTGTTGTTACAAAGGTGTGTCGCTACATGTACGAAGCCCGGCATTTTTAATTACATATTTGATAGTTATCCTCGTAAGTTCGGTAGCACAGTGCGTCATCATACGAGGAGGAACAATGAAAGCGAACACGCATGAGACGACAAGACCTTGTGGCATCCTGCAGCCTGCAGCGTGAGCTCATGTTACCCGACGAACTCATGTCCAGACATGCAACGGAAATGCTTTTTTTTTAAGTCCGGATGTGAGAAGTACTTCTTATGTAGACCTAGCGGGCGTTTGATAATGCTGTAGACAGGGAGAGTTGTGTTTAAACAAGACGGGCAATGTACGTATAACGTACCATTGAGGCGCGTTCGCGTAACCATTGTTGCCGTGGAAAAGCAAGAAGTATTATATATTCTGAGTGTGTCTGTAGCCTTAGCTATCCAGCATGAAATGCGCATGCACCGTATTATATAGTCACTTGTGGCCTGTCTGGCTCTACCATATTTCTCCACATTATTTCATAAACGGCACGATTTTCGGACAAAAATTATTGAACATAAAATGTGTGTTTTGATTTTCTCTACAACTTTCGTCTAACACATTTCTCATTCTAAGAAGAACTGAGCGAGATATGATCACAAATGTACACAAGTCTTCATGTAAAGTTCTGTTATTCTTGGCAGATTTTAGTGAAAATTTAGTGAACTTTCTCGACAGATTTTTAAAAATACTCAAATACTAAATTTAATGAAACTCCTTCCAGTGGGAGCCAACTTGTTCCATATGGACGGACAGACACACAAACAGACAGACACACATGACGAAACTAATAGTCGCCTTTCGCAAGTTTGCGACACGCCTAAAAACGGAACACGTGCGGATAGCGCGACTGGCTGGACGGTATCAGATACAAATGGTACAAGTCCACAGCTTTTGTTGGCATAACTATTGACGCTATTACTCGAAGGTTCTCAAGTCTATCGGGTCCTATAATTTGGATTTCCATGGTTCATTCCCTGGATAATCGGGAAAGACTGCAATCTACAGCACGTTTCTTTGGGCAACCACATGACGGTTACGGATAAAATCCGACACAATCATAGTATGTCCCCATAGTCATGGTCCCCGTTTCACTGCGCTGTCTGCACATATGGATAATACGGCACTGTACTGCATGAACATTCATATTGTGGGCTTCTGAATTTGACGCCGCTAACATAACGTTATTTGGAAGTTTTCTGCGAGTCCGAGTCCGAATTCAATCAATGGTGGAAATCATCCCTCATGTACAAACTCCAATTTCAAATATTGCGGTAATCAAGTTGAAAACTGCTGGTATTGGGACACATATACGTACATACACACATATATACATACATACATACATACATACATACATACATACATACATACATACATACATACACACACTATATACATACGTACGTACATACACACATACATACATACATACATACATACATACACATACATACATACATACATACATACGTACGTACATACATCCATCCATACATACATACATACATACATAAATACATACATACATACATACACACACACAGGCCCACATACACATGCATACCTATTTACACACATATATACCTTGCAAAATTATTCAACGTTTATAAAGACACATTACTGTAAAAGGTAAAGTAACAAATTTTCCTCAGCTTTCCATCTGATGACGATAACTGCTAACCCACTGGAAGCAGGGAAGTGAAATTTGGTTCGCGGATAGACAGCCAACGTACCTATACATTGCATATGAAATACTGATTGTAAATCTTACGTTGTGGGCATGGTGACAGTAACAAACTTTGAGTTATATCAGACACGATTTAATAAATACACAATCGGTACCTGCGTAAAATGTCTTTAAAAACATAAAATAAAGAAGGATAATACGCAAACAGACGTGCAGAGCAGTAGGAAGGTGGGCTCAAAGTTCCTCTGGAATTCCTTGTTACTTCTTAATAAAATACGCGATATGCTTGTTTAAGTTGTGATAATTCATGTCAGCTCTGAAGTATAAT
This sequence comes from Reticulitermes speratus, assembly GCA_021186555.1. Taxonomy (NCBI): domain Eukaryota; kingdom Metazoa; phylum Arthropoda; class Insecta; order Blattodea; family Rhinotermitidae; genus Reticulitermes; species Reticulitermes speratus. The sequence continues at coordinate 44,763,959 of JAJKFL010000001.1, read as the reverse complement.
TATATTATTATATACTATAATTATATTATAATAATTATACGTATAATTATAAGTATAAGACTATCGAGCACAATCCTTCCTCAGCTAGTTAATAAATTTCCCGCATTGTATGGAACTCGAAGGTTCATTACCGTGTTCACAAAACCCCGCCACTTGCTCCTATCCTGAGCCACATCAATCTCAGTTATAATTATACACGAATATTTGAACGCATAACCGGTGTGTAACATAATGGGCTGCTACTTAAATATATGCACTTTATGAGAACGCGCTGACAAATAGCCTTAAGCCATCGCGTTCACGGAACTGATCATTTATAGTTTTGTGAGAGCCTGGCACAGCGCCGTCGTCACGTGCTTGTGTAAAAGTGCATTTGACACGTTCATTTCAACGAGCTGCACAGTGCTCCGACGAATTAAATCCAACGTACAGCAAACCGTATCCGATACGGAATTTGTGTCAGACCGGAACCTCGCATTACCGGGGAATGTCTGTATTATCCCTAATATAGACTGATCAATGTAAGGGAGTTCAACGGAATTAATGTGCAATAACTTTACTGAAAACCGGCTTCTTGAATATGCATCACATTTTTCTCTCTTAATATAATTCCCTTTTCTACTGTATTACGGAGAATCTTTCTATGAAGAAGATTTCTTTGAACCAATGACAAAATCTGTGCAGAACATTTTAACCCTTTAAAGCATAGTGTAGCTTTAACAATTCTACGTTCCGTCCATATAATGCATTTATATGTTTTGTATGGATCTCAGAAGAAAGAGCGATTACTTCCCTAGACAACATTAACTGACTGATTTTTATAACCAAGACGGAATGTGTTTACTGCGCGGTACGAGTTCAACCTTTATACTCGTATATATCATTCAGGTTAGTATTAGTCTTTAAAGGGTTAACGGACTGCAGAGAAAATGGAAAGAGAGCTGCAATTATTAATGCTCAGTAACAGCGTATTGCACACACGAAGAATAAGTTTCTAACTTCTTATTGCAAACACAAATATTGTGGCAAATCATTTTTATCCGTAAGTAAATATATGGAGGGGACTGTGCATCGTGACAACCTCGTGTTAACTGGTGAGCAGTTACACGAACCGTGTATTGAGAACTTAGCTCGATAAATGTTGTACTGTACAAGCATTATACAATTAAATATCTACAGTAGTATAAAAATTTGTCTAAAATGGAGAAAATTTTCAGGTTCATTGTGATTTCATCATAAGAAACTTTCACTTAGCAAGTGTAGGACATGTATACTAACTTCCTGATGGACGCAGCAGAGACCTTCTACAGAAGCGCAAGAAACTCTACACATTTTGCTGAACCCGAATTGTCACTACTGTGTTCATATGAGCCCAACACTCCTCCATGTTCTCAGTTAAATGAACCCAGTCCACAACCTCCTACCCTACTTCTTTAAGATACATTTTAATACTATGGTCGTATCTAAGTCTAGGTCTTTCCAGTGGCCCTTTCTTTTGAGGTTTTCAGACCTAAACTTCTTACGCATTTCTGTTCTTCCCATGCGTGACACACACCCCGCCCATCTAATTGTCCTTCATGTGACCATACCGGTCTACTTATGTACACCTATGAGTCTAGCATAAACTAATTTTGGATTGGACACATTTAATGAAATCAATACCAGGACACTGTCGGATTTGGTGATCATTCATTAATTTTCCATCATACTGCGTGCACGTGCATGTGCCTGCGTGCATGCGTAGAACAGGAAGGATTGAGCTCGGTTCTGCTTCGCCCAGAACGAAATTAATGATTTGTTGGCCTATATTAGCTCGCACCCGAGGAGAGTTATAAAAAATTTCGGAAAACGAAGATACACTCTAAACAATGTACAGTTGTTTGACATGCAAGAGATAGGCAGTATTAAATCGATTAATACAAAATCCATAGCAGAAAAATAAACGTCCCCAATGCTTGGTTTCGAGAGCTCACATTTTTGTGTGACCGACTAAAAAAGGTCCCACTGACGATCACCGATACAGTGAACTGTGTTGTTGCTGCACATTCATTGGTTTTATCATGCAGTGACAGGCGTGTCGTCAATATGTTTTGTGGCCGCAGTACTTCACAAGCCTCTATGAATACAAAGCGATACAGAACGTCGGTGTCGATTTAATTTTCTCTACATTAACTTATGGCAATCAACCCGATCGTTCTCCACAACATAGCGCTAATAGTAACTGTCTGATAATTCCGTCGCCATTGTTATTAAAGGGTGTAGACGTTTCATTTAATTTTAATTCAACGGACGGCAGGACAGTTCATCACGTTGCATCTATCAACCATTGTGATATTCTTCGAAGAATGGCAATAAAAGGAAAGTAAAGTTATTTAGAGGCGTTCTTGCCATTGTATCCAACGCTTACACTTTTCGCTGGATTTTAATTCGTCCAGTGACAGGACAGTGCTATCTCCGGTCGTGGCGCAATCCAACGTTTTACGATACGATGTAGAAGAATGTAAAACAGCTATCGAACGCCGCTATTGGGCCATGGAAACTGGGTTAAAGACCTACATTTAATTATGTGTAAAAGCGCTACCAACATAATGTAACGTACTCAGAGTTTATTTTTGTGTCTGTGTGTGTGTGTCTAATATCTTTATTTTACACTATTTACAGTATACAAAGACAAAAATCACAAAATTGTTCCGACAAACAAATTAGCTAATACGAGTGCGTGAAACAAAAGTTAAAGATACGGAAATAGAAATAATGTTAGTGAAAAAAGACTAAAAAAACACTGTGTCTGATGGTGAGCACTTAGAGTTAAAACTGCGGTATATTTGGGGCTTTGCGTGGCATTACTATTCGGCATCAGGCAAAGAAATTTTATGACTTTCTATCAAGTGCTGAAGTTACATAGCGTCTAACAAGATATATTAGGATGATTATCAATGGAGAGTGGGCCGGGATAGCGTAGTCGATATAGCGACTCGCTACGGGCTGGACGGTCCGGGGATCGAATCCTGGTGGGGGGCGAGATTTTCGCAGCCGTCCAGACCGGCCCTGGGGCCCACCCAGCATCCTATACAATGGGTACCGGGTCTCTTTCCCGTGGGTAAAGCGGCCGGGGCGTGGAGTTGACCACCCACCCCCATCTAGTGCCAGGGTTAAAGAATGAGTAGAACTATACGTCTACTCCCCCTCTGGGCCTTCATGGCCTGTTCTAGGGAGAACTTTACATTTACCTTTTTATCAATGGTGAAAAGCATAAATATGCTCTGAAATACTGCGGTCGCGAGCCTCCCACACTGCTTGTGTGTGTATAGGTCAGTCAGATACACGAGTTCCAGGAAACTGACATCTTAATATACTTCTGCAGAACTACTACCTCTTCGGACCAGGCCATCTTTTGTTATAGCTCAAGCTGTGTATGTGCCTCACTAAGCACCACGATATGGCAGGCTTACCTATGAGGGATTGATGGTATTGCTTGTCGTAAACTTCAACAATATGAGAGGTGTCAGCTTCTCGCCTCGGCCGCTTTATGCCCGGTACCCTTTGGCAAGAAAGCTCGTTGGGCGCCAAAGCTAGTTTAGATATGGTACCAGAAGAGTCCTTGCCTCAGCCGAAAATGTCGTCTAGCCCCCTCAGTCTTCCGTCTGAGTTGTCCTGACTTCATACTCCTCTCTTGCACAGATCATCTAAATCATGGGTCTCCAACCCGCGGCCCGCCAGGTTGTATTTGCCACCTCCGGCCACATTCGTTAATGGCGTATTTTCTACAAAAATGTCACAGTATTAGAGGCAGTTAGGTACACCACTTATTGTTTTTCCACGTGCGGCCCGCGAACCAGACCACAATAAAGGCTGTGGCCCTTTGTCATAAGAAGGTTGGATACCTATGACCTAAATATTAATACGCAACTTTTGTGACTATCTGGAAATGGCTCACTGGTTTATTGTGTTGATCGATTTATTGATCGATCGATCGATTTGTGATTAATTTTAATCATTTGACGGCGCCTTTTCAGATTCGTGAGTCATGTGTCATCGAATGCAAACTTATTGTGTGAATGATAAAGCAGACAATATGTTGACAGAACCGGTCATATACGTATTTTTGGGCTCTTTCGTAGGGTTGCGAAAAAGCGACTACTAGCTTCGTCATGTCTGTCTCTCCATGCGCATGGAGCAACTCGACTCCCAACGGACGGATTTTCGTGAAACTTTATAATGGCCTTATTTACTAAACTCTGCCGAGAAAATTAAAGTTACGTCAAAATCGGATAAAAATCACAGGCACTTCATATAAGGCCTTTCGTACATTCATGACTACTTTGGTTACTGACGTTATCATGATTGCCCTCGATAGCAGTCAGTAACAACAAACAGTAATCGATAATAATCTGGCTTATGTTTTCATGCGATTTACGTGATGCATAATGATAGAAAAGAAAAGAGTTAAATCGTAAAGTTTAATGCTTATTAATTACGTCTAGGAATGTGAAATTTTGTATGTGGATAGATTATGAATATACCTTCAAATTCTGTAAGAAATATTGGTTTTAAATCAGCCATTACAAAATATTGCGACGGGGTGAAAATGTGAGGTTGGGTAAGGCTGACAAATTTAACATAGACAAAATCAATGTAGACATACACAAAACACGTTCTGCACATAAGTATGACAAACCCTAATAAGTGATAACATCCTAAAATATATGTGTGTGTGTACACTTATGAACAGCACAACAACAATTGTGACCGCAGTGGATTAAATGATATGACTATCCGAGAAAAGTCCAAGATGCAAAAATACGAAGGCGCCCCATGTTAGGTTATATGTAAGAGTACATTTCCTATCGTGTTAGGTATTATCCTAGAGTTTGCTGGGAGGAATTGAAGAAAACTACAACGAACCTCGGTACGGATCGAGATTCAGACCCGACATTTTCATGATGAAGAAGCAGCAGCGCGCACCGTTTGATAACATTAGCATAGAGCAACGTGATAGCAGAGGTCTGAACGGTCTTGCCATTGGTGAAATGTAAACTCATGCGTTTAGTTTCGGGGAGGCCAACGGCGATGAGCGCGCCATTGGGATTTATTTATTACTTCATTAGGCCTTAATTAAGTCAAATATGTTGGCGCAGGTAAGGTTGATATTAAGGTGGTAGCGGCTATACATTGCGCATTCTAGCCTTTACAGCGAAAATTTCAAAATCGTGAACGGATTAAAACCTCAGCTTCCCATTAATTTAATTAACTCGCTACGGATCTGGATTTACTGCACTAAAACGCACTTCGCGCACTGGAACACGGCACACACTTTAGGAAATGTTGCTGATGTAGTGATTCTATTCTTGCTTCCCTTGGGTGTCATTGTACACCGAAGGAAGCAGAACTATACAGAGTCTATCAATAGATGTTGACAAGGAAACGAAATTGAGCTAAAACAAATGAAACCGAAACGGGACGCAGCTGTCTGAGTGGGTGGCAGAGGCTCAACGGCCGCTGCGAAGGCCAGCAGGAGGAAACCCAGACTGCATTTTTATATGCCGGGTGCACTTTATGTCTGTCTCAATGCTGTGTCGTTGTGGTAGCCAACTTCAGTTGCCGCGCTACCAAAACTAGTATCTGCAAGTGAGTGGCGGGGAGGAAGTATCTGGGCGACGCTCATGTCGCAGCCCTGTCAGTTAACTCAGCGACGCTATGTAGTGCGTACATTGCACATACTTTCTAAGGGGGCTCTCACACTCGACACTACTAAGATGAGATGGCGATACCACTATCTTACGATACGACTATACCCTTTGTTTCAAATAGGACTTTGCAATCTGAGTCGACATATAACGATATGCTCACGGACGTCTGATACAATACAATGACGGCTCAGCACGCTGTGACGTCTGTCTCTCAGTCGTAAACATATCGCCACAGATGTTCTATCCATGCCACAGAAGGTTATCGCGGGTTTTGCAGTGCCGTGTTAGGTTACGTACTTCATGTACTTTTGGAGCTTGTTGACGAATACTCCATTTTGTATGGCTGGAAAGATCCTGGTTATACGGCAAAGGACAAAACTGATCTTGTGTGGGAAAACATCGGGAAAGGACTAAATGAACCAGTAATATAATATACTGAAATTGAGGTAGAAACATGCGTGGGAGCAACCTTAAGGTAAAGTTCTCCCTAGAACAGGCCACAAAGGCCCAGAGGGGGAGTAGAGGTATAGCTCTACTCTTTCTTTAACTCTGGCACTAGATGAGGGTGGGTGGTCACCTCCACTCCTCGGCCGCTTTAACCCGGTACCCATTATATAGGAGGCTGGGTGGGCCCCTGGGGCGGTCTGGACGGTTGCGGAAAATCTCGCCCCCACCGGGATTCGATCCCCGGACCGTCCAGCCCGTAGCGAGTCGCTATACCGACTACGCTATCCCTTAGTGTTGCTAAATAATGTAATAAAGAATTTCGTTCTTTGTACCGTGACTTCTTACACGCCACGTAGTGATCAGATCTATGCAGTGCACATAACAGTGACTTCTTACACGACACGTAGTGATCAGATCTATGCAGTGCACATAACAGTGACTTCTTACACGACACGTAGTGATCAGATCTATGCAGTGCACATAACCGTGACTACTTACACGACACGTAGTGATCAGATCTATGTAGTGCACATAACCGTGACTTCTTACACGACACGTAGTGATCAGATCTATGCAGTGCACATAACAGTGACTTCTTACACGACACGTAGTGATCAGATCTATGCAGTGCACATAACCGTGACTTCTTACACGACACGTAGTGATCAGATCTATGCAGTGCACATAACCGTGACGTCTTACACGACACGTCGTGATCAGATCTATGCAGTGCACATAACGTGACTTCTTACACGCCACGTAGTGATCAGATCTATGCAGTGCACATAACCGTGACTTCTTACACGACACGTAGTGATCAGATCTATGTAGTGCACATAACCGTGACTGCTTACACGACACGTAGTGATCAGATCTATGCAGTGCACATAACCGTGACTTCTTACAAGCCACGTCGTGATCAGATCTATGCAGTGCACATAACAGTGACTTCTTACACGACACGTAGTGATCAGATCTATGTAGTGCACATAACGGTGACTTCTTACACGACACGTAGTGATCAGATCTATGTAGTGCACATAACCGTGACTTCTTACACGACACGTAGTGATCAGATCTATGCAGTGCACATAACCGTGACTTCTTACACGACACGCAGTGATCAGATCTATGCAGTGCACATAACCGTGACTTCTTACACGACACGCAGTGATCAGATCTATGCAGTGCACATAACCGTGACTTCTTACACGACACGCAGTGATCAGATCTATGCAGTGCACATAACCGTCACTTCTTACAAGCCACGTCGTGATCAGATCTATGCAGTGCACATAACCGTCACTTCTTACACGACACGACTAGTGATCAGATCTATGCAGTGCACATAACCGTGCACTTCTTACACGACACGCAGTGATCAGATCTATGCAGTGCACATAACCGTGACTTCTTACACGACACGCAGTGATCAGATCTATGCAGTGCACATAACCGTCACTTCTTACACGACACGTAGTGATCAGATCTATGCAGTGCACATAACCGTCACTTCTTACACGACACGTAGTGATCAGATCTATGCAGTGCACATAACCGTCACTTCTTACACGACACGTAGTGATCAGATCTATGCAGTGCACATAACCGTCACTTCTTACACGACACGTAGTGATCAGATCTATGCAGTGCACATAACCGTCACTTCTTACACGACACGTAGTGATCAGATCTATGCAGTGCACATAACCGTCACTTCTTACACGACACATAGTGATCAGATCTATGCAGTGCACATAACCGTGACTTCTTACACGACACGTAGTGATCAGATCTATGCAGTGCACATAACCGTGACTTCTTACACGACACGTAGTGATCAGATCTATGCAGTGCACATAACCGTCACTTCTTACACGACACGTAGTGATCAGATCTATGCAGTGCACATAACCGTCACTTCTTACACGACACGTAGTGATCAGATCTATGCAGTGCACATAACCGTCACTTCTTACACGACACGTAGTGATCAGATCTATGCAGTGCACATAACCGTGACTTCTTACACGACACGTAGTGATCAGATCTATGTAGTGCACATAACCGTGACTTCTTACACGACACGTAGTGATCAGATCTATGCAGTGCACATAACCGTGACTTCTTACACGACACGTAGTGATCAGATCTATGCAGTGCACATAACAGTGACTTCTTACACGACACGTAGTGATCAGATCTATGCAGTGCACATAACAGTGACTTCTTACACGACACGTAGTGATCAGATCTATGTAGTGCACATAACCGTGACTTCTTACACGACACGTAGTGATCAGATCTATGCAGTGCACATAACCGTGACTTCTTACACGACACGTAGTGATCAGATCTATGCAGTGCACATAACCGTGACTTCTTACACGACACGTAGTGATCAGATCTATGCAGTGCACATAACCGTCACTTCTTACACGACACGTAGTGATCAGATCTATGCAGTGCACATAACCGTGACTTCTTACACGACACGCAGTGATCAGATCTATGCAGTGCACATAACCGTGACTTCTTACACGACACGTAGTGATCAGATCTATGCAGTGCACATAACCGTGACTTCTTACACGACACGTAGTGATCAGATCTATGCAGTGCACATAACAGTGACTTCTTACACGACACGTAGTGATCAGATCTATGCAGTGCACATAACAGTGACTTCTTACACGACACGTAGTGATCAGATCTATGTAGTGCACATAACCGTGACTTCTTACACGACACGTAGTGATCAGATCTATGCAGTGCACATAACCGTCACTTCTTACACGACACGTAGTGATCAGATCTATGCAGTGCACATAACCGTCACTTCTTACACGACACGTAGTGATCAGATCTATGCAGTGCACATAACCGTCACTTCTTACACGACACGTAGTGATCAGATCTATGCAGTGCACATAACCGTCACTTCTTACACGACACGTAGTGATCAGATCTATGCAGTGCACATAACCGTGACTTCTTACACGACACGTAGTGATCAGATCTATGTAGTGCACATAACCGTGACTTCTTACACGACACGCAGTGATCAGATCTATGCAGTGCACATAACCGTGACTTCTTACACGACACGTAGTGATCAGATCTATGCAGTGCACATAACCGTGACTTCTTACACGACACGCAGTGATCAGATCTATGCAGTGCACATAACCCATACATCCAGCAAACAACCTCTACGCCTTTGTGTTGGTCCTATCTGCTACGACGTGGCATGAGAACGTGGAATTAAGTAGAATTTAAAATAGATGCCAGGCGAAGGAAATGTCGTGGCCTATCCAAGTATTCACCTACAACGACTGAATGGACACACGAAAACAGAAGCCTAAATTCTAACCAGACACTTCACGAATACAAGTCACATGTTCAGACTAATCTAACATTCTCGGTATCGGCAATTAAATTTCGACCTTAAAGAGTAAGACCCAGAAACGCATCACTGCTCTTCGATATGCAACAGGCTATTAACATTAAACTGCACGTTTTTCAGTGATCCCTGTTATGGTGCCCAAACGTTCATCACCAGCGTCACAAAAATCTGACCCCAGAATAGCCATGATATAATTCCGTTCTTTTCGCATTTTACAGCCTACCTCTTTAGAGTGACTCGCTACGGTCCGGTCCGGGGATCGAATCCCGTTTAGGGCGAGATTTTCCGCACCTCGTCCAGACCGACCGTGGGGCCCACCCAGCCTCCTATACAATGGGTATCGGGTCTCTCTCCCGGGGGTAAAGCGGCCGGGGCGTGGAGTTGACCACCCACCCTCATCTAATACCAGGGTTAAAGAAAGAGTAGAGCTATACCTCTACTCCCCCTCTGGGCCTTCATGGCCCGTTCTAGGGAGAACTTTACTTTTATCTCTTTAGAGTTAGTTTTAATATTATCACCACATCCACATGTAGGTCTCCATGTAAAGTCGCGCCATGAAGCATACATCACGTAGGAGGACATAACAAAGCAGAAAAACGTATTCTGCCAATCCTGAAATATATTTTAACATTCTGTGCTATTTACATGTTTTGAATGTCTAAACGAGGTTTCAGATGTTCTTGTTTTGTGCCAAACAGATACTGTTGAAGTCATAATTTCTGTAAGAAGGAGCAGTGCCAACCATAAGAGTAATCGAATCCCACCAGGTTGCGGTCCAATAACAGAAGTCCTTCCACTAACACGACGTAAAATTCAGTCTTAAAAATATTGATAAATTTGAAATATATGATAAAACAGCAAAGATACTAAATCCCCAGATTACAGCACTGGATGTTAAAATAAAATGGCCACATAAAACTTGCATTACTACTAAAAGGCTGTACCTGCAGCATACCAAATAACCACATCACATGCATTTTTATGAAATTTTAATCAGGTCTTGTTAATATTGTAACAGTTATATGTCTGTACAGGACACTTTTTTATTTAAAATATTTTGAGAAATTCTATACTACTGCATTCTCAAAAATATGTAAGTTAGCATTGTAATTCTAATTTATTTTAAAGCCTGCGGTATTATTACACTGAGTCTTGTCAAGAAATGGTTACCCTAATAATCGTCCATCGAAATTTGTCGGAAATTATTACGTAAATAAAAGAAGAAAATTTGTTTTTTAATGTGTACTACGACGGCTTGTCATTAACTAGTCGCAGATTACATAAATTCAAATGTTTAAAAAATGTAATTTTGGTGTATCGTTTATGTTAGGTGACGAAAATAATTCGTCGTTTTCTTTATCTCAGTAAACCATGTTACGTTCCGGTCCGGTCTAACGCATGGGTTTATGGCCGCTCGCTTGCTGGGATTGCGAGTTCAAATCCCTCCTGGGGCATGGATGTCTGTCTCTTGTGAGTATGGTGTGTTGTCAGGTGTGTGACGGGCTGGTCACGCTTCCAAAGGAGTCCTACCGAGTGTGGTGTGTCTGACCGAGTGTGGTGTGTCTGACCGAGTGTGATCAAGGAGCATCATAGAGTAGGCCTAGGCCCACTAAAGCTGTCGAGGCAAGAGTAAAAAAATGTTACGTAATGTGCCCATATGTGAAGTCAGTTGTTTCAGAGATAACAGTCATAAAATAACAACTTTCAAGCAGACATGTTGGAAACGTTACAAAAGAAATTCTTAGCAGCTGACCGCCTTGAATTCCACGTATATGGGGAACCAAGAGATCAAATTCCGGGAAAGTTGTATGAAGGTCAGTTGTCGTCTGCACTGGATGACTCGTAATCGAAATACCGGCTGTTCAAAAACACTCCTTTCCTTGTTAGTCCACTATTTTTAGGTTCTTATAGACTATTAGGCCTACGTATTGACTTCTACCAGTTATGCCTACAGTTGCCGAAACCCCTTAGAATTCGACAGAGAATGTTACAGAATTCTCATATCCTGCCTCTGCAATTAGGCTTGCATATATCTGCGCGAAATGCGTGTCCTACAGTAATTTTTACCTACCTTCCATTCTGTTTATCCGTCCGCAAATTTCGTCTCAATAACTAATTACACATTTTATTACATTTGTTATTTGGGGCCTATACGAAAATTGTTAGGCGAATTTAGTGAGCCCAAGAGGGCCCACCAAATGTTCCAAACAGTCATTGTTTCTGGATCGGAACAGGCCAGAATGGATAACACAGAGAATCTGAAGAAGGAAACCACAAACATAAAGTCGGAACAACAATCTATATCAGTTTACCATACAAATTTAAAATATGAGGTCAAGTCTCGCGCGTTCTACTTCTTACGATGGTAGAAATCACTGCACAGTGTGCAAGACTCAAGTTATTCTTTTACAATGGTCACTCTGTATCTCCGAACACAGAGAAGCATTTGATACTACAGCAATACGCTCAGAACCCCGATGCGTGTCTCAGTTCTTAGGTTCATGATTTGGGAAGCCGCGCTGATTAAAAATACACTTTAGGCCATATATATTATCAGCACTTAACAATGGGTATCCGTGTTCGATTTGCGATCTGCACGACAATATTTTACTTCATGCATAAGTTGGAATGTTGTTAGATAGCATGGTAGACTAACACCAAACCAGTAGACAAAGGTTCATGTAACATTCCTTATAATAATGTATTGCTAAACAAGATTTCTTTTGCTTATATCCTATGTCTCGTTCTCTTCTTCTTTATCATTTTTTCTTCTTAGACATTAAGTCACTTGCACAGAACAATAAATCTAGAGTAAATATAGCACTACCACTCCCAGCATTCTGTATTCTCGTGGGGTTTCATCTTAACTAAATTCGTGGGTTATTTATGCTGACGGTTCTCAAACTACAGGTCTGCCTGACAGAAGCCGATAAATAAATGCGGCGAAAAGCAGAAGTCGATGTCACAGTGTTCTGGCCAAATAATAGGATTGCTGTTCCGCAAAGAAACCGCACCTGTTCTTGTCTCTGGCATTCCCTATTCATCAGTTCATTACTATTAGGACTGAATTCATCAATAATCAATAAAACTAATACGTAATTCTTGTCTTCTTTCTTTACTTAATCGTGATTAATCGATACGTGTATTCATATAGGCCTATGTAGCCTACGCACTTATATTATAATCCAAGACACTCATTGCGCTTGAATCTTTGAAGACTGATGTTCGTCTAATTGCATATAAAAATTCCGTTCCTACCCCACAGACAGCACAATCCGCGTCCCTTATAAAGACCAACCGGTTAATAATGTTTAAAAAAATAATGTGGTTGGCGGTTAGAGTTAGGTTCGTATGAAACACGTAAGTACATACACTGCCTGGCAAAATGCGAGGTCCTTAATGTCACAGCAGGTGCACATACACGTATTTGCCGCTGAGCTTTAAAAGGCTAATCACAATACCAATGTCCACATCTCTCACCGATTCTCTGAAAGCGTGTGGCAATGACTGATTCATGACACTGGATATTTTCCACACACAACAACTGGGATGTTCGCTGTCCTTAGCTGATTGCATAGTGGTTACTACATAGGCTTAATTACAAAATGTCTGAGCATGATCCCGAATGCTGCAATGCCACTACCTCGAAAATAAAGTAAAACGAATAGTCTTATGTCATTAAGGCGGGACTCAGGCTAACTTCCGAAACGTCATGTATACCAAGTATACCTCAGTCATTGTAAAATGCCTAACATAAGTGCAGTGTATATTCGTCGTTCTTCAGAATTAGACCTACTTATTTGGATTTTTCATTCATATCATATCCTGTGACAGGAGCCACTAACTGGGTAGTTGTGCCCACCAGAGGATCATTAACAAACAACAGAGTTGGCCAACTAGACGAGATTCTTGAGCCGCACATCAGGATTCAACTTAGACAAGAGTTATGCATTAATGGAATAAAATAAAGTAGAATAAAATAAAATATTTTTTCGTTATTTGTTGGCTCCTTATTTCTCTTCGTCCAAATACAATGATAATTGATAGATTATTGAAACTGGAAGATGCTATGGAATGGAAATAAACGTGGGAAAAACTGAGGTAATAAGAACCTCAAGGCAACCAACTCCAATAAAGATTATGATAGATAAAAAGCAACAGGAAAATGTGGAATATTTCAACTATTTGGGTAGCATGATAACAAGTGATGCAATGTGTATATGTGAAATTAAATCCAGAATTGCCATGGCAAAAGCAGCATTCAACAAGACGAAGGCTTTTTTCACCACCAACTGGACTTAAATTTAAGGATGAAACTAGTAAATGCTACATTTGGAGCATAGCTTTGTGTGGTGCTGAAAAGTGGACACTTCGGAAAGTAGATCAGAAATGAAATCTGTGGTCTTCTGGGTTATTACACGGCGTCGTGTCGTAATTATTTACCACACGACGCCGTGTAATAACCCGGAAGACCACAGATTTCATCAACATCGCGGCGGAAGCCTGGAATCTAGATCAGAAATACCTGGAAAGTTTTGAAATGTGGTGCTGGAGGGAAGAATGGAGAAGATCGGTTGGACTGATCGTGTGAGAAATAAAGAAGTATTACAAAGAGTCAAGAAGGAGAGAAATATGCTGCAAACAATAAGAAGGAAGGCTAACTGGATTGGCCACATCTTGCGTAGAAACTGCCTTCTAAACACGTTATTGAAGAAAAGATAGAAGTGACGGGAAGACGAGGAAGAAGAGTAAGAAGCTACTGGATGACCTTGAGGAAAAGGGAGGATACTGGAAATTGAAGGAAGAAGCACTGGATCGCAATCTGTGGAGAACTCGCTTTGGAAGAGTCTATCGTAAGACAGACTACAAAATGAATCAATCAATGAATGAATCAGTCAATCAATGAGACTCATTTCTTTAAAAAATATTTTACAACACCGTTCACATCAGCCTCCTGTGCACATTAGCTATCAGAATATTATTTTTTACATGCAAAATGCTCGAGTGGCACCAGTGCCGCTTTACGGCCTAGGGCACTGACGCATGCATCTCTCTGGTGCTAACCGTGGCCGACAGTAATTTCCCTCGTCAACAAAATCCCCCGACTTAGGAATACTCTCTTATGTATAGCGTCATATTTTTCCTGCTTGAACGATGAGCGCCCGCCCAACGCTCCGCTACCGTTACGTCATACACCGAGTCTCGGGGGGGTTTAACAGTCGGTGAAGGGAGTGAGAATAAGATTCGCTGTGATAACGTTTACAAAGTCTAATAAAAACTCACCAGTCCTACAGCAGATGGACAAAATATTGTCCTTCGGACCGGATGCACTCCGTATACCGAATTTCTTGGTGAAGTTTCAAGTCTAGTACAAATATCGTCCATTTTCTCTTCTGTCAGCACAGTTCGTTTCCTGTCTGGCTTTTTTTGAAATACTACCTGATATGTGTATAAAACAACTTAAGAGGCTATGGCTGGAAACAAATATGGGAATCGTTTCAAAGACTGAGCAACCACGCGTGAACTTCAAGGAAAACAAGAAGAGGAATGGGGTCTATATATTACAAGAATGCACAGCTTTCTGCAAGCATTCATACGAAACCACCATCCTCAAAATAAATTTCAAGTTCCACAAATATGTGAAGAAGACCAAAGAAACTGCTGAGAAGGATATTTGGGCCTAAGAGGGACGAGGTAACAGGGGAGTGGAAAAGACTACATAACGAGGAACTTAATGATCTGTACTCATCACCAACTATTATTCGGGTGATCAAATCAAGAAGAATGAGGTGGTCGGGGCATGTAGCACGTATGGCTGAGGGGAGAGGTGCATACAGGATTTTGGTGGGGAGACCTGAGGGAAGGAGACCACTTGGAAGACCCAGGCGTAGATGGGAGGATAACATTAAAATGGATCTTCAAGAAGTGGGATGGGGGGGCATGGACTGGATTGATATGGCTCAGGATAGGAACAGGTGGCGGGCTCTTGTGAATGCGGTAATGAACCTTCGGGTTCCATAAAACGCGGGGAATTTCTTGACTAGCTGACGACCTGCTAGCTTCTCAAGTAGGACTCTGCTCCATGGAGTTAGTTAGTTTAGTTATACCATGTGGGTTTTTGATAAATCGGTCATCGATGTGATCATTATATTATCACTGTAAACCTCTTGTTCCCGTTCAATATCTTCCTGTCACATGTCAATAGTAAGTCAAAATTCGCTATCGAAACTAGTGTATAATGACAAATAAATGCCCTTTATAATAAAGGGTCGACGTATATATAGGTAGATGGAAAAAGATAAAGTAATTAAATGATAAGATTCAATAAAAGCATTGATTTGTCACTGTAAAGACTTCGTACTTTGACCCACGACACAGTCTCAACCTCAATGCTGGCTGCAAGTGAGTTGTCATCTCTTGATTCTAATCTTCTTTCCCTGACAAATAATGTCCAATATGCCGTAATATAATGAGCAAAGACTTTCTTACAGCGTGGTCATGACGTCACCACTGCACCTTCCTACCCGGCGATATTTCAATAAGTAGCAAAAACCGTCCAGCAGAAGAGTAAAACTCTCCTCTGACAGAGTAGTTAAAGCTACACGTAATACAAATACAAGGCCTGTAGGGGACATGGAGATAACTTGCAACGTACCGCTAGCTTCGGCATTAATAGAGGGGAGTGATCAGCTTTCCGTTGAGGCCTGTTTATCCCCGATGTAAACTAGATAGATAGGAGAATGAACTACAGGACCAGTCTGTCAGAAAAAAAATTCAATATCCCTGCAACCCAAAGTTGCGGCGGAGAGCCTAACACTCCTGCTTCCATCTAGTCTCCGGATTCAAACAGGCTATCCTGACCAAAGTTTTTCACGGTTTTCCTCAGTCCATCGAGGCAAATACCAGGACAGTACCTCGAAGCGGCCACAATTGATTCCTTTCCCACCTCAAATTCACTACTCATTAATCATTCTACCAATCTATGCTGTGCATACTTAGCACTAGGGTCGGCCTAAGGGACGGGCAGCCGGACAGCTGCCGGGGCGCTAACCTATAAGGGGCACTATGACGTCACTGGAATAATCGTAAATATGGTTTCACTCAGGTTTCCACAGGCGAAAGAATTCTCGAAAAATTATAAGCGATTTGGGTATGCGCCAGCCCTGTTCTAGGCTAAAAAAGTTTAAAAAATATATGTTGTAAGGGGCGCCCACATGTCTCGGGTCGGCTCTGTTAGCTACTGACAAGCGTCGTTAAGTAATAAACAATAAGCGCCTAAATCCCTTGTCATTCCACGCATAGCTGTCACTTTATTCAATGATGGTTCGTAATCCACTGAAAAAGCTAAGATGGTCCCAGAACCTTTATGGGCGTTGTCTCAGAGCGCCTACCGGTAACCGAATATCGATCTTGCAGTCCAAAACTCATCACTTTATTAACATAACTAATTCGGAAATTTTAGTAGCGATTTGAGTTATTTCATGGTACTTTTAAACACGTTAAAGCCCCGAAGTATGATGTCTGAGTAAAAACGAACCATAACGAACAGCATCTGATGATGAAACAATTTCCGAGAGCGGAACAAAAGGAATTTCTCACCAGTTCTCTGTAATACGTCTGTGTCCCTCAATTCGTGCGGATACAAAGTCTGTCGCGATGGTGGTGTCAGCTTTTTCTGCAATAGCATGCCTATCATTCTATTTTAAATGATGATTATTGTGATTTCAGATGCCAGCAAGTGGTTTTTATTTATGACTGTTAAGGTAAACACTTCAAAAAGCAGTGGTGAAACGAACGAAAAGTAAAAAAAAAATATAATATCTATATGCTTAAAGTGCTTCGTCAGTCTGTAAGATAAAACTGGCAACAATTTACTGGTACATTCTGCTACATAATTGCCACCAGTATAGATGCCGACTGCATAAAATTGGTCAGGGAAGGAGCTTAAGTTGCCCACTGTTGTTATATTTGAAATTTTCATTCACAATTTTTTTATTATTACAAAATTTCACATGCTTACCTCCAATCAGCTATAGCTACTGACATCAAAGTGATAGCAAAAAAAAAAAAAAAAAATGTGGTAAATTAATACTCTTAGTCTTAGGTTATACGAATATGTAGGACTCTGTAATTTATGTTAATGAATTAGTAGCTTTGTGAAATGCCCGACGATGACAGAACTTGTCGAAATGAGTTGAGCGGATACACATTTTACTGTGCGGATGACGGTTGTTTCAATAGTTCAAGAACAGAGCAGATAAGATTCCCTAAATTAAAAAAGTAATGTTTATTGAACCTCTACTTACTCCTACAGAGCAAGTTGGCCCAGACGGTAAGCTTTTCGCTAGTGTTTGGTACGTGCCCGGTTCGAATTTCGACCGGGACACCAATTATCGTGACGAAAAGTTTTCTCGCTCGCTGCAGGCCCTCCATGTAAATGCCACAATACTGCCTTGAACAAGGTCACGGAAGTTTCCTTCCACATCCTTTCCAATTCATTACTTGATATCATCCAATCATTCGGCGCTACGTAACCAAGCAAGTTACTGAAAGTGTCGCTAAATAAACTACAAATTAACGAACAATACTTCTGCTCTACCCTACGTACTGTGGGGAGGGATGGTACGTGACGTGACCGGAAATGCGAAGCCAGACTGCCACAATACTCGTGCTTTATCCCCTTCACTGGCACAGAATAGACTAAATACGTTGCAAGGAAAATTGTATTTCCTTTATTTAAAACGTCTGATTCAATGGCTTCCGGTATTCTCACGGCCGGCTGTCACCCCTCGGGACCCACCGGAGCGTGCCGTTGTTTGCTCAGCAGAGGCGACCGTTGTGTTCAGGAAATTGGGCCGAATATTCAGTTAACTGTCTCCACATTTCGGTGACCGAAGGAGTTTGAACTACAGCTGTGTCCATAAGAACTGAAGTCACACAAGAATCCGATTTCCATCCCAATATCAACCCTTTAAATAAGAAAATTATCCCGAAATGTATTTCAAGATTCAGTTATATCCCCTCAGTAAACACACTCCGTCTCTGTCACACAACCCAGTCGGTTAATGCCGTATAGGGAAATAATCGCAGCTTGTTTTGACATCCACAGAATCACAGAAATACACTCTGTGGGCAGAATGTAGGCCTATAATGTATAATGTAAGATGGTGGTACATAAAATAACCACTGGACATTAAAGGCTAATAATAATGAACGGGACATGACGATGATGATAACAACAACAACAGCAGCACTCACAAAAGCAACAACAACAACAATAATAATAATAATAATAATAATAATAATAATAATAATACATTTCACTTATCACTTAACACATAAAACTACCAAAAAATAATTAAATAAAAATACAAATATAACAAATAATAAAAGCAAATTAGCTAGGATCATGCAAAGGAAAGACACTCTAGAGAAGCCCACCTTTGTTTTCAAAACCTAAAAGACTGACAAATACTAGCTAGCAGGTTTGACAGACCTAAAGGCCTGGACAGTATATTACTGATTGCCGTGAAAACATGGAAAACCTCTAATTAATAAAACAAGTAGGCGAATAATAATAATAATAATAATAATAACAATAATAAATATTATTATTATCATTATCATTATAAGTACAAAAAATTATCATGGAAAATAACATTACATGTAACATACTGTAACCACAGAACAGCTGTAATATTTTAGGCCCTATACCCTAGAAACATCGTTTGTTACAGGTATATAATTCTAAATACCCTGTGTAAAGGTAATAACTAGGGTTCGGATGTTTATGACATGTCATATTTTTATTCAGGCTTCTATTTTCATTCTAAACTGAAATTGAACACTAATTGGGTTATTCTAATCACAATCAGACTGTATTTAGTTTGCATATAAATGCATATTTAGGTCATTTTATGTTTTTGGTCATATTTGTAGTTAAGATGCATATTTTGATTGTATTTTGAGGACAAAATTCGTATTTTGGTTATATTTTGGGGATAAAATTCTTATGCGTCATGTTTTAAAATTATGTTTTGAGATGACTGTACTTCCAAGAAAGAGTCACTGTTATTTTGACATAGCTGTAATTGGTATGTATACAAGGAGACAATGAAGTAGCGGCATGTTTCAACCCTTGGTGGCTACATTAAATGCAGGTAGCCCCCAACCCTTCTAAGGATAATATTATGGAAGTAGGAATGCAGTTGCCCTAATCCTATACCCTTTCTTACTTGTAACTACATTTCTCAGGCATTTACAAGGAATCCTTCAGTTAGTTAAGATGCCGAAAGTGAGAGTTTTCTGAAAGTGCAAAGTTAAGAGGTTTCGTTAAAGATTTTGGCGAGGAATGTTTTAGTTCTGATGGAAGAATTCTGTTCTGTAAACTTTGTAAAGTTAAAGTTACAGCTGGTAAGCGATTTAATGTGCAACAATATTGTGATACGGCAAAACATAAAACTAGTTTCAGCAGACAAACCAGTCATCAAAGCAGGCAACGACTTCTGTTCCATAACACTGCAACACCTTCACTATCAAACAAAACATCGAAATTTTCAAAGGACCTGTGTGAAATGATGGTGTCTGCCAACATACCACTAAACAAAGTGAACAATGAGCAGCAGTTCAAAACGTTCTTGGAGAAATACACGACTCATTTAATTCCAGACGAATCAACACTACGAAAAAACTATGTACCTGCCTGTTATGAAAATGTTCTAAAAAGAATTAGATGTACTGTGGGCGACAATAAGGTTTGGGTTTCGACTGATGAAACAACGGATGTCTGCGGCAGATATGTAGCGAATGTCGTTATTGGCACGCTCTTTGCTGACCGTCCTGGTGACATATTCCTTCTTGATTCCGAAGTTCTTGATACAGTAAACCACTCCTCTATCGCTGTACTTTTCGATAACGCCATGAAACTCTTGTGGAAAGGTGACGTTAAGCGAGACAATATCCTCCTTTTTGTAACGGACGCTGCACCGTATATGGTAAAAGCTGCCAAGGGCCTCAAAATGCTTTATCCAAAAATGGTCCATTTTTCATGTCTGGCTCATGCCCTGCATAGAGTTGCCGGAGAAATTAGACGTAGTTATACTGAAGTCGACAAGTTGATCTCGAACGTTACGAAAATGTTCATTAAAGCTCCATTGAGGGTGCGCAAATTCAAACAACTCGCACCTTCATTGCCTCTTCCTCCTCAGACGGTACTCACTCGATGGGGTACCTGGCTCGATGCTGCTGAGTACTACTGCGAAAACTACGAAATTATTGAAGAAATTGTTAATATTTTGACAGCAGTGACGCATTTTCTATCACAATTGTTAAAGAACTATTTTCCAGTAGTTTGTCAGGAAGTCTGGCTTATATAAAATCTAACTATGGAGGCATAGCAACTACAATTTCTTGCCTAGAGGCAGTTGGTACAGATCTACATGAAAGTTTGGAGATGATCACGGGAGTAAGGTGCGATATAGGGCGAGCAAGAGGCAAAATAGGTGATGCTGTGAAATCAAAACTTAATACAGTGCTGCGTCGAAACGATGGTTATGCGACAATGTGCAAAATAAGCGACATTCTAAGCGGAAATGAAGCTACACTGGGAGTAGATGAACCAGCGTTAAACAGCAATGATTTAATCCTCTTCAAATATGCTCCGGTGACGTCGTGCGATGTCGAAAGGAGCTTCTCAATTTACAAGACCATATTGAGCGACAATCGAAGAATATTTTCATTGGAAGCCTTGAAAATGCACATCGTTGTATATTGTAATGCTGCCAAGAAAGCAGAATGAAGAAAGGTACGTAATATTTTGAAATTTGTTTATTTATTTGTAATTAATGAATTTGATATCCATGAAAGGCTCTTCTTTTAAATTTATCTTCTTTTTATAGAAACACGTATTCTCAACATCTGATGCTGATCCAAAACGAGGCATTTACAACTTAAAGCGACTGAGGCTTTTGATTAAAATTGCTAGGAAATCAAGTAATGTAATAGTTGTACATGCATATGGAAATAAAGAACATGATTGAAATACACAACAATTTTTAATTTTAGCAAATAGTTTTTCATAAATAATTAGGTCATATTTTGCCTTTCTTAGGTCATATTTAGCTATTTTTGGGGCATATTTGCATGCATATTTCTCGGTTTTTTAGGTCATGAACATCCGAACCCTAGTAATAACAAATAAATAATAACAATAATGCATTAATTAAAATCCTTATTTAATAATAACAATAATAATACCATATAAACACAGTGCGACAATGACGCCACAGTCAGCACAAAAAGGAGAAACCAGATGTTTACCTACACTTAAAAGCAAGAAACAAGAAAAATTACATTTAAGTAAGAATAAGCTACGAACTGCGAAAGTACTACGATACGTTGTTGCATTACCTAAACACATACCAAATCATAATTTTTATCATTTCGACACGGTGAGATACCGAGATCCCTGCACAGTAAATACATACATAACGGAAATTCAGTATCTCAAACCACACCACTTTGAAAATATCACGCGACGCATTGTACGCGCAGTGTATGATTCATGCACTTGACATGACATCCGGGCGTCTTAGCAGTCGCCACGATGTCAGGTTTGCTAAACACAGGACGCTGTTTCACTCTGATTCTTGGTCTATACTTTGCATTCCTGCTTCATTTAACGACGCTGCCAATAACTGAAGGTTATAGGCTCGGTACATTACAGCAGTGCTTCCATTCCTTCTCGCCTATCGACTATCACGAACGAAACATTTAAGCTTAGTAACGCACTCTATCTGCGAGATATCAGGCAACGCCGCGGTGTACATACGGTCTTCGCTCATCTGGGTTGTGACGCTGCGTATGTTAGTTGTTTACTGACCTTTCGGGACAGTCTATCGGTCCTACTTCAAGGGTCGAGCAGTCCCTTGAAGATGGAAACGATAGACTGTCCCGAAACGTCAGTAAACAACTACCGACATACGCTGCGTCATAACCCAAAGGAGCTAAGGCCTCATCATAGCCTTTACACTATTCTACGTAATCTGCAGCAATGCAAAGGAATGAAGTACGAACATATTGTGTCATTCGAAAGACAATTTCTGAGTTCAAATAATTCAGGTGGTCCTTGTGTTAAAACTGCAATGTATGCGTAAATAACAATCACACAAAGATCACAATACTGAGCCTGCTACCCAGGCTTAGTACTTGCTTCTAATTGGCGGTAAAATCTCTTACGAAGTACACACAAATAAGTATACAAGACTCCTTTGCTCGCTGCTGCTCCCAGTCAGTGAAATTTCGGGTTAGTAGATGTGGGTTTGGCCGAACCCGGTGGCCGCGCGGTTTAAGGCGTGCGTCTGCGGCCACTCGCTTGCTGGAATTGGTGTTTGAACCCCGCCGGGGGCACGGATATCTGTATCTTGTGAATGTTGTGTGTCAGGTATAGGTCTCTGCGACGGGCCGATCCCTCGTCCAGAGGATTCCTAACGAGTGTGTGTGTGTGTCATTGAGTGTGATCAGGTGAAACAATAACCCTCTACACCGACAATGAGTAGGTAGAAGTCAGGCTAAGAAAGAAGAAAGAAAGATGTGGGTTTGGCTCTTTGCAAAGTATTTACTGATTGTGTGCTTGCCGTTTCCCCTTCCACCCTCTAAATATCCTATTGCAATCAGATGTTGGAAGTGAGGACGTACGAGTCGCGTCCCGCGGTAAAGAAAAGCGTATCAGTTGGGTCCCCAGGTGTCTGCTTCATGTGTGTCATACAGAGACACGACCAAACCTCCCGAACAGACCGGGAAGCGAAACCGCAGAGCAGCGAGGGACACCACACACGCTCACACACACACACACACAGACACCACCCAACGTCTAAGCTTTCCACGTTTTCGTCGACCACTTATACCTGAATTGCATGGCATTTCGTAATCTGTTTCATGTTTTGGCCATAACTTTAATGTGTAAATTGACATCTTGCTCCAACCATTTTGCGTTCTTTGATACACAATACTGTTAGTTTCTTCTTGCATCAATCCCTCTTTTCAAATGTCCACTACAACACGAGTTATATTCTGAGAGTTTCCCTTAATGCGCTCGGAGAAATTCCTTCAGGCCCAAAATGAGCTGTAAAATAATAATTATAAGTATATTAACAAAGTGTATATTTATAAACATAATATACATACTGTGTAAGCTGGTTAGTCATCCACACTCTACTAACGTTTTATTAATATCGAAGGTGGGCACTCAAAATAGTAGATTACATGTCAAACAGCATCATCAAATTCTCTAAGTACATGACACTATGCAGTCGTTAATAACTTGCAGAGTAGCATGTTTTAGCAGTTAATGTTTTGTATAAAAATAATAAAGTTTGAAGCTATACAATAATGCAACAAACGGAGCTGGATCGGCTCAGATCAATTTTACAGCTCTATGTAAATAATGGACTTCAAATTTTATGCAACAAAAAATCAGCGTAATATAAATTGATATATAAATTATTTATTTCTCTTGAAATACTACGTTTTAATTAGTTCACGCATTACTTAACTTTATTGCTCTACACCGTAATCAATTCACTTAATAAATTAAACTGTCACTGTAAAAATAATTAATTAAACCACTACCAGATTTTGCGTACAAAGTACCTTTCCAAAACGCTGCTACGCTCTGTTTGTGACATCTGCGCTCTTCTAGGATATTGCGCAGCGTCCAGTGGTAATCCTTTACCGACGTTTCGGGACAATGTATTGGTCCCATCTTCAAGGGTCAAGAAGTCTTATTTCTTGACGGCGGAACCCTGAAATCACGCTCTATTTGCCTGTACCGAAAACAAATCCACCCCAAATGTCATAAAACGTATATTTTCATTACCCTGAGAACTTCCTGTTGCCCTTCAAGTAGATTTTTAAGAATTTGTGGAAGTCGAAGAATTTTAATTTTGGCCAGGTCTTGCTTAATTTGACCCACTGTACAGCGTCGCAGACGGACTTCGAACCAAGGCACCCTGGACCCGATTCGACACTAGAGCCGTTCGGATTTTCCTCAGCAGCCTGTTAAACAACTGTTATACCTGAAAACTGACCGCGGGACGCAACTAATACCCTGACCCTCAGCAGCCTGGGACGTAACTGATACACAGCCCTTATCTGAAAAGTGACCGCGGGACGCACCTAGCAAAACCCCGGTTGGAAGTAGCGAGCGGGTTAAGTGTTTACGACTTCGTAGCATTCCCTCAGCAGGGACCACAGTAAGATCCTCTCTTCCTGTGGCCTGACGCGCTGTTTGACGTGTTTAAACACGTTACAATATTCTGTCGCTGGTCGCCATTAGACGACAGAGAATAAGCTGTATTTACGAGTATATTCGAACTATAAAAGAGTACTTTCGTACTATGGCATGTTCCTCACAAATGTTACTCTTTTCATTTAAATACATTTAAAACAATTTTAATACCGTCATTAACGTTCTTAACCCGACGAGCCTCCGCATACCACCGTTGAAAAGCATTGCACTAGCGGCTTGGTACAATAGGGGCTCGGTTCGATAGAGGCTTGGTACAATTGACGCTCGGTACACAAGGAGCTCGATAGGTTAGAGCAACGGTCTCAAACACACGGCAAGCGAGTAGAATGTGGCCCGCAAAATTCATTTTACATACATGGCTGTCTCACTGATCTTACTCCAATTACAGAATGTGGCCCGGCCCGGTGTGGAAGAATTTCGTTTAAACTACTTTTTTGTCATGAGCCTTAAGGCGCGGAAACCTTTGCTATCCCTGGTTGGAAGGAAGGAACGTGCATCACGAAAGAAACGAATGCAATAAAATTTTGAAATTCTATAATGATATGTTTTGACTTTTTATGAAATATTCTTAATGGTGTCTTGAATTAAAAAAAAAAACCTTCTTATTGCTTCAAATGGCGTGCGGTCCGCCGTAATTTCAAAATTATCCGTTTGGCCCGCGGTGGCGCAGTTGGTTGAGGCACTGCGCTACAAGCCGGAAGGTCGCGGGTTCGACTCCCAATGGGGTTATTGGATTTTCCGTTCCCTGGGGTCGACTCAGCCTCTAACATAAAATAATACCAGGAGTATCTTCTGGGGGGTAAAAGCGACCGGTGCGTAGGGCTGACAACCTTACCACCTTCATGTGCCGAATGTCTAGAAATTCTGGAAGTCTCAGCTTCCTAGAGCTCTCAGGGCCTGTCCAGGCCTGAATAGGGATTGCTTTTTACGGCCTGTTGTTTGAGTTTGAGATGCCTGCATTAGAGACTGCAGGAAACTCTCCGAGATCGGTTATCCTTAATGTACTAACCACAAAGATTTGAGTCCTGACGAACAGGTGCAGATATAATGGGAATGCCTTTATATATGCAGTTCTATTTTATCGCCAATTACTACGTATGTTATTGCGTTATACTGCCCTACGTTACACAGATAAAACTCTGGTATTTGAATACATTTAAAACTGTCACTTAATGTCAGAATTTACACAGAAGTAGAAATTGAATTTTTAAGCCCACCTTACTTCTCTCTCTAGTTCCGATGACGTAGAAACGTTAGGTTTCATAATACGCCCTCCGAAACGTCTTTTTGCGCAAGGCCAAAATGCACGCTTGACCATCTCTTGCCTGACAAATGGTACCGTCCCAGGAAATTCATTTAGACCTACAGGAATGAAGATTACTCGATCGTCAGGAATTTTTGTTGTGTCGCCATAGTGTCCTAACTAGGACACTGGAAACACAATGTGTGTTTGTATATGCCATTAATTGAAGAACGTGCATCAGAAACACTCCCATAAATTAAGGTGAAAATTTCCGTGAGTTGTAGACATTTTCGGACGAGGAGACAAGATACAGTATATGCAGCACGGCGAAGCAATTTTCTTCCGCGAATTCATTCGATTATATTTTTTCTGCTATATGTTGATCCCCCCCCCAACTGGAAGATTGAAGATGAGATGTGTGAATGGCACTACTATGGAGCTTAGAGAAATGAGTTGTGAGGAGAGGAGACAGGCTTTTACCAATAAGGTTTACTCAAATACGAGTATCTCTGCTCATCCACAACTTAAATTAACAGGAGAAAAGATTACGCAGAATGTATGTACCAGTTTCACAAATAAATAATTTTTCATCCGATTCACACCCTTTTCAGACACTGACATCTAAACAATACCTTCAAACAAAAACTTGCTCTTTCGCTCATGGGCTCCTTTACACGTTCAATTCGACTAAACCAACAAGAGGTAAGTCGTTCCATAAATTCTCAATCTCCGTAAATCTGGCGGCAAAACATATTTTACCACATCAGAAGGACTTCTCAAGTATTAGAGCAATAAGCATTAAATATTGTGACTGAATGTGTTTTGATGTAATCACTGGGCATTCAGTCGCACCTTCTTTGTGCCATATTGTCTTAGATCATCTATAGCCCCCTTTAACGCAAGCTTGCGAAAGCGCTTAAAAATGCGTGAAGCAGTACCTCCGTTACACCTTATGTCTGCACTGTGTGGTGGATAATTAAGCACATGGTTCAAAGAACTATCGTCGTTATAGATAAATGTTATAAGCCGAAAATTAAAATGATCTCTGAACATCTAAATTTTGCCCACTTACTTTTACAGAGTTCCTTGATTTTGTTTTCAAGTACGTAACTGAAAATTTGAAGATTACCCTACAGACGGGAATGTTCACTCTTTGCAGGAATTCTTGTGTGATGTGTACATAAGCAATGTGCAAGGAACCCGAAGAACACCCTTAAGTTAGTACGTAAGGCTGAATTCGAATCCATCGGTTCACAGAATGTCAGGTGATGATATTTGGAATGGCATTTAACTGAAAGGCCGATACCAGTGGCCGCGCGGTCTAAGGCGTGGGTCTTCGGCCGCTCGCTTACTAGGATCGTGGGTTCGAATCCCACGGGGGCATGGATGTCTGTCTCTTGTGAGTGTTGTGTGTTGTCAGGTAAGGTCTCTGCGACGAGCTGGTCCCTCGTCCAGAGGAGTCCTACCGACTGTGGTGTGTCTCAATGTGTGTGATCATGAAACCTCGACGAAACGAGGAGGCCCAGGCCCATATAGGGCTGTCGAGCCATAGAAGAAGAATAAGAAGAAGAAATAAAATTAGAAAATAATAACTGAAAGCGAACCAGAACCTGGACTTAAATTTCCTACTCAATACAGCGTTTTCCCATAAATCGTTGTCATAATGATATAACCAGTACAGTCATATCTTGCGCATATACAGCAAGATGCTTTGTTTGTACGACACACAGCAAAGCAAATACTTTACCTTCTAAAGGCCTTGTTGTAATCCCTTCCCCAAGGTCATTTTAAGCAGTATTACTCTCGTCATTGCGAAAAGATGTACGTCCTAAACCTCTTGAAAATAAAGTTTGTAAAGTGTACATAAAAATTACAGACCTGCTGACAGCACGTAAATAATACGCTCTAGTAGGAAAATCCCCCAGTTTCATAACTACAGATTTTACACCAGCTGAAATTAATGGAAATCACTGTGCTAGTTGAAAGTAGCCTGAATTGTTGTGCTAATTAAAATTCACGGGATTAGTTACCAGTTAAAATTAAAGAAGATTATTCTTCCAGCTTAAAATTAATATGAATCGTTGTGACAGTCAAAATTGAAGCAAACAGCCATAATTAAATTAACGGGAGTTGTTGTGCCAATTAACAATGACGGGAATGGCCGTCACAGTTACAATCAAGAGGAATCGCTGCACTAGTTAAAACTAGTGGAAAATTTTGTGCTAGTTAATTGTCGTATTAATTTCACTGCTACTATAACAGCAAACACATTGCGTGATTTCAGGCTTCCGCCGCGATGTAGATGAGATCTGCGTTTCTTCTGGGATATTACGCAGCGTTGAGTGGTAGTTTTGTACCGACGTTACGGGACAACCCATCGGTCCCATCTTCAAGGGTCAAGAAGGACTTCTTAACCCTTGAAGATGGGACAAACGCCGATACAGAACTACCACTCAACGCTGCGTAATATCCCAGAAGAGCGCAGATCTCAACAATCACTTTCATAGACCTTACACCAAAAATTTAGATCTTTGAATGAAATAAGAAATCAACAGAGCAGTTTCGGCATAAAGACTTCACTTCACTTCACTTCACTTCACTTAGCCGAACCTCTTGTACCGGTAGGTGTAGAGGGTTTAAAAAGAGCTTTCCATCTCTCACAGTCTCGAGCAATAGCTGTTACTCCCTTCCATTCAATTCCTCTTTCCTTCAAAATCCTCTGTGTCCCTTCTTCCCAAGACTGTCGATGTCGTCCTTTGGGTCTCTTCCGCTGTGTTCTAGCTTGCCAGGCCATTTTGGGGTATCTCTCATCCTCCATTCTTATAACACGCCCAAACCATCTCAACTGTGTTAATTCTATCATTTCTTTGAGGGGAATTATTCCTACTCCCATTCTTGTTGCTTGATTTCTGATTCTGTCTCTTTTAGTCTTCCCCCTCCATTTTCCTAAGGACCTCATTTTAGTGGCTTGCAATTGACTATTGTCTTTGGAGGGCAAAGACCACTATTCGCACCCATAAGTTATTATTGGGATGTCATAAAGGCGATTTAAAAAGTTACACTCTTTACTTTGAAATACGATTATTGTAACACACAGATTTTCGAAGTGACTAATGTAGACAGCAGAAATATAACTGTTGACTTTTGAAGAATTCCTAAATATACAATTACCTTAATTATGTGTCAAATCATTACCACTCCTGCTGTTATTATTATAGCTGAACTTATAAATACACCATTACTAAGTATGACGAATTATTCAAGAAGCCCGGCTTACAGCAGCGGAGAGGCAGAAGTGCTTATAGTTTAGCATGCGAGGCTCCACACAAATTAAGCCCCCGATTTTAACTGGCTGTTGAAAGCAACGTACCTGTACTGGTGTTAGGATGTTTGAACCTTGCGAGGAATGTGGCGAGGTGAACGTTACCGTGCGAACATTCCTCGTCTGTTTGTTGTAAGTAAATAAGAATGCCAAACACGGGTACAGCGCATGGCTTTTTGAACTACTGTACTACATACATTGGCAAATTACATGTTCTTCATATTTTAATAGCACGACTGCCTGTGATAAAGACTTGGGAGAGCTCATTCATTAAAGAGGCTCGTTATGAAATGGATGGCCAGGCTTCGATTTCTGGCAAGAAGTACGAATTTCTTCTTCATCACATGAAAAGTGAATCCGAAGACACCTTCTTACTAAATGGATAAAAGGAGCTCCTGCGTACCGTAAAACGATCAGAGCGTCAGGCTGACCAATCCCCAATTAGTTCTGAGGTTAATAAGGCGTGGAGGTTTATTTTCACCTGATGAAAGCAAAATAATATTTCAAGGCTGAACGGCTGATATAGCACCTTTCTTCAAGCTGGAAGGTCGAGGTCACACCTAAAACGGACGTGAAAAAAACTTCTTATCTCAGTCCTAAGTAGGCAAATGTTGGGCCCGCTCAGCTTCCTATGCAAGACAAAAAAAGTTTTATTTATCGCGAGAAAGAAGTGACCCAAAGGGCGAAAACTTTCACTTCGCCCACTAACGAGAATCGAACTATTGCTTAGTCAAGATGACGATGGTTTAGCCCATACCTAGGTCGCTGACTCAGGTACAGGACAATACACAACACAGGAACCCGATCCGTTTTGGATTGATTTATGTGTTAAGGTCATCATAAAATGCCACAACACTGAGGTTTCCACCATCAACAATATAACTATAGTTTCTTAAAAAATCATAATTATCTTGTATAGAGTATTTTAATCCTGCTTTAACTGTCATCATCATTCTGTAGTCTGTCTTCCGACAGGTCCGTAGCCTCTTCCAAAGCGAGTTCTCACAGGGTGCGATCTAGTGCTTCCTCTTTCAATTTTCAGTATCTTCTCTTTTCCTTAAGGCCATCCAGTAGCTGCCTTCGCCTTCTTCCTCGTCTTCCCGTCACTTCAGTCCTTCCCTCTAACTTTCCTTTAATCACGCGTTTTAGAAGGCAGTTTCTACGCAAAGATGTGACCAATCCACTTGGCCTTTCTTCTTTTTATTATATGCAGGATATTCCTCTCCTCCTTGACTCTGTGTAATACTTCTTCATTTCTCACACGATCGGTCCAACTGATCTTCTCCATTCTTCTCCAGTACCACATTTCAAAACTTTCTAGATACTTCTGATCTACTTTCCGAAGTGTCCACGTTTCGGCACCATACAAAGCTATGCTCCAGAGGGTAGCACTTTACTAGTTTCTTCCTTAAATTTAAGTCCAGTTTGCTGGTGAAAAGAGTCTTCTTCTTGTTAAATGCTGCTTTTGTCATGGCAATTCTAGATTTAATTTCACGTTGTACACCTTGCATCATTTGTTATCATGCTACCCAAATAATTGAAATATTCCACATTCTCCAATTGTTTTTGATCTATCAGAAATTTTATGGGGTTGGTTGCGTTGAGATTCTCATTACCCTAGCTTTTTCCACATTCATTTCCATTCCATAGCGTCTTCCAATTTCAATTGGTCTATCAATCATGCCCTGTAGCACCGTTTCTTCCTTAGCCAGCAGCACAAGGTCATCTGCATATTTCACAGTGCGAATTACTTGTCCTCCTATTTTGAAGTCTCCAAACCCTTCAAGAGTTTCTTGGTAAGGTACTCGCTGTATAAGTTGAAAAGAATCGGTGACAAACAGCAACCTTGTCTAACTCCTCTTCCAGTCTGCACACTTCTCATCTCCCCTTGGTCCAGTCGTACTTTAACACTCTGTTCCATGTACAATTTGTTGATCAACTGATTAACTGCATGTATGTATTTTAAAATAGAGGCTGTACCTTTTATGCAATAGAGATATTAAGAAATGTAGCCTACATCAAATTGTAGATCCGTACAAATAGTGACTCGTCAATGACGGTTGGTTTGAGATTTGGCAACTGTACTCCCTGAGGATGGTGCACTAGCACCGAAATATGTCGGGGCTTTATGTATAGCACTTATATGTGAATATTAAAGTGCATTTGGTTGGTGTAATAAATTACTACGTTGATCAAAATAATGCCCAGAGTAAACAATTTCAATAGCAACGTGCATACGTGTTTGTAACTTTGTGCTTGTTTTCATATGGCAATATTACTGTAGCCCAGTGCATTTAACAAGAAGTTTATTAAATTTAATTTTCTCTTATACAAAACACATATGTGCTTACGTTGCCAGAATAGCTTTTTCACATTCCTATACACACATTTCATGGTCTGACTATGGGAGACAGATGCCGAAACATGGTACCATTTGAACTTGATTTTAATTCGCCTATATTGAAATTTCCGTTGAAGGTGACGCAAGTGAATAAATACTACTATACACAATGGTGTGCTACAGTTAAAGAAATTGACATACACATAAATTTAAAATGGAATAAGAATAAAATGAATTACTTAATATTATAATATACTCATTACACAGTGTGTTAATCAGACGATGGAAATCAGTAAAACGGTAATATTTAAATGTTAGAGTCGAAATTCATAATTCGAAAAGGTTAAAAGAAAAGAAGTATTGTAGAAATAAGGCTAACAGGTAATAAAATTTATTGTTCGTTTCAATCTCGTCACTGTAGCTGCACACTGCTAGCAACACGGCCGGGTTTGGTGTGTGACAGGCACTTTCCACCACCATGTCATGATCGGGCTTACGGTTCACCTAGTCTCTTATGCAATGGACACCAGTGGTTTTTCCTCATCGATAAACCTGCAAAGCATTCAGCTGACCGCTCACTTGCATCTACCACGTAGTGCCTAAGTTTAGAATGCGTGGATCTTTACATCCACCCCCCTTATAAGCCATCATGGCTAAGGGGAAACCATAGCCCGTCCGGAAGAATTTCATAGGAACACAGTGACATTCCACGGGGCATCTGGAGGGAACCGAGCCTCTTTCTCACACAGACATGTGACTCGTGTCCTGTTCCCGTGGCACTGTGGCCTTTGTGATGCAATTACAGTACGTGTCATAAAACTAGAAACTGGTAGGAAATACATAAAAACTCCTGGCACGGAAATTGTACCAAAAAGTTTAATGACCCTCTGAATGGATATTTGAGATGAGTTTAAGAACCTCGCTGTCCAACATTAGCATTATCAACTTAATATTTCAAGTAAGTTCGGTTACATAAAATTAGACCGTATAAAGGGCAGCTTCCACACTACGATGACATAATACCCTGAGAGGATAATTGAAATGACCCCGAAATGTGCAACTACTTCGCGAAACTTCTTGTGTTGGGGTTTCAAGCCCAGGTCCCAGGAGATCTTTCCTGTGTACATCCACGTCTTTTCACACTAACCCCGCCCCGTTTCGTGTACGTGAATGGCATAGGTGACATAAACCGACGATCGCAGTCTCCTTAAGCCGGAAGGCAACCTTATTACACGAAGAGGAGTACAGGAACCATAGAGTAAGGCCTAATTACACAAACCACTACGGAGAATATAAAGATAGAAAATTACAGTAGGATTGAGAAAATCTATCAGTGACGTCAATCCGAACCACCCTGTAATGATGAGATGCTATTCCCGTCAGTACGTAGTTGCCAGACATAGGGCAACACCATCACAAAAAAAAAAACAGAAACAATCGTAAAGTTTAAGTTCAAGTTCAAGAATAATTTAATGAGATTTTTAAAACGACAATCCTTAAAAAGCTCACTCGTTTACTTTTTAATTACAGGATTTTTTTCCAAAAAGAAATTATAATTATAGCACAAAAATGGAAACATATACAACGCGGAAAATCTTCGCCTACAGACGTAAATCTAAAAAAGTAGACACCGACACTAGTAATGAAGAACGTAAGCAATTCAAAAACAAAAATGTGTATAGAAGTCAGGCACATAACTTTTCTAAATATTAAAAAAATATATATTTATTGCAGGCATAACAACCATCTATTGATTTTAAGAGAACTTACGATTGCCGACAAGTACGTCACGAAACAAAGTACCCGAGTTAAAATAAGGATTTTAACAACTTTTAGACACAACAGGGGGGCATGCAATAAAGAAATCACACACGAGAAATATAAAAATGTTTGTATTTTAATGCTACATATAGATTATTATGGCTTGCACATTTTGTGAGATCTCACAAATTTAAAATATACATGGGTTATCCAGAAAGTAAAGATACAAACGCAATAACATTTTTAAAAAATATTTATTAACAAAATCGAGTGAAAAACTCTTAACACATACCTTTAGCTATTTTTCAACATAATCACCACCTTTGTCACGGCATTTGTTTAGCCTGGGTACGAGGTTTTGTATTCCGATGTCATAGAGCTCCGCCGCCAGTGCACGCAACCATGCAGTGACTTCGTTTTTCACCTCTTTTTTTTTTGTTTTTCACGAAAGGGGGTTCTTCTGGTTGATTTTATGCCTCACGGGACCACCATAAACTCTGCGGCATATTGTGAAACACTGAAAAGGCTTAGACGTGCAATTCAGAACAGAAGACGAGGGATGCTGACATTGCTCTAGCGGTGTGCGGCCTTGCGTTGTCGTGCAGTAAGGCGACGCCGCGTGTCAGCATCCCTCGTCTTCTGTTCTGAATTGCACGTCTAAGCCTTTTCAGTGTTTCACAATATGCCGCAGAGTTTATGGTGGTCCCGTGAGGCATAAAATCAACCAGAAGAACCCCATTTCGTGAAAAAAAAAGAAAAAGAGAGGTGAAAAACGAAGTCACTGCATGGTTGCGTGCACTGGCGGCGGAGCTCTATGACAACGGAATACAAAACCTCGTACCCAGGCTAAACAAATGCCGTGACAAAGGTGGTGATTATGTTGAAAAATAGCTAAAGGTATGCGTTAAGAGTTTTTTCACTCAATTTCGTTCATAACTATTTAAAAAAATTATTGCGTTTGTATCTTTACTTTCTGGATAACCCACGTACATATATATATGCATATATATATATGCATATATATATATACATGCATTTTATTTTGAGTTTCAAAGTCATGTATTTACATGCCTGAGGAATGGTCAGCACGACCGAAACATGTAGCGTATATTGACGAAACTAATAAAACTTTGTTGTGGTTGACGGCAGTCCGTATGTCAAGTTTGATGAGAAAATTGCATTCTGAAAAGATTCATAATCTGAACGCTCAACCAAATATCAACAGTCTGACGAAATTAAGGAGGAGAGGATGGAAGGAATACGCAACATGCATGGGCAGACAGGAAAAACTGATGGTAAGAGATCACTTGCAAATCTGGAAGTAAAATAAATATAACATTAAAACAGCGCAGGAAATGTAGGTACTAGTATAACGTAATATTTAGGCGCTTTCGGATCTATGCATCCAGGCTCTTCTCAGAGGGTCTTAACATTTAATCCACTGGGATCATACATTCTGTTTTCACAGTTTGTTCATATATTATAGAAAGTTATTACTATCATTACGGTATGTTGCTGTATTTCTGTGAAATACATATACTTTTACGTTGATTTGGTTTTTAATTTATCGGTCATACACAACGTCAACTTTCAGTCCGACGACATGTTTTGTAATTTGTGACTTATGTACAATATTTCGTACGCAATTTACAGGTACATTCATAATACATCCATATACCAAATTATATTTTCCTAGAAACAAACAATAAATATTAAATATTATAATGCGTGTTTTTAATTTCCTTAATTATGCTTCATGTAAATGGCGAGAAAAAACAATAACTGGACATAAACGTGACGTCGACACATGAAGTCCACGTCGATAATAAATACGTCACACCATAACATATTTCAGACTATTGAATGTGGCGCCATATTATTACGTAACTGTAATCAAGTACAAGCAATAAGTATTAAAGAATATGACTGTATTTTTTCCGTGATTATCCGTCATTAAAAGGGCATCTTTACCTCAAATATTCATCCGGTCGATAGCAGTAAGTACTAAATGCCATTACTGCATGTATTTTGTCTTAATTTCTCTGCATGCAATTAGAACCTCTTTGCGTGTTTTCATCATCGACCATCTATGCTCTGTCAGGCTCTGCCGTATTTTTCGTAATTCTTTCGTAAACGGCACGGTTCTCGGAGAAATGTTTTTGACATGAAATGAGTATTTTTATTTTCTCGACAAAAGTCATTTGAATGTTTTTTTTTAATTCGGGAAGTATTAAGCGAGACATAAATGCACTTTGGGCTTTACGTAAAGTGTCTGGTATTTTCACCCGATTTTCACCAAAATTGAATTTTCTCGACAAATTTTAATGTCAGTCGCCAATATAAATAAAGCAAATCCGTCCAGTGGGAGCAGAGTTGTTCCGTGCGGACAGACGGACATGAACCGAACAGTCGCTTCTCGCAAAAGCGTCTAATGAATCTTAAATAAATAGGACGTGAGGGCATGGACTAAGACGCAGTCGTGGGATCTCATGAGCACGGTAGTGAAACTGCGGTTTTCAATAAAAGATGAAAAATTCCTTCATCAGCTGAACGCCAATCACCTGTCCAAGACAGACTGCCCTCCTTGGAGTTAGCTCCATTAGGAGATTTCGTGAAATTGCTACTTGAAACAGAGATCTGCCGAAAACGTTAAACACAACACTAGCGGTTAGTGTGCCATTCAATAATCCTCCACACCTCACAACTTAGTACCAGCGACTGCATCCGGGAGGAATAGGGTTTGAGTCTCTGCTGAGGTATTCTGACGATTTTTGTGGCTTTCCTCACATACTTCCTCCATAAAAATACCGAAATAGGGCCCTAAAATTGTCCAGTACCAAATATTAGAGTATTATGGGACGTGATATCGTGTAGTTTTGTAGAAAGATACCAATGGATAGGCAGATAGGTAACTAGCTACTAAGTTACACGGCGTCACACCACAGAAGACAATAGTGAAAGTCATAATCAGGACCATGATAACCTCAAATCTCTCATAGGTCAGGGCCATTCTCATATCCCAGTTCACCCCATCCCATCATCTAATTGCATTGTCACTTCCGCAGGTAACATATAATTAAGCAACCTACGAACCAGCCATCCACCTTTCTTGCTCAGCATCAGAGGCGACAGCTGCAGCACACAGCACTGTTCGAAACGCTGGTGATCGTAAAAACAAAGTACGAGTAGTTTCCCTGTTTGTGTTTTGATACTTTTACGCTTGTTTCCTGAAAAGAAGTAAATAGTTCGGGGGGGGGGGCACGAACTGCGGACGCCAGTTTCCGTAAACGGTTCCGCCTCCGTCTGAGGCACGAGGTACTGTTTCTGTGCAGGAAACCTACTTTCAGGCCACAGCATACAGCACATGACGTCCACCTAACGTGCATACCGCACTCCTAGAAAGTAGATTTGTTCTCGCAAATATTGCCACACACTCGTGGTTACGTGGTGCAGAACCCGAAGATCCAACACCGCTAATATCCAAGTTCGCCATTCGCCACGATCTACCATCCACCTCAACTACGATCACTTTAGCAGTATCCTTATATCTCAACGGCAATTGAAGCAGCTGCTTTCCAAGTAGGCCAACAACAGTGGCGAATTCTCCAATATGGCTAATATCGCGCGCCATAAGACTGAAATGGAAGAAATTAATTCCTTCCTCTATTAAAAAAGACAGACAACTTGTAAATCTTTTTTTGTTTCCACACTATTACTTCGTGTTATATAGAATTTGTACAGCGCGTATGCTAAAATGCTAGACTTGCGGATCTTTCCTGCCACACCTTGCCGTTTGAAGCGTATGTATGTGAGTGACAGAGAGAGGGGGAAGGCAATGTTGTATCTCAGCAGCGTCCAATTTAAAATCTCTCCCTTTTTCCAAGGCATGCGGCCCATAGCACAGCCAGACATCCGGTCGCTTGTGTAACAAGCGAGAGAGAGAAACAAGACTACAGCGAAAGATACGGCTGAAGTCATGCGGGAAGCTCGCCGCATTACACAATGAAAACGACACAGCGCTGAAGGATTTTATTAGTTGCAAATCTGTTTTCGTATTGAGGGAGCAAGTCTTCTGGGTTGCAGCTCCATGTGGTTGGATAATTACTTCCTGACTTTTCGAAGAACTATACCGCCTTCATCTTCAGGGTTATGAGTCCGCGAATTCACCATAACCCTGAAGACGAAGGCGGTGCGTTTCTTCTAAACGTTGGGAAGATATTACACAAACACATGGCGCAACAACCCCTAAGACCTGGATCCTAAACAGTCATTCGTGGAAACCTCAAATCACTGTATGAGTACTGTTAAGAATATATTTATTTCTGATTATTTTATTTTCCTTAATTATTGCGTCTTGTTGGAGCATGATTGATTTTCTATGAAGAATGAAACGATAAAGGTTTTCATAATATTTTTGGACGTCAATCTCCACCAATACATAATAATATTACTTAAAAATTAAAGGGGAAATTGGAATATTGTCAAGTGTTGTTCCTAAGAATTCTAAGAACATGGCTGTTTTCACAGGTGGATCGTGGTCTTGTGGTAAAAGTGTCGCACGACCCGAGAGACAGTACCATCATAAACCTATTGCTATTGTACATTTCTACGGAATTCGTTCGTGTTTATCGTATTAACACCCCATCATTCCAAAGTTGAAATTTGAGGGATTTTTTTTTGTCACGAACGTAGTGTATGATCTTAGTTCTCTTCCATGAGATCGCCGAAGTACAAAGTAAATTTTGTGTTGTAAGGTTTTATATGATTGCAGTAGTGTGACGCAGAAAACTAACTTTGTATTATTTTGTTCTTTAACAAACCTACGTCTGAAAAACAGATGTGTGCAAGGTCGATAAGAGCGTGATTCAGGACTTACTAGACAAGCCATTCTCAAAAAGAAGTCAGCAAAAAAAAAACTTCAGATAATAAAGGACGGATGAGCCTGCCTGTTCCCCCTTATCTCGCCTAAAGAGTACACAGAAAGGACAATAGGACAGCGGAATTTCATTTAAAATGACCGAAATATATTTCTTTGTTTTGCGGATAATGAAGGAGTTATGTGTGATTACATTTACATTATCGCTTATTATTATTATTAGTAGTAGTAGTAGTAGTAGTAGTAGTAGTAGTAGTAGTAGTAGTATTGGTATCTAGGACAATGCTGGGTAATTGACTTTTAATTCCTTGGAGGAGAAGGGATGGGGAGGCAGGGGTAAAGAAAGGCATTCTGTACCCTCCTGCATGACCTCATCCGCGGTTCAGGATTCACACTAGCCTACACAGAAGTTTCCTCACCAGAATTCCCCACGTATTTTTTGTCCGAGCTACAAAATATACTATATTTGAGGTTGCTACAGAGGTGAATATTAATACTGCTGTCTTTTGAGATGTGATTCCATGTAGTTTGGTAGAAAAACCAACATTTCCGAGGATCCTCACGCCTCGATCTCCAGTTTAAAAGAAAACATATGTTGCGGATATAGATAAGGACGGAAGGGCACTAAGCTCTGAGCGGACAAACGAAAGTCGCTTGTTTGACCTTGAAAGTTTTGCGGCCAGACACCTGCCTTACTCTTATACCATGAAGATAGAGGCAGCAGGTTCCTCTGAAACGTTTGCACCTTTCAACCATACTACACGGCGTCACATTCCAAAAGACAGTAATCTACATATAAAATATATGTTGTCATTCTAACATTAAAGGTGTGTAATCAAATGGATATTCCAGACGTAATGTGTATAGGAGAAGATCGGATTCTCGCAAACTGTATAATGAGTTTTTCT
Organism: Reticulitermes speratus; assembly: GCA_021186555.1. NCBI lineage: Eukaryota > Metazoa > Arthropoda > Insecta > Blattodea > Rhinotermitidae > Reticulitermes > Reticulitermes speratus. The sequence goes on along the minus strand of JAJKFL010000001.1, from coordinate 44,724,658 downwards.
TCACTAACAGATTTGTTTCTTCACAGATTGGGTGGACATCCATCTCAATGTGGAAATGAATCCTGATTACGAAGGTAGCCATTAACACAAGGGGGCTTAAGTTTCTGTGCACCCGGTGATATCCGTTTCGAACAACATGATGATTTTAATTCGACATCTGGAGAGACAGCCCGTACAAGACTCACATTTCGGAATTTGAAACGATATTGACATAGGCTATCAAGACACGTCTGCGGTAAAATTAGTCCAGGTCACATTTGGCTTAGCAGGCGTATTTTGTTAAATGAAACCCGTATTATAATGACAGCTGCAAAAATAAAAGCCCGCTTTGTGTTTGCTTCGTTTCTGCTTCTATTCAAACAGGACTAGGGTCTCTTCATCTTATCAGCAATCCTCCGCTGTCATGGCACAAAGCATATCATTGTTCACAATGAAATAAGCAAAACTACATGGGACGATCTAGTGGCGGATTAAAGAAACTACATTTACAATAAAAGTTTTCTTCACCCAATTTATGGCTGAGTGTGTCTAACCAGATTCAGAATTCGTTCTGAAGCAAGGAATTTTAGAAACACTTGGACGAGTCATTTGAATGGTTTCGGCGTGTTGTAAGACAACAAAAATAAAACGATGACAAGCTGGGTGGGTGGGGGGGGGGGGGGGGGGGGGGGCAAGTGGTGTCGCCGCCCCGGGCAGCAGATTCCATGGAACACCAAAATGTTAAATAAAATATATTGATTTTCTCTGGTTAACAGTATTTAAATTACTGAGCCAAATAGAAAGAAAATCAATAAATAATTGCGATTTTTTTTTAAATTTCGTAATTTCTGTTAGGGGCGGTCACAGTGATTACTCGCTCCGGGCGCAAAAAGAAAGCACCGCGCTACGCCACTGCATGTAAACACGCACATCGAACCCGCGATTCCACTGTTCGATAGGGCAGGGACAGTGCAACTGCGCGGCTACTCTTGTCGGTGCCCATAAAATAAAAGTTCAAATCCGTCGACTGAGCGCATTCGAAGCCAGTAGCATGCAGTACCTCCCCATCTACACCATGGTACCCTATCCCTTGTAGTGTCTTCTTTCCAACCAAAATTTTGAATGAAATTATTCGTCCACTCATGTATTAGAAATATCCTTCACAATCAATTGCTTTGCTAGTTAGTAGATTAGTAGATCTGAGCCTACGATAATGTCAAACACTGCATCCTTTTGATCCACCACTGCGTTTAAGTGCAATTCTTCTCTGTGCTTGTTTGAATATCTAGTTCCTCTGTTGATAAGGTTGTGCACACACTGAAATGTTTTCTAACAGGCATTTATGTCTATGAATCATAGACTTCAATATAAAAACAATTCCTTGCACACCTTGGCCAATTTTGTGCATTTCATGATTCAATTCTGGGCATTAATATGCCTTTTATAAGAGTATAACTTAACAGACTGTTTGTAACATAGTGTTGATCGTTCTTAACTTCCTGTCACGTATACAAATATTGTGGCCATTAGAATTTTAGGTGTGGGAACTAATACTAAATCTGTTCAGTGCACAGAAATACTGTCATTCACTGTCGTGTCAGGACACTTTGTAGACGAATCTTTGAAAACCGAGCTGCTTTGATTAGGGGCAAATATTTTGAAGAATGGGATGGATGAGATACCGATCGCGGGAAATATTTTAATCTGATGAAACATTGCAACAAATCACGTTACGGAAGACCTGATCTTTCACGGCGGTGCTATGAAGGTTACTGTCTTCTGAGACGTAACGCCTGTAACAAATGTGCACGATTCGACGGAACATAACGCCTTCATTTCCATTTTAGAAGAGTACTCGGAGACTACGACCTTACGAAACGTCCGTATATTTCTACCAAATTGCACAGGTTTATATCCCAGAAGACGGCAACTTTCATGGTCACGGCCGTGAGAACCTGAAATATCGCAACTTTACCTTTAGCCTATGCTGGTCCATGTGACAGCAGCAAATGGTGATGAAACAACCGACATGACCGCGTGTCGCAGTCGTGTGTTGCACAGACTGCGGCACGCTTGGCGCTGTCGTGCTGTGCGCTCGACTGATGTCAACGAACAGAATGCTCAGTCACGGTCCGCAGATCTCAAGTGTACGGTCAAGTGTTAAATTGTCATAACACTGAACCTTCACTTTCTTGTCATAGCAAGTGAATAGCTACAAGGTTGCTGAAAAACATGGACCCATTACAAACGTCCTCTGTGTTAATCGAAATGTTACATTCTCTTTACACGATGTGCAAATACAACCGCACAATGCAGAGTGTGTTTTATATGTGTGCCTGGATGCATGTTTCTTCTTCTAAACCATTCAACGGATTTGGGTCAAATTTGGTATTGTGTGCAATATTAAAAACTGTAGGGACTGTTATTGTCAGTCGCATTTAACTCCTGCTCGACGTGGTGCTTAGTCTATAGCAACTTTAGCCTGAAAGTATTGAGAAAACCACACAAAACTGAGATAACATAACCAGATAATGACCTCAGCAACAAGAGCTTTGGAATGGGTAACACAACCAGGGACTTAGAGGAGTAGTGTACAACATCAGACAGAGAATGGGAAGGGCTCGAACCCATCATCCCCACCAACCATAGAAATTCCTTCTATGGTTTCAACATAGTGCAGGTTAGCACTGTGTAAATAACCGGTCGAGGGGGAACCGTAAAAATTACGCGTGATTTCAGGCTTCCGCCGCCGTGTAAATGAGATTTTCGCTCTTCTGGGATGTTACACAGCGTAGATTGGTAGTTACTTACCCACGTTTCGGGACAACCTATCGGTCTCATCTTCAAGAGTCAAGGTACTAACAACTACCAATCCACGCTGCGTAACATCACAGAAGAGCGAAGACCTCAACCGTAAATATTCAAGGGAGATGTGGAGGCGATGCACTAAACAGCTTTCCGTGGCTCCAGTATAGAAACCGAATACTAAGACATCGATGGACTTTATGTATCCCATAAGGAACTCTTTACTTGCCGGAAAGGGTAAGCTTCCTTTCTAAACTCAGATATAAAGCCTCTATTGTTGGCTGTCAGACAAGCCCGTGATTCAGAACCTCAAGCGAAGGTACACAAACTAGATTTAAGCGCAGATTTCAATTCTGTCCGACAAAATATTTCCGATTATGCAGCGACAGAAGGTGGAGTAGACAAAACTGTAAAACAATCGAATGACGCACAGCGGTCATTCACATTGTTTAACGTGGGAAGGGCTTCCGGTTCTAGCTGTACCACGTCTCTGGACACCATGGCAGCAATTTGACCACGGGTCGACGGACCGCTCAGCCTTCTGATTCGGGGGTCCTCCGTCAGTCATCAATCCAGCCACTGACGGACGCTGTTTCGTACGTTGATATTTAATAAAATGCAAAAGTTACTTTAAAGTTTAAAATACAAAAAAAGATATATATATTTCGCCTGGAAAACCTGGAAGGGACCAGGTGAGAAACTTCGGGGTTGATGGGATGATATTATTAAAATAAATCTTAGATAATAAACATTTTGATAGATTCAACTGGCTCGAGTCAAAGTAGAAGATAAAAATTAAAGTTGTCGTTGTTTTTAATTGAGAAACATGAAAAGAGGGCTTATTATTGAGTGGAGGTACTGCTCCGTGGATTCTTAACCTCGATACTAGATGGATGCGAATGGTCAGCTTCACATGCCTGCGCATTTATCCTCGAGGAAAGAGACCCCGTTATGACTTGGAGGCTGGGTGGTTTGTATACCCGTTCTGGAAGCCGTGGAGTACAGAAAAATCTCTTGCCCCTCCCGGGAAACGAGCCCCAATTCCCCGGTCATCCAGCCCATAGTCTTGTCACCATACTGACTGAGCCAACCCGGTCCCACACGTTTAGGCCTGCTGCTTAACAACGCTAGGTGTGCTAATGATGTATGCATAAATCTGTTTCTAATTCCTCCCCAGTAAGTAGCACTAACAAGTGATCTCGGTTCACACACACAGAAAAAAATTATATTTTTGTGGGGCACAACAGCCTAAATGGGGCCTAGGCCGCCTCATTGTTTAGGTTTCTAGATCACACACAATTAGACACACACAACCCGCTAGGACTCCTCTGAACGAGTGACCAGCCCGTCGCAGAGGCCGCTACCTATACAACACACAACAAACATAAGAGACGAACATCCATGCCCTTAGAGGGATTCGAACGGCCTTAGACCGCACGGCCACCGGGATCGGCATAGATCATATTGTAACTGACCAATAATAATAATAATAATAACGATATAAAAATTATAATAATAAAAGCGAGAACTGAAGTTCTCACGACGGTGACTAACCACATAGTTTGGTATATATTTACAGTTTCTTCGAAACGTCGGTAAATTTCTGCTAAACTACAAGTCATTACGTCCCATCAAAATTATAATCTGATGCCATGCATTGCCCTCTCAAACAGAGAGGTGAGCTACATATTGAAGTCTCAAGAAGGAATGCTAATCAGTATCTTATAATTATCATTGCTAAACCCAGTTTCCTGCTTTGCATTCCGAAGGTCCTGGTTTCTAATTTCGGCCCAGGGATCCGCTAATCTAATTCAAGACTTTCGTGGTTTTAAAACAGTTCCTCCGGTCGAATGCTGGGATAGTACCTGCACCCCTTGTGACCTGAATTGTTTTGGGGCGATAAATCATTGGAAAGGGGTGTTTAAGTAGGATACAGCACAGTGAGATCCTTACCAGGAAGCTCCTTAAAATCAGAATAGGTAGAAGAAACAGGAACGACAGTCAAAGACTAAAAGGCCAGAATTTTAACTAGTGAAACCTCAAGTCCCATCAGTTTATGGAAGTAGCAATGGGAGCTTATATCTAGGTAACATTATGTTACTCCTGTGCCTAAGCTCCACGCATTTCATCGCCGTCGCTAGATGATGGTAAACCGCTGTACGTCCAGGATACACCCCGGGTGGCAACCAGTGGACAAGAGGCTAGGTTGATACCGCAGTCAATGTACATATCGTGACCTAACAACAGGTATAAAGCCAGCCCTTTACTGACTGAGCTTTCCTGATTCATCCTTTTTAGGAGTGTTGGCATAAAGAACGAAAGGCGCCTTTCAGTTTCTTCATGTCTGTCCGTCCGTGTAGCTGTCCTTATATATCAGCGCGGCTCCCACTGGACGGAATTTCATGAAACTTCACATTGGGGATTTATACAAAAATCTGTTGAGAAACTCCAAACTTGGTTAAAATCAGAGAAAAATATCGGTCATTTTACATGAAGATCTAAGTACGTTTATGTTGTTCAAAGTAGTACGAAAAGTTTTGTAGCTCGACATCAGTGCAAAGGGAACCCATTCTTGCGTTTCCATGGCAACACTCAACGCTTTTATATTATTAACAGCCACATGTAGGTCAACAACAATACAAAGGGAATGCATTGTTGTGACTCCATGACAACAATGGTTAGGCGAACGCGCCACAATGTTACCTTATACGTACACTGCCTATCTTGTTTAAGTGTTTCATTTAACAGTACTGTCAGTTGCTAAGATTACACAGCGTCGGAGATAAATGAATGAATAAGTATGATACTGACAGGACAAAGCCGAAGTACACAGTCTGACAATTATATAATGAGACTGATTTTATTTTGACCAAGATAGAAGTGCCATCTATGACGCAATGCATGCCATCCAAGTGCCCACCCTTCATCTGTAGGAGAAATCCTGTTCCAGGGCCACTCCGTCCACCACAAATTCCACATGGACTGGTCTGGAATCAAACGTAGGCCTCCGCAGTGAGAGACCGGCGACTTGCTGCCTCAGCCATGGCATGGCCCTCAATCCCTCTCCTTTCCATGTCCATGATTTATTTCTTTATGGTTTATTTAACGACACTGTCAATGTCAGGTTTCTTTCGCGGCGAATGGTTGGAAAGCATGTGGAAAGAAGTGATAGCGAGCTAATTTGAGGTACAACCCCGGAATTCGCCTAGAGGGACTGAAGTAAACCACGAAAAGTTCCGGATAGCCGAGCACCTCCCAAATAAAAGTCAGGACCATTGCTGCATGAACCAACTTTCTCGATACATACTCCATAAATCATCATTCCTAATTATGCCTACCCTGTCTCTCGAAGTAGGTTAATTTATAAAGCATCGTGAATTGAGGAAAGGAATTTAAGTTAGATATGAAGAGGTTGCCAACAGCGTTAAGTAATACAAGTTGACTGAGACGCAGTTGGTAATAAATATATGTTGGTGACGTTTGTATTAAGTGTGCATGTGTATCAAGTCGGATTACATGAAGGTCTTTCGTGCAACAGCAGTAAGAATAGACCCTAAACAAGCACCTGTTTATCTGTAAGCGTTGGATATTATGCCAGAATGTGTTTATCTGTATGCAGTTAACACGTGAAATATCTCACACAGTTGGAGAAGCAATGCGAACTGCACGATGACACCACCCTCCCCCACCCCAACGCGATCATACAAAGTATCTTGCTGATCCACGCACAATGTACCTTTTTAGAAGAGTCGCCCTCCACCCAAACTCCCAAATTTAAAATATTTCAGTAGTTTCTGTTATAAAGTATAGGCCTAATAAGGTAAATAATGCCTGTTAGTCTTACCATATGCACGTATAAACATGTAACAATTATGAATACATTTTAAACTGGAATATCTTCATATAGTCACACCCAAGAATAACATCCTGTGGTCCAACGAGGACACCTGGGCCAAAAGCAGTCAAAACTTATATATATATATATATATATATATATATATATATATCCATATACATAATGTAACGTATTTCAACGGACAGATTTCTAGGGATGTTAGAGGAGATCGAAACAATGTATTTTAGGATAGGAACCAATATCCGGAAATGCTTAGTTTGGTCGCTAAACGCAGAACCATGAACGCCTTCGGTTTGGAGAGATGAATTGCACGTTGCTGTGGAACGTAGTAGCCTGCCGCTTAATTTTGTTGTTCTGGACATGGAGTTCTGTGAAACATATACTGATTACGAAGAATCAAATTTACATGTGAAATTAAATTTAAAAAATGGAAATCAATCCAGAAATATTTGCTATATCTAATAAAACAGTGTCATAAACCTACTGCAAGAAACACTTCAGGTGTAAATTTAATTCTTCTTAAACAGTATATATTTTTTTACATAACCCCACGTCCAGAACAATAAAATTAAGCAGCAGGCTACTAAGTTTCAGAGCAACGTGCAATTCATCCTTCCAAACCGAAGGCGTTCGTGGTTCTGAGTTTAGCGACCAAACAAAGCATTTCTGGATATTGGTTCCTACTCTAAAATACACTGTTTCGATCTCCTCTATCATCCCCAGAAATCTGTCCGTTGAAATACGTTACACTCTGTATATATATATAGGTTATCAAACAATTAGTCCGGTATAAAGTCCGGATTTGTACATTGTTTGATTTGATATAATCAGTATTTCTCTTTTAAAATATTATTACAATTCCAAACGTAATTTAGTGACTGACGGTGCAAGGGTAAGAAAACTATAGACGTGGAGCTCTTTCCGTTTTGACATAATAAATACGTAACTTGTAAGAGCCTTTATGCCTTTTTGAACGGTACGTACTAAAAGGATAAAGGACCAAGAGAAACAGGACAAGATGAAAGAATGAAATAGCGACAGACGTTGTCATCTGTAAAAATAATCGCATATAGAGGCATTGTTTGAAGGATGCTCACAGTCACAGCTGCGCAGGGAACCTGAAATTTTTCACGCTCGCAAGTTACCTCGGATGTGAAAGCTGCTACACTGTGACATACCCCTCGTTTACTGCATACCTTCTATAACAAATAGACTACAAGATAAAATTGTGCACACAGAGAGGTACTGAGTTGTTGGTGAAATGACGTAACGGTAAAAAAATCCTACATGATAGGCTACATCAACGAATCTTGTGCTAATTAACAGTTTATACTTCCCAACCCATACATCACTGAAGACTGGTGTTACACCGTGTAGACCGGCCATTAGTTACCGACATTTCGAAAATAGTAGTGCTTCATCTTCAGAGTCAAGCAGTGCAACGAGTGAGGCTGTCAGTGCTTCCCCTTACTAAAGGACATCTGAGCCCCCGATAGTGCTTACCCACCGCAACTCTTTCCTTCCCCTCTCGAGCACGCTGGACATAATCTTAAACTAACACAACAATCCATATAGAGGGAATCAGGTGAAAGCGAAACCCTGTCAGTCTGCAACCTGCTCGGTCGCAACGTAACAGGCTTATCGCAACGCTTATGATTACATTGCCTCCGCTCCTATATTCGAGTTTCACATGCTGGGTGTAACTTGTGTATTGCCTTTTGTAGTTCGTGAATGTTAGTAAAGTGCAACACAGACGCTTTTCACTGTGAAGGAAATTGTTTTGTTCGTAAAAATGCAACACTGTAATACAGAGGATTTTATTGTGGAAAAAGAAGCAATCCTATAAAAAGTGTCACAGCAAATTTAGAAGACTCTTTCCCAGCAGACCCGTAGCCAAACTATGTACACAGTAGGTGCAGCAGCTTGCAATGTGGGTGCATATACGTACATAGGTTTATATACGTTATAGTGCTCTATGATACACATACTGTGTGCCTGTAGTATGTATACATAAGCGTAAAAATGGCCTTTGTCAGGATCACAAAATCAACACTTTCATTACATAATGCGCTCCATAACAATAATCGAAGCATATTGCATATACATACATTTTTGAAAACTAATTGTTTGCAACCACGGCGTTTCAACAGAAGCACCTAGTGGATGCGATAGGGTGTCGCACGTCTTGAGCGGGATGATCAGCACGTTTGTCTTTGATGTTTTGATAATTCCTAGTGGGTGATTCAGATTTGCAGTGGGTGCATTGCGCCCACTTGCACCCCCTGTCTGTGGGCCTGTTTTCCAGTGTATTGGTTCGTTCCAAGTCAACAAAACATCGACTGGTGGCCAAATTTCGAACAGGAGGCTCCTTGTAAATGATGAAGCGGAAGCAAACACGGCGTGTTCTTTCCGAAAAAATATTAGATGCAAATGGCACATGATTAGAAGTATTTCCACAAAAATCTGTAAGACATCATCACAGGAAACCGGTGTGTCAAAGTAGCTGTACATGCAAGCCACAAAATTGCTTCTTTTGAAAGCATAGAAATTTACAGTTGTGCCAAAACTCTAGGAAGCAGACTGAGTTGCGAGGGCGCGTTTTTGTAATTGGTTTTGTTAAGCGGTGTGTAGTGGTGAAAACAATCAATTGCAAACTTATTTTACAGATAAAGCATAGTTTCACTTAAACGGCCACGTACATACTCAAAATAGCAGATACTGGTCGGCAGATAATCCCAGACTAACACAAAAGGCGCCGTTACGTGACGTTAATTTTGGGGTATGGTGTGACATCGGTACGACAACAATAATCGGACCGAACTTCTTCTTGGACAACAAGACAGGCAATGTACGTATAACGTAATATTGTTGAGCATTCGCTTTGCCATGCAAAAGCAATAAGTATCAGATATTCTGAGTGTGTGTCTGCAGCCTTAGTTATCCAGCACGCAATGCGCATGCGCTGTATTATATTGTCATCTGTCGCCTGTCTCTTTCTACCACATTATCTCCTTAACGGCAAGACTTTCGGAAATAATTATTGAACATAAAGGGTGTGTTTTATTTACTCTACAACTTTTGTCTGGAACATTTCTCTTTGTAAGAATAATTCGGCGAAATGCTATCATAAAAGTACACGTCTTCACGTAAAGTACCCGTTATTCTTGTCAAATTTTAATGAAACTGGAATTTCTCCACAGAGTTTCGAAAAATACTCAAATATGAAATTTAATGAAAATCCGTCCAGTGGGAGCCGAGGTGTTCACTGCTGACGGACGGAGAGACATGACGAAGCTAATAGTCGCTTTTTGCAATTTTGCATACGCGCCTAAAATTACAATGAGAAGAGTAACCACCTACGAATAGAAACACTGAATCCTTAGGATTATGTAAACCTTCAACATACCTTCACTTGCAGTCTAAATTGTAGATGTTTAGAGGACTAACGTGAATATCATAAAACGGAGTAATGGCAGCGGCATGAAATTTGAAATAATGTGACAATAACCAATGCCTCAGAGTGTGTTGTACAGAAAATTAATGCCATAATGCAGTCTTTCAGACCTCACTACCACTTTTTAAGAAAGAAATCTGATAGCTGCCCGTTTCCTTAATTCATACCTAATTTACCATAGGCCTGATGTAATTTTGGTTGGATGATTATTGAATTATTTGACAAGGGTTTTAAATTGCACAGGCGACGAGGCGTCGGACGTTAGGAGTTCTGTAAATTGTGACCTCTGAAGTGTTACGGAACGAAACGGGCATACCCTATTTAAGGAACTATAGCAACGTTTTCTTGAAGTCGCAATAAAACAACGAAAGCTGCGAGTTGTAATAGACTGCCTCCGAATCTGGATTCGTCCTCAGGGCTTTCCGAATATGAAGTACCGTTCTAAGCACTCGACCGCTACATGCAGGATGTAACGTTGTGCCAACAATTTTCACTCTGTTAAAATGTCACTCTAACGCAGGACAACCATCCCCTGCGCGTCATGATTTTATATATTCGTCCCTACATGCAATATTTTGCGGCCATCTTCCCAACTGAATTACATTTTTTAGCAAAAATTTTGTTCAGGCAATACACTTTGGGACTTTGTTTTTGTCTTTTTGTTTTTAGTTACAAAGACACAACGTTTCGGGAAGGTGGTTCATCTTCCATCAGGTAAAAATCATTTATAACATTTACTCTCTTAGTTACACTAATCTCTGTCCTAGATTACCTCAAAACAATTGGCCGAATACGACAGGTTCCATTACGTTTTGTTTTTCCTGATGGAGAAAGCGGATCCAGCTTACGATACTATGTTTCTTTAACTACTCATAAAATATAGCACTATAAAAAGTCGAAAATATGGGTCACCTCAAGCAAACGTCTTCATCACAAACCTTTCGATAAAAAATATGTTTTTTTAAAAAAAGGTCGTTAAATGCTCTATATCAAAACCGAAATAATTCACACGCCCTTATGGTTCCCGTTTTGGAATCCTGTTATTAGATGAACACCAGACATGTGCTTTGAGTTTTCGGAATAGGTCTCTTCAAACTTCACAGTGGATGGGAGAACAAAGTTCAAACGCCAAAGATAAAATTGCATACACAGATATGAAATTCTAAATTCATCACTAACGAGTAATAAACCTGTGTACGTTTTGAAACATCCTGCACATTTTGTTCATATTGCCGTCTATAGTATACCCACCTACTGTAACCCCTTCTTCATATTCATTAGAAGCAAGCGCGACTTCTAGAGAGGGTGTCAGACACAGTGGGGATGGTGTTTGCTACATGGTGGGGTAGTACATAGATCCCCTTCTTTGATTTAATAATCCTCCACCTTCCTTGCACATTCAATGAGCATTCCCTTGAGGAGACAAAGTTTCCTCCCCCAGTAGATTTTCTTCCAGAAGGTTTTGCGTGAAGGGACTAAAACACTCTAGCTTTCGAAATGTCCTATACAGAACATGCAGGTATAGTACGCCTTTAAAGAGTAAAGAGTGAAATAAGGGAAGTATTTTTGGTGGTAAGCATGGTTAAATTAAACTTCAAAACACTATTTATTTTCGTTAGTGCCCGTACGAAGTCTTCGTTCCTTAGGGGGGACTCTCAACGTAGGAACTTATAAAATTCTTTTACTACAAGACTGTAAATATGTTTCTAGTATAAGACCAGATGTGCCATGTACATAACGAACACCGGCTGCCTGAACACTAACTTACAAAGAGTGGAAAAATACACCACCATTCCTTTAAATGTAAGACGTACCGGTAGTAATTTCTGAGGACTAAGGAACATTACTTTACCTTAAGTACTTCCATCAGGCACAGAAGTTATACAAAGTTTCAAATTGCAGATAATCTATAACTTAATTATCTAGCTTAATGCAATATTTATTATGGTAAGGCCTTCAAATACCGGAGAGATGGCAAACAGGCCTAACTTCAAAATGCTTGCTCCAATTTGGGCACATCTCAACACATACCAATGTAGGTACATCTTACATAAGAGTCTGTATATATTTGCATGTATGTATGTATATTTGCATGTATGTATGTACATCCCAAATAAATGACACGCATACGCGTATTTGAAATTGTCCGTCGTGTCTAGTTTTCCTTTCCTTTCAGACTGGCCTCGCCATCACATTACAAATTCAGCTCCATCATATAGTTGTCAGGGTTCCTAAAAATCAACTGTGTTTTCCGTCCGTCCGCCCTTCCTGTCATTCAAATCCAGGAATCACTATTAATTTACAATTACTGGCCGATTTAGTGACATTCTGTAGGAACATCATGCCACGCAATACCTCCGCGTCTAAAGCTTTCGTGACCGACAGTACCAACACAATCGTCATATGAACATGTGAGGTTAGAGTAATACTAGTGCCACTGGACGTAAGTTATGCAGTTTTTTGCGGCAACAGATGTTTGAAAAGTGCATACAATTAGGATATGTTTTTAGAATTGAAATAGTGTTAACACGGCAGCTAGACGAACCGTTTTCAAAAGCATTGTACATATATTTGTGATAGTAGCTGTAGCTCTTTCAGGTCGCAAGCCACCTTGCTGATCTTATTGGCTTTTCGTAGCAACAAGTACTGCGTCTTGCTATCGCTTATTCGTTCTGACTTTTCATGTTTTCCACGGCCCTGTACATCGGGTCCCTCCATTGCACTCTGTTATGCGTGGCAGTTAATCATGTCGCTCCAGTTCTTCTTCAGGGTTCCTCGCATTTCTTTTGACCATCTTGTACGTTGTCTTCCTCTTTTCTACTGCCATCTGTCAGTCCTAACATCAGATCCATTTCCATGGAATCCGACATGCGCATATATGTCCAAATATTTCAGTGTGCTTATTGTGGTTAAAGTTTCCAGAGTGTCTGGGCTTCATTTGATTGATTATACGTGTACCTCATAGGTAAACAGTCTTTAACTCAATACACGTGCTTGTATAGTAACGATTAACAAACACTTATTACAAATCTATTTAGTGATACAATGTCCTATTACACCTTTTACTGATATTGACAGTTTATAATCCTCAAGCTCAACCGACCTGTCACGTGCAGTCGCAATATAGAATGATGGCTTTTCTGTAAAACTGCGTGATCTGTCACGATCTGTTTTCCGCCAAGATAGAGAACTTTGTTACTGAAGCAAAACAAGAAAGTGAACATAGCATAATTGGCACTGGGTTCGAGAATTGATGTGCCTGCGACACAGTTATGAAGCGTATTAGCCACAAAGTAAAAGTGTCCCTGTACCGAAATACCACGCTAAGAAGGTTATGGGGAGTGGAATGTTAGCCACCGCTCTACAGAGAGGCGAATCGAGACCGTCAACATCTCTCTCCAGCTGTTAGGCTGCCTCTTCCAGCGTGGTTCCCTGTACTTCCCTCGGTGGTTTTCACTTGTCCAAGGGGGCGGAAAGGGAATGTAACAGTAGGCAGAGCAACATGCGCTTTGGGCTGGTTAATACAGGCCATAAGGGGCTGAACGGGAATAAAAAAGTGGGAAGACTGTGGAAAGCCTCGACGCCGTCATTCCCAGCATCCATGCGAATTACTTTCGTGGCCTCAGTAAAGACGGAGAAGAATGACAAGCCACGCTCTCCGGCCGCTATATCCCCAAGGAAAGAAACACTGGTATAAACTGAAGGACGTTTTATTATACCTAATCCATCAAACTACCGCGTGTGCGGATAAAAAGAAATGGGTACGGAGACAGTTAAAAACACGATTTCCCCACGGACTAATGTCATTCGCCCCCTTTACTGTTGTTATGGCGTCAATTGTGCAGTCCACTGATTCACGATTCCTTCACATCTGGCCGATAACTAAGCTTCGACAGGAATTCCTAGAACAACCACAGCAAGCAAACACACTGAGGTGTGAGTCACGAATCACGTACAATTAATATTCGTGACAAGACATAGCCTTGGACATGTCATCTTTTAACTTTCAGTCTATTCCCTACTTGTTATTAGCAGCCAGTTCGCTTTTACAGTACATTTCTCTTCCAGATACACATACAGTTGAAGTATGGTACATGCTATACGTATATTAGTTGTGGAATAGAACGACGTATTTTCAGTCTGCTATCTGTAGTTCACGACCTGGCTAGCGTTTCCTCATTAATGTAGCTACAGCTACGTTATTGATGATAGTTTCATCCGCGGAAATGAACTGCCGGTATGTATTACACAAGTAAAGGGCTACTGAATTTTGCTTCTACTTACTGACATTGCTACAACTATTAAAGCAACACTGTGGCCATTATCCCGGGCAGGGGGTTTGGGGGGTACTTCAGGCACCTCACGAGAAACTTACGTATGCGCTGGGCACTTTCTATCGTTTTGTTCTGGTTAAAACCGTTTCGAGAACTGGCCGTGCTTCCGTCCACAGGCAAAGAAAGCTATAACATATTATTAAAACAATCTAATGCCGCTACTTTAATTATTATTATAGTAATCCTCCGACTTACGTCGTTCCGCACTTACGCCGTTTGCCCCAGGACACACTATATTAAGCCAAGCGCGCAAATTCCTACTACGGTGCTGAAAATGTCGAGTTGCTAAACTCCCAAGATCAGAAATCACGCTCGACCATTTTGTATAAATTCGGAAGCAGACCGCCATTGAAGAAGCTGAGGAGCCTGAGCCTAAGCCGAAGGACCGTGACGATCTGGACGCTGGCTGAGGGCTTGGACTGGCTGAAGCTGACATCAAGATATTTTGGGGACACTGACTGGAACGAACAGCGAGCAACAATTAGGAAAAATTTATGAGAATGTTTGCTTGCTATGAGGGAATTCTGAAGGCGAAGAAGGGGCCTTTTGTCTCTCCAGACTTCAGTGTTGGCTTTCAAGTCATCTTCAGGGGCTTGTGCATCGCCACCTGTATTGTTGGTCTTGGAGATGATGATCCAGATGACCCGCTTACCGTTCAAGAGGAAGTGTCTCCTCCTTAAATTGTCATTTGTCTGTCAGATTTATTTTTCGTATATGTTTCGTAAATATAAATATAACTTTGTCTTGGTCAAAGCAGATTTTCTGGAACCAGCCTCCACATTTTAACATCGCGTTTATTGGAAAATGTTTCTCGACTTACGTCGTCTCGACTAATATTTTCGGAACCACCTACGACGTAACTTCGGGGATGACTTAGTTGCTTTTAATGTTGTTTTATATTTGAAAGTACAGCAGTAGTGATTTCAAGCTTGAAGGTATGAAATATACTCTGTCTGCTCCATTAAGAAGCAGATACTCTTCATTCCCGAAGTCTAATGAAACCAACTAACGGTGGACAAATTTCCAACGTACGTGGCAATTTAATAACGCACTTCGTTACGTAGAATTAGCGACGTGCTCCCTTTAGAATGCCCGTTATACCCAGTGTTTCCGTTATTAAGTATTGCACAAAAATTTTCTAAATAAATTATAACTTCTTTCGCAGAAAGTACACAAATACGCGAGTCTGGGGTAATTCAGTTATGAGGCCTGGAGTGACATTAGCTATTACATGACAAACGCAAAGCCGTCTCATTGATCACTAAGCACCCCGGCATAAGATGTATGGAGAGTGGAGAAATAGCTCCATACATTCTTGTGCTTTCTTTTCACTTTAACCACTGCGAAAATTCTGCCTGTCCCATGACACTGTAGGCTGGATAGGCCGTAAAGCCCCTCAGAAATATAAATTCCCGTCCAGTACAGTAAGGAGTCAGTCTCTTACTGACTGAACTAATCCGAGTTACAACAATTAGAATAGTAATGCGTATGCACTTAACAGCAATGTTCCATCCTGACTATATTCACTGTCATAAGAAACAAATAAATTTCATACATGGGCTCCTCGAGTTGATTAATCCTCCAAGATCAGTGGCACTGCCACGTTTAACATTCAAAAACTGCACTTTTCCTACACAGCGTATTTGTGAGTTCGATATGATTATTACAACAAAAAGTGATTTTATCTCCATGTAACATTAAATGGCTGTTTTTTAAAGGAAACAAACTGTGCTGTGTGTGAGATTGGAACTGAATTTATTTGTACATAGAATTAATGTACATTAATTCCAGTATTCCAATGATTGAATTATTTCATTCAAATACTCCTAATTTTTTCGAATTACAGCTTTATTAAAAGGCAAATACGTTTGTGTAGTCTGAAATACATACTCGTATGACTCCCATGTTCTAAGAAACAGATCGTTATTTGAAAGACGTGTAATTCTTGCAGAGGCTAATATCCATTTATACATCAGCTTTATCTTTTTTGGGCATGATGGCAGAAGACAACTTAAGAAGACGGGGTAATCCCTTCCACGTCAATGCACTTCAATCCAACGAATATAATTTTAAATTAAAAACATTAATACAACTTACAGTATACTGCCTGCCACTGGGCAGGTTAAGACCGATCGCGCATGCGCACACATATACAAAGCGGTGCACATTTATATATAATCCTACAAAAATTAAATCAATATCTATCAACATAAAAGTAAATTCTACTTATTATATAGAACTACATGTTTCGACCTACTTCAGGTCATCCTCAGGTTCACAATTGGTCTTCAAAACATACTGAGGCCGTGGAAAAGCAATAAGCCTTTATACCAAATGACACAAACGATAGTAACACACCCAGCAAGCTTGTAGCGTAGAAGTCTAGCATACTAGGGCTAGAAGGGAAATTAAAAAATTAATATAATTACAGACCACTTGGAAGACCTAGGCGGAAATGGTTATAATATTAAACTGGAAGATGACATAAACAGGATGCGAGGGCGCGGACTGGATTAGTTTGGCTCAGAGCGGGCTCTGGTGAACATGGTAATGAAATTACAGATTCCATAAAATGCAGATAATTTCTGTACTAGCTGGGAACTATTAGTTGCTGAAGAACTCCGTCAATGGGCTAGTTAGCTACATGATTATTTCCGTGGCGTGGCTCTTTTTACAATACTTATAAAGTATACCGTAGATTCCCGTTAATTCTGGAAACTACAAAAACGTACGAAAATTCTAGGAATAAACTGGCAATGAGCCATGTTATTTTCGAGTACAGCGATTGGAATCTAACCTCAAATCCCAGTTACAATACTTCCTTATTTCAGTCTACACAGATGGATCAGAGACTCCCACACCTTATGGCCATACGGGTGCTGACCTCAGCAACTGTTGCAGCTAATTGTACGAATCAACAGACTTACGTCAGTTCATCTGTCAGTCACGTCTCGCATAACGACGCAGTATACCGTGAGTAAAGATGATGATGAACGATTGGATGAATTATCTTTCTATTCCTGATCGCATTTCCTCAATATATTTTCATTTGCGAGTTCCAACTTCCTGCCTTTTCTCTTCTAAGACTGTGTTGAACCAAGTTTTGTGTACGATCCGTACAGATATCTGTTGAACGCAATTTTTTGTGGATGCACTTATTATTATTATTATTATTATTATTATCATTATCATCATCATCATTATCATTATCATCATCATCATCATCAACAATCTTTCTTTTTAGGCCGCATCACATTGTAGGTGGCAATTCAATCACATGTTGCAGAATGGCCACATAAAATAAAACACATTACGTAGCTATTCGAGCAAATATATTAAATGTTGAAAGAGATAATCTAGTCACGTAAAATGTAGTACATGAGGTGTGCAGA
The DNA here is from genome assembly GCA_021186555.1 of Reticulitermes speratus. Taxonomy (NCBI): domain Eukaryota; kingdom Metazoa; phylum Arthropoda; class Insecta; order Blattodea; family Rhinotermitidae; genus Reticulitermes; species Reticulitermes speratus. Next base: position 44,706,838 of record JAJKFL010000001.1, on the reverse strand, counting down.
GACATGAAAGATGCAATAAAACTTCCTCGGACTAGCAGCTGCGTCAGGCGGTTGAACGACGAGTAAACCGACGTTTCGAGAAATATCAGCAGTTCCCTGATCACGAGAACAGAAGTGGTTCTCGAAACGCTGGTTTACTCGCCGTTCAACCACCGTGGCCGCTAGCTCGAGAAAGTGTTACTGAATTCAGACGCCATATAGGCCTATATCATGCAGAACGGCTCAGGCGGTCCACGGATTTCAAAGGTTGGGAAACGCTGAGTTATACGAAAAATGGGTTCTGTATTTAAATATGCTGCTGCCATTAACGTCTGTATGTAATAAAACCTTCCTTCCTGCCAGAAAAGTTACTTTCCACACAAAACAAATACGAATTATTTTACATTAACACATTTAAGAAACCAATTCCATGGTAGGCAGTATTGTTTGATCAGTAATCACCATTCAGCTAACCAACAATTCCCCGTCATGGGAAAAAAGAGTTCATCACTATCATCAAATACCCCATAATTCAATGCTACCTCAGTTTCTCTAAGATTCGTTTCAGTATTATCATTCAATCTACAGTTAGGTCTAAAAATACAGTTACCCGCCTCCAAAACTGCATCAACCTATTTCAGTCATTTCTGATATTACTGAACTTCCCTAATTGGAAGATAAAAAGGTAAAAAAGTAAGTGACACCCTGTAACATGCCATGAAGACACAGAGAGGATGTATGAAGTATAGCTCTACCCATGTACAACCTCTGTGCTAGAAGGAGGTGCGTGGTCGACGCCACGCTCCGGTCACCTTACCTCCGGGAAAGAGTCCCGGTATGCCTTTTACAGGAGGCTGGGTGGGCCTCAGGGCCGTTCTGGACGGGTACGGAAAATCTCGCCCCCATGGGGGTTCGAACCCCGGACCCTTCAGCCCGTAGCGAGTCGCTATACCGACTACGGTATTCTGGCCGCCAATGGGAAGATATAGGATAAAATCAAAAGCAACGTGGATAAAGTATCTCCCTCTTTTGGCCCACTGCGAATTGGAAGTTCATCAGAAAAACTGTTAACCTCTACGAACAAAAGGAAGACCTAACAAGTGCAAAACGAAATTTCAGTTATAAGTTCTTTATGAAAAGTAGATTAAGTCTTCTATATCACGTCAATAACCTACTTCACAATATAAATCTTAGACCTAATAGCAGACCTCACTTCCATCTCTCACCGACTCTTTTCATGAGAATTTCACCTTCGACCTTGTGTACATTTGCCAGGTGCATTGGGCAGAAGGGATTATGAATGGCGTACTCTTGAAATACATATAAGGAAAGGCAAGGAGGTTCTTTTTCACTACACATGTATAAACACAACTAAACTGATATGATACTTCACCTTGAGACGATTATACGTATTTATTTATATATATGTCAAACAAAAATTAAGCATATTCATAAAACCCCACCTTGTGACGGGACTCACATATTCATTACAGCATTAGTTACACCTGAATTACGTTGGTGAGATACGAAGAAAACAAAACAAGTTGTGAGCGACTGTAAATCCTCTGTCAACACAAAGAGAAAATATCTTCTACGGCTTTCTTTCGTTTTCTCAGTCTCTTACCAAAGACGTTACCCGGGTGTCAACATGGTATCCATGGAAACTCCAGCTGTGACGCCATTCACAAACCAAGCTCATCGTAACCACGCCAACCCGGGTGTGACTCACTCAGTCACACCAAGGATATTAAGTAAAGTAGATAGGTTATACTTCAGTGTCGCACTTCATTCGAGGCCTACATTAAAAGATAAAACAAATCTAACTTCAGCATATTCTTAGCTAAATTAAGATTTTTTTTCCAATATCCTACAACTTTGGAAATGTACTCATAGCATGTGTTTCAGTACCTTGAAACCGTGTAGCATACAGGAAAATGTACTGGACATAACACATGTATTTCATTCTTCCCTGCTTCATTCGTTCCAAAAATTTGTCGCCCCGATAAGTACTTAGCGTGTTACCCTCCATGTGTGCATAGAAAAAAAAAGAGCGAGTTTTTATGTAAAGTAGTCATCCGATCTAAATAAAAACTAAAATTACTTGACAGTTTTCCAGAAAATTCTTCATATCAAGTTTTATAAAATTCCGATCAGCAGTTCCCGAACTGTTGCATGTATAGAGAGCGATTTTAATAGAAATTCCGCTCAGTTGCGAAAGCGCCTAAAACACACGACTTATAACATGGACATATAATTGACATTTGTTCACAGACACCAAGTATTTAAACATATATTAAGCTACCTTATAACTGTTTGTGGTTCCCTTTCTGTCTACTTCCACGTCTAGATTTGTGTTCACAATAATCTTGTGGCCCATAACAGCTCACTATTTACACATTTGTTTCTCTGATCTGCTAATGCACAATCATAGCTTAAACTAACAAGTTTTATTTAAACTTAATTAACAGTACGTAAAACAGACAAAAAGAAAATATTTCACGTCGAGGAAAGTTACTGTCAAATTTTGGCTTATTACCCATGGCATGTTTGTTTAGAAATAATTTGCGCAAAATGTGCATATTTCTTTGTGAGGAAGGTGTGTGGACACGTGAAATATCCACTTTACAATTATGGCCACTTAAAGTAACAGAATCCTCAGCTGCACCGCTGCGAAAATATCAAAACTCACACATTTAAACCTTTAATGACTTATCAATGGCGCTTTGGCACCTGGTTATATAACATAACCGCATCTTCACCCTACTCACGTTGACCATGAGACAGGAGGCTGGATGGTCCTCCGAAACAAGACAACATGCATCACAACCAAGAAGAGCACAATTACCACAGTGGAAACCTGAAAACTTAAGTCGATCCTAGCACTGAATAAACAGTGTATGCTGGTACATACTTATACGTGTGCATATATTGCAATACCAATATGGCACAAGATTTATCTTCCCAAGTGGCTTCACATCTTTCAACTCCACCTTCAAATGAGCCAATAAATCCTTATAATTATGTTGCTGTTCTGCCGTAGCTGGTCTACACAACCAACTTTAGGGTAATTTAAAACTGAAACTCCGCCTTTGCAACTGCACTTGAACGACAGAATTTGGCGTCACCAACACCGCTCTACCTTATTACCTAATTATTTTTCCAATGGCGCAAGAGCCCCTAGTGGGCCTAGGCCTCCTCATTATCGACGTTTCACGATCACACTCGGACCCCAAACTCGGTAGGACTCCTCTGGACGAGTGATCAGCCCGACCTCTACCAGACAAAACACAACACTCACAACAGACAGACATCCATGCCCCGGCGGCTTTCGAAATCCCAGCAAGCGAGGGCCGTAGACCCACGCCTTAAGACCGCGCGACCACTGGGGTCTTATTACCTAATACAAGGACACTTTTATCTGTCATCACGCATTTCCCTGCACCCAAACCGTTTCGCGTTACGACAGGCAGCGCAGCGATCGCCGCTATTCCAATTTGCGGTGAGTCAGGGTCCACGCGTTTCAGTACAATGTGTTGCAATTAGGTCTTTATTCACCACATTTAAAGATGTTAGATGAGCTTTACTGCTGCTCACAGGCACGTACTACACCTAACAGCCATGTTGTTCATTGCACATCAAAGTTCAGCTGTGAAATTGGAAACACCATGTTCTGAATGCTTTCCTTCAGCTTGTCTTCAGTGCAACGATTATAACACAGTACTAAGGACCATTAGTACACAATTTATCCTTTAGCTTGCCCCACAAGTAAAAACGCGTTGGTTCACATCTGGCGAAACGGGAGGTCACAATCCCTAGCTTAGTGTTCTGTCACCATACGCACTCTCTAAACAGTATATAGACCTGTTTTCGGTGTGACCTGTTGCACTTTCTTGCAAAAAACAAAAAGAATAAATTCTCTCGCAATCGAACCTGTTTTCAAACAAATGTTGTCAGAGTATGTGTAGGCTAATATACCGGTGCGAATTTACGGTCTCGCCAAAAAAAAAAAGATGGGCACAATGGTCCTAGTTTCACTCACTGCACACCACACACCAAACATGAACCTTAAGATCATATAATGACACTTGGTAGATTAACATGAGAAGCCTGTTATTCTGACAGTTCAAGTATCCACCGAGATAAAACTAAGCTTTGTCGCTAAACAGAACGAGTGTGGTGTCTAAGTTCTTCATCACGCACGCCATGACTGTATCCTCACAAAATTCAGTCGATCTGTGTTGCAGAGTTTGTGGACAGCATTTGTCCTATATAGATGGAGTTATTGTGTCTTCTTAATGGAACTTGTTGATCGAAAACTTTTCAGGTATTTGTAACTTGTCAGCTTTTACAAAGCACTTCATGCACAAGCTGTTCAGCATATGAAATGGTGATCGCAACAGGCGGATGATTCATGTAGTCTCCGATAAGCAGCGCCGAGCAGAATCGGTGAGTGAGTGGGCTGTGTGTAACTGGAGTCAGCCGTCAGGAATTGGAGAGTCACTGTCGACATATGGAATTATGAACCTATACCGACCCCACCCCTTACTACGTACAGCCTGTTGATGTAACAGGTTAACCTAACCACCCATTGCCACCCGAATTCTAATGGTGGTCATCTAAGAACGTAATAAAGTACTCCTGTGCTACAACGGAAATTGAAGAATTCACTATCTGTATGTCTACGATGATTTTTGTCTGTTATAAACTTTGTTACACGCACTCAGCCCTGCAGAGGGCACGTTAAAATCGAGCTGTCCTCCTGTACAAATGAAACAATTCTTTTTATGTATAAAATATTCTATTTGGAAGTTTTACCCAAATTGTCGACACATCCCAATTTTATTCAAGCATACCGTACACTTGAAGATGTGCATGCGTTTCAGCACGCAAATCGAGCGAAATTGGTTAAATATACATCAGAATTTAAAATGTTTCGAACCAAAGCACCAGAGAAACAGACGGAGGCAGCACGGTCGGTCGAAACGTCGGAATGAACCATCCTACACGGAATAATAATCCCTCAGATCATCATTTGTGAGGAGATAAGCTTCGTCCCTCCTTAACTTATATGTGCACATATACTATACAAATATATACTGCATATTAAAATATAATGTTAATATGTTGCTAGAATTGTTACTTTATTAACATGCAAACCTTGTTTCTTTCTAGGTGCTTACACAAACGACAGTAAAAACGCCACACTTGTTATGATATGCGTGCATCTCCCCACTCATTTAGTTAAAAATTACTACTACTACTACTACTACTTAGTGGTAGTATGGTGTGAAAATATATATAGGTCCGACTATAACCTCGAAATGACATATACATAAATACCGTCACAAAAACATTTGGCAAAATACATTTTTCTTGAAGTTTATGCACACGACTGACTTATTTAATATTCTAACACGAGAGGCAGCACACGTATTACATAACACTGAGAACCGTTTGGATGTTTGCATGCCGAACCCTTCTCAGGTGGTCACGCCATTTAAGACACTAGGGGAGGTCACACTTTTTGTTGCTGTACACAATTTCCACATATTACATATTGTTATTACTACTGTTAGGGTCTGTTATTATATTTCTTCGCAGACATGTATATGTTGATTTTCTTAAAATTATCGGTCATAAATAACCTCAAATTTTCACTCCGTCGAAATTTTTTATGATTGCCGACTTAAAAAACATTTCGTACGCAATTTGTGGGCACATTCATTGTCTATTAAATACTGATTGCACGTCTTTAATTTACGTAATTATGCATCAATGTAATTGCACGAAGAAGCAAGACGGATTAGCATTATTATCGATTACTCTCGAAGGCAACCAGGATAACGTTAGTAACCAAAGTAGTCATAAATGCAGGCAGGTGTTCATATAACGTGGCAGCAAATTTTCTCGACAGATTTTGGTAACCCCCCTTAAAATGTCACGAATATCCGTCCAGTGAAGCAGCGGACGGACGCACATGAAAAAGCTGATGGTCCCTCTTCGCAACTTGGCGAACGCGCCTAAAAAGTAGGGAGCTGGGGTGAGATGTAACTCTGACCCATCACCGGAAATTGATTATCGCTGTTTTATTTCTTTGTCCGGCTGACCCACACAACCTCTGCAGTGTACCTACTCATTTCATTACTTTCCAAAGTAATATAAAACAGCAGCCGGCTTGGTTTGTTCCCGGTTGATCATTTGTAGGACAAAAGTCAAATAATGCACTATGCAGTGGCTGGGAATTGCAGCTGCTCTTGAAGTGCGTAACAAGCTTCTGCAGCCGGGACTTTGGAACTTACATCGATGTAAACACACACCAAACGGCATATTTTCTGCCCACACTCCGCGGATCAATGTAACAAACTCAGAATGGAGTCATTATTCAGGACCTAATCGCCGTTTAGCTAATCACGAACTACCCGAATTTTATGGAATCTTAAAGTTCATTGGGGGCAGTTGGTTGTGGCACTGCGCTACAAGCCAGAAGGTCGCGGGTTCGATTCCCACTGGAGTCATTAAAATTTTTCATTGACTTAATCCTTAGGGCTGTACTATGGCCCTGGGGTCGACTCAGCCTGTAACAGAAATGAGAACCAGGAATAATCCATGGGGGTAAAGGCGGCCAGTGCGTAGGACTGACAACCTTGCCACCTTCATGTGCCGACTGTTTGGAAATCTGGGAGCCACAACCTCCTGGAACCTTAGCGGCCTGTCCAGGCCCCTATAGGGATAGCTTTACCTTTACTATAAACAAAGATACACACATCAGAATGATCCGTCAGATTACTGTTGTATATGTGGCCCAACTTCAACCTGCATTCGACAACATAAAGCAGAGTAACTGTGAAAATTCACACGCTTAAAAGCAAGCTTACCTTCAATTGAAATCCCTCTGAAATGGGCCACGAACTCGTAAGCTACTTTGTTCACAAACGTTCCTTTTCGTCAGTCCCTTACAGCTTCTTCTGACGGCGAAATTTGACACGTGTCCTGCCGACCTCGACAAATTCCACTACACTGCACTCCGGTTGATGCAGCATTGCAGCAAACTGTGTTCGAATTGGCGGCATTACCTCGCATGGCTGCACAGCTCAAAAAGCCCATTGTCCTTATCAAACGCTACCGGTTTTGTGTAGCGCTTAATGAATAATCATGCTAACACCGTATATCCCACTACAAATAATCGGTACTGCTGAAACATTGTGCATAGACAACTCTGGGTACGAAGTTCCAAATTCAAAAATGGCAGCTCACGTAGTAGCCTGGTCCTCGAATGGAAGATTATAATATTCTCTATCACAGGAACTAAAACCACTTTCTCTGCTATCTCATAGCACCACTGAAAATAGTTCCGGGCTTATTTTGTGAACGCTTCTATTGCGAACCAGTTCGAACATAAACGTGTAGAAATGAATATCAAGTGTTCAGCCACACAATGAAATGCGCGTTGCAACACAAACCACTAGCCACTTACTAAACACTGACAGGAGCCACTGAGAAGACTATGAAAAAGTTACGATGCAAGCAGTATCTTGAAACTGAAGTATGGCTCAATTTAGCCTCCAAAATATTTACACTGCTACTTCGGAAAAGCAACGGCCACTGCAACGCCAGCCGAGTGGGCTCAATAACGCATACCGGCGTTTTCAGGTGGTGTAGCCATTTCTTCTGTGCTCGATACAAAGGACATAGATAATCATTACAAGGACATAAGTTGACTAAGACCTACTAACTAACTAACTCCATGGAGCAGAGTCCTTCTTGAGAAGCTAACAGGTCGTCAGCCAGTCAAGAAATTAACCGCGTTTTATGGAACCCGAAGGTTCATTACCGCACTCACAAGAGCCTGCCACCTGTCCCTATCCTGAGCCATATCAATCCAGTCAATGCCCCCCCCATCCCACTTCTTGAAGATCCATTTTAATGTTATCCTCCCATCTACGCCTGGGTCTTCCAAGTGGTCTCCTTCCCTCAGGTCTCCCCACCAAAACCCTCTATGCACCTCTCCCCTCACCTATACGTGCTACATGCTCCGACCACCTCATTCTTCTCGATTTGATCACCCGTGATGAGTACAGATCATTAAGTTCCTCGTTATGTAGTCTTCTCCACTCCCCTGTTACCCCGTCCCTCTTAGGCCCAAATATCCTCCTCAGCACCCCATTCTCGAACACCCTAAGCCTATGTTCCTCCCTCAGTGTGAGAGATCAAGTCTCACACCCATACAAAACAACAGGCAAAATTCTACTTCTGTACTCGTATATCTTAATCTTTGTATTTTTGGATAGCAAACTGGAATACAGAAGATCCTGCACCGAATGATAACAAGCACTCCCCGAATTCAATCTGCTCTTAATTTCTTCCTGAATGGAATTTTGATTTGTTAGGGTTGCTCCTAAATATTTGAACTGTTCCACCCTTTCAAAGGATTTATTATCTAACTTTATGTTGTGATTTTGTCCTGCATTCTGATTGCGAGACATGACCATGTACTTAGTTTTCTCAGCATTTACTTCTAGACCAATCTCCTTACTAGCGACTACCAAAGCTTCTGTGTTTTTCTTTATAGCATGTACGCTTCCACCCAATATATTAATATCATCAGCATAAACTAGAAGCTGATGTGTACCATTCAATTGTAAGCCCTCCTGGTTTGCCTGAACCCTCCTAATGGCATATTCCAAAGCACAGTTGAAAAGCAATGGCGATAAAGCATCTCCTTGTTTCAAACCATTCTTAATAGGAAATGTGTCAGACAAATGTTTGCCTACCCGGACTCTGCTATAGGTTTCATTTAGACACATTTTTACTAGCCTTACTAGTTTCATAGGGATACCAAAATCAATGAGAATATTATACAAGACCTCCCTCCTAACTGAATCATAGGCTTTCTTGAAGTCTATAAATAGCTGATGAACTGCCTCATTGTATTTCCATTTTTTCTCAAGTATTTGACGAATGCAGAATATGTGATCACTTGTCGACCTGTTACGTCTAAATCCACACTGATGCTCCCCAATAATTTCCTTTGCATATGGAGTTAACCTCACCAGAAGGATGTTGTATAGAATTTTGTATGTGGTTGACAAAAGTGATATGCCTCGATAATTACTGCAATCTGTTTTATCACCCTTATTATAAATAGGTACAATGATTGACTCCTTCCACTGCTCAGGCAATTCCTCTTTATTCCAAATAGAATTAATAAGTTTATGGATCTCAGAACGAATTGTCCTACCTCCTGCTTTAATCAGTTCTGCTGGAATTTGATCAATACCTGGTGATCTGTGCCCTTTTAGCTTTTCAATAGTCATCTCAACCTCAGAGACACTGAGCTCAGGCACCAGTGGCTCTGCTGTATGTATTTCAGTCTGCCTAACATCATTAACCCCATGTACCTTCAATAGCTGAAAGAAATGATTCCTCCACCTAGCCAAAATACTGTGGGAGTCTGCAACCAGATCACATTTCTCATCCTTTACTACATTATTTCTAGGCTGGTAACCCTTCTTAAAGTCATTGATGCCCCTATACAAGTCTCTGATATTCTTGTTCTTGCTGATTGTTTCAAGTTCATTAATTTTTGCTTTCAGATATTCCTTCTTTTTGTTCCTGAAATGTCTACTAGCTTCACGTCTTACATTGTTCAAATTATCTACATTACTTTGGTTTGGATTCTGTAACCACTGCATTTTAGCCTGCTTCCTTTGATCTAAAAATTTTGAACATTCTTCGTCAAACCATGGTTTATGCTGCTTCCTTTCATACAGCCCTAGACTCTCTTTATCTGAGATTTTGATACTCTCTTTAATGTTTTTCCGAGCCCTATTTATGTCTATTTATCTGATACTGGTTCCTAACCTCTAGTTCACTTAGCTTCTTGAGATTAAATCTCTCCGCATCAAACTTCTGTGCTGCTTGTTTAATTACCGCCAGTCTTTCCCTAACTTTTGCAACCACCAGATAGTGATCAGTATCACAGTCACCTCCCCTGAAAGATCGCACATCGAGTATACTTGAAAGCCATCTCCTACCTATCAATACGTGTTCAATCTGATTATGAGTCTTCCCATCAGGAGAGGTCCAGGTGTATTTATGAATTTTTCGGTGTGGCAACATCGTGCTCTTAACAACTAGATTTTTTGATGTGGCAAAGTTTACAACTCTAACACCATTATCATTACTATCCTCGTGTAAACTCTCATTCCCGATCGTCGGTTTGAAAGTATCCTCCCTCCCCAATTTTGCATTAAAATCTCCTAACAGAATTTTCATATGGTACTTAGGAAAATGATAAAAAACCTGTTCTAATTCCTCATAGAAACTGTCCTTTGAGTCATCACTTTTCTCCTCAGTTGGTGCATGCACATTCAGAACAATGATATTAAACCAGCGACCTCTCAGCACCATATATGATATCCTATCACTAACAAACTCTACTCTCTTAATTGCTGATACTATTCTCTGATGTACAAAAAAAACCTGTTCCCAGTTGATGACTTTCATTTCCTTTTCCATAGAAAAAGGTATAATCCCCTGCTCTTACTGTGCCTCCTTTGTCCCACCTAACCTCCTGTACACCCACTAAATCTAATTTGTACCTAGCTAATTCCCTGGCCATTGTTATAAGTGACCCTGACCTATAGAGGCTCCTTACGTTCCAAGTTCCAAATCTCATGTTCCTTTTCCATTGCTTAAGTCGTACCAAAGAATCAGTCCAGGTCCGAGGCTCTGTATAGTGTTTCGTAACATGGTACTTTTTTACTGTGAGGAGTTGTTAGCACCTCGCCCAACCCCCAAGCTGGAGGACCACCCCTTGTCGGCTGTCCGCGACTGCATATTCGCAGAAACCCTCCATATTCGGAGGCCGTTCCTCCATCCGCAACCCGAGGACGCGCCACGCCGTGGTGACAGGGACCCACTAATCATGGGACCAAGACCTACAAGCAAGCCAGGAATGACATTTACTACTATGTAGGCTAAGACCTATATAGTAATAAATGTCATTCCTGGCTTGCTTGTTTGCTTCGCTGTGTGAGAAAATGTGTAAAGCCAATACACACTTGCTGCGCGTCAAAATAACATTAGGCTTCGCCCTTCTTACCCAGATTTATCCCCCAACCGCCAATCTGCTATTTCCTCAAACAAGACTCTGGACACCGAATCTCAGTGACACAACCCTTCCTGGCAGTGTGCATAACATGGTTATTACAGTTTGTCGGTACACTAGGGCAGTGCTTTTCAGCCTTCTGTCCCTCGAATACCAGTCACAAATAAAATATTTACGCGGACCACCAGGTAGTGAAAGTATTAGTAACATACATTTTGTACTTTTCTAGTTCAACTTTATAAACTTGATTTCTGGCTTACGCCGCGATGTTGATAAAATCTGCGGTCTTCTGGGGTATTACGCGGCGTCGTGTGGTATTGTTTACTGACGTTTCGGGACAACGTATCGGTCCCATCCTCACTCATCCCACTCGGACTCTTGACCAGTGAGGATGGGACCGATACGTTGTCCCGAAACGTCGGTAAACAATTACCACACGACGCCGCGTAATACTCCAGAAGACCGCAGATTTCAGCTTTATAGACGTTTGCTTCATACATTTCTTTTTCACGTTTAAAACAATTTCAGTAATGTGATTAACGTATTTAAAATTGCATTAAAATGGCAATTCCAAAATAACTTCGCCTATAGCCAGACCCTCCACATACTAATGGTACGTGGTACCACCGCCTGAAATGCACTGTTCTCGGAATGACTGGAAACTGGAAACCTGGTGGCAGCTAGTTTCCTCTTGCAGATATGGGGGGGGGGGGGGGGGGCAAGGTCACTCAGGACGTTACTTCGTATTGAAATGGTTCAGTCCACTTTCACACAAACTTAAAAGACAAAGACAGACAGTTGTTGATCTGAAACACGCACAGTATCTATCAGACATGAACGTTGCCCTGTTCGATAAATGGATCAATCCTACAACCAACATAACCATCAAACGTAAAGTTCACCCTAGAACATGAAAGCTCAGAGTAGAGGTATAGCTCTACTCTTCACCTCAGCGCTAGATGGAGGTGGGTGTTGAACGCCACGTCCCGGCCGTTTTAGCCCCGGGAGACGCGGTACCCATCGCACAGGAGGCTGGGTGGGCCAGTCTGGACGGGTGCGGAAAATCTCGCCCCCACCTGGATTCGATCCCCGGGCCGTTCAGGCCGTAGCGACTCTGTATACCGACTACGCTATCACGGCCCACAACATGACCATACCTTACTGAAACATGGGCGTTCCAATTGATTCAAAGGTACACGAAAGATAAAACAGATTTTTTTATTATTTTTTGGCTTGGTGAAATTTGTCATTATATTTAATTTATATCTGATATCACTAACGTATGGCCGATACCAGTGGCCGTGCGGTCTAAGGCGTGGGTCTTCGGCCGCTCGCTTACTAGGATTATGGGTTCGAATCCCACCGGGGGCATGGATGTCTGTCTCTTGTGAGTGTTGTGTGTTGTCAGGTAGAGGTCTCTGCGACGAACTGGTCCCTCGTCCAGAGGAGTCCTACCGACTGTGGTGTGTCTCAAATGTGTGTGATCATGAAACCTCGACGAAACGAGGAGGCCCAGGCCCATATAAGGCTGTCGAGCCATAGGAAAAAAAAAACCCTACCGTATTAAAAGGTTTTGGTGCATTGTTTTACAGTATGCGGATATCACATCATCACTGGTGACGTCCAAATTTTACACAAAATGAAACATATCTTATTAAGGTTTATACCTAGGACTTGAATGTTACGTAACACTCAGAAAACCCTCCGATATATGGAGTTCATTTTACCTCACTGGGAGCACACTGGTCCAATTCCAATGGTCAAAAAAGTACACACCAATGTCAATGTCTTACAAGACTCACTGTAACCAATGGAGACCAATTACATAAAGGCGAAGGTAAAAGTGCCCCTGTGCACACTAGAAGGAATATGGAGGTGTGGAGGAAGAGCTTCATGCATTCTTAATCTCGGCACTAAAGCTGAACTGTCAACTTCATGCCCCAGCCGCTTTACCCCAGTACCCACTGACCAGGAGGCTTAGTCGTCCCATGAAAGACATTCTCATGAAAAACAGCAGTTCTGTGTGCAAGACATACTTGTGTATGTTCATTTCACACGCGTCACGGATGGTTTCATAGTTCAATACTTACAGCTCTTTTAAAACGGCAGCAGATATGTGCACGAGTTCCAGAAAATCACTGCCACAAAAAATGACTATGTACAGAAGTGTAAAGAAATGCAACAATTTAATTTCACACGCCATCTTGAAAGTTTGTCATGGTCACAGATCTGCTTCTTTCTTAATTTGTGTCGAGGAAAATGCTCTGCCAAATTACTGGATTTTGGTTACGTTACATATAGATGCAAGAAAAAACAACAAGTTCTTTTAAAAAAATGGGATGGTATATTTACCATATATATTTATAAACAAACTACAATACAAAATGTACACGTTATTATTTAACTATAATATTTATATATGAATTATGATACATGGGTTGTTTTACAAAATGCCATTAAGGGAAACTCTTTTTTACACTGTAACGGCATCATGAGCGGCCTTTATCCCTACTTTCCCCCTTTCTACATTAACGGGTGCGGACAGTGGACGCCTGGCGTCATTGTGCACGGACGACGCAAGACGATCTAATTGACAAAGGCGCTATGAGTGAATGTTGCGACTTGGTGTCATGGCGAGTTTTTGTGTTTTAGCATGACGGCAGTTGGTGGTTGTCTGGGGCTGCTTTGCCTGGTAGTGGTGTTGATTTGGTGTTGGGTGACGGAATAAGGTGGCTGCACTACGCAGGTTTGTGTTGTGGATGACCGGGATAATCCCGAATGATATGAGTGGTGCATAACGCTTACCATCACAATTATGTATTATACTACCGTTCGTTTGATGTGTTTTCGTTATTATCGTAGAAACGAGTATCGTACATGCTGAAACACAAAAACTAACCAAACCACCAACTAACTAAAACACAAAAACTCGCCACGACACCAAGTCGCGACCTTCTCAATGCTCCTTTCTCTGTTAGATCGCCTTGCCTCCTCCATGAAGAATCACGCCAGGTCCCACGGTCAGCACCCGTTTCTGTAGAGGCGGGTAAAGTAGGGACAAAGGCCGCTCATAGCTACCGTTACAACACTATTTTATCTTATATGCAAAAATATTGCTAATTTGTTTCATAAATTATCTTCTTACTTGTAAAATCTTTTTAGTGTGAGGTTGTACAAAATATTAACATAACAAAAGCACAGAAGGTATTTCTCTTTAACAAAGCATACAATTGAAATAAAAAACAAAATAATAGAAATGGAATAATAAATAGGCCGTACTATTACATCTACAAAATGTGCTTGTGGCAAGGAGGATAAAGAAACTGACTTAGAAAACAATGGGGGCATGGTGATACAGGGATTTGAGCCTACAGTTGCCAGGCTTGACATCACAAACTGTCACTGGACAAAGCATATACCTGAAGCCAGGGGCTGTGCCTTCACAATCCAGGTGAAACAAGTGTGATCAAACATCAGACACTTATCTCTGACAAGTTAACCCTTAGAAGCCTAGTGGTTACTTATTATACAACCAGATTTAACATTAAAAAATTCTACGTTCTGCCCACAGAATACATTTTGTGTGGTTTGTATGGATCTCAGAACAAACAGCAATTTTTCCCCCCTAAAAAGCATGAACTGATTGGTTTTTATAACGGTGGCGGTGTGTTTTTGTTGCACTGTAGAAGCTGAATGTTTAAATATAAATTAAGGTACACAAGTCTTTAAAGGGTTAACTAGTGGATACTCTAACACGCTCTGCTAGAGTAACCTGCTCATGGCATAGATCACATTTACAGCAGCCTGAACTGATTGCACACTTACAACAAAGAACAGGAGCTTTCGAGTGAATGTACATGTACGTAACTGTCACCACAAAAAATGTGCGGAAATGCATTATGTGGTGTCTCCTTCCACATCACCAAAGATTATGAACACTGATTAGAATATCTGTTAATTTTTCAAACACCTTCCTGACATGCTGCAATTAGTCTGAGGCAGCAATCCTGAGCCACGCCACACCACACCACACGCTGGCAGGAAAGGGGTGTTGGAGGAAACAAGGTGAATATGTGGGCCTGTAAGTTTGCAGCAAATCAGTAGAAATACTAAACACAATGTCTCATACCTCACCAAATATAAGGTTATATATATGTATATATATTTAATATAATATAACAAAAACAAAGAAGAATATAATATACAAAAGGTGAGCAAAAGGGTATCATATCCCATTTAACATGGCTGCAAACTCAAGTAAAATTCCACCCCATCCCCTGGCCAAACTGCACAGCTCTCTTCCAAAACACTACCTGGTGATGCAACTACAAACATAGCAGCTAATCTTCCACATGAAGGTGGACAGCCATAACTGCACACACAGTTGTACAACCCATGTTTTGAGGAACACACAGAAAGAATCCTATACACTCCAATGAGACAGCACTTCAGTGCCCAGAACATACAAATACATTTTATAAATGGATGAACTTCCATTAGTGAAAGCACACATAAGAAGACAGGACCTTAATATATATGTATATATATATATATATCACATGTCATCATTATAAAAAATTATCTCCCACACAACAGTACCCATAAAGTGATTGTGTATGGTTACAAGAATTGTTACTTGTGCTTTTACCTGCCTACCACTCTATCTTACAAGTGACTACACTGAATGTATATTTAACGGTTTTACGTAAGCGTATAATGACCCACCAATGCATTCAAAAAATTGATGATGCTATGGTTGGGGTTCAGAAAAGGGGTATCTCCTCTCATAGTTTACAAAAGAAAAACAGAGAAAAACCAAGGACCCAAACACCACTACTGGAGTCATTCTTGAAAGCCTTAAAAGGATGACTACTAGAGTAAAAGACATATCAACGTGTGCTCCGATTATACATCTTAAAATGCACTAATATTTTTTGGAACTTTTTTCCCCTTGTCCTAATGAAATTTTGTGGACTAAGTTGAAACTTACAAGTAATGCAGCCGACTGTGTATCTTAGCATGTAAAATCTGATACTGCAGCAACAATGAAGATGCCATACTTACAAGCCTTATACAAAGGTTCCATAACTGGCTCCATATCTGCCCTCTAAAACAATTTTTTTAAAATTTCATTTTAATGTTAAGATTTTATTAAGTGTAATACAGAGTTAAATGAAAGTAAAAAAATCTAGGGTAATCACGTATGAATCTCCTATCCCTAATTTAAATAAATTTCTCACATTGTTATGCTAAGCAGTGTTAATAGACGCTTTGTTAATTTTTAAAAATGGCTGGTAGGTCAACATTTCAAAATCCGTTTTCCTACATCATAAATTTCTTACTTTATACATCTCAGTTACTGTAAACACGCAGATTACATGGGAGAGATGAAAAAGTCCAACTGTGCTTTCTTGATTTTGTACATACCTCAAAGCATTTTTATCATTTCAGTTTCATAGTCTAATTAAGTACAAATGTTTGACTCATTTTTTTAAATGTTTTACTGAATTTTAGATTCTAGTCTTCTGGGTAATAATCACTGCAGCCTGGTAATTGGTCATGATGTTTCAGCATAATCTGTTGCCTCCACCTTCAATTCTACCCTGAAAACGAGGGCAGAAGCTTCCTCAAACAATAGTAACCACCCACCACATTATACAGTGCCATAACCCAGATGACAATAATCCAAATTTTCACAGCTGTGAAAACCTCAAATTTTGTATTTTATTATAATGGTTACAACAATTAAATTTAAAAGCATGTTAAATTCCATGCACATGTTAAATTCCACGCACTGTCAAAGAAAATACAAATATGATTACTTTGACAATAACATTGACAAAAAGGATGAATTGCGTGATATGTGAGGGTAGTTCCCAATAAGTGTAGCTTTGATGATACAGTGCAATGAACTGAATTTCAGTTAGGCCCTACTGAAGGGGTATACAATTAAGACATCAGCCACCATGAAATAAATGGTGAATGAACACAAACATGCTAGTGGGGTAATTTCCAGTATTGTATGTAGCAACACAAGCACCTACAGGTCAATTTTCAGAAAAACGTAAGTTCGGTCACCAGAGTTCAGTAATCACAGCCTGGTATAGTTTTCCCTGGAGTCAGCAACAATGAGGTGAATGATTTTTGTGGCCCTGTGCAATTTCCCTCAACCATATTTGTACGAAAGACCCACGCAACGGATCCCTAGGCACTATTGAGTGGTAGAAATTGCCTGTTGTGGAACTAAGCTCAACATATGATAATAAAAACATACAATGACACAATGTATCATTGTACAAGAGATCAAACCTTACTGAGTACACAAGTAGGGCCTATCACGTTGTCAGATTACAGTATATAAATGGAAACATCCAAGATCATGCATACCTTGCAATGCATTACAAGTGATGTCAGGCAGACAACTTTGGGCACTGCAATGGAAGTAAGTGACTTGTCACTTACAACAGTGGACACCTGACCCTTATGTGACTGTAACTGTCACAATGGTCATTTTAAATTTTCTCCTTCCAAAATTTTACAACCTCAAACAAATATGTGAAAAAAGTAACTGATTCAGAAGTGTTATGCACATACTAAATTTCAACAAATAAACAGAATAAAAGTATGGTTGAAACAAAGATACAAGAAGCACTGAAACTATTAACAGCAAGTGACCACTAGTGATTCCGACTGCAAGGACAAAACTGAAAATGACTAAAGTGACCACATGACTACAATCAACTCACATCACCACGTCTCACATTGTACAGTGCCCTACTAGCACCAATAGCTCAGTTCACTCTCAGTTGTTTTAACAGTTGATCAGACTGGCAAAACTTGTATCAACCCAGTCATTGTTCACACCAATATCGGACAGCATGTCAGACACATCAGGAGTGCATGAGAACTCGAAGTGTGATCCTGAGCTGGAACTGGCTGTATCGAATGAGTCCAGATCTGTGGTGAGCGTGTCAAGATCCACTTTGAAGTCGGACGGGATCTGGAGGAGATCAGTAAGGGAATCTAAATCAGCGAGGCTTGGATTCTCTCCTGGCCGTAATGCACCACCAGTGGCAGCTGTCTCAGACTCACACTCAATCGGTTCTTCCTTGATGGTCACGCTGTCATAATCCATGGGTTCCATCTTGATGGATTTTACACTGGCTCCAGAGTCCAGCCTGCTTAAAGTGAATGGTTGACTTCCATAGTCTCTTCCTAAGCGATTCTCAACAGATGTTTTTGTGGTGGTGGTGGTGGTGGTAGTGGTTGCAGTCAGGCCAGAAGGGCACGTGACTGTTGCTGGATTGAATTTCACATCAAGGAGCATGGACGTGTCATCATAAAAGGATGCACTTTCAGGAGAATCCGGAGTATCGCAAGAGGGACTGGACGGCACCTTGGCGGTTGCAGTGGGAGGAGGAGGAGCATACTGTTGGTGAGTTGGAGAGGCCTGCCGGTTACTTCGGATACTGTCTTTGAACTTACGGTCAATGGTGAGGCGTACTTTCAGCCTACTGTGATTCACTGAACTCAGTGTATTGGTAATACGTGCACGGGTAGACCCTCCTGAATGGATCAGTGACTGCTGTTGAGTTTGTGATACACTTCTGTCCTTGCTTCCGGTGCTTAGAGTCTGAGGATGGTGGTTATTATTGGTATCATTCCGCTGTAGGTGGTGATTTGGCGTGGACTTCCTTGCTTTCTTAGCCACAGGAGCAGACACTTTTGGGGTTGGTTTGACAGCTTTCTTCCTGGGTCTGTATTTGTAGTCTGGATACTCCTGCATGTGCAATTGTCTTAGACGCTCTGCCTCATCAATGAAGGGTTGTCGCTCCTCTTCTGACAGCATCTTCCACCGCCGTCCCAACCGCTTGGAAATCTCTGCATTGTGCATATCTGGCTGCTGTTCGCAGATCTTGCGCCGCTCTATCTGGGACCACACCATAAAGGCGTTCATTGGCCGTTTGATGTGATTGGGATTATTCTTCTTAGTCTGAAATGACAGAAAATGGCCAAACATTACAATTTAAATAATACAAGACACAAAAACACACGCCAGAAAAGTACATTATTGAACATTACACTCCCAACAAATCATGTGTGAACCAGTATGAAAAGCTTCTTGAAGCAACGTGGCTGTTCTGAAGCCTATTCAAATAGAAACAAATATTCACACAAGATGCTGACCTGACAACATGTTTAATGACTTCCACAGAAACTCTGCAAGATTTTCTACCTGTTAAATAATACACGCAAAAGACAGTAGAAAGGTTAAAACTGTTACATTTAACAACCTGATAGGGAAGTGGGATCCTCCAACAAGATACTCATCAGCCATGAAAAGGGTTTCAACAACAATTGGAGTACTGGTGTAACAGCTGTGAATCCAAGAGAAAGTACCTTCTACAGAAAATCTTGTTTTGAAATACTAAATGTGGTGCAGGACTAAAGAAAGGAATTACCTTCTGATATCTTTACTATTCATGTTTGTGTTGGAACTCTGTTGTAAGTGTAACATTCATCTGTTTTTGTGGGTTAAATATAATATCTACTCATACAAACCAGCCTTGCTGTTAGTATTAATATGAATTCAATTTTACTACCGAACACTTTTATGTCAAACAATGACATACTCTGTCTTAATATCCACTGACTTCACACACAAACAAGTAGAACATTAATAACAGCTGTTAAAATGACAACAATGGTGTTTCGTAAGACAAAATAACTGATATCAATGACAGACATATGGGCCGCTCCTGCAGATTGCCTTTGTGTGCACACATACTGCAAATCACATGACTGAAGTAGCGATCAAGGCCGGACACAACTTTTACGGCGAATCTCCTAATACAATTCAATAAAAGAAAACTGTACCTATGGCAATGTTGAGTTTATTGTATCATCACTGAAGACGTCACACACAGAATCAGGGTAAGAATATATTGTAATACACACTACAAGGAAGCACCAGTGACTGCAGACCACTGACTTATGCTGAAAAATATGGAATTACATTTTCTACACGGCACAGTATAATATCTGGCAAACACGTTATTCGTCCATAAATTCAGCTGCCAAACAAGACAGACTTAATGCTGCTAATGTTCACCTGTGTTTCATCTCTTAGAATATGAAACTTGGATATCAGACAAAAAGACATCTTTAAAAATACATTATTCAGTTCCCTTCCATTTGAAGTGAGCAGTAGGACATTAAAATTAGGCACATTAATACCATGCATCAAATACAGCACTGTCGTGCATAAACAATCTGCATACTGAACAAGGTTCCAGGATCATGGTAATCAAAATATTATCTTGCAGATAACCACAGATGAAGATCCCACAGCATGATAGGCCACGAATTCCACTCATAAGAAAAACAGAACACTGCATTTGTACAAAGTAACAGAAAAAGAATATGACACAGTATTATCAGGAAGTGTTATTTAAGAGTGAATATGTGACACTACGTTCATCCTGGTGATGCAGCCATTTACACACAGCAAACCATTCTATGGGTTTCACTTATATTTTTATTTCTTATTTTCTGACAATCCCACCTGCAGATTGCTTGACTTACTACCATTTCTCCCTTCACTCCTTTAACTTAATCATCCCACCATATCCTATACAGTGCAACATATTATGATCATACAACAATGCAGAATATCCACACAGATTTACTTCGCATGGAACAAAAGCTGTTAACTGAGGCACTAAATTAGTTGTGGAATCAAAATGTCACTTTGAGAACGAAGACCTCATGGCCACAGTATGCCCCTGTGATCCCAAACTGAGGAAATCACTTCGTCACTGTATGAAATAATGACTACATTGTCTACATACACACACCCAATTATACATGCCACTGCACTGTGTTACGAAACTACATATATACATACTAATCCACTGTCTATGGTTGTCGTTTATCTACATACATACATACATACATACATACTAATCCACTGCCTATGGCTGTGGGCTACATAGGCTAATCCAGTGTCTGTAAGTGTGGTGGTATATGTAGGTACTAATCCAGTGTCTATGGCTATGGCTTACGCAAGCACGCACACACACACAAGAGAGTGTCCATGGTTTGACCTACGTACGTACTACACCAGCGTCTGCATGGAAACAGAACTCAAGAATTCCACAATCCCACAAGGCGACATATTCATATGCCCTACGAAGTAGATTTCGAGAGGCGCCCCTGTGCCATATGCGCACGTAAGTTACGCTACGCGCCCAATCAGCACACTACTGACACAGACATCCAAAGAACCGAATTTGGCCAGTTTTGAAATTTGTTCATGATTACTGAAGTAATGACCCTGAACACAAACAAGTCCCAGTCCTCTTACCGTGCACGAACTTACGACAATCAATGAAATGCCACATCTGTACTCTACAGGATCATATTCATCTTTCCTTTATTTGTTAGCCATGTTATTTTCGGCATGTACTCGGGCATCGTCATTGTAGCCCTACACTGTCAACAGAAACGGCCATCCGTGGGTTACTATCGATTGCGAGCAAATGGAATTATCCCTACACACTCTCTGTGTCACCTCACGTTAAAACCTTTTATTCACCATTCGTAAATCAAATTATTTCTGAACCCTGTTTTAGCGAATGCAATTACATTTCCTCGCATATACCCAACACAAATGCTTATTTTCGCACTGTGTACCGTTTAAGAAAATTAAGTTGCGTTAACATTTAGCTACTAAGAAATCCTTTCATCTTTTTTAACACAGATCACTAATTAAACACAAACAGGATTTTGCTTCACAACTGTCACTTTCACGAGTTACATTGTGTTATGGAGATTCTCTTTGTGCAGAACGTTATATATTGCGTCTGCAGGATGTAAGAATAATGAGCTGTAGTCAGGGCCGCTGAGAGAGTGTTTCGCCCCAGTTAAAGAATTTTATCGGGCGCCCCAGCAAGGGCGGACCGGCAAGTCGAAAAGTAAGTAAAAAAAGCAGAGCACGTCGCACGCAAGATGGCCGCTGGCCGTCAAGTGCCGCCAACGCGACAAATCACTGCCTCATTCCATTTGATACCACCGAGAAAGAGAAAAACATATGCAACATAGTCGGGTCCCGGGCCCCCTTCTGGACCGCCAAGCCCTGGTAATTTTAACCGGCTACCCCCCCCCCCCCCCCCCCGGCGGCACTGGCACGGGTTCCTTTCGGTAACGATTTCGTCCGTTGTTAGAGAACGCAATCAATAAGCCTCCTTTAAACTATCAAAAATATATTAATTCTGCTCTAATTAACTAAGGCTGCTTATAACCTTATTTACAGTTGGAATTTTTCTGCTGCCCGTGCCGTATTATATATGGAATGTACTGTATTGTGTACCGAAATATTTGAAACCATTATAAAAATGCTGTTCAATGCATGAAAGGCAGGGGCACCTTGAGCTTAAATAATTAATCATCACACCTGGTACGACGTACAGGGAAGAAAAATACAGTTCCAGTCTTAATATTATTCACACCGTGCATGTTTATTATCACTAGTAAAAATACCAACACATGCACGATTTAATAAAACCCTTATAGTTTTAAAAAAACATATGTAGGCCGAAACATATGTAGGGCCAATTTTTTAAAACTATAAAGGTTTTATTAAATAGTGCATGTGTTGGTATTTTTACTAGTGACAGTTCCAGTCCTTTCAACAAGTTCAAAATCAGCAGAGGTGCAGAATTGTTTAAACTGGGAACTCCATAAAGACGTTACGCGCTATACCGCAGCAGTCGGTCGCTCGATCTCCAGCAGCAGTAGATACGTTACTCCACTCTCCAGACAGGTTGTGAGGCCCAACCAGCTTCCGGGCATGTCAGTTTTCGTCCACGGTCAATCCCCTACCCTTCGGGAGGAAAAAGGTCATACGCATCTTCGGCAGAAGGTTGTTTGAAATAAAGTTGCCTTAATTTAATGAGAAATCATTTATTAAAACATTGTACTAAAATGACAAATTTTATCAAGCAATGTAGCCTTATTTTATATTGTATTTACCGTACATTCTATCATAAGTCTAATATCAACCAACAAATGCACAAGATTATTGACATACGTAAAATGTATTTGAGCCCCCTACATACGTTTCAGCAAACGAGTTGCCATCTTCAAGGGGTTTTAGCAGAGAATTACTAGAACTTTTTACATCCAAGTTCTTGCAGTTCTCTGCTAAAAACCCCTGAAGATGGTAACTCGTTTGCTGAAACATATGTAGGGGACTCAAATACATTTGATATGTCAATAATCTTGTGCATTTGTTGGTATTAGGCTAATGTAGCCTTAGTTTAATGAAATTCTTAATTAAGTATATTTACAAGGACTAAAATACAGGTGCGGCAGAATTCATCATTTTCATTTACCTAGTATGATGGCGGGCCCGGAAGGAAGATTGAACTAATTGTGTTACAGAGTTAAGCTAAGGACGCCATTTAGTAAAAAATGGATCAGTGATCGGCTGTACACCGTGCGTTCGCCGTAGAGACGTTTTTAAAAAATAACGACTCTGTGATACCAACGAAACAAATATTCAGATGACTGAGAGACACGGAACGGTTCCTGATCACAACATTATCAAGAACTGGGTACAGAAGTTTCGAACCACGGCTTCTGCAAGAAACAGTAAACCTGTGTTGATTTAAATAATAACACTTTATGAATAATAATAAATGCACCTCTGTCACCATCTACAGACTGAATGATTGTGCCATGCGTCATAAAACATCATTTCACGTTACATTCCCTGAGTGAAGCCCTTGCTCTCCACTGCACAGACTAGCCATAGCCAGCCTGTATTACTGTGTATCACCCTTCCCATCATCCTGACAAAATCTCCAGTTAGTTAAATATCACGAGACTGCAGTGACCTCCTTGGCGCCCAGACCGGGATATGAAGTGGTGACGTCAGAACACCGACGACACAGGGGATGAAGAAGTGAAAGGCCAGATGATCCTCTTACCTATCTGCATATCGCTCTCAGAATAAGAACAATGACAGCTGCAAACTATAGGCGGAGAAGGTAAGAGCAGGGATCAGTTAGAAACAGTAATCGAAACTAATTGACTAAACATGTTGGTGGATAGGGGTGAAAACAAAGGTTACGTTATTCAAGCTGACCAAGTATGATTTGGCAATCGCGTACCTGGACCACCTTGGTATTGTTTTTTTTTATTGACGGGGATATTTTTTTCAACTCACTGTCGAGGCTTCACGATCACACTCAGACACACTACACTCGGTAGGACTCCTCTTGACGAGAGACATCCCCGGCGCGGTTCGAAGCCGCATTCCCATCAAGCGAGCGGCCGTAGACCCACGCCTTAGACCGTGCGGCCACTGGGACCTGCACCGTTGACGGGGATGCAAACATGAACAATAGCCGTGAACGAAAACGGATATACTCTTCGAGGGGCTTGAGAGCTACCTGCTTTTCTCGTGGAAGAAAACTGACATCCCCAGCCAGCCTCCTACCCAAAGGATACCGGCAGCTGTAGGGAGCATATGTAGGGGGCCCAAATACATTTTATATGTCAATAATCTTGTGCATTTGTTGGTTGATATTAGACTTATGATAAAATGCACGGTATATACAATATAAAATAAGGCTACATTGCTTGATAAAAAAAATGGCCATTTTAGTACATTGTTTTAATAAAGGATTTCTCATTCAATTAAGTCAACTTTATTTCAAACATGCATACGAACTTTTTTCCTCCCGAAGGGTAGGGGATTGACCGTGAACGAAATCAGATACTATACCTGCTGGCCGTGAACGAAATCGGATATGACCCTTTTCCTCCCTAAGGGTAGGACGTAAACCGTGAACGAAATCTGACATGCCCTGTGTAGGTGACCGTAAGCTCCTTGCCCACAGTAGCCTGGACACAGAGCTGAGAATTTACTTCATCTGGTGCAGGGTTAAGAATGCGTGGAGCTGTATTCCACTCAATCATGCGTCTTCATAACATGGTCCTCAATTAAGAGCGGGGGTAAATTTACTTACTGGAGCGTTCAAATATAAAATATCGGAAGGCAAAATAATTATTTATGACTCTTCCTGGATATGCTTCATTTTGATGGTTTCTGTTCGAAGTTTCATCGGTACAGAAGTGTTTTCTTTAACGTGAGACGGGAACAGTGTGGCCCTTTGGGCCACTACTGTAACAGTAACACACTAGCTCAGGGCCCATCCAACGGTGGGAAGGGGATACATTAATACCCTTACGTGGCTCTTGTGCGTGTAAGGTAGGCCTGGCACGACATAATCCAATTACGGCTCTCAATTAAAGATGACCTTTTGGCATTCGTGAGAAAGGCTGTTATTCTACAGAGTTTCGCGTGTGTTCAGAGTTACAGACCACCGAAATATGGCCTAATTTTGCACTTTAACTACAATTAAAAAGTACTATAGTGTGGTATACATTTTAAAATAAATGCACAAAGCGAAATACCATGCAATGTTCCGTAAGCTACTTTTCCATGCCCACTTTTCCTATAATTGAACCACATACAAGTAACTACTACCGCACAAATAAACCGTGCTGTTCGTAGTAGCTGGTGGATCCTTCTTGACAAATGGAATTACGAAGCAATAGTGTACGTATTTCTGAGGCTCTGAATATGTGTAGGTTGCCTGAAATAAAACACCAAATTCCGTCTGATATGAATATTTAAAAACATGAAACTGATCACACATAAAAAAATGGACTCCTTGTAGCGCAGGCGCGAAATTCATTTCCTGGAGAAGACTCAGCAGACCACCACCGTGGTCTCCACCACGACAAAAAGTTGACAGCGAGATAAGGTTGACTTTCACCCTACCATTCAAAATTACGAAATTTCGAAACTATCGGTCTATAAATCGGCGCGTTGTAACCTACCGGAAGCGCGATGTGTTGTTGCACGTTTTCAGGGTGATTTCAGCCGTCTGAAGACCTTCTCTCTACAGCGAAGGAGAGATTACTAATCTCTTATGCTCGTAAATACCGTCGTCTCCTTCAGCACGTCGCTCGTAAATGCTTGAAAGCAAGACTTAGCTTTCAGAAACCAGTCCGACCAGATAAAAAAAAAGACAACTCTAGAGGAAAGTGATTCTTCTAATTTGTTATTTTGTCGAAATACTTCATAAACCACTTTATTTTTCAGTTGCCGCGTTGACCTGTGATACGTTTTCTACGTGCGAAATACTACATACCTTGATTTCTATAGTCGGGGCGTTACTTTTCTCAAGAGGATTAACAAAAAATACACAGAAATTTATACATTCAAAAGCGCCCTTTCCTAATGCCCACCGCGGACGACGAACAGCTTTTCACGGATTACTTCACGCAGTTAATCCTCTCACTATGACGCTTATGTACAATTAATTGTTCAATTTCAGTTACTGAAACACACTATTATTTGCCGATTCTAAGCAAAACATCGCAAATTACCGGGCGACACCTGATTCCTCTTCGCATTTACGAGGAAACTGCGATAGAATGTTATCAGTCTATCATTTGAGAGACCAACGATAGGCCAATAATCGGACGTTCAACTTCGTATTGAGGGACAAGATACAATGACCTTGACTTGACCTCAATCAACGCGACGGTCAAGAAGGAAGCGTCCACGCAGTCCGCCCACAACTATCTGTCCAGTTTAGTCCAGCAAATTGCAGCGTCTCGATGTTAAAATCCCCCACGCAATTAGACACATCAGGAAATCCCAACATTTTCTCTTGCTAATGTGGCGGTGTTCTTTTCCCAGAACGTCTTCATAGGTTAAAGTGCAGCGTCGGAAATAACTTGCTTGACAATTCCGAGTTTACTGCCAGCTTAAATCCGAACATTACAATTCAGAGCATGCCGGGCAGAGCATAAACCTTGCTCGTTGTCATTTCGCTAAATCTGGAAGCGGGATCAGGCCTTTAAGAGCCAGGGGAGATAAATGCCTATCATCTCGCGAAGTCTGGGGCTATGCTGCAAATAGTCAAGTTCTCCTAGTTGCCCACTGTTCACATTGTAGCCTTCCGATTTTACAACGTGTAGTGTTGTAGGTTTACACCGACGTTTCGGAACAGCTCCCAGTGGTCCGGATGGTTCTGATCGCTACCTCGTACGTTAGGGGAGAATGGACTTTGATGTGGGGTGAATTATGCAGGTGAATACTGCTAAGTCTGACCCGCCTCGAGATGAAAACCCTAACTGGTGTCATTTAAACATCGCCATTTTCCAGTACTACCACAATTAGGATCCATGACTGACATGGACTTCCTGGTGTGTACATCATATAGGCCTAAGGTGAGCTCTCTGTGCACGAAAACTGACGTTTTTAGAGCACAATCTCTTCCACTCCGTTTCAATATTATCGAAAGCTATTTGCCACAAGAACTTAGCAATGCAAACGGGTTAAATCAGCAACCCCGAGTTCCTTCTGAATAAATAGTGATTCCACAACAAAACGAACGATATAACAACGATACAGTTGATCGATCACAACTGGGACAACCAATATGTACATATAAAAATTACATAATACTAGTCACACGTAGCAGGCCTACTGTAGATGTCAACATATCGCGAAGTGTATTTCCCCTTCGCGCTGCAGTAAGTCATCAATTCCGTAATGAAAATATAAGATACGACAATCAAGCGTTTTTTACTCGTAAGCATAACGTCTCCGTCTTAAGATTACTAATAAAAAGTACATTGGGGTCAAAAGGCTGACTCGGGTCCTGGTGAGGTATACCGATGCCCATAGGTATACACCATTAAATATCAGGAAATGCCCTCCTGTAACGGGGTTGGGTCAGCAAGTCTTATCTCTCACCTCCAAGTGGTGGCCCTGGTAATACTGTAGGCTCTGAGGTGAGAGCTCAGAGTGTAGCTGAGAGAGGACGAAGGCGAGTTTCCGGCGCCTTAAAACGGAGCATTGGGCTAAGGGAAGGAAAACACTGACAGAAAACCAAGGGGGATGGGGGCCTCTGTAGGTGGGTAAAACCAGCCTCCCTAGGGGAAGGAACCCTGATTACAAACCCGGTCCTCCAGGGTGGGGGTTGAGCATTGGGCCAACATCCCTATCTCGGAAAAAAACGTGTGTTACGAAACCTCATGATGAAGAGGAAGCTAAGGCCCACCCCGGGCTGATGCTAAGGAAGAAGAATAAAAAATACATTACGACACGTACTGCCCGCTGCTGTTATCCGTCGTGATAATACGTGAGATACGATCCCATATCCGACAGTCAAGCAGCCCAAGAAGAATGCCGGGAACACTTAGGGAAGCAGTTACATAGGGAATGGTGTGGGCGGTCTCTGGTTCGGAGAACGTGATGCTACCAATCTACGCTGCGTAAAATCCCAGAAGAGCGCAATCTCATGATACTCGTACTATACATGCAAATATCCAGCATAAAGCAATTCATAATACTCGTGCCAGAAGCCTTGAAACATGTCATGCATGAAGTAGCCTAAAGTACGCGATTTTTAACAGTTTGCTCCTCCTTGACCCTTGCATTACAATGACTTCATAGCCAGTCAAAACGGCTAGCCTTAAGTTATTCATTGTTATATGGGAAAGTCAGGGACATTCGTTAAAAATACGTGGACCCTGTTCCTTTTACACGCCATTACACCTGTCTGCCATCGCACCTGCCACATTCGTGACGCCGACGAATTAGTTCAGCTGACAACAGAAAAAAATCAATCCCAAGTAAAAAAGGCCACACAATTTTTGTTACTGAGAACTCTTTGTGCTAAGAATGATCCAACTCCGAATTACTAAGAAGTACGGAGGCAGATGACAAGATACAATCAATTTGGGAGGAGGCGGTAAAATAAACAGCGGAAAGGATACTGCGCAGTACCTCACTAGCGATAAGAAACTGCGAAATGCGCCGACTTTTTTTAGTCGCACACGCCACGATTTCGTTTCTTTATGTTAACGTGCTCCAAAAGCACTAGACAGGAAATGTAGTAAATTCTGACAGGGAACTCCACACATGGCAATTCTGCAAGAACTGTGCACCTCCATTGCGACAATCACATTATACATAATGATCTGCATAGGCTATAGGAAAACCGCTGTTTGATAAAAATACGTTTTTGGGAAGACCCGTAATTTTTACTTCTGCAAAGCAAAAATTCTGCATTCACTTAAGGGCTACGAAAACGAGGTTACTGGTTCTCCATCTGATCCCAGAACCTTATCATTGAAGAATTATCTCACTTGAAACAAGATGGTTGAAACTCGCTGTTGTACCCGTTACGAAGACGATCCTAATCGAACAGTCTAGTAATACTTTTCCTTTTACAAATTACAAGTTTTATGTCAACATGTCACACTACGCAGTCCTGTTTCTAACAAGGCTAAACAGGTAGACCAATTTCCGTACGTCGCTATTATCACAGCCAACGATCTGAAGGCAAAGTACAAGAATTATCAAGATGTTCCACCATTGTCTTCTTGTTCTTGCACAAATAAACCTGTGCCCACACCCCACCCTCTGTTGCAGAACAATGACAGTTGCACCGCATCATGAACCAAATTAATCTGGTTCATGTACAAATCTTCTGTACAGTAATCCCCCGACTTACGTCATTTGCCCTGAGACACAATCAATGAAGCTAAGCGCACAAATTCGTACGTACAATGCTGAAAATGTCCTCCGAGTTGCTGAACTCCCATAATCGGTAGCTCACGCTCGATGACCTTATTGAAATTCGGAAGCAAAACGCCCTTGAAGAATGTGAGGAACCTGAACATAAGCCTAACAAGAGAACCGTGATGGTTTCGAAGTTGACTAAGGGGCTTGGACTCACTGAGCAGGCATCAAGTTGTTGAGGACACTGATTTAAACGAGCAGCGAGCAGCAGCAACTATACAAGGAATTATGAACAAGCTTGGTTTTTGTCTCGTCAGGCTTCAGTGTTTGATTTCAAGTCATCTTCAGGGACTTGTGAATCGCCATCTGTACTGCTGGACATTGGAGATGATCCAGATGACCCGCCTACAGTTCAAGAAGAAGTGCCTCCTCCTTAAATTGTCATGTTTGGCAGATCTCATTCATATGTAGTTTTTTTTCGTAAGTATTAATATATTCTTCCTGGTCAGAACAGATTGTGTGAAACCATCGTCCCCATTTGACATTGTGGTTATGGGAAAATTTGTCTCCACTTACATCGCCTGTCTCGGAACCACCTACAACATGACTTTGAGAGATGACTGTAATTGTAACGGCGTATTGGTACCGACAACGAAACGCACTGGACTATTCAGACTACCTCGTTTCATAACTGGCTTTAAAATTCTGTCCTTTCGAACAAAATAATTTTATATTCAGAAACACAGATATTTTACAATTCCATTTGTTCGTATTAAATGAATATACCCCTGAAACAAAAGCATAATCGCCCCACCGGAACGTTCCCCCCAGTTCACGGTGTCTTTATATGAAACAAAAAAAAAACAACACAGCTACAGTACTCTTCACAGAACAGAGGTGAAGGTACTAAGGAAATTGAAATGTTCAACCTTCGACTAGTAGTGGGCAGGTAAATAAAGAAGGGTCAAATGAAGAGATCATGTAGGCCTGTGCATACGGGATGAAATGTTAACAAAAGGTTCTGTATAAACGCCCTTAAATACAATGCGATGTGGAAGACCAAGAATGGGAAGTGCTGAAGAGAACAGATTCTACACACACAACTTTTACTTCAACAACTGCACAAAGCAATTTTTACGCTTCTACATGTTTCGGCTACGTACTGTAGCCATCATAAGGAAGCCACAATATTACAAAGACATGGTAAATATACATTAGATTTTTACAACAGAACGGTCACTCGAATAAACATCGGGTATCAAAACCTTCAGCCTCCACTCCATCAAAACAGGAGATATTTAATTCTGCAAGATGGTTGGAGACAGGCTTTTATATTAATCTGACTAAATTTAATAATACGGTACACAGATTAACTGTTGTAAAACGCCAATGTATATTAACCATTTACCGACGTACAATGCGCTGGTTATGTCTTTGTAATATTGTGGCTTCCTGATGATAGCTACAATACGTAGCCGAAACATGTAGGAGCGTAAAAATTGCTTTGTGCAGTTGTTGAAGTAAAAGTTGTGTGTGTAAGGTAACTGCACGGAATATGAGCAACACTAAAACGAGATTCTGAAGATGCGATATGGACTGAACTTGCTCGGAAAAAGATTAAATGGCAGATATGTTGTGACGGCAACAGATATTCGGATTCCGCGAAGAATTTAAAGTGAACGAATAATGCGAGATACCGACCGATATCTCGCATAGATAACTGGACTACATGGGAATATTGTGGCTATAACGTGTGCGATAGACTTTCTTTGAAAATACCCAGGGGAATGGTCTAATATTCTTTGGTGCATTATTTTACGTTTGTCAGTAACTCGAAATACAGAGCGTCGAATGGTACGATAAATGGCTCACAACTGATGGGACTTCGAAATGACCATGGTTTAATCCAGGTACTATCTCAACTGAACCGAGGAAAAAACCACGAAAAGCACGAGTCAGTACATCCAGCTCGTTTTACGCCCTAGCTGTGTTCCTGAAAAAACGGTGTGTGTGTGTGTGTGTGTGTGTAAATAAAAAGGCCAACATCAAAAATGATATTCCGATCAGGAATAACTGAATAGTAGAACGCAGCCAGCGGAAGGGCGTCAAACCGAAAACGAGTGCAAATTAAGAACTGGTGTAAATTGGCAAGGGGCGTTAAAGCAAACAGGCGTAAAACAAGGGTTGGCTGCAGGACCTATGACCCAGTCGACATTCGACCATTGCGTCTTTGGCCTAGCATGTCTGAATCAGTCACCAGGCACTATAGTGCTCTATCATCGCATTCCTGAACAAGGCAGCTTTATCGCACAGCAAGCCTGCATTCCGCCGCTACATCACGTGACAGCTGCTGTGACCTAGGTCACGGCGACAGCGTGTAAAATTCAAGCTGTAAGTCAAGATATACAATTGCCAATTTAAAAAATCCAAAAACTAAATCCAACCTGTAAGAAATCAAGCAATTAATGACGGCGTACACATGACCAACTACATCTTTACAACATTTTCAATTCATTATCGATTCCAACCAGGCATAAATATTTCAGATCGTCTTGTTTGTAAACACAACCAAAAACGGGTTCGGTTTTATATAATTAGACCAGAACATGGCAGCGCCACCAGCCTACATCACCTTCTGCTTTCCTTCACTTTCAGAAATCAAAGACTCCGGTCATGTAGACGCAGTGTTACGTACCTCCTACTTCAGACTGCCTTACATCAAAGTGTGCACCAATTACGTGGCGGAGGAAGGCCTCACACCAAAGGGCTTGGTCTGATACTGGATAGTATAACTTTAGCTGAGGCTGGATTTGGTAATGTTAAAACAGACGTACTCATTAACCTTGCCCGAATTCTGTAAATTCTGCAATAGACGTACGCATAAGGTCATCATAAACATAACGGTTTGACTTTACACGTGAAGTTTCTGGAGCTAGCAGTTTTAACACATCAAATGGAAGTAACAAGTGGGCCCGTGGAAATAACGGATATTGCTAGTGACAAGTATGAGGAACCAATGCAAATAGACATGGGTATGTAACTGGGTGCAGACAAACCGGTGGAACAACTCTTAGTTGTATTATTCTTGAAAATTTGCAGAGGGAGGAAGAACAAACTGACAATACAAATTGCCCGAAGCTTAGGATCACGACGACCATTCACTTTCAGAGGTTAAGGGCCTGAAACCGCTCGGACAGGGTGCACAAAAAAAACTGAGCGCCTTTGTAAGATTACAGATGTATCCTTTCTACAATATGGATGTCTTTTGTGAGCTGAACTTGGGGGTACAAGTATAACGGAATTCTTCAGGCAGGGTGTATGAAAAACTAAATTTGCACACTACTATTGCTTTTCCCTCTTCTTCTCCTCCTCCTCCTCAAGCATACAGTTCGTTGTGGAGCTTGGCTTCCAACACCATCCTCATCCTTCCAGTCTCCGGCCAGTGTATATACCAATGCTCAACCTCATCAGTCCATCCTTTCTGTGGTCTTCGTCTTTTCCTTATTTCCTTCCATTCTGGCAATCACTATTTGTTTTGGCATTCTTTCGTTATTCATCCTTTCCATATGTCCCTACCATCTTAATCTGAGCGGTTTCATGGATTATTCAATGTTTATCCCTTCTAATAATCTTGCATCTCCTTGTTTGTTCTTATTCTCTTTCTTCTTCTTCTTCTTCTGTTCTGGGACAATACATTTTTCTTACGGTCTTCCTTTCAATAACCTAAGAGTATTAATATCGTCTGAGGCCCCTGTCCAGGCTTCTGCTCCTAGCTTAAGATGGGTCGCATTAAAGTTTTACAGAACACTCACAAAGTGTATGCGGAAAAAAAATATGAATTTTGTGCCTGGAACTGGGGGCAGGTATCACGAGTCGTTCCGACAGAGTGGATGTATAAAAATCCAGTTCCTTCGTGGGCTTACACTTCTCTATACAAAACTAATACCAACCACATGATTCCGAAAGCGAAATTTATCATGCAGACTGGGCAACTCGTGTTGGGAGTCCCTGTACGCAGTATATCCCAAACAAGGCTACGCGGTTATTTGCCGAAAAACGGAACTATTCATTCATCAGGACATGCACCTCACCATTCTGTTTAGGAGGCACAGAGACGCTCTCACAGATTTCATGGCCTTGGTCGGCATACACTACGATTTTTCCTATAACAAGATGCCTGTCGTTAACGAGACACGGCGCGTCGTCGTCGGGTTGTAGGAGAAGTCGTCGCGATACGGTGGGTAGCTGCTATTGTAACTAGTCAATGAACTGTCGCAGACAGCCGACAGGGGTAGACGTGCATCTTCGAAACTGCAAGGATGTCGAACAACCCCGCAACAACAATCAGTACGTTACGAAATGTTGCACAGTAACGCGTACTTAGAGCGAATTTTCTGGAACAGCTCAGGAGGCATGACATGGCGGATTCTTGTGGAGAATGACTGATCCATTAACTCACAACACAAATGCGACGTCCTCTGCCAGTTTTTCTGTCGTCCACTCAACACTACTACTTTGAGTGCTATGAATAAAACGACGTACATACCAGGCTGTATAGTGACTTGTCTACGAGCCAGAGAACCGCAGATTGCGGAGTTTGACTTCCGGAAGGCGCAACAAATGTTTCACTTCTCCACAGCGTCCAGACTGGCTCTGGGGTCCACCCAGCCTATCCAGTGGGAATAGCAGAGTAATTCCACAATGTCTCCAGCTTCAGGAGCAGGTAACGTTAGCTAGCCTAGGCCGATATCACAAGTCGGAAGAGAGCGCGAAATCTTGTGCGCGTATATCAGTATGTTTCTGCAATCAGAATGGTAGAGGTGCTAGTATTCGCTTGCTTACGTAGCAGCTGCAATCATATGACTGAAATACGAGGGCCCATAAGGTTTGTGACACTCGCGCTGAAGGTTGTCATGCAAAATAACGGGGACTTTGTGGATGTAATCCTGCTTTTACCTGCAGACCATTACCCAAGGGTATAAAGTAGCCATGCCTCAAATATGACCACTCATCCTCATTTAGTAGAAAACACGGGCCTATACTGCCAATCCCTTACACCTAATCGTGGCGTTGTGCTTACGGACAACTTTCCCGTTATTCTTTACTTTATCGCTCTTCAGAAACTATAAATAAAATGACGTGTCATAATATATTTTACATGGCGTAAGCTCTTGAAACAATCAAAAGAAAACGAATCATCCTTCTACGCCTATGCTTGTCGCAATGGCTGTAAAGGGACACGCCCATTCCTAACACATCGATTAACAGGCATTCATTTGGCTTGAAATATCACTGTCCATTGGATTTCACATGCGCTGAGGTCGACATCATTACGCGTTGATATCTAATCGTCGTTCATTATCATCCATCATACAGCTGCGTTGTTCAAGCAAACCCCCATTCATACAGCTAACAATGGATATCAGTCTGTATCTACGCGATATATAATGCACTGCAGGGGTAAAACTTTTTAATAAAACAATATGGGTATTATTAATGGTTCCGAATATCTCACTCTTTTCAGGGCAGATGATTTAAGGTTACAAATACATGGAAGATACGTCTTTTTTACTGTTTCGTTATTGGATTCTAAAATAAGCATCAATTTATTTACAGTATACGTAACCATGCTGTCAATTGCTCGGAATATACGGCGTCGAAGTTTTGGATCATTAAATAATGAATTGGAAAGGATTGCGAATGGAGCGTTCGCGATCCAACCTGAGGTACTAACCCGGAATTTGCCTGAAGTGTGGAATAATGCGGTATTCAGGGCAGCCGATGTACCGGCATATCTAAACTGGGTAACTCTCAAACACAATTCACAGGAATTTCCTGCGTAAGCCAGCCTCGATCCTTCAATAAAAATAAAACATCATCTCTACACATCTTGGAGTATTACAAAGAATGTGAAATTTTGAAACTTGAAACTTATTTCACAGATCCCACAGTTCTTAAGTCGCTGTCACCTGTGCTGGCCCAGAATGTTCCCGCCTTTGTCGAAGCGGAGGGTCCATTACCGTTCACTACAGCCCACACTACTGACTGTGAAGCAGGTTAAGTGTAAGGCAAGTGCATATTTATCATCATCATCCGGGCTACTGTTTCGGTTCTGTCCACCGTCATGGTTTTATAAATAAACAACAAAAATCTCGCTTCTTACACTCACAAAAGAGAACAGCTGTACCCAAGGGCAACACAGAGTAGGAATTTCTTCACACACTCTCCACCAGGAGACGTACAAAGAACACATATCACAACACCGTGGCTTTTTCTGGTCAAGAATACAACGGACAGCCGCAGAACATTGAACATACACATAAATAATTTTACGACAACCTCGCAAGATCTGCAAACTAGGTTATTGCTGTCAGGTGGTCAGACTACAGCTGTGGGCATTTCTGACCTCCCCGTTGCGTGCTACATGCACAATCCACCTTATCCGCCAATGTGTGAAACAGCTCGATCAACTCGTTATGAAACTTATATCACGGGTGTTGAGTTCATAGCCTACCGTATTATTACACTCGTTGTATCAGGTGTGAATTGATGAAGACGAGGCACAACATGCCAAGGAACTGCGTCCAGATTTTGGCACACAGCCACTCAAAGAATTATGTATAAGAACACTGTTTCGGACAAATTGTGCGTGTCAGAAGTATCAATCATGTTTACCGTAACTAGCATATTTGTACAATATTGAGAACTCCAGCTGCACATTCACACAAAACGTATAGTGCACAAATTTCGAATTCATGAACCTGTACCATTTTACCGTGGGCCGGGATAGCGTAGTCGGTATAGCAACTCGCTACAGGATAAACGGTCCGGAGATCGAATCCCGGTGGGGGAGAGATTTTCCGCACCCAGCCTCATGTACAATGGGTACCGGGTCTCTTTCCTGGGGGTAAAGCGGCCGAGAGGTGGCGTTGACCACTCGCCAACCTCTAGCGCAGAAGTTAAAGAATGAGTACAGCTATACTTCTACCCCCCCCCCCCCCCTCTGGCCCATTCTAGGTTGAAATTTACCTTCACCTGTAGCATTTTCACCTTTGATATTCACGAGAAGCAAACACACTGCAGCATGCAGTGAACCAAGCCACGCGCCACTTCGAGCTATTTTAAGATGTCATCAAGTGCCGTCCCAATACCTGGCTTGACCGAACTTAGCATTCCTGCTTCGTATTCGAGACGTTCCCGGTTCAATTCCAAGGCCGGAGATTGGCTACAAAGATGTTTCCAATTGCCTTTAGACAAAAGACCGCGACCGTACAGGAAATTTAAGCCACGAACGCGTCCTTCCACATCCGTGACAATTCATTATTCACTAATTATCCGTTCATGCTTTATATCTCTGCCTACTAGCTAACTCCATACATCACAGTCCTTCGTGGGAAGCTAGGAGTTACTCAGCCATCCACAAAATTTCCTGTATGTTATGGAGGTCGAGGGCTCATTACCATGTTTACAGCAGGCTTCCACTGGATCCTACTCTGATCCGAATGAATCCCGTCCACATTCACCCGTCCTATTTAAGATACGTGTCACATTGTGCCCATCTACACTTAGGTTTTCTAAGTGGCCTCTTTCCTTCGGGTTTCCTGTCTAAAAGTACGCATCTCTAATGTACCATGTGTGCTACATGCCACGGCCATCCTTTTCTCGTTTTATTATTGTTGCAGTGGTTTTGCGTTGTATTTTGTAGTCGTGCTGGTTTTGTAACTGGCCACTGCGCCACTGAGTCCGCACATAAATAAACAAGAAATTAACTGCTGCCATGTGTCTTTGCACGCTGTAAACGTAACGAACACATGTACGAAAGATCGTGTCTATCGGCATGTTTCAACGCAAGAACACACGGACGAATTTTAATTAAATGCGATATGAATATTATGACATTCGGAGCCACGCCGAACTTATACACTTTAATTTTCTAGGCTCTGAATTAACAAAATTATGTAAGCATGAATTTCTAAGGTGGGACTCACCAGTGGCCAAGGTCCAATCCAACATTCCAGTTTGAGGACCTGTTCTCGTAATACGACACCCTCGCAAAATAATTTATGAACACTTCCATACGGTAACCCCAATCCGTACAAAATGCCAAAGCAGAGGAGTATTTTAGTGCAAACGCGAGTGGTTCATCTAATCTGCCGTTTGAAGCTCTCTAATGCAGCACGGGTTAGTTTTATCTGCCAGCTAAACACGTGCCACAGAAATTCTAATTTGGAGCAGGGATACAGCGCGCGTTATTTTGGAATGTGTACCCACCAGGCCATAATAGTTCACGAGCCGACTATTGCTGGAAAAAGTTCATGGCACCAGGGATATTTATAGTTGGCCAGAATGTTATCAACAAAAAAGTTTACAGTATACATCGTGCGAAAGACATAGCCAAATAATCACTACTTTTTCTTAAGTGCAATCACCGCTCAAAATGGGCACTGCAACTCCATGTGGGTTCTTATCGTTTAACTTACCCCAATGAGCATGCTGTTTGCTTGCTTATTTTACGGCACTCCGAAGAATACTTTGCGTTCAATGAAGTACAGGTGTACATAAAGCAAACGTTGTCTATTTCGTAGTACTACACTATTACACTCGTGCAGGGACCTTGGGGCAATACAGCACCAACTCCACCCCCCCCCCCCCCGGTGAGAACACGAATTACTTCATATATTGCGCCTTACTGTTCAATATTATTATATGCTAATCTTAAACAGAACACGAGAGGCAATGTACGTATAACGTAACACTGAGGCGCGTTCGCGTAACCATTGTTGCCGTGGAAAAGCAAGAAGTATTACATATTCTGTGTGTGTTTGTAGCCTTGGTTATTCGGCATGAAAAGTGCATGCGCCGTACTGTATTGTCATCTGTGGCCCATCCGGCTCTGCCACATTTTTCCACATTACCTTACACACGGCACAATTTTCGGAAAAAAAGGTACCGAACATGAAATGTATGTTTTGATTTTCTCTACAACTTTTGTCCGAAATATATCTCATTTTAAGAATTCAGCGACATTGATCATAAATGTACATAGGTCTTCATGTAAAGTACCAGTTATTCTTGTCGGATTTTAATGAAACTTGAATTTTCTCGACAGATTTTCGAACAATACTCCAATGTCAAATTTCGTGAGGATCCGTCCAGTGGCAGACAGAGTTGTTCCATGCTGACGGACGGACAGACACGACGAAGCTAATAGTCGCTTTTCACAATTTTGCGAAAGTGCCTAAAAAGCGCGGCTAACGTGTCATGTTAACGCCGTTTCATTTACGACACGCTGCCTATAGTTATTTAGGCTCTGCACTCCAAAACTTTTATTTCCAAGGGAAGGTGTAGGATTATAATCAATAAGCAAAACAACTGAATGTCGTGGATGGCTGGTTAAACCCGACAATTCGTATCAGGGAGTCCAGAACCAAATCTCGAAGCAGGGGCTGGTTGTGTTAAGCATGGCTTCCACCAGTTCCTCCAAGCAGGTACACGGGCAACACTTAAAATGCCGCGACAGCTTTACTCCACATACTCTTCAATTCTACAGACAACCATACTATGTGATGACCCATAACAGTACCAAGAGGTAGTGACGCCTTGCAGAGTCCCAGACAGGTACAGGAACAAGGTAAATCTCACCCTATAACCTGCCATGAAAGCACGAGAGGGGAGTACAGGAATGGCTCTACACTTTCTTTAACCGCGGCGCTAGATAAGGTTGAGTTGTCAACGCCAAACACCGGCCACTTTACCCCCGGGAATGACCCGGTGCCCAGTGTATAGTAGGCTGAGTGGGCCCAAGGGCCAGTCTGGACGGGTGCGGAATATTCTTCCCTACCGGGATTCGAACCCTGGACCGTTCAGCCCGTAGCGAGTCGGAAGGAATAGGCTACTTCCTTACTCATGCTATCCGCTGGGTCTTCGATCTTTCAGATCAGGCCTGCTCAACCTATTATGTGGTGCGGGCAAATTCGGCAAAATGCGGTCTACATACGAGCAGCATGTGCACAACATGCACAATTCAATATAAAAATCAAGAATAAGTATGCGTATAATATTACGAATATTAACTGTGTATATATAATATGCAATACAAACGTCCCAATAAAAGAAATTCACTTTAAAAATGTAATTCACAGCCTAGGCTTGGGTGACGCTATTTTTGCACATTTTTACAAACTGAATTATCAGTATAACTCATGTCTTCATAAACAAACAGATCATATGTTTTCAAACTAGCTTCGGCGTTCTATATCGTCTTTGCCAGGGAAATAAATACGTTTTCTCAATTCATGTCTCCGCGGGCAATATTTTGCCCGCGAGTTAGGGGTTGGCGGGCCTGCTTTAGATTGAGGCAGGAAATGTCTTCTCAACATCTGTACCTATCTACCGAACGCCACTGTTACATTCCAACAAGCAGCAATATTCACAGTTACAAACATGAGATTCTTAACACTGTCTATATTCTGTTTACATTGCTTATCTAGGGAATTACATACATATATACATACGCAGTCAGGTACTTACAAGAAACACACTATGCTATTCAGTGAGAAATGTTTACTACGTGTGAAAAACCTTAAGTTTTCCCGGCGGTGGTATTCAGGTTATGACGCCGTAGCTTCGACCGTTAAGATGGAGGCAACACGTTTCACACAAACGTTGGTATCCACCGAAATACTACACGGCGTCATAAACCGTAACTAGAGCATTCTAGCTGACTCAGTGACGGCAAGCTAAACATGTAGTCTAGCACCTTATTAACAGACAATAAATAAATGTCGTGTTGTTTGTGTATACTTCGCATACTCTATAATCCCCTGTTGTTTTAAAACTGGGGATGCGACAGAACTCGGTATATCAGTCTACTCCCCCCCCCCCCCAAAAAAAAAAGCAGTCATGCGAAAAAAAAAAATGCCGGACGTTCCGTTGCCAGGCAACAGCACATGCTTTCCTAGAAAAGAATAACGCAGTCACTCTGACACACAGTCCTCCAGTCAGAGCTGCGACTGAGTCATGACAAGATGCCAAACGACATCGTGTCAACAACAAAAATCATTAACGACCAAGCAAATTGCAAAATAAATGACAAGAGTTGGGCGTTCGCCATATCGTAAATATCGATAGGTATCGACACTAAAATATCAAAACCCACAGCAGAATGTCTGACAGCGTTTGACGAATGTGCGTGGAAGTTTCTCGCCATATTTCAGCAAACAGTGACTCGTTAAATACAGTAAAAATAGCATAGTTGTTTGGTTGGTTGTGGAATATACTCTTCATGCCGCGCCAGAAAGACGTATTGCCCTAAGCCGGGGTTACATCTGTTCACACGCTGCAACTGCAGTCGCAATTTTAACTCATTCCCCTCCTGCAGAATCACATTATGCAGACGTGTCGCACAACAGAAAGAAACAAAACGCGCGACTTGATCGAGCAATTCCACGACAAATCGATTCTGATGGCAAGTTTTCGACAAGAGTCCTACCTGAATAAGCAGGCTGATCTCGCGTTCTGGTGACTATATCCATCAGAACTGTTGACATTCTCTCTCCTACACCCTTTCTGTGTGCCATGCATGCAGGTCAACATCAAAGACTTCCATACCAGAGTTACGAACGCCTCTTTTCACTTATTCAGCATTGACAGATTGAGTCCTCTTGCCTGCTTAAATTCAGATTACTATGAACTGTTCAGTTATGAACCGGGTACCTTAGTCGATATAGTAACAGGCTTAAGGCCTGGACGGAGGATCATAGTTCCAGTCCCAGTGAAGGAGACTGTTCTCCTCATCACTGAGGCCAGACCAGCTCTCGGGTTCATCACAATTCCTATCTAATAGTCACAGGGCACTTTTTCACAGAAGATATAGTGGTCGGGGGGTGCAGTTCGCAATTCATCCATCTGGTGCCCAAAGTTACGGGACAATTAAAATATACCCCATTAGTCATTCCTGGTGTGATGCTTAATACCCGTAATTTCACGACACGTCAGCCAAAACGTACCTCGTGCCGTTCAATGGCCTTTTCGATGTCGTCACACCTAGAACTCATTCTATCTGCAGTCCACAGTCTGAGAAAACATGGTTGAAGTCGCGTGGATAACCTGTCGGAAATTTGATATGCTACCTGATTCTGAAGTGATTACGTCGGTAATTCATTTTCTGAGGATTATTCCTAACGACAGGAGATTAGTTGCCTCGTCTCGGAACCAACAGCGTAGTCCTGAAGTTGTATCAGACTATATTGTAACAGCTGAATGTCCCATACTACGAACCTGGCGGTTAATGAATTATCA
This sequence comes from Reticulitermes speratus, assembly GCA_021186555.1. Classification (NCBI taxonomy): domain Eukaryota; kingdom Metazoa; phylum Arthropoda; class Insecta; order Blattodea; family Rhinotermitidae; genus Reticulitermes; species Reticulitermes speratus. Next base: position 44,664,833 of record JAJKFL010000001.1, on the reverse strand, counting down.
CAAAATGTACAAATCTTATTCAGACAAATGTACACTGTTTTATGTTATTCAACACAACTTTTTATGAAAGACTGTCCGACATGTTTCGAACCTATACAAATTACATCAGCTATACATCTGGTATTAAAAGTATTAATACCAGATGTATAGCTGATGTAATTTCAACAAGTAAGCCCCTGAAGATGAACCTTGTATAGGTTCGAAACATGTTGGGCAGTCTTTCATAAAAGGTTGTGTTGAATAACATGAAACAGTGTACATTTGTCTGAATAAGACTTGCATAATCAAAAATGTATGGTACAAGTAACGTAACGTTTATCACAAAATGCTCTGTGCTCGGATAGTCCAGAGTTCGAATTTCAACCTGTATGTTGGCGACCACTTTTTGCGGCAGATTTCCTCTGACCCAATACGTGCAGACTTGGTAGTATAGTCACGATCTTCTGACTCAAAATCATAACGTACCATTCGAAACAGAAAACATCGTAAACACTTAAAAACAAAAAACTAAAATACAGTCGAACTCGGTTATAATGTCATGAGAGGAGCTGAATATTTTGTGTCGTTATAAATGAATGTTGTCCTAAGCGATGAGTATAATGTTATGGTTAACAGTGAGGAATTAATTGGTACCGCAGAATATCTGACGTTACAGACATAAACTGATGCCGTTATAAGCGGGTTCGTCTGTGTATATATATATATATATACATATATATATATACTCACGAGCGGTTCCTCAAATATAGGAACACCGTGAGGAAGATGTGAGGACAGTTTAAAACTAATCTTAAGGAAATATAGTCTGAGTGGTCCCGACTGACCTGTCTGTCAGTATACAAGCCAATATGCCAACGCCAACTCATTTCGCTATAGACAACAACCTTCAATGCCCATTGGTGAGAAGCTACGTGGTAGCAGCTGCGGTCAACACATTATGAGTAAGTTCTGTAGCATAAACAGTATGTTACAGAGTTATCGTAATATATGCAATATGGATCCAGTTCTGCGATGTGAAGGCGTGTAGGTTGGCGGACAGGTATCAGTGGCTTCGGCGCAACCATCTTCCATCCTGAAAACATACGCAGCAAGTTCCTCCGAAACCCTGACACCGATCTACCAACTACAAAGCCTCGTACACTCGCCGCTATTAGAACCTCAAATCTCGTAAGACGTTACCCAACGCTGAACCTGACACAACAGATTTCACATACAAGAGATGTTGAAGAAATAGTGTCGACATCTCTCAAAACTTTACCAGCAATACAGTGTCACGTTCTGCGTTCGCACCCTCAAAATTATTACTTCTGAAGAATATGCGGCCAGTGACTGAATGATTTAGCGAACCGCAGGCAGAACCTGGTGTGACGTAGCCTACATGGAAGTACTACTCCAGGATTTGGCTGGGAGAACGAAGAAACCCGCGAACTGAATTTCAGGTTGCCATCTTTCAGATCGGGATTCAAACCAGTACCTTTACGAATAAAAGGTGGAGGCTGCCACTTCGCAACCGTTCGTCATTTAGTGGGCGTATACGTGTAGACGTCATGAACCGATCGCTCGCTCACGGCTGATGTGCTCAGTGTTAAGTTTTTGAATTCGTCCCACGTTCCATTACTGATCTCGAGGACGAGAATAAACACAGCGAAATCTGGCGGTGCAGAAATCTGCAGGTTGAATCGTACAACGAATGCAAAAACGACTTCATAAAGAATCATTTAAATTATGAGCCACAGCAACAGATTGAATTTCAAATTGCAGGTGTTGATGGCGTTTCAATTCATGCATAATTCAAAATACGTGGGTGGTACGCGTATTGAATTCTTCCTTTATGGCCCATTCTGTTCCACGCCATGCAACTTCCTGTATCGAAGCTGGCCTGTCATTAATAGAGACCATCTTCGTATCTCATTCAACACTATTTCATGACAGTCAAATGGTTAACATCCCTGCTTCGTACTCAAAAAGCTCCAAGCTTCGAAAATCGGTACGAAAACCGGCCTATGTGATTTAGACTACCCTATAGGCAAACGCCAAGCAGCCTCTTCCTAACATTCTTTCCAATTCACTAATCATACTACCAATTGACGCTACAGCATGTAAGTAACTACAAGCGTCGTTAAACATACAAGAAATATGAAATATATAACCTCCCTAGCTGAACAATTTGGAAATGTACGAATGCGCTGAAAAATTCAAAATCCTCCGGCATTTTTATTGATTGTTTCGGTGAGCACGACGGAATGAATATAACAGCACATTTAGTAAGTTCTAATAACATGAGTATGGTATACGCATGCCTACTCATACAAGGCTAATGCTCAGAACATCTACAATGTTTTCAATTCCAGACACTCGACATGCATCGAAAGGAGCCCAGCGCCTTTGTATTAAGTCTAGATACGCTTTCGGCAGTACTGCACTTGCAAATATAATTTAGTGACCAGTAAACAGAGCGGAAGTATTAAACAAGAACTGGTCGGGGTAGTTTCCGTTAGGTCACAAACTTGATACAGCTGTACGTAACTCCTCCAAATGGGAAAAAGGGACATAAAGCAGCGAACACGCTAGTTTGAAAACAGCCTAGATAAAACTAGATAAAACCAGCACACATGTTAATGGATTCTACGCCATTTCATGCTACCTAAAAGCCAATCAGACGTGACCTAAACGATACAAAACAGCGATCTGAGAAACCTCTTTCCACACAACTCCCACAAATACTGATACAACTCAAAGCTGCTGTTTGTACCGATAATATGCAATGTACAACTATGTTTGGCGCCAGAATATATTCAAAATATCCACGTCTACACAGACCATGCCGCTGCCTGCAGGTTTCATGGCTGCTTTTCGGTATTCTTGTATCTATGTGGGGCCAGGGTAGCTCAGTCAGCACAGTAACCAAACAACGGGAGGGCCGGCTGAGTGACCATAATTTGATTCTACGAGCAGATTTTTCTCTTCCCCGTCTCCAGACAAGCACTAGTGCCCACCGAGCATCCTATTCAACGGGTAATGGGAGGTCTTTCGCCGGAGGTAAAGTGGCCGAGGCGTAGAGCTGACCACTCACTTCCATCTAGTGACGAGGTTAATGCGTGGAGCTATACCTCCACTCCCCCCGTGATCTTTATTTCACAAAACAATGAAACATGCAACATTATTCAACGTTTATATACCCATGTTACACACCTTGTTTGTACAGACCGACAAGTACTGCTGGCGGAATGTACTGTCCCCGTGCACGACACGAAAGCATATGGGAGTGGAGGCACCACTCCACTTATTCCTAGCCTAGGCTTCGTGACCAAGTCCCTTTACCTCCTGGTATCCTATCAACAAGATGCTGAGTAAGCACTGGAAGCTTTGGAGAAGGAAAGAATATTTCCCACACAAGTAATCGAATGTCCCATTGTTGTCAAGAAGCATTAAGCATTCTTTTCTGCACAGTGCTGCAGAATAAATATACAATACTTTGTGTGCGTGTGCACGTGGTCGCATTCGTTTCTTTAATGTCCAAGCCGGTATGCCCTTAGACACTTGCCATATGTAATGCATGAATGTCATTAAACCAATTTAAAATATAAATGTATTTATTAGTGCTCCTTGGTCACACGCCAACAGTTTTGTCGTCTGAGGAACATAATAGCATCAGTTTTTCCAACCTTAACAGTCTACACGTTCAAAGTCATCTTTCTTGATATCACCTTTACATACAATAACATTGAGTTTCGATACTGTAATTGTTGCCTTTCGTAACCTTTACGGCATGTCGCGATCACGGTAATAATCCGTCTGGCCTTCACGGTTTAACCACCGTCTCCAGAGCCAGCCTAGTTTGTGATAACGGGAGTGCAATGTAAAAGTGTGGCTGACACAAAAAGTAGACGAGCTGGTCTGCAAGTACTTCCGGGTCACTTCCACAATAACCTTCAGACCCGGCCGTATAACCGTATCAATAATACGTGTTTTGCAGGGTAAAATATAACACATTTAATAGCAAGTAGCTAATGGATCTGAATTCTGTCTACATTTGAAACTCTATAATAAATGTAAAACATCAACTGCAAGGTCTAGAAATGATACTTAAGCTCTTCTGTTTTACAGTCCTTAAAATTACGCAAACAAAAACTAGGTCCTTACGTCTACAAAAGACTGATGTATTTCGATGCAAGACTCCAAAACGCGTAATTTCTCGACATGTATTAATACAGAAGCATGGCAATATCTCTACAGCCTGTGGTATGACCGTCGGAAACGTTTGAGGTGATGGATCCTACCTATCACACAGCCGGTATTCGAGCTGACGTTTTGGTATGCGACGTGTTCGTGCAATATACTTTTCTGCATATGACCTTTCAGCAGTACAGACACATGAATCAGCAACACACGAGGCGCTTTTTTCAACTCAAACAGTGGCGGTATGTTTTCAGTCTGCTTGTGTGGAAAGTATGGCAGAATGCCAGACTCTAGACAGAGATGGCGAGACGGCAGTTACGGAACTAGAGTTCGAGTGACAGTGGGGCCTTGAAATCGGGCGGCAACCCGCTTCCTACAGCACATGATGTCATTACACTTACAACAGCAGAGGGGGTGGGGGGCAGTAATTGCAGACCTTGGCATGACCGCACCGCTTGCTGCAACTTGATACTCAAGTCTCCTTACAGTAAGAAAAAAAAGCTCCTACACCACCGGTCGAGTGACGACATATCCGGCGAAACCTGCTTCAAGTTCGGGTACCGGTACCCTACTGGCATATCTGCCGCGCCAGATTCCTGTTTCTCACGAGATGGCGGGCACGAAGTTAATCTGATGGTCCAGACTAGCTCTGGGACCGACCCAGCCGCGGGCATGAAGTTAATTTGATGGTCCAGACTAGCTCTGGGACCGACCCAGCCTCGTATTCAATGGGTACTCCGTGGGCGCTTTCCATAGGGGTCAACGCTGGGGAGTGACGCTTTCACCTCAATCTAATGCCGAGATTAAGTGTGTGTGGAAGTACACCTCCACTTCCCCTTGTGCCTACGTGGCGCGTATACGGACTTACCTTTATAGGTAATTAATTAATTAACGTATTTCAGTATCCAGCAGTCTGCTGTGTTAATTACTAGCGTCTTCTAAGAAACTATAACGTAATTACTGTCGTTGGGGTGGCCCCCTCTTTGGGTTCCTATATATGATTTTTTTGACTTTACAAAACACCATGTATTATTATTATTATTATTATTTATTATTACTGTTATATCCTCAGCCACGTGATTGTCACAGTACGTACCGCCATAATATTCACACTGCCATCTGCTTGTACTATGCTCTATTACATGCTCGATGCTCTATTATTTCCTCGGCCTCTGAACGGACGTCACAATGAACCTGGGTGTATGCAACTCCTCCACTGTCACCCAGGATACTTTATAGCGACTTCTTCGTTCATTTCATTATGGATCCCCGGGTCACACGGTTAGATTACAGAATTGATTCGAAACGATACAGGCGTTTTTGTTGGACTAGCTCCGGGCGAATTTTTGTTAACTACAGTAACGCAGACATTTTCGCAGATTCACATATCTACGACTACATGGAGCGGGAATTCCTGCTGAGAAGCCAACATCCGCCGAAGTGGTCATAAATTGCCCGAACTTAAGGGAACCCAAACATCATTCCCTTGTTTGCAGGAGCCCACCACTGGTACCTATACTGCTCTCCTATATTATCTAATCCTATTTTAATATTACCCCATCTACTCCTGGGTTTCCCAAGAGTTCTTTTCGAAAGCACACCATGAAAGCAAGTCCGCCCATCAGCAAAACGCGATGATTACATTATGTCACGTGCTGTTTAGTAATGAAAAACACAAAAATGTTTCGAAGAGTCCGCCTGCAAACCGAATGCACCTCCATATCGGTAGATATTAAAAGTGAGGAGCTAAACCCCGACTTCCCCTACACAACACGTGTTGCACCTTTACCTTACTTCCCTGAAAACACAAAGAATTATAAATTAACTCGAAAGTCCAAAAATTCGTGGAAATGACACAAGAATTCACTTCCAGCACAGCCATACAGCACTTCGTTGTATGCTTCTGCAATTCAGTCTGGACAGAAGGAAAGATGCCACTTTGAATGTCATGATATTGCCATCAGCTGCTGTCTTGATGAACCTAGTTTCTTTTATTTATTTTTTTTCGGAAGTGCCTGCAGGTGTTCCCCGTATGATTCTGGGCTGACAATGTGAACACAGCTTATGGTCCCTCTCCCATGCGTGACGGAACCTAGCATCTGTCACTGTTACGCAACACAACGTGACCGGCTCAATTATGCAAGTCATATATACCAGCAGCCCACTTTCCCTATTCTTAACACTTCCATTTTCCCCTGTTCTTAACACTTTCGGAGTAGATCTGGGTAGAGTGGACTGTTTCGGAATTTTAAAAGATCGGGGATATCGTTTGTTCACACGCTTCATATCAAATACTACTACTTTTCAACGAATCTGATACTGGGTCGTCCATACTGTAAGTAAAGGTAAAGTTTAAAACATTTACTGCGGAGTGTGACATCGTACAGCTTCGTAGATATGTACCAACGTTTCGTAATACCGCAATGCCTCCACCTTCAAAGTCACGCAGTATCTCTCCCATTAAGATGGAGGTCGCAAGTTCCGCCGAAACGTTAAGACCTATCTATCAACGCAGTCACCGCCGTAAAATCATGACTCTCACACTTTTCACTTCCTCGCCCATAACACAGAACCACACCATGAAGACGTATAGCGGACTGGTAGTACAGCTCCATACACTAACCTCGACACTAGAGATATATAAGTCATCTTCACACCCCGGCTTGAACTCCAAGGGAAATAACTTTGGTCACTATTGGTATCTACTGGTCACATTCTCGAATAATGCCGTTTCGAAACGAAGTTACGAAATAATAGAGCACTGCAAATTATGTAACAAAAAGAATATTAAGTCTGCTTGCTTTTAAAGAACACAACAAAACCTTTATCGTGTTTTTAGCATACCTTCCTAATGACATAAAAAAGGGAGGCTTAAAACATATGCGAGCCTTTGAATGGCTGTACTACTTACATTTGTAATCCGCTATTGCATGTATCTGCTTCGTACCTGAAAACTACTAAATGGGTTTCGATTAAACATATTAGGGGTCTGCATTAAAAGCTGTCTGGCCAATTTCGTTAACTCCAGCTTTAAACGAAGCTCAAATCAACAGATTTCCTCATCGGGAAAAAAACTGCATATGATCATAATACACAATTCATTACAACTTACAATTTCTATTTGAAATATCTTACCATACAGTGAATATATAACGAGGTAGAAAAACTCTGATGCCGTGCGGAATGATTCCAGTAATACGGTTATTTTTATAACGATAAAACTTTATCTGCAATAAATAAACATGTTTCCCAAAAACAGGGCAGAAGCGCAACGAACGCATCTGAAAAACGTTTGTAGTCTGCCTTTTAAAGAGAGGCACTCTTTTACAGCAGCTTGTTTCTCTTACCAAATATTACACCAGCTTGTTTCTGAAGAGTGCAATGATCTGCAGTGATCATGTTCAAACAAGAACATGGTATTCAAGGCTAAGCCAGTGAATTACGCAACTAACTGCAATCTCCAACATCACACCACGATAATAATAAAACACATCATCACGATATATGCAAGTTTGACGGGGGAAACAATTTGAAGCTCCAAAAAACAGTGGAAATAAATATAAGTCTCTCTACTATTTTGCTCAGCGTGTATAGCAAAGCCGATCCCGGTGGCCGCACGGTATAAAGCTTAGGTGTGTGATCGCTCGCCTGCTGGGATTGCGGGTTCGAATCCCGCAGTGGCTATGGATGTCTGTCTCTTGAGTATAATGTGTGTTGTCAGGTACAGGTCACTGCAACGGGCTGATCCCTCATCCAGTGAGTCCTACCGAGTGTGTGTGTGTCACTGAGTGTGATCAGGTGCAAAAATAACCCTCTACACCAACAAAGAGTAGGTAGGAGAGGTCAGACTAAAAATATATACACAGCAAAATATTAAACTTGGCTCACGTGGTCCTAAAATTCGAAAACTACACTCAAACATAAGTTAAAAATTACATAAAAAGGATTATGAAGTCTCGCCGGTTAATGTGGCAGAATTAACTGGCATTCCTCCTAATCGCACACAAATATCAGGATGAATGCAAGTTGTAGTGTACAATTCAGGTTTCGTTTTACAGACTCATTATCTTGCTATTAATGCTTAACTGTATTATTATTATTATTATTATTATTATTATCTATTACAGGTCGACTCCAGGTCTTCCACATAGATTATACAATATCGTCGTATGTACATCAGGTATATTAGATCACGGATTCATTCCCTGGACCTCGGGTCTTACTCCAATGCTCAGGTGCACTCAAAGTGTGACAGTAAACCCCAAAGCATTCTCAAACATTTGCATTAGATGTTGGCAGTTAGCAGCGTCACGGTCCAGCAACTTCTATTCCTGGCAAAGTGACCACACAATGTGGTGGACGAGACCAAAGCTTCTCTGGAATCGAACTGCGGTCGATCAATCAGCGGCCAGTAACTCTACTGGCCGAACAATCACACGCTCGGATGCACTAACTGGTTAACAGAACCGAACAAAACCGCAAACACCGACGTCAACCAGTGGATACGATCCCCGAGTCATTTCAATTCAATTCACAGATAACACAGTGTTACCAACCTGTGATCCGCGGACATCCCCAAAATTCTGTAAGCAATGTTTGTTTTCCCACAGTAACCCCTTCGATTTATCATCTACCCTGTATCTCCAATCTACCATGTTATCACTGTCTGTTGCCTAATTAAGCAGAAAACTGTTATCCCTGTTTAGTTAAGTTATTGTAAGCAACCCCAAACACCGAAGCATAAGCTACTGCACATTATTCATTAAAAGGCCGCCCAATATATCGCGAACAGCTGCAGTAAACATAATGAAGTTACCTTCTGTATGAAGTTTATGCGTCGCCTTAAAATGAATCAATGCCATACGGTTAGGGCGGGCGACCTCCAATGGTCTTGATGAATGGCACTGGTTAATCTTGGAGGATATCACTTTCTCTTAACAATTTTACACGAAACAAGGCCCAAAGAAATATCCTGCTTACATACAAATAAAATTTTACTATATCTGCACGAGACCAGGAAATGGGTGTCATTGTTTGGCGCTACTGAATTCCTAGGAGTCATGTTACCTGAGAACCTGATAAGCATCCTTCGGGCCGCTTCCTTGATTCGCGCTCTGACGAATTTTGAGAATTCCAGTTCCGTTTCATGACGAAGCGAAAGCCCCTATGCTTACACCGTGTCCTCTTATATCCGTCTGTAACCATGTACTCCATGATGCTATGGAGCTTTCATGCCCGAGCCCCAACACGTTTGTTCAACTACCTATGTCACGACAGGCTGTGGGGCTCTTACTATGTGTCGAAATGTCACCTTTAGAATATTATGGAAGTTGTAGCACTTAGAATAACGAACGCTCTATGGTAAGTACCTGGGTATCACGGGGTAGCCGAGGCGACTGAGCCAAGCTATCAGAACACAGAAATACAACACGGTATATGGTTTTACCTTTACATTGAAAAGATAGTCATTATTACATCTTTCTAGAGCTGGTCGTTCGAATGAGAAGCGATTCTTTCTGAGGTATGAATGAATACGTTTCTCAACCACTTAATTACATACGACAAAATAAAGTGCATGGAGCAGACTTAACTGCTGACAGTCGCTCATGTAACAGCAGTATAAAGTATTGGTAATGCTGTAACTGTGCTTCCTTAAGCACCAAGCCATGAAGACGTATGGGGGCAGATATGGCTCCTTGCATTCATAACCTCGGCATGATTAATCATCGTACATATTTTTTCAGGAGCGTAGCTGGGAAGGGGGGGCGAGTGGTGCGGCCGCCCCGGGCGGTACAGTCCAAGGGGCGACAACATAAAATTAAATGAAAATGTTTGATTCCCTGCGCTCAGCAAATTTGAAATTATTGCGCCAAATAAAAGGAAATTCAATAAATTATTGCAATTTTTTTTCAAATTCATAATTACTATCAGGTGGCGGTCACTGTAATTACCCGACCCGGGCGCCACATAGGCTGGCTACGTCACTGTATTTTTCACGCACATACAAGTATGTGAGGCTATACGTACAAAGAAGAAGCATGTCTATAAATTCCGAAACACAACGCTTGGACGGGACAGGCAGACATACTCGGTTCTATTCAATGGCGCTAAAGGCCCAAAGCCGCACAAGGCTTTACGTTATTCGGGTTTCTAAATCCTATTTAAAGATAAATGCGAGGGTTCCTCTTAAGACCTGGTATCGGCCAGTCCTCAACCTACACAGAACATAAACACACAACCCAAGACATACCATCATGCCCCCAGTGGAATTCGAGCGAACAACCCTATGTCCAAACGGCAAAAGACAGTACGCGCCTTCGAACACGTCGCCATTGCTATCAGCCGGATAACCGCTTATGCGCTACAGATGCACCATTACTTCGGAGGGGGGAGAAAGTCTGGGGACGATCTTTTTGGCCCCGCAAGTAGTGACGTACTCTCAAAATGCCTACATACACTATTTTTACATTCCCGCTTCTTTCGTTTTACCTCGAGTGTCCAACATAAATTTCCTGTGTGTGATGACATTTACATGTCATACAATTTATATCCGTTGTCAATTGCACTTTCCTTTCGCACGGACTGGTAAAAGGTAAAGTTCGCCCTAGAACAGGCTATGAATGTCCATAGGGAAAGTAGAGGTATAACTCTACTCTTTCTTTAACCTCGGCGCTTGATGGTGGTGGGTGGTTAACGCCACTCCACGGCCGCTTTACGCCTGGGAAAGAGACCCCATACCCACTGTATATGAGGCTGGGTGGGCCACCAGGGCCGGTCTGGACGGGTGCGGAAAATCTCGCCCCACCGGTATTCGATCCCCGGTCCGTCCAGCCCGTAGCGAGTCGCTATACCGACTGCGCTGTCACGGCCCACTTCGCACGGATTGAGAGTTTAAAAACAACGTTAATCTGAAATGCAATAACTATGCACTATTTACATAAAACATACAAAAATACTACAGCGTTCTTCACAAATTCTTTCGATGTTATTCTAGTCTAAATAGAACTTCATTAATCACTGAAGGCCCTCATCCTTGGAAGTTGCGATGATCCAAATTTCGGCTTTAAGAGAATCAAATACGCAGCAACATAACCTTCCACCAAAGTACACGGCGTCACATCCCGTAACCTTTCGCCTTTGGATTCCACAGCAAACAGCACCAACTCACTACGCAGCTGTTTGTAGCGTCTGAACAGAGTCCAACAGCTGCCGCATTAATGTAGAACAATTTCTACTGGAGCGAGTTAATTTCCAAACCAAACACTTCAGTTACTCAAAAGTCACGTCTGAATAAAAATAAAAGAAATACGAAACATAAGTTATAATTGAATAATCCTGTCAGGAAATAGTTTTCTTCAACTTCAAACATTATACGTAGTACAGTACAAGGACTGATAAACACGTGTCTGAGAACTACGTCATTATCACCACAAGGCCAGGATGCGGACGGGATAAGGAAATCACATCTCCCCTGTCACTGGCCTTGTACTGCAGAAACAAATGACTAACACGTTGCAGGGAAAAAAAAAACACTGATAATTCATCTGTAATATTACTCATTTCAGAAGCACCAAAAAAAAGTGTAGTTGGGCAACACATAATACTGCTTCACAGGCAGTTCTTGTTTAACGTGGCCCAGAACAACAGTTCTTGTTTAACGTGGCCCAGAACAACAGTTCTTGTTTAACGTGGCCCAGAACAACAGTTCTTGTTTAACGTGCCCAGAACAACGTAGTTTCGCTTTAACGATGCCAAATTTGGTGTCCGAAGATTCCTTGAAGGCCGACTGGCCACAGATTAACGTTTTTCGGGTATTCTAATTCTAATTTAGTAAATTCTTGAGAGGAAAATGCTCCGTTCTGAGTTGTTTCGCTCTACGTTGCCATTTTCAGTGACGTAACCCCAACGTGAAACGACTTACTGCCAACAGCTTACAAAAACGCCTGCCCTGATGGTTAACGGTAACACATTCTCATGACATATACTATACGAGATAATTTCCCTACAACTGTAAGGTTGTTTTGCAACCACTCACTGAAATTTATTTCATGTTGTGGTCTTCTGATTTATGACATCGTGCAGTCTGACAGGTGGGTATCCACTTACCAGACTACTACGCGTTATATAAACCCTCAAAACCGAAACGTATCTGTGAAAACCTAACACCAGCTACAGTGATGTAAACTTGTCATCCAATGCACTTGAAACATATAAAAACACGAGTTGATTAATTCGTGATTTCCATGTGGAATATAAATATGTTAAAAATCTTCGTTACATCATTCAGTAATAAACTGTCAATCTCACGGTACAACGTACTGCAAGAACACATCCACTGGACACTGAAATTTACAGGTCTATCCCAGGGTGAAAGTGATGTGAATACAGAAGTTAAAATATTTTCCAAAAATCTAGAAACCACGTAAAAATTCTAGGCACCAAAAGCGTGACAGGAAGCAATACGGAGGGCCCAGAATTCCGGACTGACCTGTGAGCAGACAGACATTTCTGATTGCGGTAGAGGAAGAAGAGGAGGAGAAGGTGGAAGAGGAGGTGGTGGTGGGGCAAATGAGTATGTTGATAAATATCTGCCGCCCCCGTTTCCAGGGTGACCAGGCGCCCAGTATTTCGGCCCTATGCACCGCTGGACTGCACCACTCCTAAACTAAAGTTTTAGCAATACAGTTTAGTAAATATCCAGAGAATGTTACTACTCAATCGCGCGGACTTTTCTGTAACGTTTCTGACGATATCAAAGACGGTAATCTTAAAACTTCAATTTTCTGAATATTCTGCCGATATATAATCTTTTTGACAATTTAATAAGCTACAAAGCAGACGCTGGAATGCTTATTTCGATGATCAGAGTTATGTCCAAACGTATAAAACACCTTTAGTCTCCTTCAAATATCCCAAGAAAGCTGGATTTGTGCTGTGCCAGGAAACGTCGCTGCAAATTCATGACTACGGGACTGTAACCAAGGGCTTTCAGACTCTCTTTCTGCGTCACTGGCTTACTCGTAATGTAATATGCTTTATTAACTTTGTTCCTAATTACGAACTGTTTATAACATATTAATACTCCCAACAAGCAGACTTCTCCTTGAGAAGCTTACACGCGCTGATCCTTCAAGACATTTTCTGCCTTTCATGGGACCTGCCAGTTCAATACCATGTTCACAACACCATATACTCAGTCCCTTAACTAGTCCACAGCTTTATACCCTGGAAGGTCACCTTTAATATAATCCTCCTGTCCAAAGAAGTGGTCTCTTCCCTTCAAACTACACAACTAATAACATTCTGGATATATTTCTCGTCTTTGCCACGCATGCAGCATGTTCCATCCATCTCAGTCTGCTTCACATTAAACTATCTGCAGCATTATTTATTATTATTATTATTTATTTACTGCAATTGGGTTTTCACCCGGTGGCAGTAGTCCTTACACTAGTACACACAATACAAATGGACATATAAATATTATTATGTCATACAAAGCACAAATTAAGTAACCTCATTATGTATTTTCTCCATCCGATTACTGTAATTCCTCTGTTACATAGGTCCAAATGTTCCACCGCAGCACCAGTCTCGAACTGCTGCATAAAATAATTAGATCTTACTGCAATCACGTAACACAATGTTGGCCACAGCAACTGGATGACCCACAACAGCCAACCAATAATTGGCCTATAAAAACAGCGAAATTTCACAGAGTAGGCCTACTTAATACAGGCCCGAACATGTTCGCAACAAATTCCGCAGTTGCATTTCGAACTCAATTTCTGAACTACAGTGAACTGTCTTTGAGAGTTTTACTACACAGTAATTTCATGCCCTATTCGTTAAGGTACAATGCTCCAGCCACATATTCACTCTATACACGACAATTTATATGGTCAGATTATATATATATGCTGACAACAGCCTTACTGTCCTGTCGTTTCGTTTACTCGTGTACCAAAAAGGTAAAAAATAAGGTTAAAATGCAATTTTACTGACACAAAAAGGCCTAAACGTTTCTGGTTCCTACTGTTTCTGAATTCGCTTGTTTCACGCCACAATTCATCTTTTATAAATAAAAAAACGAAATTTCGGTTTTCCCCTGTCAGTTTCATTCCACCGGTGCTCCATTACTTGGAAAAATAAAAAACACTGATCATCTTTCTCTCATTTTCATCACAGGGTTGCACAAGAAGCCTTAAGGCTGCGGTTCCTCTGTAGCTTCTGTTGTGGGGCCCTTCTGGGGGGGGGGGGACCCAGCCCTGTCAACACACACAACACTCACAAGAGACAGACATCCATTGCCCCCGGCTGGGTTCAAACCCGCAATCCCAGCCAGCGAGCGGCCGCAGACCCCCATGCTTTAGACCGCGCGAACACCGAAATCGGCTACTTAATTATATGCGTTATTTTCCGAACACATTAAACCTGAATTGGAATTATTACTGATTTTAAATAAGTTTTAAAATTCCTTTTCTTTCCACTAAAACGCTCTCCTGTTATGTTATTTCGTACTCGACTAATCCGTATGAGAAATAAACTACAACCAACGATCCCTGCTGATCGCCCACCGAGTCTCACAACCTCGAAGAAATTTCTTATACATCGATATACATTTTATATATGTAACTGTAAAAAAGGGGCAAGTTTTCCTCTTACAAAATGCATGGAGTTTGTCTTTCATAGTTTCTGTCACGGGCCTGATGATGGCTCCTTGAAGCGAAACCGGTAGCCTAATTACGTGTTGAAGGTGTATGTGCTGGTTGTGACTGTGCTGTTGATAAGAGTGAAATATACTTTTGCATGTTCATACAACAGGGATGTCTAATATTACAATTAAACTAATATTACAATTAAAATATAACTGTTTGGAGACTCGCTAATCCTGATACCAGCGCTAGGATTCGTTCCTGCATTTGGTTGTTGTGACCTGTGAATGATGCTACTGTTAACCCAGAAGTGTCATTTTTGTGCCGCGGCATGGCTGCATTTTGAATGGGCACGTCAACAAGGAACAGTCGTTACTGGCGTTCCGAAAATCCAAGCACAGTTCCACAAATATCCTCTTCATGACATTAACATCAGGGTCTGTGTGCAATTACCTCCAGGACAACAATCGGGCCACACTTCTTTAGCGAGCCATAACTTCCGAACGTTACGTACATTTTACACTAAAACCATTTTCTAGCACTTACAGATACAGTCACTTTTACCTCATGCAAGACAATGCTACAGCTCACACGGCGTATCAGTCACTGCTAGCTTGAAGAGCAAGTGTTTGATGGTCTCCGCGGTCTGCAGATTTAAACCCATGTGATTTTTACGTGTGGGGACAAGATGCAAAGTTTATGTGAACAG
This sequence comes from Reticulitermes speratus, assembly GCA_021186555.1. NCBI lineage: Eukaryota > Metazoa > Arthropoda > Insecta > Blattodea > Rhinotermitidae > Reticulitermes > Reticulitermes speratus. The sequence continues at coordinate 44,649,290 of JAJKFL010000001.1, read as the reverse complement.
TCCACACATGGCAGAACAAAAACTCTAGTCATTTCCAACACGTCCCCAAAAAGTGCATCGCCGTGTACTTCGAATTGAACAGACGAAATGTGACGCTTGCCTGCAAGCGGTATTATTCTGAATACCTGATGTAATAAGTACAGTGGCTCGCTGCTACTAGCGAGAGGCAAGGTTCGCAATTTCTCGGTTACCGTGCCGAGTTCAGCGGGGGAAACGTCGACCTGGTTTACACAGCGTCATACCAATATACTCCCGTGTAACTTGTCGTTTCAGAATTTATTCTGTTCCACAGTCCTGTTTCATTAACCGCTACAGACGTTTTCCGAACACTGTCACGAAGTCACTTCACAATGTGGCCCAAGTAGTATTCGGGAAGTGCTTGGTTCGAATCCCCGCCAGAACACACTCCCGAGTTCTATCTTGCGGCTTTCCTCAATGTTCCCGGGCAAATGTTGCGATATTATTTCAAATTAGGTCACCATCGCTTCTTTCCAGATCCCTTCCAATGTACTATCATGCGGTACAACACATATAGTCAGAGTGACTGGCAGCGTCGTTAAACGACAAATAACTAACATCCTCTAATCACACTCACCTTCTGAAGGACAAATATATCAGCTCTATGGGGACTGATATACATGCATGACCAAATAACGATAAAATTCGCCCACATATGCCTACATTACTATACAACAACTGCTTGGATAATTCGGTTGACCAACTTCCTTCATGCCGATTTCTTACCGTAGCCATTATTACGTAGAACAAATTACACATGTTAATACTGTATATATAACCGTTTCTTCCATCTACACACTTCACCTGTAAATGATTCAGTTTAACGACAAATAAAGCCGTAAAGACGTATTTCACAACACTCTGAAATGAATAAGCAATCGTTGATAATCAATTCAAGTTTCCTACACGGATGTTAGTTATTGATTTTGTGCCGTTCAAACAAAAAGTACTCAGTATGGACATGCGATGCGACAAATTAGGAATGAAACACGAAACCCATCATGTTCGTGATGTTCGGCATATCGGCAACTGACCGCGGCTGGAGTGCAATATCCTTTCGGAACTTCGTCACTGCACAACAAAATCCCCCTACACTAGATGGCAGGTAGCAACAAGTACAAGTACGCGGTGACAATTTTCACATCAACACAACTGATATTTCAGGCTGGTTAAGTTCCATGCGCTAGCACCTACCGCTCTTCCCGAAATTCGTTACCTTCTTCACAACAGCCAGACAAAAACACACTTATCTGGCGTTCTTAGTCGACTAATAGCACAAAACCAACAAATGGTAATTACAGCAATTCGGATTTAGAGAGCATTATTTTATATGACCAACACTATGCCACTTCCGATCGAACTGTTTACCGTATATACATTAGCAGCTCAGCAAAGAGGCCACACGCGTTGGGCTAGTGGCTGGAAGTGACAAACGACATTGGTCACAAAAAAAATGACCACGGGATTGCCTTGTTCAACAATCCACCGCTCTGTAACCCAACAATGACGTATACCACTAAATCTGTCAGTCCTACACTACTGCGCGTTACAAGAAAGAATGTGTCACTCTGAACTGGAAACATCTGCCTGTCCACCCAAACGCTCGCATCATACTATAACATTTACGAACTTGATGCCTATTTCTTTTCTGAACAACTGTTTGGAGAAATTCTGAAACACTTTCCTTACGCAATACCCAAGCTTCCTCACCACAGCGCTTCTCCAAGTACAAGAGTCCCGATGAAAAAGTGAGCCCGATCATATTTTGTTCACGTGAGGCCCGGCCGACTAAAGTTTCGAATTGCACTACCGTGTGGACATCATCCGTCGTCTCGTATTAAAAATAAAAAGGTCACAACGTTTCGAGAGCAGGATATGTTCCCGTCCTCAGGTAAAGAAAGTTGAGGAAGCATCCACCGGGTTGCGTCCAACAGAACAAGCTCCCATTTCCCGAAAAGCTATTCATTCCTGAACACAAAACGAAGGCAAAGTTTCAGAAGCCGCGTGGTATTTTACGTGTAATATTCGATTTTCGTATTTTTCAAAATCTACGATCACCGTTCGGTGCGGCGCCCATACGCCGTACGATGAAACTTTTCTACTGGATAAGAGCGTGCTATGACTGTGTTCTGAAATTTTCTATGACTTCAAAATTATTTAGTCATAAGACCCTTATTACCGTAGTCAATTCAGATACAGGACAATGAATGTTTGGTGCGGCAAATTATAGCATTTTATGCATCACCATACACGCCTCGGGCCGAAAACAGCCAGGTTGTGATTCGCACCAACACTAACATTCGTCAGGCAGTTCGACCCCGAAAATAATATCACTCTCTCAGTAGCTACTGGAACAGTACCTCAGCACAGGCAACTGCCAATCAGAAGCGTTGTGCCTATCAAGCTGAGAAACGCATTCTCACGGATCAACGGCAACTTCGACGGGCTCGAACGCCACTGACGGTCAATTCTGCGGCCGCAGAAAACAGTGTCATGTTTTGTGTGCTATAAGATCATATGGGAACGGAAAATCAGCATGGTAATGCTGCGGAGCTAGCACAGACACGCTCGCATTACAACCGACACAGTTATGTCACTGCAACACCAACCCCAGACAACATGTCTCTGCGGTGAACGCAACCACACCGCCTGACGGATCTAGCGTCATAGCCGTTCAAGTCATGGGGAATACCTCACGATCACGCTCATTTTTGTTCTTGTAAGATCGATACTGGCGTGCTGTATACTTCGCGGGAGTCCGAAAACCCGATGGGAACATAACCTGAAGGAAACAGGGAGGAGATGGAGATGTACTATTAAAACGAATCAGAAGTTTACAGCGAGCGCACGGTCTGGATTCATCTGTTTTAAGAGTAGACAATTCAACTGACGCAAGATAACGTCCCTCAGGCTGTTCTGAACGTACATACGGTGGAGAATTTGCATAGACAAGCGACTATTGGCCTGACAAGGAACCATACGCTCCTTGCAGTTTCGTGCCTCCCAGCACTTCGTTAAGACACCAGCCTATGCCTTCAATAAACGATGCGTGCCTCGACTCGATATCTGAACTACTGAAGCCGGGCACGCAAGTCTGTGTATGACAGCAGAGTCTGTGGTGAGATTACTTGTGAATTCTACTTTCTATGGCCAAAAACACGAAAACAAAATTTTGTGCACTTAGTTTACTTCTATGCTACGTTTGAACATCCCGTTATCGCGGCGAGATATATGATTTCACACGAAATTCAGTCTATTTTCAAACTTCAAATATTTCACTCGTGGCGGCATTTTGTGTTCTAAAAATAACCCCCACAGAACACGTAACTTCGGAGTCTAATGCCCCTATACACTTGCCACCAATTTATCGCTTCCGCGTTCGGTTACACGCAGCACAGTCAGCAATTGATTTGCGTTCCATTCACAAGCATTTCCATACTGAATACCAAAATGTCTGCTCATCACCGAAAATTATTCGTCCTAACAACATAATTCAGTAGTTCACAAACCCACTCCTAAGACATATGAAAACTGGTACCTAAAATCAAATAACGTACACTTTCGACTACAAACTTATTTTTATATAATTCAAAACGAAAATGCGGAAGTTCGAGAATACATGAATCACAGAACCGATATAACCTTCACAAGACAGACATTACTTATCCTATACGTAATTCACAACACAGCCGTCAAAACCCAGTGTGAAGGTCAGGAGCGCATAGAGTGGGACTTGGCAACTGCCGACGAACACTTTCACTGGCCCACTCCTAGTTGAACAGCCGCCGCAAGACGACGGCACAAGTCCCGTTCACGAACCACAACTTATAACATTTACAAAATTCCAAATATTCAACACCGATAAAACTGTGAACACTCGGTACCCACGTACAATTTCAAATCGTATCACCTTACCTACATACACAGAGCGATTAACTGAATTTCTTGTATCATTACACCTACATTTCATATCACGATGCAACGATACAAAATTACATTCAAATCATCGTTCCCAGCCAATCGACACACACAGTTACTGACAGAACACTGCCCATTTTCCGGCGATTTTACGCGAACTGAACACTATTTCGCTTTGTACCACGCAACTGGGAAAACCTAACAAAACAAATCTTAAACAGTTTATATACCAAAATTGTTGCATCACCTCACATGGAAACACAGATTGGATCTCGTTTCTTTCACTTCTCGCCACAACGCCCGACTTACCAACTATTATGCGAACCTTATCCTTACAAACTTCCAAAATAATCGCTGTACTACGCCCAACTTGCAAAAATAACGACGTAAATGTCCGATTGTGACAACGCATATTTGTGGAAGCACGGAATTCGAACACCTATATAATCCCCTTTTGTTTTTCGTTATCAGCATATTCGTTCGTTTATCACATCACATTTCGTTTCTCTGGATGTCGAGACGATTAGAACTCACCTGAGTTGCATCCGTATAAGGTGTTGAGGAGTTCTTATTGATCAGTTGAGATCCGAACATTGGTATTCCACTGGAGGTAGGACTGCTAGAGCGACTGGAATCGTTCTGCTGCGGCACCATTATATTCGCTTAAGAACTTTCACTTAAAACCACCAAATACTACACACTTCTAATTGAAATTAAATGTACTTATAAATTATATTCCACGGAGGCAATTCGTACAGGTAAAGAAAGAACTCCTTTACTTTGGTTACGTATTTCTAATATTATTACTCTGACACTTCCACGGTTTTGCGGGGTTAGTCCCGTCAAACGCGCTTGCACTCAAACACATCCATCTCGAACTACACTTCTTGCTGTCACAGTTACACGACGACTGACGCTCCGCGTGCCCGTATAATGCATATCTACCAACCACGAGCTGCACTACACCCCTACGTCACCTGCCGTCAGCCAATCACACACTTGAATGGGAGGAGTTTCGCCTCTTCAAGTGGGAAGAAATTCATTCGAGATAAAACAAACACCTTAAGTTTATGAGCTGTATAGAATTCGGTCACTGGGCTGCACGACAAATAATTAAATTTACGTTTAAATTTAATTATAAAGTCCACTTATAGTTACAGCATCTATGTAATTCAAATATCATGAGCTCATTATTAGCTCATTATCCTTTACAGAGTGCTAATAGCGTTACAAGAATGTTTTCATAAATTCGAATAAATCAAAGTAAACTGTTAAATATATGAAGTACAGATCAAATTATGTAGTTGTTTACCCTCCGCACACTTCAAATTTGACCGAAGCTCTTTTACAGCACCGCACAGCTGAACAGCCAGGTAGCAAGTGAAGCTTTATCTACACACTTACGTTCCACGCTGAAGCGCCTAACTGTTTTGTATTCGCGCCACCAGATGTCAGACAAGAACTGACAATCCGGATACGCATGTAGTGTTGGTGCTACCTTTTGGAACATATGTCAGTGGCGGTTTCAAGGAGAGGTGGAAGGGGGAGGGTATTAAATTTGTTGGGAAACTTTCAGGAAACAATCTATTTTTTACACCACCCCACAATTATTCGTAATAACATACCAAATTACTTTTAACTTCGTGGAACTAAGAGTTCTAGCTTTAAACTGACAATGTGTTCATGCTGGGTCCACCAGTAGATCATGTTTGTATGTAGTTTTACCGAATTACGTTGCAACACAAACAGGGCTGTATCTGCAAGAGAGGTTCTGTTCAATGGTCTCATTGGTGCAGTTGGTCTTCTAGGGCACACAGAACTCGGATCGAGGCCCGCCTACTTACAACTGATTAAATAAATCACTCCCCGGAGCAGAGTCCTTCTTGAAAAGCTAACAGTTGCTCAGATGGTTAAATTACTTTCCTTTTATGGAATACGAGGCTTCATTATCGTATTAAAGACAGCCAGCTAGAAGAATGTTGAAACTGCAAATAACGATTATAATTCGCTTCGAACATAACTTCTCTAATCTACTCTGATGATGGAGACGACAAGATCCTCTGAAACGTCGGTACTTTCATACCTGACTACAGAGCGTCACATCACAGAAGACAGTAATCTTCATAGTCACTGACGTCAGCTTCAAATCTAAAATGATAGTAGTCCATGACGCAATAAGGAAGAACTGTAAGCATGTGATTTCCTATGAAGGAAATCATTATTCCCATTTCTAGCGCAAAAAAATAATCCGCAAATACGGATAGAATATTTGTAAATTGCGGCCCCACGTTGCGTGGTTCTTTACACCAGCAAGACTTGCCCCCCCCCCCCCAACGCGCCCTTTTTTAGTGTGTAAAATCATCCCTGTGTACGTGATGAAGGCCTCGGCACGAGCATGACATGAGCGGTCAACGTCACGCCCCGGTCGCTTTACTTCCAAAGAAAGAGCTCCTGGTACCCACTTACTAGGACTTGGTTGGGCCCCAGAACCGGTCCGGACGCTCTGGAGAAGAGAATAAATTCTCTTGCACCTGCCAGGAATCGAACCAAGATTCTTCGATTGTTCCAGCCCGCAGCCTAGCCACTCTGCTGTGTCCCGGCTACTTTTTTACGTGAACAGATGTACGTATTATTTTTGAATTTGCTTCTCACCCCGGATGTACGGAACACGAAAGCGAATTTTACTTTCGGATATAAGGACAGTCTTCGAATACGTTAAGCACTCGGTAAGTGGACGTGCGTGGCGCAGTGCTAAGAATTGCACCATTATGTTCTACATATCCACGTTATCTGCCGTACCAAGGTTCGGCTATAGTCATGTGTTGTAGCGATAAGCGTGCGACAGTCCACAAACACGCGGGGAAGGACGGACTGAGAGTAAAGTGGGGGACACAGAACCCTTGGAGGGGTCACAACGGGTCTCGTGACAACACTCCTCCTCCCCCCAACCACCCACCCACACAGATATTTGATTCTTCATTTATTTTAACGACTCTGTGCTGGCATTACATGTAAAAACACATCACAAATGAGCTGCGAAGGGTGTGGTAGAGCCTGGTAGTGAATAGGTTTAAGGCATAAACCCCAAAGGATCTTAAAACCGTTCAGTCTCTTACCCGTTCATGTGTCCATGTGTTTTCAGGCGCATTCGCAAAGTTGCAACAAGCGACTATTAATTAGCTTCGTCATGTCCGTCCGTCTGTCCGCATGGAAAACTCGGCTCCCACCGGACGGATTTTCTTGAAATTTGATATTTGAGTATTTTTCGAAACTCTGTCGAGACAATTCAAGTTTCATTAATATCTGACAAGAATAACAGGTACTTTACACGAAGACTTATGTACGTTGGTGATAGTATCTCACTAAATTCTTCTTAGAATGAAAATATATCAGAAAAATGTTGTAGAGAAACTCAAAACACACATTTTATGTTCAATAAAGTTTTTCCTAAAATCGTGCCGTTTATGAGATAATGTGGAAAAATATGGTAGAACGAGACAGGCCACACGACAATATAGAGTAATATGGCGCATGCGCTTTGCAAGCTGGAAGACTAAGGCTACATCCCGTGTAAGACCGGCTTTGCTACATGCTACTGCTGCAGCAATGACAAGGAAATTAGGATTGCCAGGAATAACCTAATTTAAAAGGAACACAGATCCGTGAAATAACCATAGCACCTAGCACAGCGCCGTATCTCGTATTCTGGGAGAACAAATTTCGAATCCTGGCAGCATTGGTGCTTTAAGCATTTCCATGATAGTTTCACTTCAAGCAAAGTTCATCCATTAGGATAATTTCATGCTGATGTACACTCTACAATGGTGACACTTCGCAGATACCTAGGTAACTTAGACCCTGCATGATCTACTGTCCTTCTCAAACATTCAAATACATCCAGACTCGAAATTCGTTTGCTTTATGCGACACACCTCGGGCAAAACATTACACTACCTTAACTGATTTGTATTGAAATATTAAAAATATTATTGCATGTCGTAAAAGACGTCTGAAAAAAAGAACTTGAAGTGTTTGTTACAAGTATTCACGGCCTCACTCATGATCACAGTTTATACAGGAAAATTACAGCTACTAATTCACACAGCCTGTCAGGAAGCAACTAGACTGACCTGAGATCTTCGCTCTTCTGGGATGTTTCGAAGCGTAGTTTGGTAGTTCGTTACCGAGGTTTCGGGGCAACCTATTGGTCCCATCTTCAAGGGTAAAGCAGTCAGAACCTTGAAGATGGGACTGATAGGTCGTCCCGAAACGTCGGTAACTTAACTACCAGCCTACGCTGCGTAACAACCCAGAAGAGCGAAGATCCCATTTACATCGCGGCGGAAGCCTGAAATCACACATAGACTCATCTGACTTACAAAGTATCTGAAGATGATGAAGACACAAATTCGATTTCAGAGCAACAGGAAATTTCATAAACATGTGTAAGAGGCATAAATCATAAAGCACTCCCTTAGTTATTTAGTCAATTATTTTGTCTGTCAGTCTGTCGTTCAGTTAGTTCATTAGTTAGTTAGTTGGATGGTTGGTTAGGCATAATCAGGCAGTTTGACAATTGACACAGTATCCAGAAAAAATCGATAAAAGCCGAGATAAATGATCATTCATACTTGGGCTTGATCAAGGGAAGTCCCGCAACCAAGTCTCTAAGTAACAACGTATGGGTAATCTTTAAGCTGATACATCCAGTCGCTTTGCTTACAGAGTATGACAGTAAATCTGACACGGTCTGCAAACTTGTATATTTCTCTTATCATCATACCTGCATGATAATTGCGATATAAGCCGAAACATGTAACCATAAAGAACATCTTTTCTTTTTTTTTTCTTTTTCCTATGGCTCAACAGCCCCTTGTCGGGTATAAAGAACATCTAAAGTAAGATAAATATGCAATTTGTGCTATGTAAAATTTGCTGTTATGAAGTAAAGGTAATTTGCATGATATGGGCTCTACGTACAAGTAGATTACTGTACTTATGATTTCCTTAATGACGCTTCATCAACTAACATTTAAATGGTGTAGAATAAAATGCGAGGGAAGGAATGTGGTGAATAGGAAAGGGTTTTAGAGGAAGCAATCGCAGCATATTTTAAGATTCCATACCTGAATCGTCCGTAATAACTAAGGCAAACTACTAAAAACTTGTTTGGAGGGAGCGACACCTTCAGAACATGAATCTGGCCGTTATCTCAGCCTTAGCCTGCTCTGCTAGTTGTCCCTGTGATTAAATAATCAAAATAGTTTAAAGATGCATGGAGAAGTGGAAGCATAGCTCCACGTATTCTTAACCTCGGTACTAGATTGCGGTAAGCAGTCAGATTCACGCCCCAGCCGCTTTATCTCCAGAGAAAAATTCCCCGGTATCCATTGAATAGGAGGCTGGGTGGGCCCCAGAGCTAGTCTGAACGCACTGGAGAAGAAAATAATCTCGTCTCTTGCCACAAATCGAACCCCGACTGCTGACACATCCAGCACGTAGCATAGTCGCGACTTTCAAATATAATCAGTGACTACGCCTAAAGCACACCAGACTCGGCCTTCGCAAGAACTGTTACTCCCACGTGTTTGGCAGGCTGAAAGACAGTGTTATCAAGTTATAACTGAGACTTACGATAATAATAATAAACCATGGCTCAACAGCCCTATATGGGCTCGGGCCTCCTCTTGCCTCCTCTTTCCGAGGTTACTAAAATCGTGCGCATTCGTGGCAGTTGGTGACTGGCCAACTGGCCGCGCTACTATTCTATCGATCCTGATGTGTCCGCCAGAGCCATCTGGCAGGCAGTCAGGAGACTTGGGTGAGAAATGGAGGCTTTGAATTTAGCTTACGTGCCCGTAAGGTTCTTTTACATGCCGTAAATCTACGACATGGAACCGACGGCTTTACTTCCCCTCCGAAGTGGTGCTCCGGATTTTTTATCACCCTTAAAAATCCATCGACCTCGGTCGGGATCAAACCCGCGAACCTTGGGTCCAGTGGCGAGCACGCTAACCACTAGTCCACCGAGGTCGACACCAGCACCTAATTACATGCCCGTATTATGTGCAAGTGTCCAATATTAACCGTAACTTTAGGATAATTCGAGGTACGTGTGCTAGCCACAAGGACAATGAACAACACGTGATCACTGGGTTTTGCGTCGTAATTTGATGACGGATCAATTCCACCATGCAGGCTCAAGTATATTTATCGCGTTATAATTTTTTGCGCGATATAAACACATGTCGTTTACATAGCGCCTGTGTCAAATTCGGGACCATGCAGGATCGGCACACGATTATGGTCAGTGTCAGTCAACCATGCCGTGTGTAAAAGTGGAATATTTTTGTCTCTATTTTAATTAATTTACGTTTTTTGGTTGGGGGTGATCAAATAAAGGAGAATTAGAGAGGCCGAGCAGTTGGTACGTACGGAAGACATAAGAAATGCATACAACATTTTAGTAGGGAAATTCAAGAGAAAATTCTGATTACTTAGAAGTCATCGACGTAAATGGCATAATGACATTGAAATTAATCTAAAAGAAAAAGTATAGACGGCTACGAGTATAAACGCAACATGAAAAATCTGTACAATTTACAAAAATAAACAGAACAGAAATAATAATGTAATATATCAATATAACTGTAAAATAACGCAATAGGACAGCAGGCTTTAGACGCCTACTAGGAATTGCTTGTTATTCTTTATTTCACGCTACCTATCTCTTCAAGCGTTTGGCAATGAAGTGGGTGCGCTGCGGCTGAGGGTGGCATTGGCAAACCTGTTTTAAGTGGAGGTCAGTGTAAATTAAAGGCAGTTTCTTTAATGAGGTTAGATTTAGAAGTTAAATTTATCAGCTAATGTCTTCAAAATCGGGCACATGTTTATATAAACCTTTTTGAGGACAAAGACCTAGGAAATCGTCTCCCAAAGTTATGACCATAACTCATGAAACACCCTGTATTATCAGAGAGATTTGGCGAACTTCACGAAAATTAAACTGCGGAGCAATTCAACCTGCCAATCTGCCTGCCGTTCTGTTGATCTGGCATTCCCGTCTGCTTTTCTCTCTATCCGTCTATGCGACCTCAGTCTTTCTTTCTGCCCAGTGAGGTCACAACCGAGTTTAGGAAATTCCACCTCGTTCTTCACAATTAGGAAGGAAAATCCCTTACCGGTAGTTCTTTCCATTAGGTGATATACAACTAATCCGTAATATCGTTTCAATAATGCTACGTGGTTAAATAACTTAAAATCGGTCAAACAATCAAAAAGGGCACCGAGGAATTGCTGAAGGCAGAAATTACAAGATAAGGTAACACTGAGGCAGCGTGATCTAAAATTGAATGACATTTCTGCTGAGCTTAGCAAACTGCCACCTTAACATGGAAAACAGAGACCGAGGGTGCTTGACAACATGGTGCAAAGGAGAATATTGAGACTAAGAAACAGGAAAGAAGGGAAGAGACAGCATAACGAAGGGCTCGACAGTTTCTACTCTTCACAATACATTAATGGGAAGTCGAGTATAGTGACGGGCTGGACAACCGAGGGACTGAGGTTCGATTTCCGGTAGAAATACGAGATTCTTCTCTCCTCCAAAACGTCCAGACCGGCTCTGATGCCAAACCAGCCTCCTATTCAATGAGCACCAGGGTTATTGTCCCACAGGTAAAGCGGCCGTGTCCTGAAGATGACCACTCCAATCTAGCGTCGAGGTTAAGAATGAGTGGAGCTAGACCTCCAATCATAATATACCTTTACGGCGTGCACAGGGACAAATTTGTATTTTACCATACACTATTACAGCAATATATCAACCAATAAGCAATGGGAGGGATATGTAGCACGCATGAAAGAGATGAAAAATGCATAGACGTACACGAACTTGTTGGGAAAACCTGAAAGTAAAAAACCCGCTTTGGATATGTAGACGTAGGTTTAAAAAACATTAAGATGGATCTTAAGCAAATAAGGTGTGAGGTTCAGGACACAGTCCAGTGAACACGGTAATGAGCTTGCATAAGCGGCTGGCATTTTGCTGACCAGCAGGAAAACTATTAGTTTCTCAAGGTCTGTGCTCCGTATAATTAATTGCTTAGTTAGTCCAATTTTTTAACATTTTCGGGTGGAGGACGGTAGACACAAAGATAATATCCATCACCCTGTTAAACCGGGTTTTCTTAAATCACCACAGGAGACACCAATGGGATTTTCATCTTTATTAGGTGGATTCTAGGTTCTCACGTCAGTGTGCATCAACAATACTGTCTTCCGAGATGTGACACTGTGTAATGTACTTGACATTTACCGACGCTTCACAAAGGCACGCTACTTCCATCTTCAAGGTAGAAGATATTTCCTCCGAAATGGCGCCACATCGTATAAGGCACTTTTCTGCTAATTGCGGTTTCAAAACAACAACAGCTGCTAATGACCAGGTACAATCATAGCAGTGGCCTCAGGGAACCGAGTGAACGTAAAATTGTACTGAACATGCCAAGAAAGAAGATGAAAGAGTGGAAGTATAGCTCCACTCAAGTTAACCACGGTAGTAGGTGGAGATAAGAATCCTTCTGTTTCCTCTGCATATGAGACTGAAAAATATAAAAATGTTTACACGTGCCGGGAAACGAAGCACGATACTCCTCGGTCCTCCAGCCTGCAGCCCAGTGACACTATACAGCAGTGGTTCTCAAACTTTTCCAGTCCACCGCCCCCTTGGTTCCATATACACACCGACAACGCCCCCTACCTTTTTTAAAAAACATAAATTCGCTTTCGTTTCAACTTTTATTTTGTATTTAAAAAATCTTTTAAATAAGATTATAAGAGTTAAACTTAATGTTTCATGTGTTAATTAATAAATAAATGAAAATTTATTATATTTTTATGATTAACAATAATTCATCTAGCAATAATTTATTAAAAAATAACTTGTGCTTGAATAAGATTCATAAATTAAAATACTAAGAAATTAAGTTCGTTTTTTATTTTTAACACAAAAATGACTTTATTTGAATTTTATTATAAAAATAAATGCACTACTTGTCTACTAGCTCCCTCCTGTGATAATAACAGCGCTCCCTTCCACCTCTCGTAACTATTAGCGCCCACCTCGGTAATCCCACCGCCCCCCAGGGGGCGGTACCGCCCACTTTGGAAACCACTGCTATACAGGCTAACGACAGAATGGAGTGCGGCATAAGAGTCAGTGTACGAGAAGAGCCTGAGCAACCGTAGGTCGTACTGTCTACAGGCACATCCAAAGTGTCTGACCCAGCAGTCATAGGTAATGTTACGCTTTATTTTACAATGCGAATTGGAAAAGTTTTAGGAAATCCGTTTACATAACTTTAATCCTAGTTCCAACCCCGGTAAAATTTCAGCTCATAATTGAATAGCCATTAGAGAATATTAAAATTTCAGTCGATTTGCGCAACGCGTCATAGGATGATTTATGCGATGTTCTACTAGCCACCATATTAGTGTTGCCAGAGCAAACCACCAGTTCCATCTAAATAATTAACATGTCAATTACATTCATATTCACGTTAAGTGATTTACTGTGCTGCAGAAATTCATAAAAATTTAACTCCGTACATGTGTTTTGTTGTTTTGCCCATATGACATTTTCAGCGGGCTTTAGCAATTATAAATTGTAGGCTGTTCTAAATTTACTTATAACTGAATGTCAGCTTATTTTGTAGTGTTTCAGCCTTACACCTAGCAGACAATGGAAGTTTTCAATGAACAGTATTTCAAAATGGCAAACAGACAAGACTAAATTTTAGACAGTTATAATCAATAAAAAAGTGGAAATATACACAAGGCGTAACAATTCTGACCCTTTCCCTCTCTTTTGTGTAACTGTTTGGAATGTAGACAAAGTTTAAATTTTAGTAGTAACGTAACAATCACAGCAACACAGTCAATATCTCAACAACACGTGTTTAGAAACATACACTCCTATGAAATCAGGTGTAAAGAAGCTTCGTTTTTTCTTAATAATAGGAGAAGTTTGTGATCTTCATGTATGTTTGAAAGACCATTGTTGATTGTTGAAATACATCAACGGATTCTCTAAATCTACATAAAGTGCCTCTCTTATTTCTTTATCCCAACAACCCGATGACTTACAGAAAAGGTGCAGGAAACGTGCTTCCTGTGTTTCGGTCTTCTTTGCAAACTTTGTTGGGAACATTTTCTTTACGATAAACATTTAGCGAGTTTTGCTACAGATGCGTGCAGAAAGGCATATAAGTGTAAAAAGTCACTAAAACTCTCCGATATAAATGGACATTCAACTGAATCAACCAATTTCATAGAAACTTACTCGTATAAATTTAATGAAAATTCGTTCAGTAGTTCTCGAAACGCTGCGTGCGTAAAGACGGCAGACAGGACAACTGCAACAGACGCACCGCAGGGCTGCAGATGAGCCTAAAATGAAACTGACCTATTTTAGAAAAATTAAAAGCGTAGTACAGAGAGAAAATTATAAACTACACAATAAAAATGACTTTAGTCGTCAGCCATTAAACATTTATCGTCATGAATCACGCAGCATTACGTTTCGTTGCCTCTTCATAAACCCCATTAATTATACGTATTCTCTCCATTTTTCCTTTCGTGATAACAGGATCTCTTCTCCCCAGTGATTTAATCTCCAGTTCCCGCATTTGTTTGTCTTCGTTCTTTAAGCATGTGTGTGTTATATCCACACAACAGAAAGTTAGCCTCTTAAATAAATTCGTAATCCACGCAATGTCGCATTTGAATTGTTGAAGCTACTGCTTTATATTCCAGAAGTTGAGGGTTTGTTTCTTGGTCCGAATGTTGGTTGTCACCAATAAAAAATTATTTTCTTCAGGTCCTGCAAATGAATTCCGAGACAATAACTTAAAACAGGCTCCGGTTGATTCCTTTTGCCGTATTTCGAAATAATCATTCACAAGTGTGTTCATCTTCAACGGTAAATGATTTGTGAATTTCAAACGGCCCGATCACGGTGGCCAAGCGATCTTAGGCGTAGGTCTACGGCAGCTCGCTTCTTGGGATTGCGGGTTGGAATCCCGCCGGGGACATGGATGACCGTCTCTTCTGTATGTTGTGAGTTGTCAGGTAGAGGTCTCTGCGACGGGCCGATCCCCGTCCAGAGGAGTCCTACCGAGAGTGTGTGTGATTGAATGTGATCAGGTGGAGCAGTAACCCTCTACAATACAATGAGTAGGTAGAAGAGGTCAGACTGACAGAGAAAGGAAGTTCAAATGGGGCATTAATTAAAGTAACAGGTAACGTTTGGGAACCAAAGGTTATTATCAGTCGTATCGTGCGATAGTGAACCAGCTGTCAGGTCTGGCCTTTCATACTTGTAGATGATAATCAGATAACATACTTGATATAAATTTGCTTATCGATAACACATGGAGTTCGTGAACAACGGAGATGTTAAGGACCTTTTGTTAAGGAAATGAATGAGCTTGTCTTCAGATTTGAAATCATACCACTGTATAGAGGGTCCCTCATTTACCCGAGTCGGATGTCCAGTTCCCCGCACATATGAGGCCGAACTTTTTAAGATAAAATACATAAAAATTTCTCGCACTCTCGAGTATTACATTCGTGGACTACGAATTTTCGAACGGAACAAGATCTCAGTCTGTTTCCCTATATGTACGGGGCAAAATTACTGAAGAACTACACGCTAAAATTCCCCGCATTCCCGGGGATAACATCCGTGGAAGACAAACTTTCCAGCAGAAAATGGTTTTAATTCCGCGTGTATCCGCCATTTCTCCCACTCTCCTGCTCTGATCCAAGCTCTTGCACTCGAGTTCTCAAGAGCCAAAAATAAGACACGACTATAAAACGCGAATAAACATTACAATAGTGGTTAATGATAATAGTATTATTACTAAAGCTAAAGCAATCCCATTACAGGCCTTAACAGGCCCTTAGGGTCCCAGGAGGTTGAGGCTCCCAGATTTTTAGACAATCGGCATATGAAGGTGGTAAGCTTGTCAGCCCTACGCACCGGCCGCCTTTACCTCCCAGGAAAGATTCCTGGTACTTATTTCTGTTAGAGGCTGAGTCGACCCCAGGGCCATAGTGCGACCGAAACGATTATGTCTATGGAAAATTCCAGTGACACCATCGGGAATCGAACCCGCGACGTTCCGGTTTGTAGAGCAGTGCCTCAACCAACTGCGCCATCGCGTGCCCCAATTATTATTATTAACCGCGCACAATGTGAATAAAATAAATACGTATGTAGTGAAAGGTGTGTAAAGTCAGATGTGTTATCTGCTGTAGTCTATGACAGATCGACATTCATTGCGTTCCTTCATAAACTTTCATTGCCACTGGCATGTCAGTGATCACTGAAAAATCCACGATAATTGTAGAACATAGTAAAGTTTTAAGAATAATTCGTTCTTTGCAATTTTTGAATATGTCACTCACTGTATTGAATGTCTACGTTGCAATCATACGTCACTGCCAGACATACTGATACTTGTGAGAGGCACACCTTTGTCAGGTGTGCTATATATAGACACAAAATGTCCTTTAAACAGGTATTTATTACTGTATCAGTCATGCAAGAAATTGCCGAACTGTTTCGATCGAGAGCATTCAAGTCATCATCAGGTTTATCTTTCGTGTAGCGATATAAGCACTGAAAGATTCTGTATTTGCAGATTCCTTTTGCCAGGAACGACATCTCATTTCTTTTATAGTCTCAAGTTTAGCAAAAATTTTACACGAAAAAAACCTTCTTTTATAGATTATAATTAGTTAAACCCTGTTTAAGAGGTAATTTAAAGTTTATGTAATTACTCTATTAGTCCTATACATAAACATAAAGTGCATATACTGGAACGTGATTTGGTTACAACAAACTTAAAAGCCTGCCTTTCTACAACATAAATTATGGCAAATTGTTGTTAAACAGAGATAAGTAGGACTACTTTGTTTATCCGTATCTTGTCTAGCTGAAGTATGCGGACTCTAGTGCATATCAGTTTGGCGATGAAAACCGTGCTTTCTGCTCCGGATGACTACAGACATAAGATGTGATGTCTCACCTTCCTTACAGCGATGTTCCCTCCAGCAGATATTGTCAAGAAATATTAGAGGGGGCTGGCAGCTAGAGGCTACACATAGTCTGTGAGCTCCCAACGCTGAATGAAAGACTGATCTGTTTGAAGGCCAGAATATTCAGGCCGAAACATGCTGTCATTTCTTGTATGGCCGATACAGTAAGAAACAGTTGTGTAAACGACAACTTTGTTGCTACATACGGACATTTTTATGATTAGAAAGAACCCATACATGGCTCAAAACGGGGAAGAACACAGACGGAAGCAATGTTTCCATTCAGTTTAAAATATTTAGCTATGCAGTCCAATAAAACCGGCTTTTAATATAATCACGTGGCAGCCATGAATAATGAAGCAGTTTTCGCCAACACATTTAATTGATGGTCATTTGTAAAATGTAGTGTATAGCAGAATTAATTCCACGTGGTGTCCAGCTTCAGCCGTACGTAACGTTAGCGAGCTGATGTCACAAGTCGGCAGAGTGTGCAAGGTTGTGTGTGCGTATATCTGTGTTTCTGCAATCAGAGTGGTGGCGGTGCCAGTATTGGTTTACTTACGTATCAGCTGCAATCATGTGGCTGAGGTGGGAGGGCTGTAAGGTTTGCTAGACACGCTCTGAAGGTTGTCATGCTAAATGATGGGGCCTTAGTGCATGTAATCCTGTTATACACACGAACACAGTCCTAATTAACCCATATATATATATTATTTCTTATGAAAGGAAATCCCCCCGTGAAATGGGATTCGCTTTAAGTGAAGGTTTTCTTGTCCCATTAGGCTATGGGTAACGAGTACCCCAAGGATTACATTCTATCTGTTAGATATAATAATCATTCAAATGCAAAACGCATAAATGTGTAATGCTATTCAACTAAATTAACTTCAAATTTCATACACACCATTCATTGGTTTATCGGTCAGAACTTACGTTCCGCATTGAGAGATACGGGTTTGAAGTTTGCTCAGAAATACATCTGTTCTGTTGTTATTTGCGGTTTTCCTCAGTTTATCCAGACAACTTCTGGGATAGGAGGCCTATATTGAAATAGGCAGGGACCACTTCCATATCAAAAATGTTGTTTACTGGTCACAGCCCAGAAGACCACCATGTGAATTCTCATCGCGGTGAAAACCGCCATCTTATACCCTTCCAGGTAATTTCCAGGTAATTTTCAGTTAACACTCATTCTGTCATTCGGCGCCAAGAACCTGTCCATTCTGCACAGTTTCTGGCCTTTAATGTTGAGAACTGACCCACAGAGCATCGGTATATTATCTGAAATAACAACAGTAAAATATGGGAACAAACATAGCCGTGCGCAACCACGCATAACATTCGTTAATTTCAAGAATACATCTGAAGGCCAGTCCCACCTCGTCCACAGTCCTGATACAGTACAAGACCTCTATTGAATTCACTAGCAACTCCGGTTTCTTCAATTACATGTACGACTCCATGAATAAAACATTCCGCTCTGGAGCAAAAGCTGGAAGCATGCTTTGCTGCTTTACCCCTTTATATTATGAAGCACCCGACCCGAGAGACTTACACACTTTATAAATTACCGTAATGTAACGTAACCGGATATTATTCGACATTTGTCAAGATAAACTGATAAGCGAGAGAATAAATCTTGCAATAATGCATAGTACACATTCTTCTGGTTGTGAGCCTCTCGGTTCAAACCCCAACCCTCAGAACGGCTTTCTTGGCTAAGGGCTTCTTCACTCGTTCAAAAAAATGACAGAAAACAACAACAAACGACAGATTTATTAATATCCTTTCCGAATTACAACTATAATAACCATTCTATGTTATGCAGGTCAATATAAGTTGTTAAATATTCTAATGTTTAACTACGAATTTGGATGACAACCAGGCCATTCCAAGGCCTTAATAAAGAGCGCAGAGTGTGTGTTGAAAGGGGTGTATGCATTACAATGCGGTGGAACAGTCATCAAGTTGTATTTAATAGGATTTGAAATTAACCTCAATATTTCTGAGATAATACTGAACACTGTCAAAGCACATACGTATGCGCAAAATGCGACATATTTGCTTTACAAACAGAAGAGAAAATTATAAATTTTGGAGGGAGGAAAACTAAAGTTGAGACCCGCCTTTCGATTATCTCCGAATAACTACTATTACGGCATTTCAATTGTCCAGAGAATTTCGCCCATACAATATAACTGTGTGGCACAGAGTTTACATAGCCCCCTGTCTAAGAACTACGCTATTGAACTGTAAAGGGCGCTTTGCGGTACATCGCTATGCATTCTAGGTCCCGTAATTAGAAGTTAATAAATAATCGCTTCATTCCTCGATCACTTTACCACGTGAGAAAAGGTTCTTTCAATAGGAGTTGTTTGTAGCATACATCACAGATGTCATGTATGTGATAGTGAAAATAAATACCAACCAAAAGAGGAAGTGATGGCAACAATGTGTGAAACAATAAAACAACAATAGCCAGAATACGCGCCGGATGTTACCGCCAACCCAAAATAAAAAAACCAGGGTTGAATCAACCTATTCTCACAAAAGACATAAAAAGAAAGTAAACTAATTCCTCTAAAAGTTCAGTATAACATAATAAAAATAACAACACGAAAACCCCGAAAAATAATTAGAAATGAAAATAACCCCTCTAGCTAAAACCAAAAACACACACATCCTAAACCTCAGTAGGATCAACACACAAGAAATAACATCGCACCCACAAAAGTGACCAACGTTACCCAAACAAAAATAAGGAAAACATAAACAAAAGAAATACGAAACGATAAAACACAAACCAACCGCCAAGAAATTAAACAATACACAAAAGATTAAAAAACCAAGAAGAAACGGAAAATTTGAGCATTGAAGAACTCTATGAGACCGAAAATAAATTTGATCATTACCATGACGAATTATAGACGCCACAACAAACACAATGGAATTTCAAGAAAAAAAACTATAATTAAAATTCGAAAATAAAAATTAATAACAAAATATAACACCAAAACAATAAATTTTAATCTCTACAAAGCAATAAACACAAGCCTTCCGAATAAACAAAGTGCCCAAACGCCACAAAAGAAACAAAAAATACAACCATGTTGGCATTGAAGGTTAAATATTCAAAGAAAAATAATGGTCTTGTAAACCAAAAATAATAGTTAACTGAAACTCCGGTCTTCGGGACCGTAGCCTATCTTTCTACCTATCGAGATACGTGCCTCTCAAGCTGCGTTAAGTTACGTTACGTTACGTTACGTTACGTAAGGATGTGAATCTGTTGCAGTTCTGTGTGGAGGTTGTTGTAAGTCAATGCCACGTAAAGTAACTCGCTTCAAGGTCGAGTTGTAGTGATCTCGGGTAATTAATCATCAACCGCTGTCGTGTGTTTTCTCACGCATGGAACGCCGCATCACACGATGCAGTTCAACTACGTGTAACATGGGGTGGGTCGCAACGAGACCTTTCTTACCCTTTATCCGTTACTTTTATGCATAACCTAATCGTTCCAGGGGGACGCATGTCGTTTCTCTGTTGTCTGGCTTGATTAAGGTCGCTCCAAACCTTTCAGAGTTAAATACAGACGTTACGTATATGTGTCTAAACCACGGGTACCACCTCAAAATTCTAGGTGACAAAAGGGTGACACGTAGAAAGTTCCACCGAGGACTCACAAATATTAGGCGCCATCGAAAAAAATTTAGTCGCCACGGCGACCTGGCGTCAGGGATTTGTGTACCTCTGGTCTAAACACCACGCTACTGATCCGATTGGTGTAATGATAACACACAAAACTTATATTAGACAGATGGCAACCGAACTTTGGCAGGGTTATAGATTATCCAGAAAAACGTTTGTCGTCATATTTCTCAGGCTTTCCCTGTGAATGTGAAGGTAGTAACTGAGATAGACCAAGGCTGCTTTATGCAAATCCTTCGCCTGTCCCATTTATCTGTATCTCCTATTACAGTAAACGGTGTACAACTTCTGCGCATATACGAAGATCTTTAAATAAACTAAGAAGCAATCACGAGCCATGACCGATGTATGGCGTGAGAGGCCAACGAAACAGGCAACATAAGTACAACGTACATCGTACATTGAGGCCTGTTCATGTAACCACTGTTGCCGTGAAAAGCAAAAACTATTACATATTGTAAGTGTGTGTCTGTAGCCTTAGTTATCCAGCATGCAAAGCGCGTGCGCCGTATTTTATTGTCATCTGTGGCCTGCCCAGCTCTACCATATTTTTCCACATTATCTCATAAACCGCACGATTTCCGGGGGAAAAAAAAGGTATTGAACATAAAATGTGTGTTTTGATTTTCTATACAATTTTTGTCTGAAACATTTCTTATTCTAAGAAGATTTCAGGGAGATATAAATGTACATATGGCTTCATGTAAATTACCCGTTTTTCTTGTCATATTTTAATGAAACTTGAATTTTCTCTGCAGGTTTTCGAAAAATCATCGTATATTAAACTTTATGGAAATCCGTGCAGTGGGCGTCGAGTTGTTGCATACGGACGGACGGACAGACAGGCATGACGAAGCTAATAATCGCTTTTCGAAATTACTCGAAAGCGTGTAGAATCCCCTATCAACATGTTACTTACTTTTCATAATTATGTCCCTGTGTTATAAGACGCCATACTGTATACACTCTGTAGAAGAAACAGTTACCATCACGTAGCCTACGAATCAATCTACAGCAAAATCTACGGCCTGTCCATCGACTACGGACTGTTTTTGTTCCCAAGATAACGTCGGCTGGAACACAAAGCTGATTACTGAAAACTTTGAATCATGAAGAGATGGAGAAATTGACAGAACATACGTGACCGATGGCTCGGTATTTAAGTGCTTGCGTAAGTGTTATGTAGTGACTGAACAGTGCTCATTAGCCTGCGTTTTCACGGAAAACATCTGTTAATTGAAGTTTGGGTAGTAAGTTTCGGAACTACTGTGAGAGAAACCCCCTACTCTTCTAAACAAGACTTAAAAACCCATTTCGTTCCCCACAGAAACACACACTACGTTTCAGCGCAAAGACCAATCAGCAGTCAGTTCGGACATACTGGCTGATTATTCTGAGAATCAAACGAAACATGCAGCATAAAACACTCTACGGACAAAATGCAGATTTTTAATAGTAAAGTCCGTTACAAATAATAACTACCTGCTTTAAAAGATTAACAGAAATATATGGCAAATTTCTTGACACTGTATTAACTGGCTGCCTTGAAATGAGATACCGGGTATTAAAAATTTAAATTCAGATTTTCATAATTTCTGAAACCCTGCGGCCCTTCTTTCAGGCGCGTTCGCAAAATTGCAAAAGGCTACTACTAGCTTCGTCATGTGTGTCTGTCCGTCCGTCTGTCCGCATGGAAGAACTCGGCTCACACTGGTCGGATTTTCATTAAATTTGATATTTAACGATTTTTTCTAAAATCTGTCAAGAAAATTCAAGTGTCATTAAAATCTGACAAGAATGACAGGCACTTTACATGAACACCAATGTACTTTTATGATAGTATCTCGCTGAATTCTTCTTAGAATGTGAAATGTTTCAGAAAAGTTTGTACAGAAAGTCAAAACACACATTTTATATTCAATAAAGTTTTTCCGAAAATCGTGTCGCTTATGAGATAATGTGGAAAAATATGGTAAAACGAGACAGGTCACAGATGACAATATAATACGGCGCATGCGCTTTGCGTGCTGGATAACTAAGGCTACAAACACACACTCAGAATACGTAATACTTATTACTTTCCCACGGCAACAATGGTTAGGCGCCTCAATGTTAAGTTATAGTACATTGCCTCTCTTGTATATGCTATGAATTCGACGTGTACCTGGTATGTCTAAGCAGCCTATGTAGTATACACGAGCCTCATATGCATATCATAAATAACTTAACACAGCACAAACTTGGAGACTATAAACTATAACTCTGTTCCTGAAGGTCAATTTATTTTCTGTTTGTGTACTTCCATTGAAGTTTGTAATCAAGCTAATCAATTCTTAAAGCTTTCTAATCGAATAACTAACCAAAACTATAAGCTAAGCATTAAACCAGAATATATGTAGGATCTAAAACTTTCAAGTGTGGAGCGTAAAACTCAGGCGTGTTACTTACCTAACACACGTCAAGTCGCTTTATCAAAGAGTCTGACTACTTGGTATCGATCGAGGGGGACTGAGCTTTAATCTTTGGCTCGTAACTGGCACCAGGCTATCGACTGGAGCAAACCAACCGTCACCAGTTCCACCAACCCCCAGATTCTACGTGTGACCCCACCAGAAGATGCCTATAGTGTCAAGCATCCCAAGATGGAATATTCACGACTTTGACCAACAAAATTAAATATAATTTACATAGGCCCAAGGCGAGTTCAGAATAGTTCGTACTGCAGAAGTCCAAGTCAGGTAAGTCTGCCGCGATATGCGTGAGAAAATTTCGCGATTTGTAACTGTTTACTTAAAACAATATCTCACACATAGTGTTAGATATGTTCACGATCTATCCGGGCACCAAACTTCACGTGCCTAGCTCCAGTGCACCATTAGGTACCACTATAAAACCGGAAAACAAAAAAAAATAATCCGTACGGCCGTAGTATTCTTAGTTATATTATATAAAACTACATGAACATAAGTTGTATGTGTTTCGATGGTCTGTTATTACACCTACCATAACCCTACATTAAGCCATACATATTAGGATCCTATACTCAGTGGCGCTAGTTAGTGGCGCTAGTTAGTGGCGCTAGTTAGTGGCGCTAGTTAGTGGCGCTGGTTAGTGTCGCTAGTTAGTGGCGCTAGTTAGTGTCGCTAGTTAGTGTCGCTAGTAAGTGTCGCTAGTAAGTGTCGCTAGTCAGTGTCGCTAGTCAGTGTCGCTAGTTAGTGGTGCTAGTTAGTGTCGCTACCACCTCAAAATTTCGAGCATCCGCTATGTTGCTGTTATAAAGTGTTTGATATTACAAGTTGTGTTGTAGTGGCTTCTGATAGCATAAACCCATTTGTAGTTTAAGTGAGACGCACAGATACACTTACAGATGCACAGAGGCATGGTGCAATCACCGACATACTTTCTTTCCTTAAAAAGGAGATTAATTATCGCAGTGTATTTTGTACTCTGTACTAAGAAATGCAATACGGCATAAGCACCATTGAGGCAGCAACAATTTAAGCATATGAACAATGAATAAATGTAAATAATTCATAAAAATTCAGTTCCTACCTCACTGTAAACACACTGCATCTCCATTAGAATGACCAACCGGTTAATGGCGCTTAAGAAAATAATCGCTATTTTCAATCCTACCAAAGCCATAACTATATCTTATGTGCCAAATTAAAAGCTTTTACATGTTAAACCAAGTTGTATGTTGACGTATAGCAACAACTGTGTTATAAAAACAGGGCCGGACAAATTCTTACTGCTATAACACGCTTCGTGAACTGCTGTTAAATGTGCAAAAAAGGTTTTTGGTTCAAAATATCTCGGTGCATTTAAATTTTCAACACCGGTTAAGATACCCAAACATACAACAGTTTTGGTTTGCTTGACGAACTAATTTAGTTATCTGACGTCGAATTAGAGATTCATGGTGACTGTGTGGAAAATATAGGAATACAACGGCCGTTATCTAATATAATTGTCAGATTTAACATTGCTATTCCAAAGGAATCAAGATAAAATCCGTACAAACACAACTACGTTCCATTTACTTACAGAACAACATGTTTCGACCGTTTAGGTCATCTTCAGGTTCACAATTCTTATTTTACAAAATATATTGTGGAATGGATAAAAGTCTATAAAATGCGATACGAATGTTAAACATGTTATGGTCAAAATCAGAAAATTATATTTGTGGAGAAAATGGCATCCTTTAAAATCGCTGTTCCAACTTCAGACGTTATGTAGTGCTTAATTAGGTGAAAAAGTTGGCGTATTTATAAGTGTTTTGTTGAAGGACATTGTCAGCTGCTAAGAGAATGGACAGGCAATGGTGGATGAGTGGAATATGAGTATGGAGTACTGGTGGAATAATAATGACAGGAGAAATCAGAATTACTCACAGGAAAACCTGTCCCAGTTGCAATTTGTCGACCACAAATCCCACACACTGTTGTGGTATTCAACCCATAACTCCGAGGTTGAGAGGCTGGCGACTAACTGCCTGATCCGTGGCAAAACCGAACAATTATCACGTTTGCTGAGAAATTAGGGATTTGAAAGGAGGCCGGCATGGTCTATTTCAAGAACTTATCTCGGCATAATTTTGGATAGAATGGGGCGAAAGATAAAGATCCTCAAATACGAGTAGAGGGTTTCCTGTGCCAGGATTCGAACAGATTATCTTCAGGACACCGTACAAATCCGGATCGTTACCGCCACACTTATTTAGGCTACTAGTAAGCGCATATTCGGCCAGATTTCTATTCCGGAATATCAGAAAAGAATGAGGTAAACAATGGAAAAGTCACAGAAAAATCGGCTTCCCAGTCGACATTCAAATACGATCTAGGGGGCATGTGGTGTCGGGAATCGAAAAGTGACTATCCAGTCCATAGATAGCCAAAGAGCTATTAAGGTTGCTTGTGTTTAGAAAGCGTAAAAGAGAATCTAAAATGTCCTTGAATTACATAATGTCGTCGTAAAATATTTAAAATACGGGACAACTGGCCATTCCATAATAACAAGCCACATAAATCCAAAATTGTTCTGCAAACTTAGCTGTGTGTGAACTTCCTAACATAAAAAAGTTAGGTGCCTTGTGGGACACCTGGCTAGAAACCAGATGAACAGTCAAAGGAATGTCTACACTGTACAAAGCGTGAAAAATGCCTGCATGTCAGTTCGGCGAACCGACCGAGCACCAACCAGCGAAATCACCGAACAGTCATACAAATAAAGCAAAGAACAACTGACCGAACTGTCATACGCACGACAGAATATCCGACCGACCGACAAAACGACGGACAGACCAATCCCGTAAGAAAATATGTCTGTCACAGACTGGATATCGACGATAAAAGAATTTGGCTTCTGAAACCCGAAACTCATTTACCTATTATGTAAAAAATTATGAAGATTTCTAAGATTGCTGTTTTTGGCTTGTGGTTTTTGACACCGTATACTCATTCAATGAAAACTGCTTCATCGTCTACCCTGATGATGGAAGGATCAAGTTTCTCCGAAACGTTGGTACACTTCTACCAGCCTGCGTGGCATTGCAAGCCACAACACAACTACCTTCATACTCACAGCCATGATAATATAAAATCTCACAGTAAAAATGTAGTTGCTGCCCCACAAAAAGAGTCTCCAGTACATAGAAGAGTCGGTTAGTGTTGTTTAGAAACACTGCTTCTTGTGAGAATCATACGGAACGCACAATAAAAACACCGCGTGACCAAGACTGTTACAATGACGGGGGCAGGCAGTCGGTCTCTTCTTCCGTGAAGGAAATAGTGATTCATGTAACTTATCAGATGATTATACATGAGCTCCTGGCCTGCGCTACCTTGCCTGTTAGTGGAACAGCTGAGGTCATGTCACAGACTGTTGTTAAATAAATTATAATAACAATAACGCGTAAGGCGTTGTGTTTATGCAAGATAAGCAAATGCTTGCGCATTAGGCTGAACGAACGGATAACTCCCTATGGTAACACAAAGGAAGAACTATTTTTTAATACGAAAAGGATTCTACTCGGAAAAAAACTTTCCCTCTTTTTTATGATTATTCTGTTCTGAAACAAGTTCTATGATAATGATTGTTACCAGGAATCGTACAGTGTCGGCGGCTTCCGCTTAAACCATTTTATGCTGTTCACTCACCTGTGAGAAAGGCCGACACAAACGCGTGTCAGAGTGACAGGACCCTGTAATTACTACGCTTGTTTCAAGAACGAATTTTCGCTCGCTTTGCAAAATTTATAGCTCAAATCGACACGCAAAATAAGCCTCAATGAGCAGGTTAGTGCAGCGGTAGCTTTCATATTTCTATTTGGGATACGTCTGGTTCAAATCTCGGCTGTGTTATCGGATATCCTGATTGAGGGTTTTCGTGGGTTTTCTAGTTCCTCTAGGCAAATGCCGGTTCTTCCTTCAATTACACCACGACGATTTTCTTCGTAAGCCTCTCTAATTCATCAGTCATCCTGCCATTTATAGGGTGTAACGTGAGTCGCTGACACTGCCGTAAAATATGCCAAAGACAATGACGTAGCAGTTCAGACGTACTTTTAACTAAATATTATTCGATAATTAAATTGAGATGGACATATAGTATGCATGACAAAAATGAGAAATTCTTACGAAATGTTTGTCGAGAGAAGGAAAGGGGACCACTTGGAGACCTAGGCACAGATATATATGGTCCTAACACTAGGCTATGGAAGAGTGGCCTACATTACTTCGACTTAAGATAGGACCCCAATAATATTTTCCGTATCATATTGTTACGTCATCTCACTTATGTCCAGATATCTTCTCATCGCCTTCTTCTGAAACACCAATAATATGACATTTATTCTATGCCTACCGTGAGGCTTTCAATAACACAGGTTACTTGAATCACCAACAGATTTTCTACATCTTGTAACCATTGAACATTCATCAGAGTTTCGAGGCGTCATCACCAGCTGCCATCTGTTTTAATGTAGTTAGTAACGGTTGTCAACTGAGTGGAATAATTACTTATTCATGGAATAATTGTAATTTATCAACTGTAGTACATAATTTAAATTTTAATTGAAAAGCAGGCGTAACAAATAACGACAAAAGCAATAATTTTAACACATCTTTAAGTGATTTAGTAATTGTTGAAACTAAATATTATACAGGTCGTTTATTAAGGTAATAATTAATTTGTTAAAACAGATTTGTAAAGGAGGCACTACAAATAATGGAAAAAGAAACAATGCTTTTAAGCCATTTAAAAATATTTATTAATGGTTGTGCGCTGAGTAGATTAAGTGCTATCCATAATGTAATGATTAACTTAAAACTGAACTGCCTAAGTACCTGACAAAAAGACAGCAATCAACAAAGTAACAAGATAGGCAAAGTACGTATAACATAACATTGAGGTGCGTTCGCGTAACAATTGTTACCGTGGAAAAGCAATAAATATTAAATATTACGTGTGTGTGTGTATGTGTATTCTTGCCTTAGTTATCCAGCATGCAAGGCGCATTTTTGGGCCGTGTTACATTGTCATCTGTGGCCTGTCTGGCAGTACCATATTTTTCCACGTTATCTCATAAAAGGCACGATTTTTGCAAAAAATTTACTGAACATAAAATGTGTGTTTTGATTTTCTCTACGACTTTCGTCCGAAATATTTCTCATTCAAAAATAATTCAGCGAGATATTATCATAAATTTACATACGTCTTCATGCAAAGTACCCGTTATTCTTATCAGATTTTAATGAAACGAGTTTTCCGCTGCAGATTTTCGAAAAATCTTCAAATATTAAATTTCATGAAAATCTGTCCAGTGGGAACCGAGTTGTTCTATGCGGCCAGAAAGACTGACATGATGAAGCTAATAGTCGCTTTTCGCAATTCCGCGAAAGCGCCTAAAAATGAGAAGGTACAACGTTAACCTGATTTTAAATAATTAATAAATGTGAGCTAAGTACAGTAACTGTTACTCATCCGTGTAATACCAAATTTAAAAGAAAAATCTTGATTTGCAAGACACAATAAAAATAACGTAAAAGCAAAAATATTAAGCTATTCGCAAACGATTAATAACTGCTGTAACCTACGTGCAATGTTATTCAACATTGTAATAACTGACTTTAAATTTGAAGTGTGACAGAAGCACGATATGTAAAAACAAACAACAACAATGCTTTAAAAAAGCAAGCTATTTTTAAGCCAGTTTAGGCCTAGTAATGGAAATGAGTTAAATAGACATAGTGTTACATACCTTTCTTCAGGACATACTGTGACCGTGTACTTAGTAAATAATGTGAATAAATATCAACAATATATACTACAGGACGTTGAATTATGTCGTTTGTTTAACGCTCATATTTTGTTGTAGCTAGTTGTATCTTTGGTTTTATGATCTTTAATTAGTTTTCATGAAAGAATGTAAGATCTCTGAGGATGCCGAAACATGTAGGATCGCCGACTTTAAAATAAACATAAATCATATTCTTGTAGTGTGGATTGATAATATTTATTTATATCATGCTATATATACGTAGTATAAATATACTGTAATATGTATTCCCTAAATTAAAATGAAAAAGAGAATAAAATGCTAAAAAACGGGTAAACCGATAAAGTAAAACTGATATGCATTGATGATGAAGCGAATTGAGCGTCGAAATGGTTATAAGTTGCAGAAAGGTTGTTTGTAACTGCAGTCAGTTTGTTTTACCCACAGTATGTCATGTCACACCCACAAAAAATAACAGTTGAAAAGTGAATCACGGTATAAAGGTGAGACCTTCTCGATATTATGTAACCGGTGTCCTGTAGGACAAAGCAAATATGAAACTGAAAGTTCTGATAGGCACATCCACGTACGGAAATGCCGATTTTGTCAGCCTTACAGCAAGGGAGTGGAAATTTGAATTATAGAAACAAATATCATTAGCCGGGTGTTCGGGTGAGTCATCTTGCATGTAGGCAAATGAGAGTGAAGCAAAGAACATTAAGTTTCCAGCATAATTTATTATACAGCACAACAGAACTTACCATCCGATGTGCGCCTGCGCGTCACTAGCCATGCACGACTCTTGATCCTGTACTGACTTCCGTTAAAAAAAAATGAATCATCCGAAATTCTGTTCCGTTGGCTACCTGTACTGGCAATAGGTATCGTCCAATCTCCTGGTGATTTCATTTCTCAGCTTTCTGTGACACCGATGATCCCAGACACCGTGCCATGTAAACGCTCCGCCCACATTGTCCTTCAGTAGGAACGTTAACCTGCAGTACTTCTTAGAAATGTCGCGCACGCAAATAGTGACAGTTGTTCGTATTAATCTAACTAATTCAAAATTTATATGAAACTTTGAAAATGAAGGATGCCCATATCCTTTTTAATTATGTAAGCTGTGGAAGTTCAAAGGCGACATATTTCAATAAATTGTTCATGTTCTACTATCTGTGTCAGAGCGTCACATTATCCTTTCAAACCAGACGATAACTATATATACCACTATACCACCCATTCCAAGATTAAGAAACTATACAGATTTCCCACTGCGTATGGGTTTCGTAAGATACTTAGAACAAATATTGGTAATTTCCTTTCACAACATCAACCGCTTGATCTTTGTAATGGAGACGCAGTATGTTTTTGAGAGACCGGAACTGAGTTTTTCCACATTATTAAATTGAACACCGGACTTCAGCGTGTTATCATCCTAGCAGTGAACTTGCCCGTATCACGGTTACTACTGCTATGACAGTGAACGAGCCCGTATCACGGTTACTGCTGCTATGACGTTTTCAGGATCAAACTTTTCAAGCACAATGCAACCAACTTTAACATTTAAAAAGGAAATTACATTTCGTTCACGGTGTTTCATTTGGTTCTGTGAACAAACAATGAGTATTTCCGACACTGCATTAACCGGATGGTCTTCTTATGGTAAAGCAGCGTATTCCATGTACGGTACGAACTGTGTCTTGTAACTGTTGCTTTGTTGTATTTCAGGCTCTACAGGGTTGGCATAATCACAGCCATTAACGGAGAAAATATTGCTCATAACATTTATTATATCAATATAACGCGAAATAACTGCTTGCTCTTCCAGTTGACAAGAACAATCGAAGATCGATTACAGACGTAAAACGGAGCAACAATAGTTAAAATTTGTCCTGGAATGCAGGGTGTCTTTCATAGTGCAATGGTTCAAACGACTGTTGTCTGCATTATGACAACGTGTAGGATTACATAATTTCTATGATGTTTCGAAAGAACGTGCTGCCTCCATCTTCAG
Source organism: Reticulitermes speratus (assembly GCA_021186555.1). NCBI lineage: Eukaryota > Metazoa > Arthropoda > Insecta > Blattodea > Rhinotermitidae > Reticulitermes > Reticulitermes speratus. Next base: position 44,618,247 of record JAJKFL010000001.1, on the reverse strand, counting down.
GTATATTAAATTAGGTTCAGGTGGATGCTCTATAAAATCAGAACAATCTTAAGAACTTACACACTTACAACACAGAAGACTGTAATTTGAGTAACACACACCATGGAAGCCTGAAAAAATACCAGGAGTGGAAAGTTGTGGGCGGGAAAATTAGTTTAATGCACAGGCTTACGTCATTGGCCTAACGTTCGTCTGCTGAAGACAGAAACCTGTTGTTATTCAATCACACTGCACAGAACCATAAATCACATTGCCATGTATTTCGCCAAATTTTCGCCACATGGACGATGGTTCAAATGTACTTTGTGGATTTTGATATACCACGTGCTCACGGCGGTCATTATAAACCGGTTGCTGGGATGTGTCACTGCATATGCGGTAGAAGAGTTTTACACCCTAAAGATGGTGGCAGCAGCATTCTCCAAAATGTTGGAGCCTATATACCAAAATATACTGAGTCACGTTCCAGAAGACCGTCATCTTGGGCAGTAGACCCTACAATGCCTTCTTACGTTGTGCCATATAAGTTACGTGAACGACGATTCATTCTCAACAGACAGAAGAGAAATACGACCTCTTGTACTGAAGCAGGTATACGGGTTATGTTTATCGAAATCACACTTCGTTACGTACCTGAAAAATATTACACCAGTATGTAGTATAAATTACAAAATTATTTCTTACGTATTTTCCTCTGCTTCCCATCTACTTCGTGCTTAGGTCCGAATACCTTCGTCACTATTTATATTTTAAAAGCGCATTATCAACATTTAAAACATTTCCAGCTCTTTCTTCTTCCACGTACCGGATTAAATCTCACAACCACACAGAATAAGAGGTGCTAGTTTTTATACGTTTTTTTTAATCTGTAGCGTTTAGCAGATTATATGAAACGAAAGCATTTTACGAAATGATTCAGTCAGATACAATTAATATGTGGGTGTGACTTTACACGACAAATTCGCTACATGTTTCGGCAGCAGATTGCACCATGAGGCGAACATCTTTCTAAACACTATTGTGGTAGCAATGCATATCTTATGGAAAAATGAGTATAATGTTATAAAACATAGATATTAAAAGAGAAAAATACATAAAATATCATTCGGAGTGCGCTTTCGTGTTTTACAGTTTTAGTGTGCATTCCTCGTTGTCTGTTTGTAAACTTTAACAACATTTGCTTACATAATAATCTTGTTCAAAATCACGCAACCTTCAAAATTACACACACTAAGCTTAATGCAACCTTGATAATGACAGAGATAATAGCAGTTTTAAAAGTGAACGAGAAATGGACCCGTCACACGACACTATTAACACAGTAATTAAGCGTTATCCACCCCGTCTTCCATCAGGCTTTCTTGATTTATGATGATTGATGAAGTCATCAAAATACAGGTTAATAAATTATTATTATTATTTTTTGGAAACATAGCTGAAACAGTTTATTTTTGAGGGGAGAAAAGTATGAAACCTACCATGAAACAAAAAAAATCGTATGTAACATTAGTTGCTCGATGACTCTTTTATTATACATTTCCCTTAAACGTTCGATCATCTGACAAAACTTTACCTTGTTAATTCGTATTGTGAACGTAAACCGTGACATCTTCATGATTCCTTCTATAGGAGCAAATATTTTGTAAATTATCAATTCGTGGAACAAATTGGTCAAAAAACAAATTTCCTGGACTGATGCTACATCACAGGTGTGGTTTGGCTGGCAAACCGATTGTAGCAGGTTTGTGTTAGTTCATATTATGACTGCAGTGGATTAGTAAAAACAGAGTTCTAGTTGAACCAGGATCCGTAGCAGCCCCGTCCGCAACTTGCGTTGTCCTTGTAATCATCAACCTGACAAAAAGTTGTACTTCAGACTTGGGACATGTTTTAAGGAAACGAAGCTGTATCCCGCACACGTGTCTCCGAATGTTTTGAAATATTCAGAGCGGGACGTGAAGACCTTGAATCTTATCCAGGGAGTGGACGGCAGTCAACTGCTCGAAATCCGAAAACAGTTCCAAACGTTCGTAAAACTGTGGCTAGACCGTCGATTGACTCTAAAATTGATAGACTAAGAGACGATTTATCATGCCCCTCATAAAGATTTTGGAAACAGGAAAATATGCGCCAAGTTTGTTCTACACAGTCTCACAGATGAGTTCATTTGGCCATGACAGTAAAGCGCTTCCTGGCGAATCGCGGTGTGCTCATCATACATCCACCTCGTTCACCTCACCTCGCTCCCGCCTAAAGTAAAAACAGTCCTCAAAGGAAGAAGATCTGAGGTTGTCGACGAAATCATGTAGAACGAATACGCCGAATTAAATGCAGTCCCAATGGACGCTTTCGATGAATTCTGTGCAACGTTTAAAAAAAATCTAAAACGTCTGTTGCAGTCAAGGGGGATTACTTGACCGAAAATACAATAATTTTCTCCTACTTCATGTTTTTATGTTCTTATATACCGAGTAACGGAACTTAATATTTTGACCACGTAAACTGATTTTCAAAAATTTGTAAGACAAAACTGAAAATGGGCGCTAATTATGGGGAACAAACATATCGATGATGATGATGATAATAAGAATAATAATAATCGACAATAATAGCCAGAGTGCAACTCACAAACCAAGCGTTTTAGATATTGTGATCAGGGTAAGAATTTCCAGAATGCAATTTCTGAATTTCAGCGTGAATTTCACTTTTGTCTTTCGTTGTTTCTGTTGTTCTTGCTGTTGTTGTTGTACGCAGTTTGTGCTGCTACTCAATCGCCTTTACATTTTTTTTTTTCAAGAGAGTGGGGCAGCAGTGGTAATGAATAAAATAACATTAAGAATTACACGAGACGGAAGAAGGAAAAGTCATTATCAAACAATTATTTAAGCTTTTCATCAGCGCCGCTGGAAACTTTCTGCCCAGTTGGCCTTAGAGTTTATCTAACAGCCAGCAGGCAACAGCACACCTGCTTCAATTTGCCGTTACAACACAACAGTTTTACTAACCGTCCACAGAACAGCAATTACAGGTCAACACATGTAAAATAGACATTTCTTCCCTTGTTTTATATGGCTGCGTAACGTGTCTTTTACTACAATGGCGGAGCATACACTGCACACATTTGCAAACACAACCCTCCCGAAACACAACGACTTAACAGAGATGAAGTGGAAAATACAGTAGGCCAGTACGGCCTAGCTATCTGCCTCCTGCTATTTATTACTTCTAAAATATTCATGCTTCGCCGATCCCAGTGGCCGTGCGGTCTAAAGCGTGGGTCTTCGGCCGCTCGCTTACTAGGATCGTGGGTTCGAATCCCACCGGGGGCATGGATGTCTGTCTCTTGTGAGTGTTGTGTGTTGTCAGGTAGAGGTTTCTGCGACGAGCTGGTCCCTCGTCCAGAGGAGTCGTACCGAGTGTGGTGTGTCTAAAATGTGTGTGACCATGAAACCTCGACGAAACGAGGAGGCCTAGGCCCATATAAGGCTGTCGAGCCATAGAAAAAAAAATTCATGCTTAGAAGAGCTAACAGGCTGTACCTCTCTACTTGTGGCCTGCAGACTCATAAATTTCTGATTATGTGGCCCACTACTGAACAAACATGGACATTCCTGCTCTTCTCCGTCTCAAGTTTCAACATATCATGTTTTAAGAAAACAGCATGTTTTATTTCTACAAAATTTAATCTGCATCAGTAAGGCAGTTCTAGCAATCAAGCAAGCAAAGGGATTTTTTCCATTCAGGACATTCGCTTATAGAATATTTATACATTCAAAGAACAGTTGCAAATACATATACTACGTGCTTCAAAATTTAGACAAGCAAGCGTCACGTGGCTAACTCTCCTGCTTCTTATTCTGGCGGTCCCGGGTTCGAATCTCCAATCGGAGACTGGCCATCCGGACTAGATTCATGTGGTTTTCCTCAGTATATCAAGGGAAATGCTGGGACAGTACATCGAATTAGGACACATCCGCTTCCTTCCACTTTCTTTCCAACGTAATATTCCTTCATTCGACGCTACAGCACACTGACGTGCTAAGAAATTCGTTAAACAAATCAACCACAACCAAAAAATTAATAACATTAAGAGACTCTGAACTTTTGCACAGTGATTAGTTACAGGTTTCGTGTGATTGTAATTAAAAGCAGACATTATCTTCCAAAACAGCCTTACAGGTTTTGTTTTGTAGCCGAGACACTGTAAGGTACAAACTTAAATATTATTGACGTCAGGGTCAACGAATTTTCCAAAATTCTAGGATCCAGAAAAGTGACATAGAGCAATTTCCATACCGAAGTCTCACAATTACTTGGAGCCACGGTACAACATTTAGGCTCCTGGGCGACCTGACGCTTGGGATTTGTATACCTCCGATTTACAAGACCTCTGGATAACTTCATGCTGTCAAATGTTTCTCTCCCTGTCTTTGCTACTGCTGTACGAGAGCTTAATTTTAAAAAAATCACGTACGTAGCGTAAATTAATACCTTTTTCCTAGAACACCGATGCTAATGAGCATTGGTCATGCCCTAGATAATACCCACGCACGTAACTGACCTACCTCCCAATTTTCTCCCTTTCTTTCCTTTCTCAGAAGGTAAAGGCGTGTCACTACATATTTCCATTGCTGAAGAGTAATACAGGTTGACCATTGTATTTGCGAATCAATGAAAATTTCATCTTGCTGTTTTGTATGCTGTGACAATGCGGGTAATGTCAAACCGCACAGAATAAGACTTCGAACTTCCGTGTCTCTAGTCCTCTTTGATTTAAAGTCATTTAAATTTCAATGGTTCACAAATAAGACGCTAGTTGTGTATTTTTATTGTTCTAAACTCCTAATTAACATGCGGTGTGAATTACTGGACCCATTCGTACTGATGTGTCTCAGATGGAAAACACTATAGGCTCAAGGGACAGACGCACCGCTAGGCCACAGGTTTGTGACGTCATTGGGGAACCACATCAATTTGTGAACCGCACGGTGAAAACCGTGAAATCCCGCGACTGACTCAACGCGTGTACGTTATCTTTTTCTCCCAACACTCGCCATAATGAGAGGTTAGTAAACTGCGCAGTGGCGGCAGCACTATCGAGCGAGGGCGTTCGAGGAAGTGGAACTACCGTTCAGAACGCAATAGGGTCGCACTGGGAGAATCGATTGCGTAATTCGGAGGCGGTTCTACCAAGAATTAGCTATGATTACCAGTTTGTGCGATTTCGTGAAATTTTAAATAAAGTAATAAGTGTGCTTGTACCTTGTTGTTGCCTAATCAAAGCGAAACACATCACCCCACACCACATGACATGACATGAGTGTCAGTACCCAGTACGACAAGGGCACAAAAAAAATTCACTGCAGAGAATTTCAAATTGTGTTTCTTGATTCTCCATTATTTTCCGAGAAAATCACATAATCCAAAGATACACAATTCGTACATGTCACCTTATACTGTTAGGGTAATTAATAAAGAAAGATCAAACGGAAGTATGATAGAGAAAATTAGAAATAAATGCAAAATTTTGGTTGTTAAACCCCGATGGATGTAAGTGATGGCGGGATAACTCACGGAGTAATAACTTCATTTTACTGCGGTATTCTGAGATAATGCCGATCCCAGTGGCCGTGCGGTCTGAGGAATGGGTCTTGGGCCGCTCGCTTACTAGGATCGTGGTTTCGAATCCCACCGGGGGCATGAATGTCTGTCTCTTGTGAGTGTTGTGTGTTGTCAGGTAGAGGTCTCTGCGACGAGCTGGTCCCTCGTCCAGAGGAGTCCTACCGACTGCGGTGTGTCTCAAATGTGTGATCATGAAACCTCGACGAAACGAGGCGGCCCAGGCCCATACAGGGCTGTCGAGCCATAAAAAAAAACAGATTATAACATCGTGCTGTAGTATGTAATTGAAGGCTTCCGCCATGGTCGTAATGTTGCTTAAAATCCTCTGGGTTGTTACCCGGCATCACTTTTTGGTGTATGACCAACGTTTCGGGATTACTTGTTTGTCCCATCTTCAGGTCCTTTTTCCTAAGAACCTGAAGATGGGACAAACAAGTGATCCTGAAACGTTGGTCATACACCAAAAAATGACGCCGGGTAACAAACCAGAAGATTTTAAGCAACATCGTGCTGTAGTCTTACAGGTGGGAGGAGCACATTACCACCATATTCAGTATTCAACCCGGAACCCTAAAGATGGAGGCAGAATGTTCATGCGAAAAGGTTGGTACTCACCTGCCGGACTATAACACTGTGTCATAAGTCAGAAGACCGCAACGTGAATCTTCAGAGCCTGGAAAACCTCAAATCTCAAACTGCACTCCATGTTTCCTGAAGGCGTCTAGTCACTTGGTGGTCGTAGAGACACAGAGCTCGAAAACGTTTGTTTCCTGATACATAGGAAATCAACCTCAAATTTCCATGTCGAAATTTATGACGAAAAATTTTAGTCGATGCAAAGTAATCTTTTCAGCCTTCACACGTTTAGTAACAATATCAGACTAGGCTGCTTTGCGCTGACTTTGAAAGCATTATTCTGTGTGACATCTGCGCCCTTCTGGGATATTACGCGGCGTCGTGTGGTAATTGTTTACCGACGTTTCGGGACAACGTATCGGTCCCATCTTCACGGGTCCCGTAACGTCGGTAAACAATTGCCACACGACGCAGCGTAATATCCCAGAAGAGCGCATATCTCATCAACATCGCGGCGGAAGTATGAAATCAAAATATTCTGTGTGTTTGTACAAATACAGGTCATACACAAAAGAATGGTGCGGTTTAAAAAGTAAATAAAAAATGTATGTCTCACATTACACAGGCACAACATACACCGTCAGCGGCGGCAACTGTCCAAGTTTCTCATGCGCTACCAGCAGTTCGCTTCTCATGCTTACGTCCATCCATGAAATTCGTGATCGGATAACGCATGCACTGCAGGCCATTACAGCTGACATGCTACACCGGGTCTGGGATGAGTTTGATTACCGTGTGGATGTGTGTCGTGTGACCCAGGGTGCACACATTGAAGAATTGTAATTACAAAATGAGAAACTTGGACAGTTGCCGCCGCTGACGGTGTATGTTGTGCCCGTGTAAGGTGAGAAATACATTTTTTATTCACTTTTGATACCGCACCATTCTTTTGTGTATGCCCTGTACAGCTGAGATGCTAACATCCACTCTCAAGATTCACTCCTGAAGTAGCGAGTTTCTATTCCGGAGAGAGAAGATGCTATTTAAAAGCTGTTAACTTCAAATTCCTTTAAACAATATTTCAAATTTCAGTTCCTAGCTCCCAGAGAACACAGTCTGTCTCCATCACAAAGTATCGTAGGTCAATGCTGTTTAGGGACTTAATTTCTGCCCATTCTGAGAAATATACAAAACACAAAATACAGGGTTTCTGAATGTTAAAGCAAACGGTGTGGATATATAACCGTTGTGCTTTAAGCGGCTCAGAAGAGCCACATTTTAAAACACACACATTCACAAATCATGCTTGTCCTTGGCATTAATACAGGTGTGGTTTCTTGACGCTATCTTGGTTCCCCAGCTGCGTCCTATTCCGAGTCACATGAACCCCTTCTATACCCTGGTAAACCATTGCTTAAAGCGGGGTTTACTAGTTGCGTTCCGCGGTCACTTTTCAGATAAGAGCTGTGTATCAGTTGCGTCCCGAGTTGTCAACCCCCCCAGATAAGGCAATGTACTAGTTGCGTCCCGCGGTCAGTTTAAAGGTACAACAGTTGTGTAGCAGGCTGCTGAGGAAAAACCGAACGGCTGTAGTGTCGAATCGGGTCCAGGGTGCCTTGGTTCAAAGTCCGTCTGTGACGCTGCACAGTGGGTCAGATTAAGCGAGACCTGACCACAATTACAATTCTTCGACTTCCACAAAATGCTTAAAAATCTAATTGAGGGGCAACAGGAAGTTCTCAGGGTAACGTACGTTTTATGACATTTGGGGTGGATATATTTTCGGTAGAGGCAAACAAACAGAGCGCTCTATACTTATAGTCCTACAAATGTACATTTTATTCACTATTAGTTGTGTAACACTGTCCTACATGTTTCTAACCATATTCTGACTCATCCTCAGAGACTCAGTATTTAAAATTACACATTTTTACATCAATTGGTACAATTGTTTAAATAGTAAAAACTGAATAACATGGCTTTTTTTTTTTACAATCGTGTTTATACACTGGTTCAAATGTGAATAGATGTAGCTGCTGTTTATTTCGGTGTTATAAACCAAGTCTTATACGGGTTAAAATGTTAAAAGTTGAATAATCTGCGTTGTTATGATATCCTGAAACATACAATATTTAAGATAAAATTGATAGTCGTATTTATGTTAATGTGATTTTAGTAGGTTGTAAATTGTTAGATGTAGAATTGTTCTAAGGTATTCATATATCCATATATGAATTGTTCTAAGGTATCCATATATCCATATATAAATTGTTCTAAGGTATCCATATATGAATTGTTCTAAGGTATTCATATATCCATATATGAATTGTTCTAAGGTATCCATATATCCATATATGAATTGTTCTAATGTATCCATATATGAATTGTTCTATGGATATATGAATACCTTAGAACAATTCTACATCCAACAATTTACATACAATAACAAACTAATGCCAAAACAAAATACAGCAGACTACAACCCAATATTCCGCTTTATCTACGACAACCAAAAACGTCACTTCCCCACGTGACAGTGACCTACTTAAATACCGGATACACCACTCGATAGCCAGTACTGTTCTCATCACGTAATAGTCAAACAACTCCGACAAACAGGTATGTACAACGTTGACTACTTCAACTTACGTTCTGCCTACTAAAAATCACATTAACATAAATACGACTATCAAATTTATCTTAAATATTGTATGTTTCAGGATATCATAACAACACAGATTATTCAACTTTTAACATTTTAACCCGTATAAGACTTGGTTTATAACACCGAAATAAACAGCAGCTACATCTATTCACATTTGAACCAGTGTATAAACACGATTATAAAATAAATCCATGTTATTCAGTTTTTACTATTTAAACAATTGTACCAAGTGATGTAAAAATGTGTAATTTTAAATACTGAGTCCCTGAGGATGAGCCAGAATATGGTTCGAAACATGTAGGACAGTGTTACACAACTAATAGTGAATAAAATGTACATTTGTCGGACTGTAAATATAGGAAAGAAAATGTACGGAATGAATAATATTAAGTTTTTAAACAGAGCGTTATTTCAGGCTTCCGCCGCGATGTTGATGAGATCTGCGCCCTTCTGGGGTATTACGCATCGTCGAGTGGTAATCTTTACCGACGTTTCAGGACAATGTATCGGGCCTGTCTTTAAGAAAGACTTCTTGACCCTTGAAGATGGGGCCGATATTGTCCCGAAACGTCGGTAAAGGATTACCACTGGACGCTGCGTAATATCCTAGAAGAGCGCAGATCTCACAAAGAGAGCGTTGTTAGTAGCAGCGGTTCGGAAAGGTACTTTGTACGCAAACTCCAGTAGTGGTTTATTAATTATTTTTACAGTGACAATTTAATTTATTAAGTTAATTGATCACGATGCAGAGCAATAAAGTTAAGTAACGTGTGCACTAATTAAAAACGTAATATTTCAAGAGAAATAAAAAATTTTTATGTCAATTTAAATTATGCTGATTTTTTTTCTGCACAAAATTTGAAGTTTATTATTTACATAGAGCTGTAAAATTGATCTGAGCCGATCCGGCTCCGTTTCTTGCATTATTGTATAGCTTCAAACTTTATTATTATTATACAAAAAATTTAGCTGCTAATACAGAGTATACACAAAAGAATGGTGCGGTTTATATATATTTACATATAAACCGCACCATTATTTTGTGTATACCCTGTACATGCTACTCTGCAAGTTTATTAACGATTGCATAAGGTAGAGTCATGTACTTAGAGAAGTTGATCATGCGGTTTGACATGTAATCTACCATTTTGAATGTCCACCTTCGATTTTAATAAAAAGTTAGTAGAGTGTACATAACTAACCAGCTTACACATTATGTATGTTATGTTTATAAGCATACACTTTATATTCTTAGACATATATATGTATATATTTATTGTTATACATTTTATAATAAACTATGAAAACATTTCGCACAATTATTTACAGATGACTAAAAATTAAAGCACAAGGAGTTGTTTAAAATTTGGACACAAAGGAAAGCACAGCAACATAAAGAGTGAAAACGTTAAAAAGAGTGCCATAGGGATGTACAGATCTCTTTGTTTTCAATTAAGACTCTAGATACCACGTGAAACTTTTATTTTATAAAAATTAAACCGATATTAATTAAACATTAATTGCTTTATTTTCAATTTTCAGTGAGTTTTTATTTTCAGTTTTGTTAATATAATTATTATTTTACAGCTCATTTTCGGCCTGAAGAAATTTCCCAAGCGCATTAGCGGAAATAGAATATATCTCATGCTGTACTGGATATTTGAAAAGAGTATTGATCCAAGAAGAAACCAACAGTATTGTGTATCAAACAACACAGAATCGTTTGAGAAAGATGTCAATTTACACATTACAGTTATTGCCAAAACATATGAAACATTAGAAATTTTACGTTGTATTCACCGTGCATCTTAACATCAATTTTCAATTTCTTCAACCAACTAATGCACCTTTTTTCATTTTATTTTTTCATTTCTTTTCCTTTTTTGGTTCAAGAAATTGAAAGATTACGAAATGTCATGCACTTCAGGTATACGTGGTCGACGAAACCGTCGACAACTTAGGAGTTGGGTGGTGTCTGTGTGTGTGTGTGTGTGTGTGTGATGTCCCTCGCTGCTCTGCGGGTTCGCTTCCCGGTCTCTTCTGGAGGTTTGGTCATGTCTCGGTATGATACACATGAAGCAGACACCTTGGGAAGCAACTGATACATTGCCTTATCTGGGGGGTTCACAACTCGGGACGCAACTGATACATTGCCTTATCTGGGGGGGCTGACAACTCGGGACGCAACTGATACGCTTTCTTGACCGCGGGACGCAACTCGTACGTCCCGCTTAAAGATCTCTTTTTATATTATCTTGACACCCATACTCAGTCTTCCCGAGTGGTCTGTTCTCTTCTCTATGTTTTTTAACCACAACATGGTAAAACGAAGACTTCACTAAGAGCTTAGCAACTCGCTCTGCGCTAAATTTGATTACTGCATGTAACGCATGGGTTATATTTCCAGGATGTGTCATCCTTGTAGATTACATATGCCCAACAAGGCGTTGCCTTTGTTTGCTGTAATAAACCGGCAGCAGTATATTCCGCGAAACACTGTGCGTTACAGTTATTTGTTCAATTGCAATTTGACCTTTGTTTGTCGGGAAAACCTGTATGGTTAATGCGGTAATTTGCGGTGAGACAAGTTTCGGTAGCGGAATGACTGGAAAATGTTAGTGGTAGTACTGTAGTAATTTACTTGTAACGTAACTGCTTCTTAGTCTACATTACACATTATGTGTTACAGACAAACGGAATTCTAGCCTTCGCCAGGCACGAAAGAACGAATTAAATTTATCCCTAATACTTTGAGTACATATAGAAGCAGGGATTGCCTAGTCGATATTAACTAAAGCCACGGGCTGGACGACCGAAAAATCGTGGTTCGATTCCCGGGAGGAACAAGAGATTTTTTTCTACAAAGCGTCCATACCGGTTGTGAGGCCCACCCAGCCTGCTATGCAACAGGGATTGTAGGCTCTTTGCCTGGGGGTAAAGCGCCCGGAGCTGAAGATGTTCACCTCCATTTATCGCCGGGGTTAAGAATGGGCGGAACTACACGTCTACTCCCCCACATGCCTTCACTGCTTTCACTTTAATTTCACCTTTTATGCTTAGTGAAAGTGACGAGTGTAAGTTGCATGTAGAGTTGTCAGTCTCAACTGACATTATTGCTTTGCTTATTGCTTATTGTAGAATATTCTGCTGTCCTGTCCATTCAAAGGTTATTTCAATGATTACAGCATACCAGCTGAATGTTCAACGGGAAAATTTGACAATCCTCTTCTCTAGTTACGGTTTCCAGAGGCACCCCTTCAATTAATTCACCCTTATATATTATACCCCTTGAGGGACAGTGATGCCAGTATTTCCTTGAACATGAAGGCTATAAATTTGAAAATTTCCAGAAAGACTCCTTGATAGAATAAGCGGTGCTGCTACGCACACATAACATACTTACAAGTTACAGACCGCAGTACCGTCTCAAAGACATGTAGACCTCATTGCTGTTCATCGCAGCCATCGTCTGTTCCTGTCAGCAACTACTAATGACTCTAGCTTTTACAGAACGTGTTGGGCTTTTAGCTTACACATCTGGACTAGACCACTCCAGGAATATGCTGCAAAATAGAGATATTGTGACCTAAATATATCTTGTAATTGTGGGAGCTATTCGTTATATCAGCTTAGATTCTAAGAACAATGTAATCAAAACATTGCGGGCGGGCGAAACTATGAAACGTATTTTACCGACCACCAAATAACATGCTGCAATCGTGTTTGTTCACACCATTGTACTGTGGCTGGAAAATAAATTTTTCTTCTGAGAAGAGAATATCACAGATTATCGTCGAACTTAGATCTTTCAATATAAATACCTTCGGAACTTTGTCCATAAGGAGAGAGGCGGGGATGCCTTTGAACAGCGTGTTGTTAATTACGAATTTGAGATGAAGAGGACTTGAATTTTTGAAACTGCTGGTGTTAGTAGGTTTCAGGGTTATGTTGCTAGGCACAGGTTGGAGGTACTCCTTTAAATGATGAATTGTATTTAAAACTGTCTGTGCCAGAAGGTTTCTAATGTAACCTACCGTTTTTTTTCTTTGTGTGGTTTATTTTACTACTGTCAGTGTCTCAGATTATATAGGCCTACAGTCAATGTTAAACTGGACAGGATTGTGAAGGATATGATCGTAGCCTAATAGACACACTATTCCAGCATCTGCCTGGAGGAAGAGAGGAAAATGATAATAAGTCTCTGTCAGGATAGCAGGTGTGCCAGTCGAGATTCGAATTCGGCACCTCCAGAGTACAGACACTGACAATCCACAAATGTGTTTGAACTCATAGACTTTTTGGACTTTTCCCGTCGTATGTATTTAAAATAATGCACTACGTATCAGGGACAGGATCGGTCCCCGTCTTCAGGCTTGCTTCTTCCAGAACAGCTACTACTACGTTTGCCCTGTAATTAATATGTAGTGACAGCTGTTCTGGAAGAAGGAAGCCTGAAGACGGGGACCGATCCTGTCCCTGATACGTAGTGCATTATATTTAAATACAAAGAGCCTATGAATTAAAGTGTCATGCACCGTCGTCCAAAACATATAGAGTAGTTCCACGAACATATATTCAATAATTCAATTTTTTTACTACAAGTAGGCAGGCTCTTTATTATTGGTGTCCCTGTTTTAGTTTTAGTTTATGAATTTTGAGTAATAACGTTTCTGAATAAATACAAACGAGGACAAAATAAAACAGATTGAAATTGTATGTTTTATAAGTAGGTACCTTTCACAGAAGAGTCCATTTTTTGCGGTAGATGGGTTCGTGACATAGCGCATATACCCAAAATCGCTCATGATCTGAACACCCTCTTAGATCCTTCTATTCTCCTCCCTTAAACAAGTAAAATCAACGGTAGGTGAATTGGTATGTGCATGTATCTAGTAACGCAGCAAATACTGTACTCTTTTCTTCTTCCTTGGCACACGGTCCTTACAGTTTAAGCAGTGCCTCCTTCAGAATGATAGCCCACGCTATCTTTCTGCTTGTTTCTGTTTCGTGCTTTTCTCTGAATTTCTTGACACCCATCGATTTCGGATCATTCTCAATACAGTCTAGCCACCTTAATTTTGTTCTTCCTGCTTTAAATACAGTACTAATACAGTAAGATATACAAAACAGACCCAATAGAATTTAATAATATATAAAATGTAGGGTTTGGTGGGTCACATTTTCGAAAAGTCGATGCCGCAGGCTCTTCCCGTTTTCTTTTAAGGAACATGGTTATCAGTACCTGTCTGTCTTTACGTTTCAGGTCATCGTACATTTCTTGGCATGGACGTTAATCCTCTTCGAGTGCCCGATTAATTTTCATTCACTTTTGTCGAAGCCGACATCGTATACCCGAGAGCGCGTAAAAACATTTCGCGTAAAAAGCGACTTTATTGTGTGTGTGTGTGTGTGCGTGTGTGTGTGTGTGTGTATGTGTGTGTGTGTGTGTGTGTGTGGTGCGCGTGCGCGCGTACTGTTGACATTACTGGCAGGAGTGGATAAACATGCAGCACGACTACCATTTGACGTTTCTTCAACGACACGCACAAAGACTGACCAACCGAACTGCATCAGATTTAGTTATCTTGGTCAGATATTATTTCGGTTCTTGTTTCTGTGCCCTAGCTAAGGTACAGCCAGTCCAAGTAGATGTATATGCACTTTAGAAACTTACACGAGCAGACTTACCTTGAGGCAAGTCTGGAGGTAAGTCGGCAGTCTGTGAGCACCCTCTCATTAGGAAACTTCTTTACATATCTGCACATACTTATAAGTCTTAAGATTTTCACCATACACGTATGGACTTACCTCCAGACTTCGTTCTGCACAGACTTGCCTTGAGAGAATTAATAAACCAAACAACAAATGCACTTAATAAAATACAATTCATGGTAAGTATTAAACTCCTACAAGTTTCGGCACCGGGGTGCCATCCTCAGAGAGTTTTTTAGAACAAAGGATTATAAGCCCAAAACGTTAATCTAGGTACTGCATTGCATAGATCAACATGTTGGGATTACAATCATTTGTTCAAAAAAACCCTGAGGATGGCACCCCGGTGCCGAAACATGTAGGAGTGTAATACTTGTCATGAATTGTATTTTGTTAAGTGCATTTGTTGGTTGAAGTATTAATTGTAAGAATATGTACGGTATGTGTAACATAGAACAAAATTGCCTTGAGAGAAGTTTCCTTGCTTATAGGCACCCTTACTCTCCATAGAAAAGACAGGATGTGAACTGCAACACCGGGACAGTAAGAATACAAAAACATTACTATTTAAATTAAATTACTATTTGTTTGTAGCAGTTCACTATGTACAAACGTAGTCACATCTTATTAATCTTACTTTGTAAATGCTACCTTGAAAAATAAACAATGTCCATCATCTTAATGTATTTTAAAATACGCTTCTTTTTGTGTGTGTGTGTGTGTGTGTGTGTGTGTGTGTGTGTGTGTGTGAAAGCATTTGCCCTAGCCCGAAGCTAATTCCAGACCTCGGGTTTGTTTCACGCGCAAAGGTACATATTGTCGCCATTTAATTTTACAAAAAATGACGACCGTGAAGAATGGCTTAATTATTTTTCAGCGTTGTGATACAATCGGTTTTCGGTTTTGTGTCGTGTGGGGTGGCGTCGTGGCGTCGTGCCTGTTCGGAACATCTCAGAAGCCAATCGAGTGATGGAATGTATTTTCTTTTACGAACTGCGGCTTTCTCGGCCACAGTCATAAAATATCTGCTTATTTTGCTAACGCAAATTATGTGTACGACTGACGGCTGCTTGTGTTGTAGACAATTATGTGTACGACTGACGGCTGCTTGTGTTGTAGACAATTATGTGTACAATTATGTGTACGACTGACGGCTGCTTGTGTTGTAGACAATTATGTGTACAATTATGTGTACGACTGACGGCTGCTTGTGTTGTAGACAATTATGTGTACGACTGACGGCTACTTGTGTTGTAGACAATTATGTGTACAATTATGTGTACGACTGACGGCTGCTTGTGTTGTAGACAATTAGTGTCATATGTGTACGACTGACGGCTGCTTGTGTTGTAGACAATTATGTGTACAATTATGTGTACGACTGACGGCTGCTTGTGTTGTAGACAATTATGTGTACAATTATGTGTACGACTAACGGCTGCTTGTGTTGTAGACAATTATGTGTACAATTATGTGTACGACTGACGGCTGCTTGTGTTGTAGACAATTATGTGTACAATTATGTGTACGACTGACGGCTGCTTGTGTTGTAGACAATTATGTGTACAATTATGTGTACGACTGACGGCTGCTTGTGTTGTAGACAATTATATGTACGACTGACGGCTGTTTGTGTTGTAGACAATTATGTGTACAATTATGTGTACGACTGACGGCTGCTTGTGTTGTAGACAATTATGTGTACAATTATGTGTACGACTGACGGCTGCTTGTGTTGTAGACAATTATGTGTACAATTATGTGTACGACTGACGGCTGCTTGTGTTGTAGACAATAATGTGTACAATTATGTGTACGACTGACGGCTGCTTGTGTTATAGACAATTATGTGTACAATTATGTGTAAGACTGACGGCTGTTTGTGTTGTAGACAATTATGTGTAAAATTATGTGTACGACTGACGGCTGCTTGTGTTGTAGACAATTTTAACAGCCGCCATTTAGTCATGTTGCGGAGTCAAAACTTGAGTATCGCCGTTCTTCGTCATGCAGCAGGTTTCAGAACCGACATGCTCACAAGAACTGACGTGAATATAAAATTAGAAAACTAATTCTTTCATTGCATAGTCTGTCTTGCGGCAAGTCCACAGTCTCTTCCAAAGCTAGCTCTCCAGAGAATGCGATCTAATGCTTCCTCTTTCAAATTCCTATAACATTTAAATTGTGTGATAATTTGATTTTTTATATTGACTTACTGCCAGGCAAAGGTTTTCAGATTTTTAGGTTAACCCTCCACAATAAGAAGCCTTGGTCTAGTTGTTACAAAGACGTGCAATGTGCTTATAACGTAAGACTGTGACGCGTTCGCCTAATGTTTATACTGCCTCGGTTTTCCTAACAGCCTGATACCATATCACTAAAAGAGATCACTTTTATGGCGCATTAATATTACCGGCAAAAATGAAACATATTTAGGTCTTCATGTAAAGGGCCCGATTTTAATGAAAGTTGAAATTTCTCAACAGATTTCATAAAATTATTCAATATCGAATTTCAGCTAAGTCCATCCTGTGGGAGCCGCGCTGATGCATGCGGACAAATGGACAAACAGACGGACGGACGGACAAACAACCTGACACCAGCCCGATTTTAACCAAATCTTGAATTCCTCGATAGATTTTATGAAAGTCCCAGATATCAAATTTCACAAAAATCCGTCCAGTGGGAGCCGCGCTGATACATGCGGACGGATGAACGGACGGACAGACAGGCAGAGTGACGGACATGACTAAGGTAATTGTCGCTTTTCGCGACTACGCATAAGCGCTTAAAAGAACAGTGGCCCACGGTAAGTAGCAGGCCCTTCATACTGGACACCATAATAATCAAGAGACTCGCCCTCAAAACAAGTCTTTCAAGAGAATACGGAGATTACAGTCACGTACAGTACTGCAAGGTAAAGTTTTCTTTTGGAAGCCAACCTAAAAAGTGGGCGAAATTTCAGTTTCTCACGGCGATAACTCTGAAAAATTGCCTTCTAAGACGTGACGCTGTTGAGACAGCTATCCTCCGATACGTTAGTACCTAACATCAAAACTACACGGCGTCACATCCCACAAAACAGTAATATTCGCAACTTCTATATCATTACACTAATTCAAATTGTTACTAAAACACACAAAGACAAAATTTTTCTTCCAGCCTTTTGCGTCAGGGTCCAAGGTTGTAAAAATATTGGTAGGAGAAATATATTATTAAACACCCTGTAACAGATTTGGGTCTGTATACCTCCGACCAGACGAAACCTCTCACTGAATCTAAGGGTCAGAAGGTTTACGTATTAGCCTGCTAACGCCGCAGAAGGCGCCAGTAAAATACGGCGCCAAGAGGAGGGTTTTTCTGCCATCAGACGAGTAGTGTTGCCAGTTCACGTAAATTTGTTTGCTTCCTTTGAGCAGATCAGTTTGAACCTGATGTTCAAAGCCACGAGTCCTGCTGAAAGGCAGCTTGAAACGAATGGTTTGGGCAACATAAGGGAGGGTATGAACTTTTTCCGCTTTATACAGTACGCCTTAATCGAAGCTGAAACACCGCAAGAATTACTAATTTAAAACCGTCGCAATGCTTCACTCGTGATGTTGATTCTGCTTTTGGGGTTGGCATTATGTGCAAATGTTGTGCTGCAGACCCTTTGGAGTAACACGCACCCATCTTCAGGGTCAAGGGAGTAAGGCGAGTAAGTGGTCCTGGTTATAGATGCAGGCGGTCCGTCAAACCTTAGAGAGGTAGACATATCTGGCTGCCAGCTTTGTCACAGTACTTAATTTCACCCCAAAAATGGAGGCAGTGTGTTCCTGTAAAGCGTTGACAACACAGCTTACTGCCACACGTAAGCAACACCCAAGGGACAGAATGAACAATGCTGCAGGAAATTACCTGCTGTTATACATCTTCTAATAGAAAAGTTAAATTTATTACTATTTGGATGAAGTTAAACGAAAAAGGCAAGGGTGGACTCCACAGACTGCCGGTTTGCTGTGGCGACACAAAAAGCCCCTCCTCCGGAAGAAAGCAAACCCCTGCCATCCATCTCCTACACAAACACTCGTTTATCCCGACTCACCCCAAAATCGCAGAATAGAATAAATTACTCTAACATGAATTATCTTCCAAACTCGTGTTTCGCAAGGTTATCCTACTTCGTAACTTAAAGGCCACACGTGCACTTCACAGTTCCTAAATCGAGTACCTGGACTGACATTGTCTCAGCATTCCTCAGTACGTCCATGAAAATGTTTGTATGTTACCTTAAAATACACTACACTGTGCAAAATTCCATTTAAAATCTTGCTTGTACTCAATTACACAATCAACGCAGTATCACATGCACAACTATAAAAGCGTCATTTAATAAAGTAAGGAAAAAACACGAAGAACTTTTTTATTGAGGCTGCTGGCCAATAATCTTCGCTTTCTTTGAAGCAAGACAAGGACACATTACATTTTGCTTATTATCTTGCCAACTGCCTCCACCACATGAAAACTTTCACCCTGTGCCGTCCGAGGTTTCTGACACATTCATACCTCCAGCTTAAAAGTTCCTTGGGTCAAAATTTGCTTTTATTTCGGCTGTCTTTGAAGTCAACTGCATATTTTTAGTTCATTACTCTTATCTTGTCCGTATCTGTCTTTCTCTGCAGGGAATTTTACTTCCATAGAATGCTTGTTAAAAGTTTTTAATGCTTACAAAAACTGTTGGCGGAAGCTGCCTCATGGTGGTTTTAAAATTCCTTTTCCTCTACAGGCCTAAGATACCTTGCAGCTAAGACATGTAACGAGGGATACGCTTGGATTCCATTGTCAGTATTAATGCAAAATATTTCTTCTTAGAGCCTACGTGCTCGTGATATTAATGCTAGTGTTGCTAGAATGCAAGTAATCACACTTTGTACGAAAACAGAAATGCTTATAAAATTTTCCGCCGTTCTCAACGATCACAGGAGGGACTTTTTATCAATTTTTTTACGAATTCTGTAAACTTGTACCTGAAAAATATAAAGATAACGTTGTCCCTGTACAGGCCATGATGGCACATGGTGTAGTGGAGATATAAATCCACGCATTCCTAACATCGACACACGATGGTGGTAGTCAACATCACACCCTGACCGCTTTGCCCCTGGTGCACAGCCCCTGTTGCACATTAAACAGGAGGCTATTTGGCCCAGAGCCGTTGTAGACCCTCTGGAGAAGAGAAAACAATTATGACCTGCCGGGAATGGAGCGTCGATTCCTCGGTCGTACAGGACGTAGCCTAGTTACTAGAATAACTACACTGTCTCTGGAAAAAAAAAAAAAAAAAAAAAAAAACTGAAAACAACTTGGACCAAGAACAGAATACGTAAGTGACTGGATGTAAGGGACAGCGACGACTGCAGATTTCTTGGCTTGATTAGCTTGATGCGTATTATTCGAAAACAAAATTTGAAATATATTGGTCCACCAATGAAATGCTTGCCACACTTTTTGTATGTGTTTGTGGAAAATGCATGTCTTAGATCAGATCCCAATCCACTCTAAATTTCCTCCACTTGGTAAGAAAGAGAGTACGAGAATATAAAACATGTAGATGTGCCCAGTGTCTTATTAAATACAGAAATGTACTATTTTGGCAGAGAAGTTAGAGTGAACGAGGGTCATGTTTTGGAAAGGGCTACTGGAATGGGCACAATACATTCAAAAGAACCGAGCAAGATTAGGCGTACATTTCGGCTTGTGGGAGTGCAGAACTAAGTATTTGTACAATAACTATGCATATAGAGGAAGGGAAGAGTGAAGTAGGTTTTTTTGGTTCTGTAGTAATCAAACTCATAAACACATCAGAGCAGAACACTATAGCTCAACAACTGATACAGTTAACGTAAACTGCATACAGAAATTGGTAATAGGGATGTTTGTGGAAGAACCAGAACAAATTGTTTTGTCTTCCAAAGACACTGACACGAAATCTCAGGGGAGAGGAGGAATGGAATTGTGGCAACTTTCACCACTGACATATGTCATGTGGAACAACAGAACTATACCAACTGAGCACGCTAAGGCTGCGACTTTACAGCTGTTTTATTAAGTCTGATGTCATCCATCTATTTGCTGAGAGTCCTACAGCGGCAAATCCGGAGATGTTCGAGAGGTTGAGCAATGGTTGTAATTTATTCTAACCATTTTAATATTTTATGGATGTTGAACACAGTACCATTAGGGATCCCATTTTTAAAAAACCTAAAACGGAAAAATTAATAACATTTAGGTGGTGGACAAAGACAATTTTTAACCCATCACGCAATTAAAAAAGCAAAGTAGTTTATTAATATTGCTAGAGCGACATAACTCACATAAAATTATGGTATCCAGATACAAAGAGTGAAATAATAATAATCACAAGTCAAACACTCAATTCAGTCACTGATTTTTCTTCACATATCCGTTCCTCATCCTTCGCAGTCTTGGTCCAGACTCTATAATCAACTACACATCTTCCTCTCTCTCTCTCCTCTCTTCTGTTCCTTTCTGTTGATGGCTGGTTGATGGTTGCCCTACTCCAGCAGATATTTTCTCCCACTGTGAGAAGGTCAAAATATTCGTACGCATTGTCAGAAATGTCCTACTTTTATTACTTGGAAAAACGGGTGATATTTGGCGTCCCGAATCGAATTTTGCAGGACATCGGGACAGAGCTCCTGAAAAGCCATAAAACCGGGATTTTCCCGGGCAAACCGGGTCGAATGGGATACCTAAATACCCACACACGTTGTCAGCATAAAAATACTGCATATTGGACTAGTTAACTGCTTCACAATTGAATAATTCTTACTCATAATGCACTCAGTGATATAGACTTATTTTAGAAACAACATAGTAACGACAGCTCAAACATGTCTACAAATATTTTTAAGAACATAACTTGAAATCAGTTTTTGTTCAGGGATTCCACATTTTTATCGTAAATGTTTATGTCATTGTGTGAATCATTTGTACATAATTAAACTCGTAAGACTTTGGTACCTCCACTTTCTGTTATACTGGACTCCTTGATAATTGTCCAAAGGGGTCGAAACATTTTGCAGACGTAGTCAAATAGCTGAAAAATCCCAACCTTCGAGAGTATAGACGGTTTGCTTTAACGACTGATTAAAATGTACACGGCAGAAGTGAAACATTACAAGACAGATATGTCTGTGCCGTCAGACTGCCGTGCCGGGGTTGACACGCTTGAAGCAGGAAAATTACACTCTTACAGTTACAACTTCTGAAGCCCAGGAGGAGGACAAAAATGTTAAACTAGGACAATTAAAAAAAGCCGACATTTCAAATAGGTTACTCCAAATTTTTACATACTGCCAATGCATCGGTCTTGATGGTATTAAGATTTTAATATTTAAGCAAGAAATATGTATTTTGAATGACGTTCAACTCCGTGCAACGCCCAAAGAAGATGAAAGTGATTTAGATTTTAAATGTCAAGAGTATCTGGAATATGATGCATTGAATCTGCTGTACAGAACTAGGAAAAAATTTTAAGTGTGCCAGAAACTGCTTCATCGTTCCAACAACAAGAAAAAATACATTTCTTTCTTAGCTTTCCAAGGATGGTGTAATGAGGCCTCCCACTATTTTGTAGCGTACTGAGTGACTTAACATTTGTATTATGATAAGTTACCACAGTGGATCTCAACCTTTTGGCGCTCGCGACACACTTGGGATACTTTTTCGGCTCTCTGTAATTAGAAGAGATAATAATAATAATAATAATAATAATAATATAATACTACACATAGGCTACTTTTAAATGCCATTTGTTGTGTAGAAACATAAAGATACCGTAAAACGAAAAGACGATGAGATTTTGGGAGAAATGTCATTTAAAAGCTTAACTATTAGCAGCGTTTGCAGACTTTACGTAACGGTAAACCCTCAGCGTAGCAAGGACGACATTCAACCTCCACTCCGTTTCTTAACTTCGTGTGTTTGTGCCTTATAAGAGACACGTCAGTTTTTAAATTTTAATATGCTATTGGATTACATATAATTATTCTTACATTCAAAAGCTCGAGGTGCACTAGTCTGCCGCGAGACGCCGTTTGAAAACTACTTCCTTAGATGAACACAGTGGCCTGTAATTTTGAGGGACGTAACTAGGGATATAGAAGAGTTAGATTATCGTTCCTTATTGGATTTCACATCCATTTAGTGCAGATATAAACATGTTGTTGAGAATGTAACAAATGACAAAAATGGCATTCTACTGAAACACTGCGATTCTTTGAATCTGGATGAATACTGTTGGATCTCATCGATTAAATAGGAACGACTTGTAACTATAATGCAAGACATTAGATCAGCAAAATTAGCAAATATTCTTTCTTTCTTTCTTTCTTTCTTAGACTGATCTCTTCCTACCTACTCATTGCAGCTGCAGAGTATTATTGTTGAACGTCATCACACTCATTTAGACACTCCGCATTCGGTAGGAGAGGGATCGGCCCGTCGCAGAGACCAGTGTCTGAACACACACAACACTCACAAGAGACAGACATTCATGCCCCTGGCGGGACTTGAACCCGCAATACCAGGAAGCTTTAGACCGCGCGGCCACCGGAATCAGTGAAATTAGAGCACTTACATAAACAAAATACACAGACGTGAAAAGCAAAGAATTAAACTTACAGATATATCTTCAAGTTTCTGACAGGCAAACGGGACTTCAGGACACAGTTAAGATGGAATAAAAACAGTTTACAAGTTTCAAATAATAATTACAGATATCAGTTGAATAAATAGAATACTTTGTCGAAATCAATATTTTAAAGCAGGAATAATATCAAAATAAAAATTCAGTATTTATATATTTTTAAAGACGTTAGTTTTTTTTCGTGTTTGACAATTGCAACTGGTGTTTATGTAACACTTGGGGAAGGTCATAGTAGGCAATACCATTATGTAGATCAATGCAATTTAAGGCTTCGTCAAATTTATAGTGCTGCGTATTCGACGTCATGTCCTCAATTGTTTAGTGCACCGGATGTTTGTTTCAAGGTACTTCCTCTTTCCTTGAATCGTAAGAAAATAATGTCAATTGTGTTGTCATAAATATTCCAGAATTGTGAATTGGCATTCTGCGGAGACATTAACAATTTGATCATATTAGTGTACAGAGCGGTTACGACAATAAAACTGCAAACAGTATACTCCGTGACGCAGTATACAGAAATTACCAAGAAGTTTATCACTTTCAAAACGACATACGGTTTATGTAACATGCGTAAATGTAATTTTATTTATTCTCACAAGAAAAGTAGATCTTTTTTGAGCCCAGTTCACGAAACTAATAAATACTGAATAGAATTAGCTGTAGATATCTTAAACAAAATTTCACGCAAATGGGTTTATAAATGTAGATAGTATGGATATAAATTTAGCTTACCCGCAAGTAAAGTATGACTTTCAGTGCACCGATTTTCATAAAACTCACAACTCAATAAAATTTTATAGAGACATCCTCTTACGAATTTTGTCTAAACAGGACGAAAAATGAAGATAATAGGGCAGAACTTAATTCACACCCCTACGTACAGTTTGACTTTCACTGCACCGATTTCCACTACATTTATCAATGCTTAACAGCATTATGTGGATACATTCTACACCACATTTACCCACATCGGTTGTAAAGTATAGAAAATGCCGGATAAGTCTCATTTAATCCCTTGAGTGAAAAATATGCCATTTTCTAAACCAATTCTCACGAAGTTCAAAATTACTCAACGCCATTGTGTGGAAATTTTCCACACCGAATTTCACCCAAGCCGATGAAGAAATGTGGAAATTACGGGTAGAAATTCGTTTACATCCTTAGGTAAAGCGACAGTCACTACGCCGATTTTCACGGAAGTCAATCTCGCTAGACAACGTTTTGTAAAGAACTCCTACACAGAATTTCATGTAAATCCAACAAAAGGTTAGCCGCTGGTACTAGGTCACAGACGGAGAGACAGACAGAGAGACAGACAGACGGATGGACGTGTTCGCCATATAAGTCGTTCTTTTTTATACTTTTGTAAAGAATTCCTAAAAATTTGGAGTTTTATCCCACGCCCCTTATACATCGAATTACTGATGTCAGACACAGAGTATCTTCACATAAACCTTTAACAAAATATATTTTAAGACTATGTTTTACAAATGAAATATCTTCGTCTCATTGCTTTCTATCTCCTATTTTTTAATCTCCCCTCTTACTATTGAATTTTTCCAGGAGAAATCAACAATTTGTTGCTGAAAATTTGTATCAGATGCAGGTCATTCCGAATGCTGTTAAGGCCAATTCAGTGTCGTTATGTACAAACACATAATGCCAGATAGGGAACAAACAGCTTTTACGAGGCTGTCAGTATCTGAGGCTTTGTAGCAGTCGAAGGGTAAGATGATTCATCGGCGAACGATGAACTGGAGAGGATTGGGAAAGCAGCTGTTGTTTAACTGAGGTACCATCCCAGCATTTGCCTTGTGGAACTGCGAATATCCACGAAACACACCTCAGCCAAGACAAGTGGTACCTATGCCAGATTGAAATCGAGCACAACCCGAATAGAGTAAGGAAAGTTGCCACTTAAGCCAGGCCTGATCAACCTTTTATGTGCTGTGGGCAACGTCGGCAAAATTTGGTCTGCTTGCGGGCAATATGAAATTCAATACACAAGACGAAGAATTAATATGTATATGTATAATCATACGTATAGTTCCATCTGTGTATTTTCTATACACCATATGCAATAAAAATGTATTTACAACATCAGGAAACATTTATAAACAAGACAGGCAATGTACTTATAAACGTAACATTGAGGCGCATTCGCGTAACCATTTTTCCCGTGGAAAAGCAAGAAGTATTACATATTCTGAGTGTGTGTCTGTACTCTTAGTTATCCAGCATGTAAAGCGCATGCGCCGTATTATTGTCATCTGTGGCCTGTCTGGCTGTACCGTATTTTTTCACATTATCGCATAAACGACACGATTTGCGGGGAAAAAAAGTATTGAAAAACAGACAGCAAACAGGACAAGCTCCCGTTACTCGCTGCCAACATGCTGTGACACGTTTGTTTACGCGGTTTACTTTCGATGATTCATCCGGTTGATTCATCCAAAGTGCACCAAAGTTGGCCGCCGCCAACTTCACTCATCCTTCTTCGTCTATGATCACTTTTGATGAATGCACTGTTTACAGTGTTCACTTTTAGTGATTCATCCGAAGTAAACAATGTAAACGCGCCTTTAGTTATGCGAGCCGACGGGAAGTGACTAGTGACTTGTTGGATAAAAATGTCCTTATACTCACGAACAGATGGTAGAGAAAAAAGCGTTCGGGGCCTGAAGTATGAAAATACTTGCCCTGACCAGCCGTAGTATTGCGTGGAAGGAGGCGGACAGGCACACTGAGAAAGGCCTAATTACATCGTGTTTATGAATCGTAACTTCTTTATGGTACTGCATGATGTCACATTACTGGATTATGTCTCTGGCATTACCACAGATCAGCACACATTTAGTACAACCGAGGGAGACCATGAAAAACCCTCGGTCAGGTAAGGGCTTTCAGCGGCCTGGATATGAAATGAAATTCTCCAATTCGGTGCATACGTGCTTTCCTGTGCCAACTATGATAGACTACAACGTCCGTGTTTGATTCACAGAATAGTCCTTGACATGGATTTTAGTTAACTTCTTGTTCGTATGCAGAACATACAGAATTTTATCTTAAAACATTTTCATGATCAAATTTGCTACACCCAAAGGCGTAGCTAGGTTTTCTGGCCCCCGGGACGAGTAATCACAATGACAATCAATTTAACGGTATCCATCCTGCTGTGTATAATTCAATCACATGGGTACAGACTATTCCGTCTAACACAACACTTTATTGTTTCCTTCAGACACTACATGTTTCGATTGAAAACGATCATATTCAGGCGTTTTTTCTGTTGCCTTGATTTTTATGATTTCGTGCAAGAACGCCTGATGATGATCGTTTTCGATCGAAACATGTAGCGTTTGAAGGAAATATTAAAGTGTTATGTTAGACGGAATATTCTGTATCTATGAAATCACAATCCCCCCCCCCCCCAACCGAAAATTATAAATTAAAAAAAATCATAACCATTTATTGAAATTTCTTTTATTTGTTTCAACAATTAAAAATTAGTTGAGTGTAGGAAATCAGTTTTTTTCCCCCATTTAAAATATTCACTTTGCCGCCCCTTGACTTTGAAGCCCGGGGCGGCCGCAACGCTCGCCGCCCCCCTCTAACTGCGCCCCTGGCTACACCACAAAAGATGTCACACAGAGATAAAATTTACATTAATTTTATATACAGTCATACGTGTCCAGCCGTGAATTTCACTGCGTTATTGTTGTCACAACTTCACAGTTGTTGGAAATTCACATTCGGGTATTCTAGTCGCATTCCTAAAGCTTTCGTGCGTGAAAATCATACATATACAGTAAAATTTTATCAAGCTACAAACCATTTCACGTTTAAATAAAACCATATTGAATTATGTCATCGTTGAATTCTAAATCTTACGTAACATGAATATTAATGGGTTACAATCCCTTTCATATAAACTATCTGTGTGAGCACGAGTCTTTTTTCCACTGAAACCAAGGGCATTTTTTAACTCTCTGAAATACGTCCAAGACAGATTCAGCCAACAACTGACAGTAAGTCGACCTGTCCGTCTTGGCATCTATCCCCCCCCCTTTCCGGGATTCATGCCCAGATCTCACACGAAGTAGTGAGTTTTAATGCAGGAGTCGTTGTCCCTTTGGGCTGTCATCTCTGACGACAGGACGGGATCTATCTTGTGTCCAATACCTTGGACTCTGTCAAGTGTTTATACTCGGATTTAAACATGCACATTGTGAGGGCCTCCGCCGTGAAAGGCCGGCGACTAACTGCAAGAGCAATGAGCATATAAAAAATTTTAAGTAATAGGCCTATATGACAATTCAGTTTATACATCCATTATAACATTGAACACAAATGCTGTGTGGGAAAAAATAGCTGCTTTTTTTTGAGAATTCATGCGGGCAAAATGCAGAGAATGTTCAGGCGCTTTCGCAAAATTGCGAAAAGCGACTATTGGCTTCGTCACGTCTGTCTGTCTGTCTGTTTGTCCGTCCGTACGCATGGAACAACTCGGCTCCCACTAGACCGATTTTAATGAAATTTGTGATGAGGATTTCTCGAAAATCTGTCGAGAAAATTCCAGTGTCATTAAAATCTGATAACAATAACGGGTACTTTACATGAAGACTTATGCACATTTATGATAGTACCTCCCTGGATTCTTCCTATAATTAGACATATTTCACACAAAATTATAGAGAAAATCAAAACACACTTTAGGCTCCACAATTTTTTTTTCGAAAATCGTGCCATTTATAAGATAATATGGAAAAACATGGTAGAACCAGACAGGCCACACTTGACAGCATATTACAGCGCAGAAAAGATGCAATTTGTTTGCTGGGTAACTAAGGCAAAAATACAGACACACACTCGTAATATTTAATATTTATTGCTTTTCCACGGCAACAACGGTGAACAAAGGTGAACTGTATACATACTGTACACATAATACAGTTCACCTTCACCAGATACACTTTAAGACGCAGCCCCACACTACAACAGCACCAGAACCACCTCTTCTTCATAACTATATCACACATCATCACAAGACTACTCACTACAACGTAAAAGACGAAGTGCCAAATTCATACAGTACGCAACATCCATTACCGTCCAGAGCAAATTCCATCGCAATCAACATAGTGCAGTGTATGATCTTGTGGAACATCAAAAAGTGCGAAGATACAGTGAACAGTGTGGTTTTAACATTCTATCATTTTAACTATATTTTATACTCACGATTTTACTTATATATGTTTTTATAAACAGTGCACAAAAATTTTACGAATGTCAATAATAGGCCGATCCAGCATTTGAGAAGCACTATTAGAAAGCCCCTGATGATGGCTCATGGAGAGCCGAAACATATGTAGGGTTCCACTATAATAAAGGGCTGACTGCACCTTTTTGGTGATTTGTGCATTTGTTGGTGTATTTCTGGAGATAGGCTATGTTCACCAAATTACATTCATCCCATACATCCCTGAAATATATTTCTAACTGCTTAATGGTCTCAAAACCACTCCTCCAAATAAAAGCTCCACAATACAATTATCAGGAAAATGGAACTGCAACATTGTCACAACTGCGGCTTTCCAAGGGGACCAAGGCATTGGAACGTTACACAATTTATGCAGCTCAAAGTAGTATAAAGATACGATATTTGAGGTTTTCACTGCGGTGAGGATTCATTTTGTGGTCTTTTGAATTATGACCCACCAGACTATACGGCCGAAGTCCAATTTGAGTTCCATAGCAGCAGCAACAGCGACAACAACATAAACAACACGCCATTGTCATTAAATTTCATAACCGTGAATTTTTATTAAAAGCTTACCCATTCCTAGAACTTCCATGTGGTTTCAAACTTTTTTAGGTATTCCGTGTAATAATGTGTGTGCATGTATAATTTTTACATGCGTGCTACATGTCGTACTCATCGCATTCTCTTTGATTTACTTATCCTTATATTATTTGGCAAAGAAAATAAATACTGTAGCGCCCCACTATGTAACATTCTCCATTTTCCTATAGCTTTTGCTCCCTTACATATCAATATTTTGAATGTCTGTAACCTGAATTTTAGACCAGCAGATAAATTGTTACATTGTGCCACGTTAATAAGCAATTCGGTCTCACTTTATTAAACCTCTTATTATTTGGTGCTGTATGGCGGGAGCAAGGCAAATAACGACTCCGAGACAGACACAAGGAACACGCTGCTATTTTAAGAATATTCGACATTCTCTGTGGTATTCTGCTATTCTGCATTTGTAGATGTGGTTGTTGCCATTCACTATTATTGGAATTATACACGTATATTCCGGGGGTCAAAATATTAACCCTTTGCCATTATTCTCACAGATCAGACCCGCAGACCCACTGTCGTGCTCCGACCTTTATAATGGAAGGTTAGAACAGAACTGGGAACTAAAGACGTCAATGGGGCAGAGCATTTGTTAATCAGCTCCTTCATTAATGGCAAGCTGTAAAGGTTATACAGCGTCGGACAGACCTGAAAGTGGAGGCAGTAAATTCGTGCGAAAACTTTGTACTTGCTTACCAAAGTACACGACGTCACATGCAAGAATATTAATTTTCATCATAGTCACCACAAGGATCTCAAATCTCGTAAGACGGTTATGAATTTGGAACAAAGCGGTAATACCCTGTTACTCCGTAAAGCGAAATGAAATGCTAACAACAACTCGGTATTACGGCTTGAAGTGTGTTGTTGTTGGCAGGGCATACACATAGCATTCTATGGTAGGGGCTTGAATGTCTTAATTTATCTATTTTAAAGAGTCCGTGTACTATCAACATCTCAGACGTTTGAGCAGGCTACGGGCTGTTTGACCGAGGAAACTTGAGTTCGTTTCCGAGCGGGTGCAAGAGGTCCATGTCTTCTCCAAAACTTCCAGACCGGTTTCGAGATCTATCTAATCTCCATCCGTGGATAGAGGAGGCATGCTCATTAGGATAATCGGTGTGCCGGCCGAGGTTTGAAACGGGCCCCCCCCCCCCCCCAACACAAGTCAGAAGCGATATCACCACAGCAAAGTTGCTCGGTAACTCAAAGTAGCCAATCGGGGCCAAGTATGAACTCACGACATACCGGATACGAAGCAGAATGTCGGGATTGTTAGCCATGGATAAATATAGGAGCCTCGGCATACGAGAACACAAGCAACATATAAACCACGACACCTGTACGTTAGTGATGCGTCTCGCTGCACGAATTCTGTGAAGTATGGTGGGTCGGGCGGGGAGCCAACTGAGAAATGGGCTATCAAATTATACAAATTTATCGAGCCAACATGTTATTATATGAAAGATTACTGAGAACAGTGGGTAGTCCCTTCAAGGCTGTAGGACGCCTTCTGCAGAATATCACACACTTTGGAACTGCGAAATGCGCTGTGCTGGGACTGAGGCATAACACAACGTACGTCCTGGGTGAGGTAATAGACGAAAATAGAGAAAAAATAATAACAGGAAGAGGAACAACAAGAAAAACAACAATTATCGCGCAAGAGAACACGAATGTTCTGAAGCAGTTTTTAATAATAATTCAATTCAACTGAATAGTTGGTTATTAACGTGCTGGCTCAAAGCCAGCACATGCGCTAATAATTATATAAGCACTAATATAGAAATACTAAATGTTTGTCATGGAAAATACTTGTAATCTTACTTGTAACCACATAATAGCTGTAACATTATATGCCCTAGAAACATGGTTTGGGGGCACGCGGTGTGGTTGAGGCACTGCGCTACAAGACGGAACGTCGCGGGTTCGATTCCCGATGGTGTCACTGGAATTTTTCATTGACATAATCGTTTCGGTCGCACTATGGCCCTGGGGTCGACTCAGCCTCTAACAGAAATGAGTACCAGTAATCTTTCCTGGGGGGTAAAGGCGGCCGGTGCGTAGGGCTGACAACCTTACCACCTTCATGTGCCGATTGTCTAGAAATCTGGGAGCCTCAACCTCCTGGAACCCTAAGGGCTTGTCCAGGCCTGTAATGGGATTGCTTTACCTTTTTTTTTACCTTTTAGAAACATGGTTTGTTCCAGGCATATAACTGTAAATAAACTGAATAAAGGTGACAAATAGTAATAATAGTAATAATAATAATAATACAAGTACTAACATAAAAGTACAAAACATTTAGCATGGAAAATGCTCGTAACATTTACATGTACCGAGTATTGTAACTACAGAATAGCTGTAACATTGTATACCCTAGAAACATGGTTTGTATCAGGCATATAATTGTAAATACCCTGAATAAAGGTGACACATAATAATAATAATAATATAATAATAATGACATCATGTCATACTGAGATTAGAAATTTTGAGAGCGGTGAGCAGATCTGTCAAAGTTTTAGTCTTCTGGGATGTGACGCCGTGTAGTTTGGTATCTAGATAAAAATTACTGGGAGGCACCTGCTGCTTTCAACTTCGTGTAATATTGATGGAGCAGATTCTTCCGAAGTGTTGTCACCTGTCTACAAAAATACACGGCTTCACATCCCAGAAGAACGCAACCTTACCATATCTTATTACTAGACGCGCTATATAGGCTCTATGTGCTTAAATAAGAACCATACACAAGAAAACATAAAAGAGT
The DNA here is from genome assembly GCA_021186555.1 of Reticulitermes speratus. Taxonomy (NCBI): domain Eukaryota; kingdom Metazoa; phylum Arthropoda; class Insecta; order Blattodea; family Rhinotermitidae; genus Reticulitermes; species Reticulitermes speratus. The sequence continues at coordinate 44,586,326 of JAJKFL010000001.1, read as the reverse complement.
GGAGACACAGATCCATACATTCTTAATATCGACACTAGATGCAAGTTGGTTACAAGAATAACAGTAATCGTTATAAACATAGCTATAAAGTTGGGACATACCATTCCAGCCTTGCTAAATTCTGAGGTGGTGTCAGCTTTGGAGTAATTGTAAAATTTTGTCTGGTGTAGGTTCCAGAGTACTCGTGTCTGTGGCCAAGTACGTATTGTATTTTGGGTTTGACAGCCATAGCTAAATGGGATTAAAAGTTACAAACACAGTAACAATAATTAATTATGCAATTTCGTCTGAAAGCCCTCAGTTGCAATAAATGTATGTTAACACAAACTATATATAAATACAGGTCATCCAGTTACTCAACAGCCGATTTTCTATTTCCAGACGACAGCATTCAGGAGACGATCATTCTCATGTATCCGTGAATTAGTTGCTAGGCCTGTGCCCTCAAACAAAAGAGTGACAAGCAGGGGCGCATCCAAAGGGGGCAGCCCGCAGTCCCCCCCCCCCAACACCCCAAAACCGAAATTAAAAAAAAAAACATATTTTGTAGACATTATGATATCAAAAGTTTCAAGTCATTTACCCTTTAGCCGAAATCAGCCACTGATATCGGCTGATGACTAGTAAATTAGAATGTTTAAAAATAAATTAATAAAATTAAAAAAAACAAGATGATAGGACACTGATCGAGTCAAGGAACATGTAGTTATATATGTATATCAATGCAGTTGCAAACAGTATTATGTTATACTTACATGATTTTTATAACAATTTTTAAAATCAAACATAAATTATATATAGCCTCAGGGTCAGCCCCCCCCCCCCCAGTGAAAAATTCTGGGTGCGCACCTGGTGACAAGCCTAAGCAGATTAACTACCAACACAGAAAGCAGTGAATTAGCCAAGAGTTGCAAGGCTAGACAAGAAATTCGAGGAATTTTATGGAACCACATTATTCCCTTATTCACAACAGCTCGCCATTGGCCCCTGTGCTGAGCCAGATAAATCCAGTTGACATCCTCACGTCGTAATCTTTTACCTAAAAGATGCGTAATGAAGCAGCACGTCATGAATGCGTATGGAGGAGTACAGGTATAGCACCACACATTCTCTACATCGACATTAAATGCAGGTAAATAATCAGCATAACGCGCCGTCCGCTTTACCCCCAGCGGCTAAGCCTCCGGTACCCAATGAAAAGGAGGCTGTGTGAACCCCAGAGTCGGTAAACCTTGGGGGGGGGGGGGGGATTTTTGCTGCTGTCAGGAATCGATTCATCGGTCGCCCAGCCAGTAGGCTAGTCGTTATTCTGACTGGGGTATTCTTGGCCTTTCCTATTTCTTTAACAGTTTTTCCCATCTATGCCTGGGTCTTGCAAGTAGTCCTTTCCTTAAGGTTTTCCCGCCAAAACCGTTTCAATTTCTCTTCTCTGCTGTAAATGCATGCCCAACTCATCCCATCTGCCATTTTCCGTTGAGCAAGGGTTTAGCTTAAATTTTGCTGTTCTGTCTAATACCTCCCCAAAGCTTCTCTAAATCTGCAAACTTACAAGTAAACTAAACTAAAAGTAAAGGTAAAGGTAAAGGTAAAGTTCACCCTTAAACAGGCCATAAAGATCCAGAGGGGGAGTACAGTGTAGCTCTCTTCTTTCTTTAACCTCCGCGCTAGATGGAGTTGGGTGGTCAACGCCAAGCTCCGGCCGCAAAAAGACGTGATGCCCATTGCATAGAAGGCTGAGTGGGGCCCAGGGCCGGTCTTGACGGGTGTGGAAAATGTCGCTCGCACCGGGATTCGATCCCTGGATCGTACAGCCCGTAGCAAGTCGCTACACCGACTACGGCCAGCATTAATCTAAACTAAAGTAAACCGAATTAAGCTAAAATGCACGTACTAAAATTCGTAATTGCATTTTCTTATCTCTTTTAAATTATTTACTCTGTACATCCAAACTACTCAGCGTGCACACCTAGAAAGGTTTATGAGACTTAAGTTATAAACGTTAGTAAGAACTGGAAGGAAATACGAATTATACCCTGACGAAGATCATTGTTATCTAGCCTCTGACAGTGCTGCAGTTTATGAATAATAAACCGAATGGTGAAGCTGCAAGCCAATAAATCCGGTCCTCGCCACGAAACCTTTCGCCTTGGTCGGGATATGCCACTGCGTCTGGATGCCAGGAGGAAGAAGTGTTTAAAGCTTTTGAAATTATTACTACCTGAAGACCTTATTTGTCCAAAAGATTTGCACATTATGCTTTCTACCATCAATAGCGGACCTTGCCTTTTACTTTGTTGTCAACAATGTGGTTTAGAAAAATTTACGATCGTATGCGATGTGGCGCTGTGTCATTTGGGTACCTTCCCATCTACCAAACGTGGGCCGGGATAGCGTAGTCGGTATAGCGACTCGCTACGGGCTGGACGGTCCGGGGATCAAATTCCGGTGGGAGCGAGATTTTCCGCAGCGGTCCAGACTGGCCCTGCGGCCTACTCAGCCTCCTATACAATGGGTACCGGGTCTCTTTTCCGGGGGTAAAGCGGCCGGGGAGTGGAGTTGACCACCCACCCTCATCTAGTGCCAGGGTTAAAGAAAGAGTAGAGCTATACCTCTACTCCCCACTGGGCCTTCATGGCCTGTTATAGGGAGAACTTTGCCTTTTACCTATCTACCAAACTGCACAACTTCACGTCCGCCATGTTGTTATTATTGATTGTAGTAAATTAAACAGAAAGTATGGCGTTGTGAAGTCATCCTTTGCCATAGCGTTCAAACTAATTTTCGTAAGAATGAGTCGAATGGTTCAAACTTTGAAAGGGGGAGCACACAGACAGCACAGTGATCTCAGAAGCTTATTTTCTCCCTTTTACAGAAGTTATTAAGACTGGAAGAAAGGACCTTTTTCCTTAAGTGGGGGTTTTAAACACTGGCCCGGCATTTGAAGCTGACCACACACTTTTATCCAGTACAGGACCAGAATGCGTGAAACTTTACTTGTGTGTCATTCTACGCCGTCACGATGCAGTCACTCACTTTCTTGTCTCACGAAACTCGGGTGACAACCAATTACGACAGCGCTATGCAACAGGATGGGGTGTGTGGGGGGTGGGACAACGTGCAGTCGGCTTTTTGGCAAATTCCGTTCCGGTCAAGCGGTACAGGGCTGAAGTTAGAAGTGCTACCGAGTGTTTAGCGTTTTTTTAGCCACTCTCTTCCCTTCGATAAGCTGCTAAATTTGACAATACTGCACTGCTCTGACTCCTCGAAAGAGAAAATTTTCACACGACTGCAATCAAGAACTAAACCCTTCGGAAGGAGACTGCCCCACCCCCCTGTTGTCAAGCCTCATAAGACATGGAAATGACGTTACATTATACATTATACTTCAGTCGCTGTTAACAAAATCCAAACGTTTAACTCCGCCAAAGCTAAGACTGGGACCAGCAAATCATTCAGAGGCACTGACAACAGCATTCTAGCCTGACAACGTTTCTTCCCACTGTTATCCTCATAGTTCCTCAGCCATCCAAGTGACAGAGCTTTCTAAGAGATTTCCTCACCAAAATTCTGTATGTATTTCGTGTCACTCCACCTTGCGAGACACGTGCCCAGCTCATCATAACTATCTCTGCTTCGCTATTCTAACAAAACAAGGTGACCTGTATAAATCACCAAGTTCCTCTTTACGTAACGTCCTAAATTTACGTTATTCGTAGTCGACATCTGTTGCACCTGGGACAACACTTATCTTAGCAAGGCTGCGGGGTTCTTTAAGAAGTGTTGCGCTAATGAAGACAGAGACGTGCGTGACGTGATTCCGAGAAGTCTGCGGGAGTCGGCAGTTCTGGTGAAGTGTGATTGATGCTAAAGTTAGCATTGGCGACAGCCGTAATTATCCCGGTCTTTTTCACCGAGTGTCATCCACGCTGCGACTTACAGAGACTGCATAACAGCTCCTATTGTACGCAAAACGGTATGCCTCTAGGCAGGGCAAGCCAGCCGGGAAGATGCCAGAGGAGCCAACCTATAAGGGGCGCTAAGACATCACTGGAATAATCGCAAATATGGTGCTAGTAAACGCAGGTTCCCGCAGGCGAAAAAATTTCTCCGAAAATTATCCGCAATTTGGGCACGCGCTCTCTAAAACAGGCCTGCTCAACCTTTTATGTGGTGCGGGCAACTTCGGCAATTTTTTTTCTGCATTCGGGCAACATGAAATTCAACACACAGAAAGAAGAATCAATAAATATACGTACAATCACATGCGTAATTTTACCTGTGTATTTATCTGTACATCACGTGTGATAAAAATGTGCAGTTAATAATAGGAAAGATGAATAAAAATGCAATTCAAAACCTAGGTTAGGGTGTCGCTATTTTAGCACATTTTTACTAATTGAATTATTAATACAAGATATGTCTCCGCAAATAAACAGCTTGTAAGTTTTAAAAATTGTTTCGGCGTTCTATCTTGGCATTTTTTCATTCACAATGTTTCCGCGGTCACAGACAACATGTTACCCGCGAGCTAAGGGTTGAAAGGGCCTGCTCTAAAAGGTTCGCCAGCCCTGTCCTAGGTCGAAAAGGTTTAAAGAATTTCGGTTTGAAGGGACGCCAAATTATTAACATGCCCGGTGCGCCAAATTATAACCCGCACGGGGCGCTCATGTGTTTCGGGCCGGCCCTGCCTCTAGGTCCATGAACCGAACTTGAAGGGTGACGATATAAGGATAATGTTTGAGAAGTGCACAGAATAAGGAGAAAATCATATAATGAACAGACTTTAATTTGTCTTCTTCATCTAATATTGCTAGAGCGATTAGATAAGGAAGATGAAGTGACTGGGACATGTAGAACGTATGGGTAAAATAAGAAGAGCATATACATTGTTGGATAATGTGGGAGGTGGGACGAGATGAAATGATAATATTTAAATGGATCTTACAAAACTTTAGCTCAAAGGTAGGAAATAAACTGAACTGGCTCAGCATAGGGCCAAGTTATGGAATTTTCTAACCATAGTGTTTCACAGAACCAGCAAGTTTACATTACTGAGTAATTATGAACTTTCTACGAAGGTAAATCAGCATGGAAACATGGTCGTCAGGTAAGCATTAGATGCGTTTGCTCTACCCAGAAATATCTGGTAAGCCTAGTTATCACATTCGCCCCATTTTTCAGGGGACAGTCCCTGTTTTGTGGGTTTTAAAGAGCTCTGTTCCGTTGTCCTGCAAAACACGGTTCGGGACGCCAAATGCCCCGTGTTTTTTTCAAGTCACAAAGATACGACATTTCTAACAATGTATCATCATCATCATCTGTGGTGCTACAGCCCTTGAAGGGCCTGGACCTCTGCAATAGCCTGCCTCTATCCCTCTCTATCCTCCGCCATCCTTCTCCATCCTCTTATTCCTATTTTCTTTAGATCTTCCTCCAAATCGTAGCCAGTCCGTCTACTGTCTATCTTCTGATTCCGAGGCTTCATTGCAGTTTCTTTAACATTTGGATTTTTTTTATGGGGTGAGGTTGTTAGCCTTACGCCCAACCCCCAACCTGGAGGGCCAGGGTGTCTCTCTTAGTCTGGGCCATCACCTTCGACCTGTCCAGCATGGGTGACCCTACCAGTAGCAATGCTACCGCTGGCATAGCTCTCGGGATCCCTTGATCACGCAAGCCCCCCCACTACAACAAAGTGGAGACACCTTCGGGGGGGTCTAACAATGTATACAGACATTTTTTCTTTCCCACAGTGGAAGGAAATATCCACAGATTAGGACAGCCCTCAGCCAGCCACTAACAGGAAGGAACGGTGAGGGAGAGGAAGAAGTGTCAGGTAGTCTGGACCGAGACTGCGAATGATGGGGAAAGGACGTGTAAAGCAATATCGTTACGTGGTCTGAGTGGGGTTTAGTAGTTTGCGTAATAATAATAATAATAATAATAATAATAACCGGAACTCATAATCCGTGATAATGAAAAAGAAACATGTATGTTAATAGATACTGCAATTTCAGGAGACAGAAATGTGACCACGGAAGCAGCCGAGAGGATTCTAAAATATAAAGACCTTACAAGAGAAAAACAGCACATGTGGAATGTAAAAACAAAAGTGTTACCAGTAATAATAGGGGCAACTGGAAGCATTTCAAAATCATTCAGTAATTACCTGAACAACATACCGGGAAAGCATGAGATCAAGAACTACAGACAACAGCCATACTGGCACTGCGCACATACTGCGGAAAGTGCTGATGTAGCATAAATTGTAACTACGGAATAGCTGCAACAATATGTACCCTAGAAACGTGGTTGTTTCAGGTATGTAACTGTAAATACCCTGCGTAAACATGATACCTAGCTACATACTACTACTACTACTACTACTACTACTAATGTTTTTATCTGCATGTCATAATTTTGATGTGCGTTACCTCGTTGTAGCAATATTAATAAACTACTCTGCTTGTGTGATATAAATCGTCCAGGTTCTTAGATTTTTTAGAAAAGGAGATCCTTAGGTATACCATGCAGAAACTTCCTTTTTCTTTATTCTTATCCTCGTCCTATCCAAGGATGGGCTATCAGCCTGCTTCTGTGTCAGTTCAGTGTTTCTAGGGTCCTTCAGTATTCCTTTTACCTCGCCGCTGGCTCGTGTTGATGCTGGTACAAAATAACAATACCAAACACACGGCTGTACTTAAAATCCAGAAACATGTATGTATTGCAATACAGTCAGCAACATGTACCTAAGGAATGTGGCTACATGTTTCGACTACCTACTATAGCCATTTACAAGTTTTTCCGGATAGCCGAAACATGTAGTCACATTCCTTAGGTATATTTTTATGAATGTTGGTATTGCCTTGCAATATATATATATATATATATATATATATATATATATATATTCTGGATTGTAAATACAGCCGTGTATTCGGTACTGTTATTTTCTTTTGATTTAATAACCACAGTGGAATGCACCAAAAAACTATTTTTGATAACTCTAATTTATTCTTTGGCATTCCTCTTTCTGTAGTTCTAGCCACTGTATCGTATATTTTTGTTCCTATACAGACAAAGTAGAGGCCTCTGCGACGGGCTGATCACTCGTCCAGGGGATTGCTATCGAGTGGGATGTGTATGAGTGTGATCGCGAAGCCTCGAAAATGGGGAGACCTAGGCCCACTAGGGTTGTTGCGCCACTGAGAACAAAATACAGACAAAGGGTTCAGAATTGTGCCACATGGCATATCGCGTCTTTGGGCCACAGAGCTAGGGGATTAGTTATATGTAATAATAATATATCTTTATATTCTTCTATGGGTGTTCTGGTTTCCTTCCGTAGCTTCTTCGTTCGGGCCTTGTTTCGTATGTCCAGGGCTTACCTACATTCATCATCAAACCAGATATGTATGGGCTATCATTCTGAAGAAGGCAATGGGTACAATATAAGGACCGTATGCCAATGGAGAAAAACATGAAGAATAATAAGAAGAATGCTTCTTAAATTGTTATTTTCCCATTCATTGAGACGAGTAAAAACGTAAAGTTGACCCCGTGCACCCCATAAAGGCATGCAGCGGAGTGGAGGTATAACTCCGCTAATCCTTAATCTCAGCCCTAAATGGAGATAATGAGTCAGCCTCACGCCCCGTCCGCTTTAACCCGAGGAAGGATCTCCCTGTACCCGTTGGACGGAAGGTGGGGTGCATCCCAGAGCCAGTCTGGCGGTTTCAGAAAAGGAGAAAGCTTCTTATCCCTGCCGGTTTCGAACCCCGGATCGACCAGCCCGTAGCTTAATCACGACACTGACTACACTGCCTTGGCTAGTCAGACGAATATATCCATTAATGCACTTCAAAAAATTAATTGGAGCAGATATGTAAGCCGCTACCCTCTGTATTGAATAGTGTTACGCGTACCAGTAAGTACGGTCTTCCTTGAGTGTGAAGTTGAATAATGGACCTAAGCAGAGTAAGACGATCCCAGTGGCCGTGCGGTCTAAGGCATTGGTCTGCGGCCGCTCGATTGCTGGGATTGCGGGTTCGAATACCGCTGAGGGCATGAATTTTCGTGCCTTGTGTTTGTTGTGTGTTGTGTAGGTAGCGGCCTCTGCGACGGGCTGATCACTCGTTCAGAAGAGTCCTACAGAGTGTGTGTGTGTGTGATCTAGAAACCTCAGCAATTAGACGACGTAGGCCGGAGTTAGGCTGTTGCGCCACAGAAAACAGAGAAAGATAGAGTGTGAGAGAAATTAAACAAGGTTGGAAACGGTGGATTTCGTGTCGCAGTACAGACACTTTTCCAAGGCGTTTTTTACTTTCAAAATACTATACAGTTTAAGGTACACAGGTAAATATAACTTCATTTAAGACCATACGAAAATACGGCGTTCTCTGCACCGATTTTCAGTAAGCTCACACATGCTTAGCAGCATATTCACAGTCTGACAAATGTACAATTCAGTCACATTAATTGTGCAATTCCACTCTTCTCAACTGTTCCCAGCACCCAGCAGACAACCTTCTCCGATAAAACAAGATATCAAATCAGCACAGACTATTCAACTTTTATACAACTTTTAGCATTTTAACCATATAAAACAATTTTCACTTTTTATTAGTTTTGGACAAGGTACATACACAGATGTAAAGAGTTCACGTAAACAATTGTACCAGTTGATGTAAATAGTGTGTAATGAGTCCCTGAAGATGAACCCAAATTAAGGGTTCGAAATATTTAGGGCAGTGGAATTGCACAATTAATGTGATTGAATTGTACATTTGTCGGAATGTGAATATAAAGTTAAAATGTACTGTATGAATAATATTAAGTTTATGCTTAGCAGCCTAATGTACAGGTCTCTAATACCGAACACCACTCAAAGCGGACATCAAATGTCGAAAGTAAAGAGAGAATTTCACTCCTGCCCCTAAGTAAAGTATGGCTTTTACTACGAAAATTGTTACGAAGCTCACATTAACTGGCTGAAGCTTTAGGTACGTCTCCTGCGTCATTCACATCGGAAGAATAATGTTGAAAATACGTCAAAACTTCATTTACGCCCTTTAGTAAAGCATGTTTTATTGTACTCATTTTCACGAAACTCGCAATTACTGGACGGATGTATGTGGAGATTTTTAGTACCGAATTTTACCCAAATCGGTCAAAAAAATGGGAAGTATAGCTGGTAATTCAGTTACGCCCGTAGGAAGAGTACGACTACCACTAAGCCGGTTTTCACCAAACCCAAGCTTGCTCGACTTTTACAAAGGACTTCTATGCCGAATTTCACGAGAATCTGACGAACAGTTTATTCGCTGACACTAGCTCGCGGACACACAAACAGATAGACATGGTCTACGTATAAGGCTTTGTTCTTACTTCGCAAATAACGACTGGTGTTATGAAGAACGGAGAAAAGCACGTGTTGACGTGTTAAGCGTGAAATGGTCGGGAAATGTAACATACTGGATGAATATGAAAAAGGTTCCAAAATTTGTGTTTAGAGACCCACACGTAGAGAAAAGAAGATCTCGGAGACCTAGAAGCAGAAAATTTTTTTGACCTGACTGAAGACCATACCTTAAGGGAAAATTTTCTGATACCGGTGATCAATCTTCTGGTCCCATTGCAGTGTATTTCCTGATCAGCTGTAGGCTATAACTGAAGGATGAAAGCAGTGCCATCCTGGACAGACCTACTAACGCGGTTGATGGCTAGGAGGTAGAAAGCACGGCAGAGCGAGTTATATGGTCTATCCGTAACGAAAGTCACTTGTGGTAGCCTACCTCCTGATGCTGCCAGCATTCTCCCACAGAGTGTAATGCGGCTAGTCAACTCTGCAGATTCCGAAAGCTAAAATCTGCGCTTGGTGAGAAATATGTCATTTTGCGCGCTTGGGCTTCTTTTATGGTGCTACTACTGCAGTTACGCGTGTAGACAGTTAATGGCTAAGTAGCTGAATGCACATGCCTCCGGTATAGATTATGTGGAGACAAAAACAGGCATAAATAGTTTAAATAGCTTACAGTGCCATAACCTATAAATCTACAGGATTGTTTGCTTGTAATAAGTCAGGTTGGTAAAGAAACTGTCTCGTGCTGTTCTACGCAGATAATTATGTGAAAAGAGCTTTGATATAATCCCATTGCAAATCATAAATGTACGTTGCTACCTTCACGTGACTATCACGTGCAGTCGACTTATGTACACTGCAACATAACGTGTTCGCGTGTCCAAACGAACACTCAATCAACTGTTAACATTAAACTTACTCCTGCTTCTAAGCGTCGCACCAAGAAGGGATATTTCTCTTGATGTGGGCAATAAGTAAAACCTCACGTGCCGTCTGATTTTACCCTCGGAGAGACTAAATCTGGCAGGCATTAATTAGAAGCTTTTTGTTCTCCATAAATTTGCACACTCCATTACTGTTACCTTCCTGATCTCAGGCATGATACCTGTAATTTAAAAGAGATGTGACGACTTCATGAGATCTGAGGTCTTCATGACAGCCAGTATTAAAATTACTGTCTTCTGGATGTGATGCCGTGTATCTTGGCAAACAGGAACCAATGTTTCAGAGAAATCTACAGCTTCCACCTTTAGGGTAGGAGTTTCCTTCCTAGAAGCAGCACGTTCTTCTAGAATGCTAGACCTATATGCTAACCTACAAGGCATCACATCCTCAAATACCGCCATTTAATGACAATTTGTCCTTCCCATACTTTATAGTTTATAATAGACAAAGGTGCCCTCATTTCAATCAACGGAAGGCAAACTTTGCGAGAGGTACTACGCCATTACCTAACACACATAACAACCAGTCATCGCTATGAGTGACAGCTCTGAGCGTATTTCATTGGCAATTATGTGCAAGCGTTTCAGTTCTGGCCTACATTTAAGACACCATTTATTAGTATATCCACTATGATGTAGAATTTCTGCTGTTGCAAAACCTCTAATGGAACATTTAACTACTCACAAGGGCCAGGGCTTCTGGTCAAGTTATCTTTTCCTTAGAGTTAAAAAGGCAACAAGACGCACCTTAATGTAAAGTGCCAATTTCCTCATTTCTGAAAACTAAATATAAAGTATTTTATTGTTTTCATATAAAATTCAAGGACGAATATTCAGTTTGTGTCGTTCTAAAAGTATTTCCCTTTGAATTTCCGCCAGAAAAGCGGCACGGAACAGAAACGTTCTGACTAGCTTTCGAGAAACTGTTTGGAGTTTAAAGGACAGCCATTTCTATAACCTTCTCATGTTTCCACCATTTTCATGTTTTGCCGCTTTTATGGACCCTGTTGACAACGTCCGATAAAGGAGAGTCTTCCTTCGAAAGCCTATACGTAGTTACTCAGCTGTTTAAGATATTCCCCAACTTTTATCGAAAAAAGATTAATTACCATGCTCACAAAAGCCCATCACTTGTCATTAAGCTGAGACAAATAAATGCAGCCCCCATTATTGCATCATATTTATTCATGATCCGTTTTAATATTCTTCTCCCAACTACGCTCAGGTTTCCCTAATAATTTCTTTCTTTCAGGTATCAAACCTAAAATATTTTATGCATTTTATCACTTCTTTCTGTGATACCTGTCTCGCCCATCTGAACGTAATTGATTGGATATTTGACAAAAAATAAAAATTATGAAGCAATTCGTTATATAATTTTCTTTCCAGCCTCCAGCTACTTCCTTTATCTTGATTCAAATAATCTTGCAGCCACACGGTTCTGAAGCAAAATTCTCTGTTCCTTTCTTTAGACCGGTACATTTAGAACACATCAACTGCACCACATAATAATCCAATAAAGAGTTCTACAGTAAGCGTTGTCTGCAAACTTCACGCCGTGCACGATGTCGGACGTGGGACCCGGATCAATACTAATAACCTCTCTCAAAAGTAGTGAGGCAAATTTGTCCTGTGCTTCATTAAGCGCCATTTCATGAAGGCATAAGGTGTAATGGCTTTACGTATTCTTAGCTCGGTACTAGATAGAAATAAGTTGTTAGCTTAACTTAAGTTATAACAACCGATGCACACTAAAACCACTTTTTAAGTAGCTTTATTATAAAATTGTTAATTGTACCCTACACGTGTTTCGATCCTAGGATCGAAACATGTGTAGGGTACAATTTTAACAATTTATAATAAAGCTACTTAAAAAGTGGTTAGTGTGCATCGGTTGGTTTATACTAATTAATATGACGAGATGCACGTGTCACAGTGTGAAATTGTTAGCTTAACGTTCCGGCAGTTTTACTATGGAGGAATTAGCCCTTGTCACTCACTGAACAGGAGGTTGCCTGGGCCCCAGACTGAGTAAGAAAGTTTTGCCCATGCTGAGTATCGAACCAAGATTCTTTCGTCATGCAGACCGTAGCCATGACACTACACTGACGGAGCTATTCCTGCCTATCAAATGTGGAACATTTGCTGTAAGTGTAGTAAGTACATTTGTAATAGAACAAACACTGTTTCTTATATGCAGATGATGTGACAGGTTTAGGACGTGCTGTAAAGCATGTTGCATAAACAGCAGATGACAACTGCAGCATCACAGACTGGCTTGATCACAAATGTGTCCAAAATCAAATAAATGTTTAAGAAAAGAAAAAGGGACATAAAGCAGAAGAAATTGAGATAAAGGGGCAGAGATAGAATGTAGAAATGTTTAAATGTCTGGGCTCGTTGGTAACAAACACAAATAACGAACGTTAAAACACAGATAAACGCGAGAATTATTGCTGGTAATAAATGTTACCATGCACTAGGCCATAAACTAAAGAAAAGGTATGTAACAGATTCATTAAGAGTAGGTCTCTATAAAACAATAACAAGACCAATCGTGACCTATGGTGCAGAATCGTGGACCCTAACGATTAAATGGAAAGAGCCTTAATGACGCGGGAAAGGAAAATCTTGAGGAAAATATATGGGCCAACATATGGAAATGGTTACTGGGGAATAAAAGTTAACCAAGAAATGTATAATAAATTTAATACCCAGATATTGTAACTGTAATTAAGGTACGTAGGCTGAATGGCTTGGGCATGTTGTAAGAATGGATGGTGCAAGGAGAGTAAAGAAGTTACTGGAAGGAAAACCAGGAGGGAGAAAAAAAGGGGAAAGCTAGATAATGGTGGATGGATGATGTCGAATTGGACTTGAGGAAAATACGTGTGAAAATGTGGAGAACAAGAGCTTTGGACAAGGTAGAATGCGTATCTATCGCAAAGGCAGCCAAGAACAAACTTAAAGAATGTAGTGCTAAAGAGAGAGAAGGGAGAAGAAGAAGGAAGAAGAAGAAGGAAGAAGAAGAAGGAAGAAGAAGAAGGAAAGAAGAAGAAGGAGAAGAAGAAGAATTACATCTGTACGTGTATACACAAAATATACCATTGTAATTCAGGAAATACAAAACGTGACAAATTATTTTGGCTCAAAACGGTATTGAATGGTTTTACTGACAACAGAATGTTTTCTAATAAATATTCTACCTGTAGACCCCTTCGTCCTGCCCAAGAAATGGTTAGAGGTTATGGAGGGGCATGTCAGTTTTCGTCCGCGGTCAATCCCCTACCCTTAGGGAGGAAAAAGTCATACGCATGTTTGAAATAAAGTTGACTTTATTTAATGAGAAATCCTTTATTAAAACAATGTACTAAATTACCATTTTTTATCAAGCAATGTAGCCTTATTTTATATTGTATTTATATACCGTACATTCTATCATAAGTCTAATGTCAACCAACAAATACACAAGATTATTGACATACGTATATAAAATGTATTTGATCCCCCTACATATGTTTCGGCAAACGAGTTGCCATCTTCAAGGGGCTTTTAGCAGAGAATTACAAGAACTTTTTACATCCAAGTATATAGTATGGTTAATAACCATTCTGTATAGAGAATTACAAGAACTTTTTACATCAAAGTGTAGAGTATGGTTAATAACCATACTGTATACTTTGATGTAAAAAGTTCTTGTAGTTCTCTGCTAAAAAACCCCTGAAGATGGCAACTCGTGTGCTGAAACATATGTAGGGGCTCAAATACATTTTATATATGTCAATAATCTTGTGCATTTGTTGGTTGGTATTAGACTAATGTGGCCTTAGTTTAATTAAATTCTTAAATAAAATAACAAAATAAAATTCTTAAATAAGTATAATTACAAAAAGGACTGAAATACAGGATGGGGCAGAGCTCATTCATCATTTTGATTTACCTAGTATGATGGCGGTCCGGAAAGGAGATTGAACTAATTGTGTTATAGAGTTGAGCTAGGGACGCCATTTAGTAAACATGGATCAGTGATTGGCTGTACACCGTGCGTTCGCAGTAGAGACGTTTTAAAAAATAACGACCCTGTGATACCAACGCAACAAATATTCAGATGACATTTTAACACTGAGAGACACGGAACGGTTCCTGATCACAACATTATCAAGAACTGGGTACAGAAGTTGCGAACTACGGCTTCTGCAACAAACTGAAAACCTGTGTTGAATTAAATAATAACACTTTATGAATATAATTAATGCACCTCTGTCACCATCTACAGACTGAATGATTGTGCCATGCTTCATAAAACATCATTTCACGTTACATTCCCTAGTGAAGCCCTTGTTCTCCACTGCACAGACTAGCCAGCCTGTATTACTGTGTATCACCCTTCCCATCATCCTGACAAAGTCTCCAGTTAGTTAAATATCACGAGACTGCAGTGACCACCTTGGCGCCCAGACCGGGATATGAAGTGGTGACGTCAGAACACCGACGACACAGTGCATGAACAAGTGAAGGGCCAGCTGATCCTCTTACCTATCTGCATGTCGCTCTCAGAATAAGAACAATGACAGCTACAAACTGTGGGCAGAGAAGGTAAGAGCAGGGATCAGTTAGAAACAGTAATCGAACTTGATTGGCTGAATAAAAAAAGTAAGTAACATGTTAATAGAAACTAATTGGCTAAACATGTTGGTGGATAGGGGTGAAAACAAAGGTTACGTCATTCAAGCTGACCAAGTATGATTTGGCAACCACATACCTGGACACCTTGGTATTGCTTTTTATTGACGTGGATATTTTTTTTTCATGGCGCAACAGCCTCTAGTGGGCCAGGGCCTCCTCAGTGTCGAGGCTTCACGATCACACTCAGACACACCGCACTCGGTAGGACTCCTCTTGACGGAGACATTCATGCCCATGGCGGGATTCGAAGCCGCCATCCCAGCAGGCGAGCGGCCGCAGACCCACGCCTTAGACCGTGCGGCCACTGGGATCGGCACAGTTGACGGGGATGCAAGCATGAACAATGGCGGTGGACGAAAACGGATATACACTTCGACTACGTTAAGAACTACCTGTTTTTCTCGTGGACAAAATCGGATATGATTTTGAAGCCTTCGAGTGACCGTGGACGAAAACCGACATCCCCGAGGATACTTGGCAGCTGCTAGACAAGAAATGCAAACTGAAAACTTCTTGAAGGTGCTGTCTTCTGAGTGTGAAGTCGTGTAGTCTCGTACATATGTATCGACGTTTCGCAGAAATGAACTGCCTCCGTCTTCAGGCCTCAATTTTTTACTTTGACTATAGAGTAGGTGTGTGCCTCCGAAACGTCGGTACATTTTCACCAGATTATACGGCGGCATGTCCCAGAAGATACAAAGCTTCACAGTTACGCAACAGTCGCAAATCTTAAAACGTTTAGGCCTCCAATGCCGTGCTATGGCTGAAGCGGTTAAACTCCGGGCTTTCACCGCGGAAAGTAGGGTTCAGTCCCAGGCCAGTACATGTGGAATTTGTGATAGAGGAAGTGGCTCTAGGACAGGTTTTTTTTTTTCTGAGTACTTCGCTTATCCCCTGGCAACATCATTCCGTGACACCTTCATATTCATTTATCTACCATCCATGTCGTGTAGCAACTGATGTCACAATTAAATAACGCATTACACAGTCCTGTCTGAGATCATTTACACTTTCAAATATGCCAGAAGTGGGGATACATTCAGACTGTCAGTTCTAAAAGCCCTTGTAAACGGTCGACAATTTTCCTCGGGATGTAATATGCATAATTCATTTTTAGACTATAGGTAGGGCTAAATTTTCTGCCTGAAATTTATTTTATATACCAGAGTTTTATTTTGTTCTGTCGAATATACCATTTTAATTCATTGGGATTAAGAAAAATTTATTCTAAAACTCACGTAGAAGGAGAAATGGAATTCGATTTCTTTACGAACCCGAGCGGTTTGTTATCGATTCCGAACAGACATTCCCATTGATACGAAAATAACTTCGAACAAATTACTACAACTTTTTTCTTTTTCAAAAGTATCTGTGTAAATGTAGTTAGTAAGGCAAATAAGGTTCCCTTATGCAGTGGCGGTTAGTTTATAACGAAAGGAAAGCAAGACAAATGGGGTGCTGCATTATGTGTTTGTATTATCCCACAAATTGGGTGTAATTATTTAATAGTGTCTAGAGACACAAGCAGAGCTGAAGTCTGTCAGACGTTAAAAAGATTATTGGTATAGCGGTAAAAAACTACAAGTTTGTGCTTGTCGTATTCGGTTGAAATATTGCCTGCTTGCCGATTATTCTGAGTGGGTGGGACATCCAATATTCTCTGCATTTTCTCTCGGGTAATGTGAGGTAGTGCCATGAAACAGGCCACGACAGCCTCCTTTCAAATTCTCACCTATTTACTATTCATACTCATCTACCACCTGTTTCCATGATACTTACATTATTGCTCATCTTACAGTTGTGGATTTATAAATATGGCTATAGTGCTATTGCACACTTCAGAGAGCGATGATGGATGAGTAAGATGCAATGGTGGAATGATGATTAGCAGGAGAAAACCGATAACAGTAGGAGAAGACACGCTCCGATGCCCCTCTTTCCACCACGAATTTCGCACGAAGTCAACAGAGATTGAACCCGAGGCTCAGTGGTAAGAACCTACCGATACAATACGTAGTTGTGTTTAGACGACAAGGGGTGATTCTCCATCTTCCTGGACTAATTAATGGAGAATGAACGCCTCGCATTCAAAAGAATCATATTATCAGCATGAGCTACAACTACAGCAAGGCTTTGTGAAATTAAACTCACATGAAAACATAGTTTTCCGGACAATACGTTTGCACCTTCCATATTTGTTGGCCGTCCCTATCTTACTAATGGGCAGATGGACACTCTCCCATATATCAAACATTTTACATAGAGCTTGGCTCCAATGAATTTGGCTCTCTTTGTACGGGGCTTTGCTTGTGATGACTGACCTGAACTACTGAGGCACACAAGCCGCCTCTGAAAACCGAATACGTAAAAATAACCTAATGCCATTTACATGCGAAGGAAGCAAAGTAAACGTGGTCTAACTCTTCTCAATAAAATTTAAGAAAACTGCTTCAAAGTTGCGTAAACAGCATTAAAACCATGAAGCAAGTTTATACCAACCGGACTACTAGAACGGAGAGTTCAGGGGCAAGACTTCACTTTTCTATGAGAAGAAATAGCCTGAAGATAACGTTAGTCAAAATTAATCAATCAACAACTCAACCTACCTACCTACCAGCCCACCTACCTACCTATCAAACAGTTTTCCAGTGGTCCACCAGTGCTGGTTTTCAGTCGCCATAGTTGCCGGTCTATGGCGTCGTCAGATGTTAAATTCCTCTGCTTCATAACTCTCTTCACTTCCTTTTTCCACCTTACTTAGGGGGGTCCTCGTCGTCGTCTTCCTCCCGGTGACCAGGTCATTATTCGCTTAGGCTATTTGTTATCCTCCATGCGTGCTACGTGTCCATAACATTTCAACATATTGTTTTTCCATTCTTTCCAAAATTGTTTGTGTTACCCCCATTTTTTCTCTGCTTACTTCATTTCTTACTTTTAGTAGTCTGGAGGTCCTTGCAGCTCTTCTCCAGAAATCCGTTTCTGTACTTAACAGTTTTTTCTTTAACTCGTAATCCAGTGTCCAAATCTCCCAACCGTAACTTATGCAATGGGCTGGCAACCCATCCAACAAAACAAAATATTTGCTACGTACCTCAGTCAAAAGCATACGCCAGATAGGAGCAACTGGAATCGAAAGTGGCTTCGAAAAAGGACTCTAGTCAAAATAAAAGTTTAAAGATTGCGATTCTCCCTTTAATCCACTTTTTCTTTATAAATCCCTTTTATAAATATTACATACAATATTATGTAGGCGTTACAAGAAGTTTCATATATATATAATTCAGTACAATATGCAACAGTGGACGGTCAATATGCCTGACGATGATGATACTGGTGTGGGAAGGCGGGGGAAGGGGCCACTGTACCGCAAAGTGCAAGATCCATAACGAATTTTGACAAGCCCCAGGCCGGCTCTGTGCTTGTCAGGGCACTGCTGTGATTTAATTACAGACGTGAATCCTGTTCCAGGTACGGAGTTGGAAACAGCAGACCGCCTAGGGCGTCTCAGTTATTTCATTTGTCACATGTTTTGTATAGGTGTGACATCTGGTCGCTCACTCTAAGGGTGCCTACTCACCAACACAGTCGAGTCGAATCGGACTCTACAGTCTGGGGGGGGGGGGGGGACGCACACCGAAAGAGTTGAGTCCAATCAAGTCCGCGAAAATCCAATTGCTTTTTAGTACTCTTTAAATAATCCACGAGTAAATAATTCTACAGCGATTTAAAATTTTAATCTACTTGTTTTGCACACTATTATGTGGAGAAGGAAGTTGCGCCGGAGAAGACGAAAGATGTGGGTACACCCAATAAAAATTAAAAGACTGGAATTCAAAATATTAATTTAGTTTCGTTATGTAGTTTATCTGTGTATGTTGATAAAAAAGGTAAAGTTTTCCCTATAACAGGCCACGAAGGCCCAGAGTGGGAGTAGAGGTATAGCTCTACTCTTTCTTTAACCCTGGCACTAGATGAGGGTGGGTGGTCAACTCCACGCCCTGGCCACTTTACCCCCGGAAAGAGACCTGGTACCCATTGTATAGGAGGCTGGGCGGGCCCCAGGGTCGGTCTGGACGGGTGCGGAAAATCTCGCCCCCACCGGGATTTTTTTTTTTTT
This sequence comes from Reticulitermes speratus, assembly GCA_021186555.1. NCBI lineage: Eukaryota > Metazoa > Arthropoda > Insecta > Blattodea > Rhinotermitidae > Reticulitermes > Reticulitermes speratus. The sequence continues at coordinate 44,567,221 of JAJKFL010000001.1, read as the reverse complement.
TGCCTGTCCGGGGTTTTTTCCCTTTGATCCATTTTTGTACTGTTTAAATCCTTTCGTCTCCCATGTCACTTTACGTTCCATATTACCATCCTTACAACAAACACAACACGAACATCCATGCCCCCGGTGGGATTCGAACCCACAATCCCAGCAAGCGAGCGGCCGTAGACCCACGCCTTAGACCGCGCGGCCACTGGGATCGGCAGATTCGATCTCCGGACCGTCCAGCCCGTAGCGAGTCGCTAATCCGACTACGCTATCCCGGCCCACGTGTACGTTGGTAACCTTTCTACATTCATTTCCTAACCCAAAACAGCAGCCGTCACACCCGACCACAGGAGTCCGACTGACGAAAATGAAACATGCGACATTAGGACTCATGACTCGGCAAGACTCGTGGGACTCAACTCGACTCAACTCGACTCTGATGGTGTGTACGCATTCCAGCGCACGGCCATTATAAGCCAAATAGTTTCTGTCGCGTCTTTGTGAGTCTGATTGGACTCGACTCAACTCGACTCTGTTGGTCAGTACGTGCCCTAAGGAACATAGCTTCAAGTTGTTTGAGAAGATAGGAAGTACAGTATTTGGACCTAAGAGGGAGGAAGTGACAGGAGGTTGGAAAAAATGTCTTCGGTGTTTCAAGCTACGACTGAACCGCAAATTGTACGTAAAACGTCACGCCGACAAGTTGAATGTTGGCGATCTTTTTTTGCGGGTGTTAAAATGTTTTAGCTGCTTGAGTGAGGGAAGGGCGAAAGAAAGAAAGAAAGAAAGAAGTTGACTGTATTGGAGTTTGTATTTTTTCAGAAATTTTTAGAAGTTGTTATATGTATGTGTTTATGTCTCTGTAATGGTTAGCCGTGGCTTGTGGTATGAGAAGTAGGTCGCGTAGTTTACGCTCTTCAGATGGGAGAGACGCCTGGTGAAGATGTGATCTATCGCGCTGCCGCCGAGCGTGGTAGATTGCGCGGGATCGTTGCGGATTTCTAGACCGAGTTCTTCTTTCATGAATTCGATGAACCGGTCGTTATTCTTGCCGGGACGAGTATCTAGATTGAAGTCGCCGGTCAGCAGGACGGGCGTTCGTGTAGTTTTCGTTCTTTGATGATTTTTTCTAATTTTTTTCGGCCTCTGTGAACCCTCCTCTGCCTCCTTCTTCCGTTTTCGGTAGTTTTCTTGCTTTTGTGCGTTAGTTAGTCTCGGCATCGTGAACCTGTAAAAACAGCGCCGAGGTGACCCACCTATTTGTACCGAAATGTAAGACGTTAGATGGTGAGAGTGTGAAAATCGTAGGTGATTTTGACATGGCCGCCATTTTGGCAGATTTCAAGATTTTTCGATGATTATTTTTTTATCGTGTAGGCATATTCCTTACCTTTCAAACTATGTATCGTTCACTGCTCTAATCGAAGTAGGCGCGGAGCACTGTGAAGAAACGTAAATAACGCGAAAGTCTGACACCGCGAGCGCCGAGGTGACCCACCTATGTGTACCGAAATGTAAGACGTTTTACGTCAAAAAGTGACAAAGATAAACAGCAAGTTGTTTCAGGCAGTAACGCTTTTGATTTGTGTCGGTAGATGCCCGGTACGAATCTCGGATACAATACCAGCTCTCATGTCTAAGATTTTGCGTATTTTAGCTCAGTCCTTATAAAAAAGTCTGGACAATTCTTGAGTTATCCCACGGCCGCTCCCTTTCCGATACGTCGTTCACTAATCTCCCTGCCATAACGCTACATGTACTGACCTGCTGACGGCAGAGTCAAATACAACATAATTAAGTACACACATAATTTGTGCTCTATTTCATTTTGTATCTATTATTACTGTTACTGTTTTAATATCGTCTTTGTCGTTGTCGTCATCTTTATCTCCATCATCATCACTTTTCTCGTTTTCGTTGCCAATCTCATCGTTATCTACAGAATATGCTTTTGTATCTCAATTTTATGATTCCACAATATTATTGCGAATATTTCATGTGTAAGTTATATATTATTTGCGGCATCTCAGTCTTAGGGCTCTTCTTTTTTTCCGTTTGCATCACAAATGAGATATCATCATCATTATTATCCGTCACGAGTTGGGCCTTAACAGACCTGTTCCGGCCTCGTCTAATAGCCTCTTCAAAGTTCTTCCAAGTCGTCTTCGTCCATTTGGTCTAAAATTCAGCATTATTTTTGGCATGCAGTTTGTCTTTTCTTGTTACATGTTGTAGCCAATTTGATTTGTATCTTCTTTGTTTCTCGTCAACTGGTTGTACCTTCAGTTCTTCCAAAATTTCTTCATTCCTTTTGTGGTCAAAAAGTGTGTAAACCGCTGTTCTGAAAAATTTCATCTCGATTGATGTCAATCGTTTTTTATCCTTTTGCCTGAGGGTCCAAATTTCGCTTCCATATACAAGAATGGGGAGAGCCAGTGCATTACATACTTTTAGTCTTGAAGATTTCTGGACTGAAGTTGGTTTTTGAAGATCTCTTTTCTTTATATTTTTCGAACAAATATTTTTATACATACCACATCTCTCCCTTGCGAAATACATGCTCCGCCCATCTAATCCTACATTAAATAAAAGTGATAATTTTTATGTGAAATTTTTAAGATATGAAATAAAGCTTGGAGGAAGGAAAGGATAGAAGGGGAGTGGGGATTGTAGAAGACGAAGCTGGAGACGCAAGGAAAAAGGCGCTAATATCCGACGAAGGGTGTTTGATGGAGAATGAGATTGAAGTCGGGACTTTGAAAAGGGAGATGCGAATGTTAATAACCACTTAGACAGGACGTTAAGTGAGGGAAGAGACTGAAGTCGGTACTGAAAGATGCTGGATGTGCCACCAAGCTGACGTAACGACTTCCACCTCCCTGTTACCCAACAACATCGTCATTAGAACGGCAGGGAAGCGGACGACGAGAACTTAATTGTGACCGGTGACAGCAGATGGTAAAGTTACCTGAGATAATTTATACTCCAATTACATGCAAGTTATTATTTGCCGACATCGAAAAAAGTGTGATTATTTTCTTCATTGTATTCACCAGATGGAACATTCTGCCTACGGCTTTACACAAAGTGGACAGTAAATGTTAAAACACAGAACATGCATGTCATATGCAAGGTCGTACGTACAAACACAATGTTTGAAATAAAAGTACAATTTAGCTGTAAAAGATGTAGTTTAAAATCAAATTGCTTGGATTTTATGTCTACAGTAAAACCTGAAAATAAGCTTGGAACTAGTAAAAAGGGAATATGTTCACCTTCCTTTCTTCATTCTTTCACGGATTAGACTCAAAGTGGATTCGACTTCAAAGACATTTTTTATGACCTTGCAAATCTTCTACTCCGCGTTGGTTTTTTACTGGACAACAAGTTTTGGGAGTTTGTCGTAGCCAAGTCTGATATGTTCATGAATATAATGTGAATTATGTTAAGGAAAACTCCCGTTTATGGCGTGTGAGTTTTGAGATACATACGGTGATGAACGTGAGTAATAAGTTTAGATTCAACGTGTAGTTTAGTAAATATGTAGCAAAGTTTTGGGCAAAGATGCTGCTACTATCTTCAGGTTTCAATTATGCCACATGTCAGAGCGGTCATTTTAAGACGCTGTCAGTATGTCACGCCATGTAGTGTCAGAAAATAATATTATTTCATAGTGATACATCGGAAAGGATTTGGAAGGAAGTGGTCATGGCCTAATTGACGTACTATTCCAGCACCTGTCAGGAAACCACAGAGGACGTGAGACTTGACTGCCTACGGTATTTTGAAACGAATAAATGGTCTGTAAATACTGCACTGACTTCAATGTAAGTACACGGCCTTTATCTGGACACAGAAGCTAGCAAACTTTGAAACGGTTATTTAAGTCGTACCGAACCTGAACGGTGTGCTCCACAGAACACAGAACACAGACGGACAGACACACACACACACATACATACATATATACACACAGGATTTCATTCCGATGCGATATGTGTGATCCTCTCACACCTGTGGTTACGAAAATTTACCGACGTTTCGGGAAAGAAACGGCGGTAAATTTCTACCAGAAGACGATCATCTTAATTTTCATCACACGTTTCTTTGCATTTTTTATGCAGGATTTCTGTCCACTCCAAAACGCCCAGACCGGCTCTGAGACCCACCCAATCTCCTACTCAATAGGTAACCGGGGGTAAAGTGGATGGTGCGTAAACTTGACCACTCACCTCCATATAAACCGAGGTTAAGAATGAGTGGAACTATACACCTGCTCCCCCTGTACACCTTCATGGCGTGTAGGGACAATTCTACCTTTTATATCCATTCCCTCAATACCTAATGTTTTCACGCGCATACTCAAAATGATTTATCAGAAGAAAAAAGCACAGCCACTCTTTACTTTTCTCGGCTGCCATGTTGCTCTTTTCAATCGTGTCTAAAGTATAAAGATTATAACGAGTGTTGACAGTTTTACTCCAACAGCTGGGTCTTACACGAACACCATACTGATATTATTGAACAAACAAGAAATGAATTTAAATTTATAGCGTCAGTGTAAACTAGACATGGATTTTATACGATGCATAATAAAACTTCACATATCGCCTCTAAAGCTGTCAGGCGATAAAACCTAAAACAAATCACAGTACAGCAATTTTTCCTTTAGAAGAGTGATTTCAATATTGACTTCTGTAATGACTAAATACAGTTTGTTCAATGCATTTAACTACAGTGCACTTGCGCACTTTTTCCGACCTTCCAACTATACATTTACTTTTATTGTGCGATGCTACTTGAACTGGACATTGTGAATAAGGCAGACTCATTGTAGACCACTTGCAGTAGATGGCATAATAATTAATAGCTCTTACATGGGATTGTGTTTCAGCGAAGCTATAATCTCTACAAGATAACATGCAGAGCTTGTGACTTCTGAAAGCTCAGTACTACTCACTAAAATTGTTCATTTAATTTTTCTCAATACCAATTATCCACGCGAAGCAGAGCGGATTGGGAATATTCCACACGCAGATTGTGAAAGTTACAGAACGTCAGATCACTTCAGGCCCATTAATACTCGCCAATAACCAGAAACTTCTTTCCAATGCTAATAAAGCAGAGCTGCAGTGTGCTTATTACAAGACCTAGGAGATACCTAAAGGTACTTAATTTACCCTAAGGGAAGGTCATAGATTGAGGGAGTTTAAGGACAGGTTACTGAGTACAGTCCACCTAACATCGCTGTAAAGTGCGCAGAATTCTTATTTAATGTTTGGAAGGTCTCAGGTTTAAACCTCCGACAGGAGATCAGCGACACTGACTGAGGTGCATAATATTCCTCAGTACCTCCAGACGAATGCTAAGATAGTACCTCAAATTAGGTCACGACAGCCTCATTCCACATGCTTTGCAATTCAGCATTCACTGACCACTCCGCGATATGTAAATAGACAGATACACTGACAATATCGCTAAATGAACCAAAAGTAAATAAATAAATAAATGTAAAGCTATCCCATTACAGGCCTGGCCAGGCCCTTGGGGTTTCAGGAGGTTGAGGCTCCAAGAATGTCTAGACAATTGACACATTAAGGTCGGAAGGTTGTCAGCCCTACGTACCGCCGCCTTTACACCCCAGGAGATATCCCTGGTACTCATTTTGTTAGAGACTGAGTCGACTCCCAATGACCAATCGGAAATCGAAACCGCGACCTTCCGGCTTGTAGCGCAGTACCTCATCCAACTGCGCCACCGCATACTCCAAAATAAGTAAAATAATCGATAAATTAATAACAGATAAACATAAGCACATAAAATAACAGGAGGATCAAGAACACTGCATAATGGGGAGCTTCATTAACAGATTCTTCACCGAATAGTATTAAGGTCATCACATCGAGGAGTACGATATGAGCGGGGTATTGGAGAGAAAAGAATACACACAAACCTGCAGTCGATAAACTTGAAGGCGAGAAGCAATTTGGATGATCTAGTCGTAGAGAGAAGTATAGTATTAAACTAGATCTTAGAACAGGAGTGAACTGGATTCATCTGTGAAGATATCGTCCAATGGCCGGCTTTTGTAAATAAGATAATGATCTGTAGGTTCCACAGAAAGGGCTGAGAAACGTGCAGACTTTGAAGAAACACTCTGCTCTATTTACTGAGTAACTAGCCAGATTATGGCATTGCAAAAACCAGTTCCCTCGGTAAGTAATTGTGATACTGGGGAATATAAGGTAGTTATGTTTCAGCTGATGTCGATAACAGAGAAAAGATCAGTTGACACAGACCTAGGCCTACATTTTGCTACATTTTGACAAGCACCAAAGTTGCTCATTGGTGCAATCACTACACTTTGTGGTGAACAGATTGAGAAATTATAGGAATCACGTGTAATGTAATCATTACGTCACGCAAGATTGATATCATCCACTGCCTGTTGAAATGAATCGCATGATGTTGAAGAACGAAGGACAGAAAAAAAAAGCCGTGGTGGAATGCGATGGGATGCTGTTAATCGTGTCAAATGGTGATCTAAATCTGTTCATACGAGCAAGATCAATTTAAATGACATATACAAAAAAACGAGCAGAAACCCTACACAACTTCTTTATATAAACCCTAGTTCTTGGTTTGTTTTATAAGTACAGGACTTCTCTTGGACGCAATGTAAGAGTTTTGCTGTGAACAGACGTAGTTAAATGTGCTGTTGACTAACTAACATGGAGCTGAAGTTAACTGGCCCTCAGCTAGTCAAGAAGTTCCCCGCATTTTATGGAACCCGAAGGTTCATTACCGCATTTACAAGCGGCCGCCACTGCCTCTATCCTGAGCCAGAGCAATCCACTCCATGGCTCCCCATCCCACTTGTTGAAGGTCCATTTTCATATTATCTTCCCACCTAAGCCTATGTCTTCCATGTGGGCTCTTTCCATCAGGTCTGCCCACCAAAACCCTCTATACACCTCTCCTGTCCCCCATATGTTCCACATGCCCCGCCCATCTCATTCTTCTTCATTTTATCACCCGAATATTTGATGAGGAGTACAGAGCAGAAAGCTCCTCTTCTGTAGTCTTCTCCACTCTTCTCCACTCTTCTGTTACCTCGTCCGTCTTAGGGCCAAATATCTTCCTCAGCACCCTGTTCTAAAACACCCTCACCCTATTTAAATATGCTGTCAACAAATCACAATTACAATATCGAAGAGACAACGAAGAAAAGATTAAATCCGAGGAATGCTAGCTGCATTTGATTCCAGCATCTTTTGTCTTCCCATCTACTAATTAAAAACTTAATGGTTGAAATACAAGAAATGTGTAATTTTTATATTTCACTCTGCGGGAGGATGTTTGAGAAGAAGATGCTGAGAGAAATATTTGAACATCAGAGGGACGAAGTAAATTATGAGACAAGAAGTTTCAGAATTTGAAACCTTCGCAACTTGTTATTATGGAGCCAGGATAGCATATCATTACAGTGAATGACCTATGGGCTAAGCAACAGAGCAACGTGGTTCGCTTCCCAGAATAGGCAAGATATTTTTCGCTTTGCGTAGGTTAAGAATTAGAAGCCACACCTCTACATATGCCTTCAAGATGTGCACAGAGAAGTTTTATCTCTTCTTTACTTGTTATTAGGGCGAAAAATAAGGGAGGGGGTGGTGAGAAATTCACAGGCATACAAAACTTGTCGGAAAACCTCAATATATGAGATCACTCTGGAGACCTAGGTTTAGACGTGTGGATAACATTCATATAGGATACGTGCTGGAATTTTCTGGCACAAGATGGTCTCCAGTGGACGGCTTCCATAAAATGCGGACAATTCATTAAGCAGTTGAGCAACTTTCAACTCATCAAGCAGTATCCAGGAGCCATGTAATTAATTAGTTACATTTAGCACTTGTAATCTAGTAAGATGTGAATAATTGTCAGGGAAATTATGAATGTTTGTTGAAAAAACTGAAAGACAAATTAAAAACAAATAGAAAAATATATATAAGCAATTTTGAATGTCCCAGTCCCAAACTCCCTTCATTAGTACCAGCGCTTTATTGTTTTAGAAACGTATTAACGTTATAAACAACGCGAAAGTGGTTCAGTCTTGTAAAACTGCAGTGTGGCCTGAGACATTTGAAGGTAAGAGAAAACAAAAGTACGAATAGTAAATATGTGTTTACTTTCATTATCTAATCCGGCTTCGCAGCTGAGTCACTGGATTTTATTTCGTTTTCTCAATAGTAACTCTTGTCTCAAGATTGAAATATAGACGACAAGTGCTCACGGTTTCAATAACGGTCCAAATCAGAAAAGTTCTTTCGATTATTTTTTTCACCAAAACGTGATTTAAATTGTATATCTGTGTGGGACTCTTTTCTTTCATCCTGGCTTTATTTATTTATGCCTTCATTCCTTTCATTCCTTTTCGGCTCTTAATTTTTTATTTCTTTATTCCATTATTTCTCTCCTCCGTCCTTCTGTATTTTAAATGGAATGGCTGACTTCTGAGATTGCAATACTGAATAAGAAGCATAAAAATGATTTACTAAAATATGGTTTATACTTCTTAGTACAGCGACGATTGTGAATGGAAATAGTGTATGTTGTTGAATGGTAGGATTAATGACTAATGACGTTTAGCTGCAGGTCTCTGCGACGGACCGATCCCTCGTCCAGAGGAGTCTTACCGAGTGTGAGTGTGTGTGTGTCACTGAGTGTGATCCAGTGCAACAATAACCCTCTACAACAGAATATCCATATCAACAGTTTCTACTGAACAGAAGAAAAAAGGACTCGAACAATGGCAGAGACAATGGGAGAGTACCGAAAAAGAAGCGATGTGCAGATCGTTCTTTCCAACAATAGAACAAAGGTTAAAACTGAAAATCCCAATAACACCAGAGTTTACAGCAATTGTCACTGGACATGGGAAGACAAAATCTTACCTAAACAGATTTACAATAACAGATAATCCGATGTGCCGCTGCAATGAGGGAGAACAAACATCGGAACACTTAATTTACACATGCAAAATACTGGAAAACCAAAGAAAAATCATGAAACAGCAAATTACAGCCAATGGAGGAAACTGGCCAACCACAAACAAGAACCTTATAGCAAACCATATAACAGTATTTTTACGATTTGTAAAATCAATCGACTTCAATGAACTCCAATAGTAGAATGAAACTCATGTAATTGGAATTAAAATGTGATTGTCATATATAGACAGAAAACACCAATTACTGTAAGACTAAGCTAAATGTAACACTAAAAGAAAACTTAAACATGTAGTATTACTTTGTAATGGAGCATGTTGTTAATATAAAATAAAAAAAAATAACCTCTACACCTACGATAAGTAGGTAGAAGGGGTCAGACTAAGAAATAAAAGACTTTTTTAAGGGATGAGGAAGAAAGCGATGATGACCTGCACTGAGGCATGTAGCCTGATGTCCCGGCATTTGTATGTGGACACTGACAGCAATGTAAGAAAGCCAGTCTATGGAACGAGAGTTGAATCCAGAATCTCCCACACACAAAGCAGAAGTGCTCATCACTCGAAGCATGTTCACCCTTCTTCTGATTGTGCTTTAGTTCTTTCCAGTTTGTGTTGCAAAACATTTATAATTATTAGAACATTTCTCCCAATAACGGACGCGAAAGTTCACGCCGTTATCTTAAATCTGCGAACTTGTTCTTTGGCACGTGCGTAATACCAGACGCAAGATAAAACGCATGGATATTTTGTAGACCTACACTTTTGGTTACAAACGTCGCGGATCAGTTAGACAATAATAGCCACTTATAGTTAAACGTCGCGGATCAGTTAGACAATATAGCCTACTTATAGTTAAAACGTCGCGGATCAGTTAGACAATAATAGCCTACTTAAGTTACAAACGTCGCGGATCAGTTAGACAATAATAGCCTACTTATAGTTAAAAACGTCACGGATCAGTTAGACAATAATAGCCTACTTATAGTTACAAACGTCGCGGATCAGTTAGACAATAATAGCCTACTTATAGTTACAAACGTCGCGGATCAGTTAGACAATAATACCTACTTATAGTTACAAACGTCGCGATCAGTTAGACAATAATAGCCTACTTATAGTTAAAAACGTCGCGGATCAGTTAGACAATAATAGCCTACTTATAGTTACAAACGTCGCGGATCAGTTAGACAATAATAGCCTACTTATAGTTAAAACGTCACGGATCAGTTAGACAATAATAGCTACTTATAGTTACAACGTCGCGGATCAGTTAGACAATAATAGCCTACTTATAGTTACACACATCGCGGATCAGTTAGACAATAATAGCCTACTTATAGTTACAAACGTCGCGGATCAGTTAGACAATAATAGCCTACTTATAGTTACAAACATCGCGGATCAGTTAGACAATAATAGCCTACTTATAGTTAAAAACGTCGCGGATCAGTTAGACAATAATAGCCTACTTATAGTTACAAACATCGCGGATCAGTTAGACAATAATAGCCTACTTATAGTTAAAAACGTCGCGGATCAGTTAGACAATAATAGCCTACTTATAGTTACAAACGTCGCGGATCAGTTAGACAATAATAGCCTACTTATAGTTACAAACGTCGCGGATCAGTTAGACAATAATAGCCTACTTATAGTTCTGACCTTGTGTAATTGCACAACGACTGAAGGTTGCATACGTGTATCATTAAAAATGAAAGCACAAAGCAAAACACGTTTGCTGTGTTCGCTCTCAGTAGCACTGTAATTGCAACGGGAAGACATGGCTGGACGTCCCAAGATAAATGGCATCAGTTACCAGGTGTAATGAGGGACAAGCACAGGCCTTGAGAAAGACAACGGTTGTGAACTGTAGAGCGCAAGAATCACTTTACCTTTCGTTCGACACTTAACAAAATAATAAATCCACTCACGTGCGGACAGTTGGGTTCCCCATAGCTGATTCCATTTTCCTATGAAAACGATCTTTAACTGAAGCAGGGCACTGAAGCTACTTAAATACTCGTATATCCCATGTACGTTGCAGATTCCAGCATCCAAGACTTCCCGCTCTCTGCCTAATATTCAAAAAATCTGCAGCTCACTCTGATCTACACGAACCAGCCCAAATCGCATGTCGCTAACAAAGGCTATCAAATCGTTATTACTAGCAATATTCGTGTGAAGAGAATGGTTAGACGAATGAGAGGGCATACACTGAAAGGGAGGGGGGGGGGTGTCTTGGGCCTTCTTTCAGTGCCCTCAGTACGCACAGAGAAGGAGCCGCCTTTGACTTCTGCTGCCAAATATACGACAAAAGTTGCTTTAATAAAAATAAGTGATTTACAAGTAAGCTAGCTCAAGCAGTAAAGCTTCTGACCTGTACTGGGCAGGCGAGGAGCAGAGGTTCGGTTTCGAATCTCCACTGTGGCACGGGATATTACGACTGACGTTTTCTATGGTTTTACTAAGTCCACATAGGCAGATTCCGGGATATAAATGCAAACTGGTCCACGAAAGCTTCCTCTCACTTTCCTTCCAATTCATTATGCACCCATTCGAAGTTTATAACATTCTGAGATACTTATGGCATCGTCAAGTAAACTGTAAATAAATAAATAAATAAATAAATAATGCATAAATAGATGGCTGGATACATGGATGGATGGATAGATAGATAGATAGATAGATAGACAGAGACAGACAGATATATATATATATATATATATATAGATGAATAGATGGATAGATGGGTGGGTGGATGGATGGACAGACAAATATATAAATAAATAAATAAAAAATAAATAAATAAGAAGGGTATCAACCGTGCTGGTGAGCTGATACAGATATGTGCTTCTGCACATTTTCAGACAGCCGTTTGGTTCCGATTCACACAGTAAGGACACTCACGTTTCAGTCAAGAGCTGATAAAGTATTATTCACAGTGTCTGAGTAAGACTGTGCACTAACCATCACATTCAAGGCATTTAAGTCCAGACAAAGGATAATTTCCACGACCGTGAGCGGACCGTAAGCGTATGCACAGTGTGAACCGGGCGTATTTTTAGTTACGTGCTACCCCGATGAATATAATAAACGATAGGTCTCAGCGGTACAGTAGAAAACAAAATTACTGTTGTCTCGGTAAACATATTTTTCAGTACTGTTGGTGAAAACAAATACTACCTTGTAAGCTGATGTATGGGGGATAGCTCCACGCGTTCCTAAATTTAGTATTATAAGGAGGTGAGTCATCAGCTTCTCTTTCCCGCCCTTTTACCTAAGAGGAAACAGCCCCAGGTGAGGATCGCATAGGAGAGTGGGAGGGCCCCAAAACAGGTCTAGAAGCGGTGGTGAACATAGACGTTTGTCACTCTACTGACTAAACTAAAATAGGCCTGTATCTTACATAACACATTACGTCTTGGTAAGTTACTATATACATCCAGCAAAATGCACTTGTAGTCAGTCTGCATACGTTATTATTACATATTGTTATTACTTCCTACATGTTTCGGCCACTTGTGTTTCGTCATCAGGGAGAAATCAAACACAAGATGTATAAAACACTAGTGCGTAGCATCACTAAAAATAGCAGCTCTCGCATATATAAAACACAGAAACAAGTTAATATATACAATACGAATATTAATTAAAAATTGGATAATTAAGAATAGTATTAACAAGAGGGTGGTAACATACTTAATAATGGTAGTAGTAGTAATAATAATAATACAAGACTTAATTAATATTCATATGATATATATTTAACTTGCTACTACTACTGCAGTTTCTTGTGATGATACACACTACTGTTTTCAAAATCTCTTGTGTTTGGTTTCTCCCTGATGATGGCCCAGAAAGCGCCGAAAAATGTAGGAGACAATAGTAATATGTAATAGAAATGTATGAAAACTGATGTGCATGTTGTTGGACTTATATCAGTAATTATCTAATGCATGGAAAATAAGGAAAACATTCAGATTGTTGGTACATTATTGTCATGCGGCTTCAGATGCTACTATAGACAGAACATATACGTAACAGCAGGTAAAATGAAACTTGAATGGTTCGTGGGCCCTACACTTAGAGTGCTGAATCTAATTCCCCGAAGGGCTGATTTATCCTCTCATACGGAACTATGATTCGTGACTTTTGGCCAATAAAATGCTAACTGTATTCTGAAAGCTGTGAAAGAAATGCATGACGTAAACATTTTGTTCTGTTCTGTCATCTCAGACATAACCAACTCAACACTTCAGAGATAAGAACAAGAGAGGCAATGTAAGTGTAACGTAATATTGAGGCGCGTTCGCGTAACCACTGTTGCCGTGGAAAAACAATAAGTACAACATATTATGAGTGTGTGTCTGTAGCCTTAGTTATCCAGCATGCAATGCGCATGCCCCTTATGTTGTCATCTGTGGCCTGTCTGTTTCTACTACATTTTTCCACATTATTTCATAAAAGACACGATTTTCGGGAAAAAGATATTGAATATAAAATGTTTGTTTTGATTTTTTCCACAAATTTTGTCTGAAAAATGTTCCATTCTAACAAGAATTCAGCGAGATATTATCATAAATGTACATAGGTCACCATGTAAAGTACCCGTTATTCTTGTCAGATTTTAATGAAATTTGAATTTTCTCAACAGATTTTCGAAAAATGTTCAAATATCAAATTTCATAGAAATCAGCCCAGTGGTAGTCGAGTTGTTCCATGTTAACAGACGGACAGACAGACAGATATGACGAAGCTAGTAATCGCTTTTCGCAATTTTCCGAACGCGCCTAAAACTAGTCTTTCACACAGTCGGAAGTTGCTTTTTTAAAAATGGACATAAACAACTGTGCTTGTAAGGCAGCAGGAATGCTAAAATTGCTTTCTTGGCTCGTTATATAACTCCATATCACCGAAATAAACACTTTTCTGGTGAAGTTTCAAGGTAACCACGACTGTATTTCCTAGGAGCTGTTTCAAATAACGAGGTCACACGGGCCTGAATTCACGTTACTGTGTGCTTTTCTTCCTTTGTGGTGAAGGGCCCCGCAGCATACGCTACGGACGCACCGCAGCCTAGAGGCTTATTGATGAAGATGATTAGTTTTCTTTCGCTTTTCCAAGTAATGGAGCACCGGTGGACTGAAACTGACAGGGTAAAACCGAAGTACTCGAGAAAAAACCTGTCCCAGTGCCACTTTGTCCACCACAAATCCACATGGACTGACCCGGGATCGAACTCGGGCCTCCGCGGTGAGAGGCCGGCGCCTGAGCCATGGCACGGCCTTCTGGGTGCTTGCGTTATGCGTAGCTAATTGAGAGCCTGACTTGACAACCACCGGCCAAGTACAACAACAGCCACATCTATATTGAATCGTCTTGGCTTGGACAAAGAACAAACTTTATGTTCTAAACTTCTTCCTTAATCCTTCTAGTACCATAGACCCCGACTGCGTCCCTCCACACTTCATATTCACCGCACACTGCCACATGTATTCCTTTTGATGCTGCAGTTTAAGCAAGCGAATTTTGCGACACACCTTCTTCCAAGGTACGACTCTCTGAATTCGCCTCCTATATTCCGCTTTAGCAGTTTATCGTAAAACGAGAAATCCTTTGAGAATTGTTAAAACTAAATACGGAACGCATACTGGTCTACTGAGTCCCGCAAAAGGATAGTGGAGAAGAGTGGGGAAATGCAAATTCGAATTTCCCATACCGCTGGTGAGTACAGTGCGGGGAATTACCGGCCACCTTCAGTACTCAGTCAGTACGTAACTTCGTGGCGAACTCAACGTTGTACCACGAAATAGATAAGGTATACTGCGAAACTGAGTATGTTACTTTATAAGCCTAATGTATTCAGTTGGCGAAACGCCATTAAATAAACCAAGAAACAAAAATTCATACAGTTGCAGGATTTTAAGGTGGTTAAAATTTGTATTGTGGCCTCCTATATTATGACACTCTATACATATATTTCCTTCTTTATGGTTTATTTAACGATGCTGTCAGTAACATACAAGTCTATACAGCGTCCAGTGATTTGATGATAGCGAATAATGAATTGTAAGTGACTAGGATGGAAACGGTAGCGGTCTAGTTTTAGATAGTGCCTCAGAATTCACCTGGAGATGCCGGGGAAAGACCACGAAAAACCACAGTCAGGATATTCGGTGTCCCGGCCGAGATTCGAACAGGGCACTTTCCGAGTAAGGTAAGAAGGCTAACTTGCTCCGTGGCACGGAGTGAAAAGGCAGAGGTCGTGACAGTTTTCAACCCGACTTGAGCCCTGAGAGTAAGGAAAATCGCCAAATTTCAGAAAACCGTTCACCGATTGACATTTAAATAGAGAAACTTATGAGAAAATACAAAACCAATTACCGCTCAGATAATCTGCTCGGCGTGTTCATTACGAAGTGAACCCGTACCAGATTCACACAATGACTAACTCCATGGAGCACAGTCCCTCTTGAGAAGCTAGCAGGTCGTCAGCTAGTCAAGAAATTCCCCGCGTTTTATGGAACCCGAAGGTTCATTACAGCAACTAACAAAAGCCCGCAACCTGCCCCTATCCTGAGCCATATCAGCCAGTCCATGCCCCCCATCCCACTTCTTGAAGATCCATTTTAATATTATTCTCCCATCTACGCCTGGGTCTTCCAAGTGGCCTCCTTCCCTCAGGCCTCCCCACCAAAATCCTGTATGCACCTCTCCCCTCATCCATACGTGCTACATGCCCAGCCCACCTCATCCTTCTTGATTTTATCACCCGAATAATATCTGGTGATGAGTACAGATCATTAAGTTCTTCGTTATGTAGTCTTCTCCACTCCCCTGTTATCTCGTCCCTCTTAGGCCCAAATATCCTCCTCAGCACCCTATTCTCGAATACCCTCAGCCTATGTTCCGGATTTATTAAGCTTACCTTGTTTTATCATATAATATGCAATCATTTCAGAAAAAAATGCAGCGAATTAAAAAAAAATAGAATTTTAGGTGACATTGTTCCAAAGATCCGCTGCTGGCGACATTACGTAAGAATGACACCCTGTGTGGTGCCAGTGTTATGCGAAGATGCTATATGATCTAATTTGAAATTCGAAAAGCAGGCCCACTGTTTTCAAGTTGTAGCTCGACTGCTCGTATCAACTGGAGTCGTGGCGTTGCGTGCGGAAGTGTCACCTAGCAGTAAATTATGCGGCACTGAACAGTCCCCTGCTCATATCTTGCAAATCGATGAAAAGTCTTGGGGAGAACCTTTTTTTTTGCAAGATGGCTGCGTGCTGTAAACCCAATCTGTTGGTCGTTTATAAAAATGAGTTCAACGGGTAGAAACCAGTTGTAAGAATAGTCAAGTACTTAGCTATAGTCTCTTCACCATATTTCACACGGCGAATTTACACAAATTTCCTAAGCCCCCTAACATAACTCACGTAACAGTTTTGAGATACATTCAAGAATGTACACGTTATTCTTTTTTTTTTTTCAAAATTATTTAACTAATTTTCAAAGCGTAGCCATAGTAGTCCCTCGGTCATTCGGACTATATGGAGGGAGGGATGGTCCGGATTACCCGGGAATCCGGAACACTGAAGGAAAACTCCGTGGTATAAGTAACATAAAAAATCATCACTTAGTGCTAAAGTGAAACTCCTGAAAACGAAAACACTCTACCTAACAGCATACAATAATAATTCAATTCAATTCAATTCTAGCTTATTAATGTGCTGAGTCAACAGCCAGATGGCCAATTACACAAACAGCACAACATACAAAAACAAATAACAACGAACAATGAACAGGACACAAATGTAACAAACACAACCAAAACAAAAAAATAACAAATAAAAATACTTAAACAATTAATTAGGACACCATGTAATGTAGTAAAATAATATAACATCTGACTAAGTGTGACAATTTGCCTTCTAAAGACATCCAATTGATTACAAACTGAATTTGCGGCAGTTGCACACCGGCCGGAGGGACAATTTTTATAGGATGAACTGACATGAAACAAAGGAAAGTCTCGGAGGTTCCGAGTGGGCACTCGAAGACCAATAATGTCCATGGTAGATGGACAAAATAATAATAATAATAATAATAATAATAATAATAAAATACTGTAATAATAAATTGAATGGACAATACTGGGCTATAATTGGCCCAAAATTGTCCCGAACACCCCGGGATCCGGATTACCGAGGGACCACTTTACTAATATTTTCGATATTTCACACGCAAATTTTCGCTATATTCAGCAGGCTATGATTTGGATGTCCGGGAATCATTATCCAATAGGGACAAAAACAGTTATCTTTTCCACAACCTCCGGATGGGCTCTGGACTCTACCCAGCTTCCTATTTTATGCGCACAGTTACCGCGGTCTCTTTTGGGGGTAGAACGGATGGGGCGTGAAGCTGACCACTGACTTTCAACGGATACTGATGTAAGAATGTGTTTAGCTATAATCCTCACGGTATAGTGCTTAATTAAACACAGGGACAAATTTATTTTAGAAGAACATTAAGCAGTTTCATAACGAAAATGCTTTGGGCTGCCCCCAGCGAATAACGCGCTCAGTTAATTTTCCGAAAGGTATCTGCATTAATTTAGGTTAAATACAGTAAACACTCAGGGTAGTCGTGGAACACAAGACTGGTTTGCTATTTGCTAACAGCATTTAATGTAAAGTTATATTTTAGTACCTGACTGAGTTAAACATTTTCGACTACAGAAGATTTCGTGCATATGCGATATTACTTTGCATAATGGCTCAATAAATGTGGGCTATATTCAACACAATTATCTAACCCAGTTGTCAACCAACAATCTCCATACTGTACAGTCTTTCTTGAATAGTTGATAGCTCTTAAACCCGGTCAAAAATTTCTGAGCATTTACGGAATGCACGGTTGATTACTTTCCTCACAGGCGCTCTCCTGAACCACTGGAATTCAGAATATTACTGCCTTCTGGTATGTGACACCGTTTAGTCTGATGGAAATCTGTAGGCCGACGTTGCGGAGGAACATGCGGCCTGCATTGATTTTAGGCTTGCGCCGCGATGTTGATGAGATATGCGCTCTTCTGGGATCTTACGCGGCGTCGTGTGGTAATTGTTTACACTAACTTTTTTTTATCCACCCCTCCCTTTCCCCCGTTCAAATCTATTGGCTGTCTGCAAGCTTACTGATTACCACCCCGCGCGCACCTTCCCATATAGAATCTACGTCACGGCGCCGGCTTTCTTTTCTCCTCGGACTCTTGACCCGTGAAGATAGGACCGATAGGTTGTCCGAAATGTCGGTAAACAATTACGACGCCGCGTAATATCCCAGAAGAACGCAGATTTTATGCTGCCTTCATGTTCAACATCGAAGTCCAAAACTGGTATCTATCTACAAGACTGCGCAGTAACACAACGCAGAAGTGAGACGGTGGCCGGCCACTTAGAAGTCGCATATCTACTGGCGCAGCAGAAGCCATGCTTTGATTCTACATCAGCAGGCCTACGTCACGTCGTAATTACTACTTAAAAAAAGAATAACGTATTACGGGATGTGACTCCGCGTATTCTGGTTTAAAGTTACCGAAATTTCGGACTGACCTGCTCCATGCATCTTTAGGATAAACATGAAGCTAACAGGTTCTTCTGAAACGTCGGTAAATTTCTAACACACTACACAGCGTCACCACCCAGAATACGGCATTCTTCATACTTACCGACATGACAGTCTCCACGGATACAATATCGTTGATGCGAGAGACCTAAAGACGGACGGTGGTGTGGGAAATGTCGCACGTCCCACACTGCTTGTAGGTAAAGTGGGGGAAGCTACCATCCTCCTTCAGGACTCAGTCAGCAAGTTGTTACTCTTTTTTTTTTCCGCTATCAACGTCAGAGACTGCTCTTTATTTTTTAACACACCGCGTATTAACTTGCATTCCTTTCTTGCAGACCACCTTAAAGGTTAATAGGTGAGTACTGTGAAAATGTGGGACGTTCTGTAACAGAGAGTGTGTTATGGCTCCGCCAAGGTTACCGCTACCGTAACACTAGCGGGACTACGTCACCCGTTGGCAGGCCCAGTAGGATGGTGTTTCCTGAGAGGGGAGAAGCGGGGACTGCCGGAAGCACTAATGCTTCCACGTGTAATTTATACCTAAATAAAACTCCTGAATCTAACTAACGTAACTTTAATTCAACTAAAATAAGAATAAAACAAGGAAAAATATTTAAAAAGATCTACGTATTGGGCCCCAAAATAAAAAAAATAAAACTATGGAAAAACAAGGTCAACATGGATTCAAATCTACTTAACACATCACATAAGAGAAAGCAAAAAAGTGTACAAAGACAAGAATGAACATAAGTCTAACTAGTAATGACCTTTATAAAAAGAATTCAACACAATTTCCTTCCAACTGATAATTCACACCTAACTAAGCACCTATTCCCGGGAAGGTAGAGTCAGTCCGGGAGCAAGGTTCGGAAAAACCAAGAAAAACCAAAGGAGACAGGAAAAACCAAAGAAAACCCGACAATTCACTCACGCTCTCACCAAGACGGTTCCGGCTGGTGACCGTCCCAATATCACCGTCCTCTCGGTATCACCATCTCTCAAGAACTCCCACGGAAAGCCACCTCGGCAGAGCGCAAGGGAATTCGCCAACGCAGATAAAATTTCCCAATGGCCCAGTGCCAAGTACAAAGAATGAGGAAGAAACAAAAGGTGGCCTGATCAAGATCCCAACTACCACCAGCCCGCCTGATGGATGCCGAGCTACCCGTATAACTCAGCCAAATCACCACGGCGGAATCCGCCGAAAAATAACTAATACGTATACAGCAGGCACAATAAGTGTAACAATAAGTTTAGTCTCCGTTTTGCTATCTTAGCTCACCTCACCGCTTTTGTAAAATGTAAGTTGTCCCTGGGCTTAGTTAAGCACGACACCATGAAGGCATATAGGGGTGTAGAGGTACAGCTCTTCTTTATCTCGGCACTAGAGAGGGGTGAGCGGTCAGCTTCACGTTCCGGCCGCATTGCCACCGGGCTAGGAGCCCCCGATATCAACTAGATAAGAGGCTGGGTGGCCCCAGAGACGGTCTGCACACTTCTACCGGTAATAAGATCGATTCCCCCGTCGGGAAGCTTGTAGCCTAGTCATTGTGCCGCATGAGTAATGTCGGATCCTCAGTGGCCTTCTACGTTTGTACACATACAAGACATAAGTAATGAGTTTCACTTACTTGCACAAATTAGTGAAGTAAGATTGCAAATTTGCGGTGGCGAGTACATCATTATCGCATTACCTACATATCGATTTCAACAGTTGTTGGTAAACTTTAGACTGGTGCAGGTTAGGAAACACCTGACTCACTTCTGCACTTCAGTCAAGAAACGTTACGCACTTTGTGCGGCTCAGGCGCAAAAACCCATTGCAGTGAACTATAAGGCACTTAAAATATACGTAGATTTCAGTAACACGTGAAAAAGTATCTGCTTTTTAAATACTCATATTTATTTCTTGGTTTTAAAGAGACGTGGGACTTGAGGTTCTCATGGTAGTGGCCATGGGATGTGATGGCGAGAAGTCTAAGACACATTCACTTACATTTCGGAGAAAACTGCTGGCTCCATCTTCAGGATGAATGAATAAAAGTTACCTACCCTAGTGATGAAGACAGCGGTTCTTCTAAAACAGTGATTCTCAACGAAGGCCATGTAAATGGGCACAACACTGTGTACTGTGTAGCCATGTAGATGGGCACAACACTGTGTACTGTATAGCTATGTAGATGGGCACAACACTGTGTACTGTGTAGCCATGTAGATGGGCACAACACTGTGCACTGTGTAGACATGTAGATGGGCACAGCACTGTGTACTGTGTAGCCATGTGGATGGGCCAACACTGTGCACTGTGTAGCCATAGTGTATGGGCAAAGAACTGTGTACTGTGTAGCCATGTAGATGGGCAAAAGAACTGTGTTACTGTGTAGCATGTAAATGGGCACAACACTGTGTACTGTGTAGCCATGTGGATGGGCACAGCACTGTATACTGTGAGCCATGTAGATGGGCACAACACTGTGTACTGTGTAGCCATGTAGATGGGCACAACACTGTGTACTGTATAGCTATGTAGATGGGCACAACACTGTGTACTGTGTAGCCATGTAGATGGGCACAACACTGTGCACTGTGTAGACATGTAGATGGGCACAGCACTGTGTACTGTGTAGCCATGTAGATGGGCACAGCACTGTGTACTGTGTAGCCATGTGGATGGGCACAACACTGTGTACTGTGAAGCCATGTGGATGGGCAAAGAACTGTGTACTGTGTAGCCATGTAGATGGGCACAACACTGTGTACTGTGTAGCCATGTGGATGGGCACAGCACTGTATACTGTGTAGCCATGTAGATGGGCACAACACTGTGTACTGTGTAGCCATGTAGATAGGCACAACACTGTTTACTGTGTAGCCATGTGGATGGGCACAACACTGTGTACAGTGCAGCCATGTATATGGGCACAACACTGTGTACTGTGTAGCCATGTAGATGGGCACAACACTGTGTACTGTGTAGCCATGTAGTTGGGCACATCACTGTGTACTGTGTAGCCATGTGGATGGGCACAACACTGTGTACTGTGTAGCCATGTAGATGGGCACAGCACTGTACACTGTGTAGCCATGTAGATGGGCACAGCACTGTTTACTGTGTAGCCATGTAGATGGGCACAGCACTGTGTACTGTGTAGCCGTGTAGATGGGCACAACACTGTTTACTGTGTAGCCATGTAGATGGGCACAGCACTGTGTACTGTGTAGCCATGTAGATGGGCACAACACTGTGTACTGTGTAGCCATGTATATGGGCACAACACTGTGTACTGTGTAGCCATGTGGATGGGCACAACACTGTGTACTGTGCAGCCATGTATATGGGCACAACACTGTGTACTGTGTAGCCATGTAGATGGGCACAACACTGTGTACTGTGTAGCCATGTAGATGGGCACAACACTGTGTACTGTGTAGACATGTAGATGGGCACAACACTGTGTACTGTGCAGCCATGTAGATGGGCACAACACTGTGTACTGTGTAGCCATGTGGATGGTACCCGGCTTTCGGATTACGTCTGCTTCCTCCATCAACGTCAGAGTCAACCTCTGGACGCTTTTGAGTCAGTTCCATCTGTTACCGACCGTCGTCAGCTATCTTCCTAACACAAATGCTGTTACCCTACCATCTACTTGGGTCTTAGACTGGACGTTTGTTGTGAAATTTTCCCAGTAGACATCTGAGCACATTCGTTTTTTTTTTCCGCATCCTAGTCACATTCCCAGCCCATAGCGGACTCTGTACATAAATATCCTGACAATAGTAAATGCCCTGCGTATATTACTTGTTCCACTTTAAGTAATATCCCAAACAGACCACTCCCTCTATCCATTTTTTGACCAACCCACAGCAGCTGAAATATCAATGTAATGTATAGTTAAGGCAAAAATCAACGTCACTGCTCTCTAAAGAACGTCTACAATAGCAGGTGTGGTTGAAGCAGAAAGCATGTAATTCTATTAGTTTTTTCTATATATGGCGATCTTTATGTAGGCCTGTCCAAACAACTATATGCCTTGGGGGATGTAGATGGCTCGCGGGCTTGCAGTTAAATCGTCCTGCTGTAACGTTAATCTCACCGGGCGGAATAAAGCAAGCTGATCACCGGCTCACCTTGACACTGGGTGCTACTGTCCTCAAGTCCCGCCGCTTGCACGGACAGACTACCCATGTGGGATTCAGACGGTTCTTCCACCCGCTCTCTCACTCAGGCAAATCCCGGCTTTGTTAGTTTTAGAGGTTTATCTGGCAATACGTCAACCAAGGTGTTTCGAAGACAGAAAAATTTTCGCGCCCAGTTGGACTCACTCTTTAGGTATTGAAAGGGAAATGTAAGCTGTCTCTGTGCTTAATTAGGCACCAGCGCACATATAGATCCACGATCTTAAATTCGGCATTAGAAGGGGTTGAGTTATCAGCCTGACGCCCCAGCTGCTTTAACCCCATAGTGAACTTCCGGTTCTAAGTTTTGTCTGGACTCTTTGGAGAAAAGAAAATATCTCTTGACCCTGCCGTGAGAGTAAAACTTGAGTCATGTGTCGTCCAGTCCGTAGCCCGGGCGTTTGGAGTGCGCTATCTAGGCTCATAATATCAAGGCATTAGCTTATCTATTTATTTATTCTTTATTTAATTAGTTCACACTAATAACATCGAATGATGGGATGATTAATAAATCATAAATTCGGAAATATCTGGCATGAAACAGCTCTGACTTAATTTGAGGTACTATTTCTTTATTTGTCTCGACAGACAGATGAAAACCGATCACCCAGAAAGATTTGAACCCGGGACCTCCAGAAACCGAAGGCGTAATATCCACTTGACTGCGACGTTCGGTACAGAAACTAATCTGTGATGTTTTATGTAGCAACATCTGAGGGACGCCAGACGTCTGCACTTTTAAACGCATTGTCTTTCTGAGTAACGTTACGTCTCCCTTGTCTGTCTGCCCATACACACCAACATTTCTAAAGTTACATTAAATGAAAGGACGTGATGTGTTGCCATTTTCGAAGACCTCACTAAATATCCTGACGAAATATAGCCTAATTCTCTTCGGAATTCGTCAACATGAAACCTTAAACGCCAGGACATTTCGGATAATCATCGTTAAGTATTATTAAATTCAATATGCCATTCTGTAAGCACACTGCCTATTTATGGTAGATGTTTCTGGTTTAATGATGCTTAATTTTCACGTTCCTTGGTTTTATATTTCAGCAGAGATGAAGGATAACTGCAGCGAATATATAATACAAAATTTCTCCCCTACACAATCAGAAGAACAGTATATTAAGTTCCACGAAACAGCCTAGCAAGTTCAATGCCCAACATGGAGGCACAATTTTACCATTCGCCTCTGGAGATTAATTTTTTCGGAGAAAAAGGTTATGTTCTTATTTATTTTTACAAGGCAAACTCGTTCTGTCTGCAGGTATAATATCTGTTTATGCTAATTTCGCAATCTTGGCTTTGTTCTGCAAGCGACACCTCAGAACTCTAATAATACAGACTGTCCCGAAATGCGGAATGCAAATTGGGCGTCAGATAATTTTACTTTGAAAAGAAATTCAGGTTTTAAAAATTATAACACGTCTCTCTGCCCAAATTAAAAGTTCATACGTTACCATACGCATTAAAAATGTAACTAATAGCACTATTTGATAATTTTCAATTATACGCGACTAATAAACGATTTATTTCCACAATTAGCAAAAGAAATAAACCATGAAATACAACATTAATATTTATGTCGATTACATAAAACCATTAACACATCCATGAACCTTCAACCATCAAGTGAGCATCCTTAGGATGGAACACTGTTATTAACATACGCTGTCTAATTACATAAATTAAAGGTACAAATACGGATTAAATTAATAATTGTATGTATAAGTTGTAAAGAAATATAATTACTGTTTGTTGCTAAGCTTAGGTTTTTATATTATAACCATAGGCTGGTCCAATTTTGCTAATCTTTTGAAAGAACGCCTACATAATTTTTAGAAGTTAGTGATCTGTAACTACAACACTAATGTAGTAAAGAAAGTTTTTTGTTATTACCAGCCACTGCACAATAATCCTATTTACTGCTACATGTTTCGGCTAACCATCGTAGCCATCATCATGGAGTCACTTTTCACAGACGTGCGCAGCGTATATTAAGTGAATGAATGGTACTATGTATATTATTTACAGCTGTAGTCATTACATAGTACCAATAATTTTATATAGTTTAAATTATGTATAATATTAAAATGTAGTATGTTAATACATAAAATATAAAGGATATAAAAGTCTGTCTCCAAACACCAGTCTCGCAAATCACTTCTAGTTTTGTAGCGTGGAAACCTGTAATGTTATACAATCAGAATAATTAAAATGTATGCTAAAAATTAAATATTAAAATCACTGAATTTTTTAAAACTACATGTTGGTATGTCAATAGATCAAGTATATATCTAAACGTACCCCCGACTATGGTACCCGATGTTTATTCCATGCGTAATACCTCTGCATTTATCCACAGCTACGTTTTCACAGTTTACACAGCATACAGAGGTATTATGCATGGAATAAACATCGGGTACCATAGTCGGGGTATGTACAGATATATACTTGATCTATTGACATACTAACATGTAGTTTTAAAATATTCAATGGTTTTTATATTTAATTTTTAGTATTCATTTTAATTACTGTGATTGTATAACATTACAGGTCTCCACGCAACAAAACTTGAAGTGATTTGCGAGACAGATGTTTGGAGACAGGCTTTTATATACTTTATATTTTATGTATTAACATACTACATTTTAATATCATACATAATTTTAACTACATAACATTATCGATACTATGGTATAGTGACTACGGTTGTAAATAATTAATATACACATTACCATTCATTGACATGTTATACGCTGCGCACGTCTGTGAAAAGTATCTCCCTGATGATGGCTACGATGGTTAGCCGAAACACGTAGGGGTACATAGAATTATTGTGCAGTAGTTGGTAATAATAAAAAACTTACATGCAAAACAACTGCACGGAATATGTACAATATTAAGTTGTAAATAATGTACTGATATTTTTAATTCAGACGTTAGGAACGTCTCACTAATTGTGTGAAATATCAGCAATACAGGCATTCAATTTAAGATATACCTAAATATTTCCGACTCAAGTGAAGTTATCTCCACATAAAACAACAATGCACTGTAAAAACTTTAACATCATCTGAATAGTTTTAAGGTAATGAAATTTGCTGTTTATCTTATGTACACATTTACATCGTGTTTACTGTTCTCTGTCTGTCCACTCTACTGTTGACGTCAGAGAAGAGGTACTGACAACAACTAACATTAATTAAAAATAGACAACTGAAAGAAATTCCTTTAGTATAAATAAGGATGATTTTATTTTCGCACTGGGTGAGCGGTCGACCGTGTGTGTCAAGTCCTCATTATTAACATCATCAAGAATGTCAAGGAATGATTCGTAAAATTTAGAAGTAATCTTATTCTCCTAACGTAAGTTTCACCAGCGTGTCTCGAAAATATGATATTCTGGTTACATTCTGTTGCGAATGACAGATAAAGATTCGGGAATTCGGTGGAACTTCAGCTGAAACTTCAGACAGATGTTTTAGATATACTAGTTGCTTCGTTGGGGTCATGAATTATCGAAAAGCCCGAAGGTATTCGAAGTGCAAAATCATGTTTCTGTGGCCTACATGTTTCCGTCCATATTTTAATTTTCTGCGTCAATTCTAAGGATACAAAACCTCTAAAAGAAAAGCAGTCGATAACAGAATTCCACGCGAAAATGCAAGATTTCAGGCTTCCGCCGCGGCCTTCGCTCTTCTGGGATGTAATCTTCTCTCGTGAATCGCAATGCTTCGGCTAGACATGGCTGTCCTCCTCCAGTTATGTGGTAAGATAGTACCTTGAATTAGGGATAACTGCTTCCTTCTATGTCTTTTCCGATTCAGTATTAATTAATAATCATAATATTCAACACAATAATCTCAGCAACTTAAAGCGTCGATGAATAAACCAAGAATAAATAACAAAGGAACATTGTGATTAAATCCATGGTCACTTGTGTCTCTCAGTCCCTCTCTCTTCTCCCTCTCGTTGGCTGCAATGGACTCACCTGCCCAATGTAACAATGATATATGACGCATTTCCTTCACACAGTGTACTTACTTCCTTGCGTGAAAGAACGATCTCTCTCACAATTCTTGTACTGAAGCCCAAATATCTTTCTGTTCTCTCCCGGAACAAACAAACCATATAGTTACTTGTGTATTTAAAAAGGCGATCAAATAAAATTCCACAGACTAAAGTATATGAACAATTAAAGAAAGGAAGTCATATTGAAATACATAATTAATAACAGAGACAGTAGTGGACACAATATCGAAACATAAAGTCAGCTGGGTTAAAGAAACTGACTGAATGCATGAAAGCAAATTTCCGAAACAATTAAAAAATTACCAGCTACACCTAACCGCTTACAATTTTCCTCCTCCGCGTAACATGCACATCCATAGCAATAAAATATTAATACTGATTTTTAATTGCATTTGTAATAATATTTTATGTATCCAGTTTGAATTCTAGATAATTTTCTTCGAAATAAAACTTTAGCTGTACAATTGAGCATTTTAGCACTGCGTAAAAACTGTTAAAATAACAGGCGGAAGAATTATTAACTTCTTGATCAAGACCTTCCCAAGTCTGAGAACTACTACCGTAGATACAGTCGATGTCACAGCGTTTGCAATAAAATATATCTAGCAGATTGACAGATATAATAACAAATAAACAACTGAGTGTTACAAACGCTGAGAAAATAAAGACGACTATTTGAATCGATCGGTACCAACTTCGATGTATTTATTTTCGTTTTAGAAAGGGACGTATCATTATTATCTTCACATTCCGGCCGCTTTACTTCCGAGTATATACACCCAAAACCAATTGGTTAGGCGCATGCGCTGGCTCAAACGTTGTTGTGCACGTGTTGGAGAAAAAAATCCTGCCAGGAATCGAACAGCGGTCGTTAGCCTGTAACCAGTTGCTTTATTGAATGAGCTGTCAGAGTCGTTTTTCCTTTTAATGTACGTATAAATACGTCTGGATAGAGACAGCCTCTGCTGGTTGGTAGTTCATGTGGAACACCGGCCTTCGGATAGTGACGAAATATGTCTGTCTCGTCTGTGATGGTATCACTGAGCTCAGGGCTGGCCGCTGTATTCAAATTATTTACACACGTCCTTGACATTTACATGCCTGCATGCATCCAAAATCATCTGAAATTGCAGTGGCCGAGTGACGAAAAAAAATTAAAGAAACTAATACTCGGTTACATTGCCGTGATACTTGACAATGAATCATTACTGACTGTTGCTAAGTACTGTACATACAAATGATGCTACATGTTAACCCTTCAAAGGAGCTCCTCTAATGAGGTGCTTCTTAATCTTTCTGGTACAGCAGACCCCTAACAAAGTCTCATCTATTCTGCGGACCCCCTCCTCCAAAATTATTTCAACGCCGACATTTCGCGAAAACATTTAAAATTCGGAAAACTATAAACAAAGAAAGATACTTAAAACTCTAACACCTTTTTAAATCAACGCAAAAATTCACATTAAAACTGTAATTTTCGCGGCAGTAATGCCAATAAAACCAAGATTAGAAAAAAACTTTAAAAAGCATATTTTATAAAAATAGAATAGAATTCAATATAATACTTTTTTACGTGTAACTTATAACAGGAAGACAAAATAATCTCGCGGACCCCCTCATAGAAATCTAGGGATCAGCAGACGACATTTTAATAATCACTACTTTATCTCGTAATGGTAAATACAGTTACCTTTTTTTAACATTTAAAGACCTGCATTTTGTCCACACAGAATACGTTGGGGTTTCGTGTGATTCTTAGAGTAAACACCTATTATTTCAAGAAATCGTTAGTCTTAGTACAGGATCTGCAGGGCGTTTTCTGTGACGTAGGAACTGAATTTTTAAATACTATTTATATGAAGTTCAAGTTTCAATGGGCTAGCCATAAATATTCGTTATTTATACTTTCAAGGTCATTAAAGTTCGAGGTTTAAAACAATTTGTTTTTCACCGCTATGAAACATGGTGACTGCTTCGAAGAAAGAATATATATTACTCGCAATCATTTACATATACCAACATACGCACATAAATTGTATAAAATTACAAGTCATCTGTAAACATTAACTCTCCTGCATATTTCAACGATAAAGCGCCATCCTCAGGGAGACATTAATACAAAGGCATATATAATATTAATACATCAAATTTTACGTATACAATGTTAAAAAATATAACATATCAGCTATAAACATAATAATATGGATATTATAGCTAGCATGATGTTGACAAAAGTTTGGTTAAAATTCATTGATATGCCTTTGTTTACAATATATGTAGTTATACTCGTATGCATAAAAACATCTAATATCAACGTATTGAATGCATATAACTACATAAAACACACATTGTAAATAGAGGCGTATCAATTAATTATAACCAAAAATATGTCAACATCATACTATCCATAATATTCATATTAATGTATTTATATCTGACATGTTATATTCTTAACATTCTATTTGTAAAATTTCTCTTATTAATATCATACATTTTATTGCATTGACACTTCCCTGAGAATGATGATATATCGCTGAAACATGCAGAAGAGTTCATGTTTATGGATAACTTCCAATTTTATAAAAATTTGTGTGCACATATTGGTATGTGTAAATGATACACGTACAATGCATAGAATGAATAATAGTAAATATATTACTCGTGTCTGAAAAAAAAAAACAGCTGAGAAAAAGTTTGGTTCCAACAAGGAAGAGGTAAGTTGGTAACGTTTTGGAATATTACGCAACGGGAAATTCGTTGTTTGTAAGTAGTGAAGACAAGAGGCAACACTTTGTTAGATATAAGGAGAGAAGTATGGATAGAGAACCATAAGGATTGCGGTCATTAGGAATGCGACTCTGTAGCTGGATAGGTAAGTACCGACGTTTCGGATGAGTCTGTTACTTCGATTTTTAATGTAGAAGGGTAATCTTTCTATCATAAAATAAATGTAGGGGGCGTCATGTCCCAGGAAATCGTACTTTCATAATCGCCAGACTGAGAAACGCAAATATTGTAAATAAACACCTCTATCCATCATCTGTAGCTTTCATACGCATCACGGTCTATCCAGTGCTCCCTTATGAGAATTTTTTATGAAAATACTGTATTCCTATAGTGAGCAATCATTTAAATTATACGTCTTACAAGTTTTAATACGTACTAATTATAAAATTCCACACTTATTGGCCTGTTATTTATATTTTGGCTATGAGGTAATTAACTCCATACATCAGTTATTTAGTAACTGTTGGAAGTCACGCTCATCAATAAATCCCGCGTCTTTTTTTTTGGAACCTGAATGATACATCTATTACTGTGTTCACAACAGTCCACTACTTGACCATGTCCTGAGCCAAATGATTCACCTATTACTGTGTTCACAACAGTCCACTACTTGACCATGTCCTGAGGCAAATGATTCACCTATTACTATGTTCACAACAGTCCACTACTTGACCATGTTCTGAGCCAAATGGTACACCTGTTACTGTGTTCACAACAGTACACTACTGGACCATGTCCTGAGCCAAATGATACACCTATTACTGTGTTCACAACAGTGCACTACTTGACCATGTCCTGAGCCAAATAATACAACTATTATTTTGTTTACAACAGTCCACTATTTGACCATGTCCTGAGCCAAACGGTACACCTATTACTGTGATCACAACAGTGCACTACTTGACCATGTCCTGAGCCAAATGATACACCTATTACTGTGTTCACAACAATCAACGATTTGACCATGTCCTGAGCCAAATGGTACACCTGTTACTGTGTTCACAACAGTCCACTACTTGACCATGTCCTGAGCCAAATGGTACACCTACCGTATTACTGTGTTCACAACAGTCAACTACTTGACCATGTCCTGAGCCAAATGATACAACTATTACTGTGTTCACAACAGTCCATTATTTGACAATGTCCTGAGCCAAATGATACATATATTACTGTGTTCACAACAGTCCACTACTTGACCATGTCCTGAGCCAAATGATACACCTATTACTATGTTCACAACAGTCCACTATTTGACCATGTCCTGAGCCAAATGGTACACCTATTAACGTGTTCACAACAGTCCACTACTTGACCATGTCCTGAGCCAAATGATACACCTATTACTGTGTTCACAACAGTCAACTACTTGACCATGTCCTGAGCCAAATGATACACCTATTACTGTGTTCACAACAGTCAACTACTTGACCATGTCCTGAGCCAAATGATACACCTATTACTGTGTTCACAACAGTCAACTATTTGACCATGTCCTGAGCCAAATGATACACCTATTACTGTGTTCACAACAGTCCACTACTTGACCATGTCCTGAGCCAAATGATACACCTATTACCGTGTTCACAACAGTCACTACTTGAACATGTCCTGAGTCAAATGATACACCTATTACTGTGTTCACAACAGTCCACTATTTGACCATGTCCTGAGCCAAATGTTACACCTATTGCCGTGTTCACAACAGTCCACTACTTGACCATGTCCTGAGCCAAATGATACACCTATTACTGTGTTCACAACAATCCACTACTTGACCATGTCCTGAGTCAAATGATACACCTATTGCCGTGTTCACAACAGTCCACTACTTGACCATGTCCTGAGCCAAATGATACACCTATTACTGTGTTCACAACAGTCCACTACTTGACCATGTCCTGAGCCAAATGATACACCTATTACTGTGTTCACAACAGTCCACTACTTGACCATGTCCTGAGCCAAATGTTACACCTATTACCGTGTTCACAACAGTCCACTACCTGTCCTTGTCCTGAGCCAAATGATACACCTATTACTGTGTTCACAACAGTACACTACTTGACCATGTCCTCAGCCAAATGTTACACCTATTACCGTGTTCACAACAGTCCACTACTTGACCATGTCCTGAGCCAAATGTTACACCTATTACTGTGTTCACAACAGTCCACTACTTGACCATGTCCTGAGCCAAATGGTACACCTATTACTGTGTTCACAACAGTCCACTACTTGACCATGTCCTGAGCCAAATGGTACACCTATTACTGTGTTCACAACAGTCCACTACTTGACCATGTCCTGAGCCAAATGATACAACTATTACTGTGTTCACAACAGTCCACTATTTGACCATGTCCTGAGCCAAATGACACACCTATTACTGTGTTCACAACAGTCCACTATTTGACCATGTCCTCAGCCAAATGATACAACTATTACTGTGTTCACAACAGTCCACTATTTGACCATGTCCTCAGCCAAATGACACACCTATTACTGTGTTCACAACAGTCCACTATTTGACCATGTCCTGAGCCAAATGTTACACCTATTGCCGTGTTCACAACAGTCCACTACTTGACCATGTCCTGAGCCAAATGATACACCTATTACTGTGTTCACAACAGTCCACTACTTGACCATGTCCTGAGTCAAATGTTACACCTATTGCCGTGTTCACAACAGTCCACCACTTGACCATGTCCTGAGCCAAATGATACACCTATTACTGTGTTCACAACAGTCAACTACTTGACCATGTCCTGAGCCAAATGATACACCTCTTACCGTGTTCACAACAGTCCACTACTTGACCATGTCCTGAGCCAAATGATACACCTATTACTGTGTTCACAACAGTCCACTACTTGACCATGTCCTGAGCCAAATGTTACACCTATTACCGTGTTCACAACAGTCCACTACCTGACCTTGTCCTGAGCCAAATGATACACCTATTACTGTGTTCACAACAGTACACTACTTGACCATGTCCTGAGCCAAATGTTACACCTATTACCGTGTTCACAACAGTCCACTACTTGACCATGTCCTGAGCCAAATGTTACACCTATTACTGTGTTCACAACAGTCCACTACTTAACCATGTCCTGAGCCAAATGGTACACCTATTACTGTGTTCACAACAGTCCACTACTTGACCATGTCCTGAGCCAAATGATACAACTATTACTGTGTTCACAACAGTCCACTATTTGACCATGTCCTGAGCCAAATGACACACCTATTACTGTGTTCACAACAGTCCACTATTTGACCATGTCCTCAGCCAAATGATACAACTATTACTGTGTTCACAACAGTCCACTATTTGACCATGTCCTCAGCCAAATGACACACCTATTACTGTGTTCACAACAGTCCACTATTTGACCATGTCCTCAGCCAATTGATACAACTATTACTGTGTTCACAACAGTCCACTACTTGACCATGTCCTGAGCCAAATGATACAACTATTACTGTGTTCACAACAGTCCACTACTTGACCATGTCCTGAGCCAAATAATACACCTATTACTGTGTTCACAACAGTCCACTACTTGACCATGTCCTGAGCCAAATGATACACCTATTACTGTGTTCACAACAGTCCACTACTTGACCATGTCCTGAGCCAAATGATACAACTATTACTGTGTTCACAACAGTCCACTATTTGACCATGTCCTGAGCCAAATGACACACCTATTACTGTGTTCACAACAGTCCATTACTTTACCATGTCCTGAGCCAAATGAATCAAGTCTACGACTTCACACCCGTTCCTTCAAAATCCACCAGTCAACATTGCGGTAACCCAAAAGGTCCCTTTTCTTCTCTTTCTTCGGCTGCACTTTTATGTTTTTGTAACATAACAGAAGCAACAGAAACGTAATTTTTGAATGATGTAGTTGAATCCCTCCTACGTGTTAAGCAAAATGAATGTGCAAGTAATGGATAGCCCATCTAAGACATAATGAAGAGCTCTATGAATTGTTAGATAGACCTGATGTAGTAAAATATATTAAGTTAAAAGTTTACAATGAGCCGGTCATATAGCCCGAATGGATAATTCTAAAATACTGGATGGAAAATTCCATTGAAGAAGACGTGTAGGAAGACCACGACTTAGATGGGAAGACATCATCAAGAGGGACTCCTCTTTGCTGCTGAATACAAGAGGATAGTGGAGGCTAGCGAGCAGGGAATACCTGGAGACTAAATACTGAACAGGCCAGGGCCCGATGCAGGCTGTCGCGTACTGAAGAAGACGAAGAAAGTGTAACCCATAAGAAATACCAATATTCACACAAGAATAAAATGTTACCAAAAAAATGGTTAGAAAATACAGAAAGGATGGAAGATCGGCGAATCACAAGTACCTTTCGAATATAGCCTACATGAAAGTGTGCCACACGATCCACGAAAACCACAGAAGAAATGGAAATTTGATCAGATTTTTATAATATTCCAATGTCCATACACTGAAAGGTATCCCGATGACTCAGTCGATATAATGACAGGCTGAACAAAAGTCGCACTGGAATTCGGTTCCCGGCAGGGGCAAGAGATTTCTCTCTTCTCCAAAGTCCAGAACTTATCTGATGCCCAACTAACCATTTATCCAAAGGTTAGTGGGATCCATTTCTCTGGGGATAAAGTGGCTGTGCCGTGAAGCTGACCACTCATCTTCATGCAATGCGGAGGGAAAACGTAAGTTATACATCCACTGTTCTATATGCCTTTGTTACATGACGCTTTGTTAAGCACTGGTTGAATTTTCTTCCTTTCTTAGACTTCTTCTACCTACGCATTGTAGGTGTAGAGGGTTATTGCTGCACCTGGTCACAATCAATGACACACACAATTTCTCTCTCTCTCTCTCTCTCGGTAGGACTCCTCTGGACGAGGGATCGGCCAGTCGCAGAGACTTCTACCTGACAACACATAACAATCAAAAGAGCCAGACATCCATGCCCCAGGCGGAATTCGAAATCGCAACCCCGGAAAGCAAGCGGCAGCAGACCCACGTCTTAAACCGCGCAGCGACAGGAATCGGCCTGGTTGAATTTTACGTTTGTTAAGTATTGAAGTATTGTACATGTGGAGGTGGAACACTCAGTAAAGTGGCTTCATCCATAAAGATGAAAACGATGGCAATGATACGATTTTACAAGTATTTCTTGTTTTCCCACTACGCGCTACATGTCTCGTCCATCTGTTGCTCCTATCAGAAATGGCTGAAGGCTCCGAAATTATATCCACAAGTGCCACACACCTTTCAATTCTGTGATGTAAATAGTGCATCTACTGCATCAGGTGGTGTGGTTCACCGAAACGTCCTGTTACAAACAGTAATACACGCATATTTCATAGAGTCTTGTAAGACAGAGACCCAGCCCCAGTCAAAACTTAGGTCCTACTTTGTCATTACTTTGACGAAGTGCACAAACTCTAGTTGGTCAAACTTCGGTTAAGAACGACGAATAGAGCGAAAACCCCTGATTTCATCTTATGTTAACGATTTACCGGTATATTCAATAACTCCGATTGTAAAATCGTCCTTGAATAGCTGACAATTGCCCAAGTGGTCATAAAATTCATTGATTTTTAAGCAACTCTAGGATTGTTACCGTATTAAGAAGAGCCCGCTATTGCACACTGTACTGCACCACTTGTCTTTGAAGGTGGAAGCAACAGGTTCCTCTGAAAGTTACGTAATTAACTTCACTACCAGACTAAATGTCGTCGACATCAATCTTCAGGCGAATCCCCCTCTCAATCCTCACATCCTACTGTCATTCTGCAGGAAATTAATTCTTAACATGAACTACGAAATAGCAAAGTTGGTGCATGTTATCAGAGCAATGGACTGAAAACTTGAAACGCGTAGTGAAATGCGTAAAGTCTGCTCCACTCCGCTATGTTACCAACGCTATGCACGAGACCAAATGTTACGACGCATACAATGTTGACTTACTTTGTTCTTTCACACACTTAGCTCAATGATATTATTGTTCCATTTGCTTATCGGAGTATTTACTGTGTTACGTACTGTATAGCTTATTTATACACACTTTTCAAACGAAATGACTTTATCCGATGCGTAGTTCATTTATGTTATCGTATTGTGGGAAGGATCTGGGTGCTATATTTATATCTTCGAATGGTAGTTGATAAAAGTGCATCCAGCTGTTGAAAATCGTTTTAGTAGAGAATTTAAACTGTCTTGAAGATGGAATTTAACCTCAATTACTAAATATTTCGTTCGTACCGCCCAGTAAACACACCCCGTCTCGATTATAAAAGACAGGTAACGTACGTATAACGTAATACTGAGGGGAGTTCGCGTAACCATTGTTGCTGTGGAAATGCAACAAGAATTGCATATTTTGAGTGTATGTTTGTAGACTTAGTTATCCAGCTTGCAACGTGCGTGCGCCGTATTATATTGTCATCTGTGGCCTCTCTGGTTCTACCATATTTTTCAGGAACGGCACGATGTTCGGGAAAAAGTTATTGAACATAAAATGCGTGTTTTGATTTTCTCTACTACTTCTATCTGAAACATTTCTCATTCTAAGAAGAATTTAGCGAGACATTATCACAAATGTACATAAGGCTTCATGTAAAGTACCTGTTATTCTTGTTAGATTTTAATGAAACTTGAATTTTCTCGACAGATTTCGGAAAATATTCAGATACGAAATTTAATAAAAATACTTCCAGTGGAAGCCGAGTTGTTCCATGCGGACCTACATACCGACATACATGACGAAGCTAGTAGTTGCTCTTCGCAATATTGCGAACGTGCCTAAAAACCAATCAGTTAATGCCGTGTAGGGAAATAATCGTCGTTTCTTCTGAAATCCATAAAGAACACACAAATGCACTCTGTCGGCTGAAGGTTGGATTTTTTAATGTTAAACCTGGTGAAATATGAGGTAACCACTGGGCCTTAAAGGATTAATAAGACTGAGATTCTTACTGTTGTTACTGGATGACATCGTATCCATGTATTATGTGTGAGGTGAGCTACCAGCCACACAGGAATGAGATAGGTGACATGGCTACTGTTATACCCGCGTTCTGTCCAGCTTTCTTGTAAATTGCCACAGTGTCACAATTTCTGCCACTTTTGACAAAATAAATAATTTTATAGTAATAAATTTATTTTACTCCAGCACAAAAAAAAACACTGAGTACTTTTTCACACGACACTCTTCAACCACTACACGTTTCGACCCACTTATGGGTCGTTATCAAATGATGCAATTGCGCTTATTGGCGTAGAAAAGCAAAGTGAATAAATAAATTTTGTTTTCTTTGCTGACGTTTTTATAATAAGCTCCTGACCAAGGTCATGTAGTGCCTTCTGTTTCCACAAAGCCTTGATAAACAGATTAATATGAGAATAACAGTAACAAAATGTAACATAACTTAAAAATATCCAGTTCACTTCAAATTAATTCTTTAAATCCGACTTCAGCTACTTCGTACGCAACATTTCTTAAGATGTCAATAATAGAACATTTACTGTACTATTGAATAATAGGAATGTGTGACGATAAACAGAACATTAATTCGACCTTTGAGGAAAGAGACAAAGTTGAAATGTTATAAAGGCGATGACAGTTCCCACATTTTCATGAGAAAAATACAAAGGTTATCGAAGTTCAAACAATGGAAACAAAACATCAAAAAAATTATGAAGGAATGTACCAGCCTACACAAAAATCAGAATGAAGATATGAAGACGGAGCTAAAAAATGTAGTCAATAAATGTTAGTATATATTAAAAGTTTACCTTAGAACAGGCCATGAAGGCCCAGAGGGGGAGTAGAGGTATAGCTCTATTCTTTCTTTAACCTCGGCGCTAGATGTTGGTGGGTGCTCAACGCCACGTCCCGCCCGTTTTACTTCCGGAAAAGAGACCCGGTACCCATTGTACAGGAGGCTGGGTGGGGCCCAAGGCCGGCCTGGACGTGTGCTGAAAAATTTCGCCCCTACCGGAATTCGATCCCAGGACAGTCGAAACCGTAGCGAGTCACTATACCGACTACGCTACCCCGGCCCACGTTCGAATACATTATTACATAAAAATGGTTAAACATCGGGAACAGACGACTTACAGCGAGGCCTTCAACGAAGGATAAGCCCAATTATAATTTGAGGTATTAAGAGCGTTGTTGGTAAAGATTAAAGTCTTCTGAGTGTGATGACGTGTCGATTGGTAATTAGTCACCGACGTTCCGTATAATCTTGCTGTCTCCATTTTAGGGTAGTCTGTAATGTAAACAGCAAGCTCCCTCGAAACATGGTAACTAAATACCAACCGACAAACCGTCATATCTTAGACGTTCATTTCCAGATGGGTATGTAGTTGGAACTGGCTTCAGTATAGTCCATATATTATTATTGTTATTATTATTATTAGTGTAGCAGCAGTAGTAGTAGTACTGATAGCAGTCGTCAGAGTTTTTGTGTGTTTTACCATACTACTGGCATGCCCATTAAAAAAATTTATTTTTTTCCGTACCCTAGCAATTGTGCTACAATTTGGTGCTAGGTTTACCCTAAGCGTCATAGGAAATGTCCGTGTGGGTTCTTCCTGTACCATAGCAAAGGCAGTGGTCTGGATTTTCCCCGAAGTTGCATTACGTAATGTGGAAAGACCTGCATTTCGTAACCGTGCAAGCATCAGCAAAGAAATTTTCTTCACTTTTCTTTTCCTAAAACAAACAACTTTTTACCTTCGTGTTCCGCTATCATAATTACTTTCCGAGATAAACAGCGTGACGGGCGGACAGAAGGAACACTAAATTATATATACCATTGTGCCTTATTTTCTGTTAGTGCTCGCGTGTTATTGACTACTTTATTATTTTCAACACTAACAAACGTGTAAATACACTTAATTAAACCGAAATACTCTTTAAACTCTCCATCAGGGAAAGATTCATGCACATAACTCATGAACTTTTTATATTGTTTTATATTATATTGGTTTGAGTATTGTGTGTTCGACATAACTCATGACTACTGCTTCTTCCTCAGGCTTTTCACATGGCATTTTCCATTTAGATGTCACATTATTGTGACCCGAAGCAGGTGAGCATTTTCTAACGGCCTTAACTAATTCAGTTATGTTGAAAACACTTTGAATGGCCATTTCACGAAATAATTTCCAAAACTTTTTCAAATGGCCTTTTGGTTTAACAACACAGTAATGATTGTTGTATTAAAAAGACACATTCACCTTAATAAATGGTCCTGATTGATGGGCCTTGCAAGTATCTTACAACTTATATTTAATAATACAACTATGTTAAGTGTATGCCGCATTGCTGTTGTATAAAACACTAGCATAAGGCCCTTCGAAATTTGGACAGGAAATTCTGACATTTTCCTTCTATAGCTACGATTTCCACAGATAACCGTTCAATTAATCCGTTCATGTTATGCTATAACCCTAGAGGAATACGGGTAAATCCCTATTTCACCGAATATTCACGCCATAAATTTGAGGAGTTTTTAAGAGAGAGCTTGATATAATTTATCGGCAAAGTACGACGTTGCAATGTTGACTGAAGCATAAGTATCTAATGGCTGCTTCATAAGACATTCTGTTTTCGGGAATCACTGCGTTCTGGCGTATCACCAGCTATAAGCATAACACAGGTGTGACGTACAAAGCAAGAGTTTTATGTAGTAGATGAACATCTTCGTTGTAATGAGGTAATGATGTTTAACTAAACTGTGAGCTGCCGAACAAGTGTCTACCATCACTAATTCTTGGAATTTAAGTATTCCTTGGTAGCCCTATGTTTGATGATGCTGTCGGAATTTTTGTGGAAAATAATTCAAATAAAAGCTAAAGTAGCAGAAACAGCAATATACTGAAATGTTAACACATTTGCTTCATATCTTTGACAGAGGTAAAGAGGCTGACATACGCAGGTTTTAAGTCTGTTGGAGGTTGTTGATAGTTGTAAGTATCTTTCAAAAAATCGTCTTTCCTGACGTGTTACTGGAGGTATGTGGGTTGGTTGCAATTAGTGTTCTTCTTTGTTATTAGTTATTAATTTTAAGAAGGAAATAATAATGTAATAAATTGTTTATTCAACATCCTAATGGCCAACTACAAAGTCAGCATGAGTGCACAACAGCAGCAGCAGCAGCAGCAGCAGCAGCCGCAATCAACAACAACAACAACAACACAACAACAAACAACAACGACGACAACGACGACGACAAACAACAACAACAACAACGACGACGACGACGAGGGACGTCGACGACGACAAAAAAGCAGTTATTTTATTACCACGTATCATCAACAGCAGCAGCAGCAATATTAAATTTAGTATGCTGAAATACATTTCGTCTTTGTATTGGCCAGGTCTGCGGTTGGCATCTAAGTTACGTTACCTGTTATCCTGATAGGACACCCACGGTTTTACGCAACGTTCCAGCCAACAGAATAACACACGTATGCTAAGACAATTATATATTTCCCTGTGCGTCCTTCTGAGTAGTGCATTTATAAATATCAAGTCATTGCTGAACATATAATATACTATAAAACATTTGTTTCAATTAACTGCTATATAATTATAAGTATTTGTTATTTCGTAATATTCCTCCTACACGTTTCGGACCGTGAAGATGGCCTTCGTCGGCCGAAAAAGTAGGAAAAAATATTACGAAATAACAAATAGTTATTTATAATTATATATGCAATTAGTTGGAACAAATATTTTATAGTTAATCAAGGTTAAATATAATATATCTTCAAATAAAGCAAGAAAAAAAACGAAAAAGAACTAAGAATATTCAAAAATTGTGGTTCCACATCGGGAGATATGACGCTCCTAATCGAAATGATGCAGTGTGCATGATCACAGTATATCAGTATATCAGTATATCAGTATGAAGCCAGCAGAGTACTTATAGAAGCACATTTAACTGCTGACCTTATGATACTCGTTCTATGTAATCGCGATACTGTGCAGTAACAATCCTGGGGCAGTGCCAGAATTACAGACATACGGACTGACAAGTTACCAGACAGTAATTACTATAGTTAAACATATAATGGAAAAATTACGTTATAAGGATTCTGCAATGGCAGGAGGTTGATGAACTCTTGTCACTCTACTGGCTTCAAGAGTTTACTTGTCGGGAACTGTCTGGACATAAATTACTGAACCAATGGAACTTCGTCTTACATCTGCTCATAGGCTATTTAATATTTTAAAGGAAGTTAAATATTTAAAAATCGTAGGTATGAAAGTATTATGGCTTCACATGTGTCCTTTATTTGCTTCAAACATGATAAGACATATTACTTGCCCTAATAGGAATGGGTCTGTAATTACAACATGCGGTGTTTTCCAGTTAGTGTGCACATTTAGGTTACCAAAATGTCATTCAAGAAATTTAATTTGTTAACCTAAATGATATAATAATATAATAACTTAATGAATAAAATCAGATCTAACAATAAATTTATTCGCTTTACAGCTTTATAAAAAGTATGATCTGCAATATACACAGAACTACGATTTCATGCTTCAATTAACCAATGACGTGTAGACACAAGGAACTGATCTACTATTTTTCACCTCGTACAAACAACTTAGATGGGACCTTGAGTTGGTATACATGTGTGTTTCACATGTGTTTTACAACTTTAATCGTGTTTTTAATCTATTTTAATCTGTGATTTTTAAAAAGTGATTTAAAAAGTGATTTACAACCTACACGATTAGACGCAAGTGATCTACACTACATATGCAATTGAACGAACACATATGGACGTGATATAAGTGTAGTTTATGACCCCTGAAGATGGTCTGAAATCAGACCGAAACATATGTAGGGGAATCTAAGAAAACTATAAAATAGTTTTAAATAAAATGTGCATTTAGTTGGTTGTTAAATATTGAATGGAAATGCACGGTGAATATATGATAAATACCCTCAATTTGCGCTCTTCACTTGAGGAGTGATGCAATATTTTACACCCATACGAGTGTTAAACAGCAAAAATAAAACATGATTTTGGTTGTCAGGGTTTTGCTGCGTGGTGAATTGAAGTTCTTTCAACCTTTCGGCACACACTACTGTCACCAGCTTCAGGATGAATGAGTCAGAATGATGATTCGGCCAGATATATAGGAGTCATTCACCCTGAAGACGGCGACTGACGTGTAAACATAAGCGGTGAAAGAACTTCAATACATTTTGCAAAGACCCAAGGACAAGCAGGTAAATATTATGTATAATTTAGTGGACACGTATGTATAAATATTTACCTCTTAGATAGCATAAAGGTAAAGTTGTCCTTGTGCAAGTCATAAAGTCATACGGGGAAATGGAAGTATAGCTCCACTCATTCTCAATTCAGACACAAGAAGTGAGTAGTTAGCTTCACAGCCTCGCCACTTTGCCCCCCCCCCCCCCGGTACCCATTGAATAGGGCAGTGTGTGTGGACTCCTAAAGCGGGCTGCACGTTTTTGACAAAAAAAAATCTTTTCTTTGCCCGGAATCGAACCATGATTCCTCGGTTGTTGAGCCCGCAGCCCGGGACAGCCTAGTCAGTATGCTGACTAGGCTGTCCCGGCTTCTTCTTAGGTAGGATAGCATAAAAGAGATTCAGGATAAGCATTCTTGAATACGTAATCTACACATTCACAAACTTTACAGTCATGGTGGGTAATGGTACGATCATGAGAAAATAAGTTCTTAGTATTGCTAACGCCGTGGAACCTTCGTGTCTGGTATTGCAAGTAATAAGCAAGGTATTGTATCTTATAAGTCAGATGAGCTGCTGGCAGACATACTAATTACACTTTATTTCTGTAAATGACGAACCGGTGTCATGCTCCGGGCACTGGTATAATTAAATCTATTTTCTCTGATGTCATTCAAGTAACGAACGTGTCACTGTAGGACAGATGCGGAACGTAGGCTATTACAATATCACGGAATAATCAGAGCTTTTTCCCACCGGGTACAGTCATGCTAACGCTGAAAATATAAAGTGGCAATAAGTTAGCCGTTGGACGCGGGTGAGCGCTTCGTATCCCGACATGCGAAGTGTCTTTCTCAATCAGGTTTCTATTAGCACGCAAAATTGGCGATATTCTTGGAACGGATATGCCCAGGCTGGTCACGGAATCCTCACGGCCAACAGTGACCTTTATCAATAGAGCGTGTAATGAACTGAAAGTGGTTATATCCACTCAGTCCAAGTTCAAGTTCGTACAGACTGGTTTCTCGGGATGCAGTGGCGTTGT
Source organism: Reticulitermes speratus (assembly GCA_021186555.1). NCBI lineage: Eukaryota > Metazoa > Arthropoda > Insecta > Blattodea > Rhinotermitidae > Reticulitermes > Reticulitermes speratus. The sequence continues at coordinate 44,524,269 of JAJKFL010000001.1, read as the reverse complement.
TTGGTCTCCCCATTCCAATTAATTTTTTGACAGAATCATGTATAGTTATCAGGGGCGAGGGGCGTGGCTGGGGAGACGAGTGGTGCATCCGCCCCTGCAGAGTCGAAGCGGTAGCAAATTGGGCAGCAAAATATTATTTTAAATGAAAAATTTGATTTTTTGCTCTCAACAAATTTTAAATTACTGAGCCGAATATAAGAAAATTCAATAAGTAACTGCGATTTTTTTAAAGTTCGTAATTTTTTTAGTGGCGGCCATTGTGTTTACTGACCCCAGGCGCCAAAATCATAGCTAAGCCACTGATAGTAATGCGTCCACAACTTGAATGGTTACCGAATTATTTTGCTGTAGATGAAATTTGACGGATCCCCGCGCCAAGAAGACGCATATATTAAAAAGTTTAATGTGGTGGAACACCTTCGTGTTAGTTTAAATCAGGAGAAAACGTAAAAAAAAACGCACTGAGGGCCAGCGCAATGAAACTGAATTCGTTGCTTTAAAAATGAAATATATTGTAACTTATCTGATTTAAGAGTCATAATTTCAATACGGTATTTTAGTTCTTGTTGTGAAACGCTATTCTACAGGGTATTTCACAGTGCCAATTCAGTGTATTGCACAATTAAGATACCGTGCCTCAAGCGGCTAGTCGCTGGCTTCTCAACGCGGAAGTCTGGGTTCCATCTCAGGGCAATCCATGTGTAACTGGCAGTGGACACAGTGGCACTGCAAAGAATTTTACTCTGGGTACTTCAGTTTTCCCGTCAGTTTTCATTTCAACAGTGCTCCACTTTCTTACTCCTATTCATTTATCTACCATCGACGATACATGGTTTATACAGTGACACTGCAGCTAAATAAATTACAAAAACGAAGGCAATATGTAATTTATCTTAAAAATATAACAAATGTACAGAAGGCTTCTATAAAATCAAAATTCTTCATTAGGGTCGCAGCCGCGTAGCCACTGGATACCCGTCGGGAACCCAGTTTAGGAACCAGCGGTTTTATTTTGGGATCAACGGGATCAATGAAGAAAACAGGAACCCAGAAGATCGCAACACGAATTTTTACAGCTCTGAAAATATTCTCATATTACTGACATCACTTCAAGTTACTCTTCCGACACCCACTACGGACACAGCAGGCCTTTAGTGGTGTAATGTCTTTGGGGTCACTGAGATTATCTGAACAGAAGTGTTTATTAGCAAGCTACTGGCATCTGTCCGTAGACTAATGAATACGTCAATAAACAAACAAGTAAATAAACAAGTGGAAAGAAAAAAACGAAAGTGAGGAGAAGATAATAATAAAAAATAAAGTTATCCCTGTGCACGCCATGAAGGCATATGGGAAGTGGAGGTATAGCTCCAAAATTTCTTAACCTAGGCACTACATGGGAGTGGTCGTATTCACGCTTCGGCCTCTTTAATTTGGGGGAATGTTTCCCAGGTGCCCATTGTTTAGGAGGGAGGGTGGGACCCACAGCCGATACGGACGCTGCCGGGAATCGAACCACGTGTTCTCTGACGTCTAGCCCGTAGCATAGTCACTACACCGACGACGCTGGTCCGGCTCCTAAATAAATAAATAAACGCCAGTAAAGTGAATAAAACATCGCTGCCTTTATTAAGGTAAAGACCCGACAACCGGAAAATCGGGGTTCGATTGGCAGTAGGGTCACAACTGTTTTTGTTCCCTACAGCTGGGTTCGGCTTTGAGACCCACACAGCCTTCTGCTCATCATGTAGCGGATGTTCTGTACCCGGGGACAAAGCGGGCCAAGACTTCAAGCCGATTGCCAACTTCCATATAAGGACAAACTTAAAGAGGCACACAGCGCGTCATTCTCTTCTGAGTATGTCTTCGTGGTGTGGTGTTTAATTAAACATAAACAAGGGGGGCAGAAAATAAGGTATGAATAACAGGAAAATAAAAGGTACACATTAGAGGAAGTTGGAAGAACGAAGAATGAAAGGAAAAGAGGTTAAGGATGCGTGGAGCTATTCCTTCACTTCTCAGTGCGGCTTCATATTGTGGTACTTACTTAAACAGAAACAGAAAACTCCTTGTTTGAATTAGTACAGAGACAGGAAATAAGGGATGAAAAACATTAAAGGAAACAAAGAGGGAGAAAGAAAAAGAATGAAAGAAAATGAAAGGAAGAATCAGGAAAGAAATTTCAGTTTTATTACGAGGACAGCAAATACCAAGCGTACACACCACTGCAGTGCTGCGAATTACCGCTGAATCATGCGTACAGAGAATGATGCGTGGCAGGTACGCTGTCCCTCAACCTGCCCTCTGATTTGCAGCTTTTGTTGAATTCTGTTAAACTGATTTTAATGGGATGTTGATGAATCTGACCGTGAGAAAACGAGGAGCCGTTATTTCTTGTATCTGTATATCTAACTTTGATAGACCGGCACAAAACACACACACAAATTGCTTTTAGACACTTCTACCATGAAGATGGCGGCAACAGTTTCCTTCGAAAAAAAGGCAATCCAACCCAAAAGCCAGTAAAAGTAATATTTGCCGCAATGAAAACCTCAAATGTCATAAACTGCTTATAGTAGGGAATACCGTATTAATCATAACCAAACCAATCAAACAAATGAAGTTGGTAGGCTGTCAGCCATTGCGCAGTATTCAGTACTTTGCTGTTTTCAGCTCATTTACGCTTCTGACAGGTAATGTTAGAACGACATTTGGACACTTGAGTGCAAGATAGAAGGGTTCAAAATCTGGTTACAAATCCATTCATTATTATTATCATCATCATCATCAAAATAAATGGATGTAAATTTTTACCTTAAAATTTACATTCCGAAAGTTGGGGGTATAAACAAAATCAAATTAAATATTTTCGCACACGTTTATCAACCAACAATGTGAGATTTGAGGTTCTCACGTCGTGGCCATAAACCTGCTGTCTTGTGGATGAACTATGACGCCGTGTACTTTTGAAAATGGGTACCAACGTTACGAAGGAGTCTGTTGTTTCCATCTTAACGGAAGAAGATGGAGACAGCCAGCTCCTCCTAAAACGTAGATACCTATGTACCGAACTACAAAATATAACAACCGAGAAGATATCAGATCAATTAGTCTGTCAAAATCAATGGCGGAAATGGTTATTTTCTGTTCCCAAAATAAGGTCCTGTGCCACTACTCCGACATTAAGTAGAACCAAGGCACAAAGTGCACAGCAACGTTTAAGGTAAAGCTGTCTCTGTGTACGCCAAAAAGGCTTATGGGGGAATGGAGGTATAGCTCCACGCATTGTTAACCTGTGAAGTAGCTTGAGGGGAGTGCCAGCAACTCTTAAGAACATTTATAGCTATTTTTGTGTTATTATTCTATTTAAAACCGTTTTAATAAAAAGCCAAATAGAGCTTCTTACATTTAGTGGCTATGCATTGCCAATTTACCGCACACACGCACACACACACACACACACACATACACACGTGTTTCGGTTAGCAGTACATTTCATATACACAAAACTTCACCCTAACTAAACTGCTACAGTTATTTAACTATAAAGGTTTAATAGTTTAATAATGAAAAAGCCCCCTCTATCCAGTAACAATTCTTATTTTTCGTTTTAGAACACTTATTGCCTAACGTCGATGCGTTTCTTTAATATGCGGTGTTGGAGTAGGTGTTCTGTTCATAACAAAGTAATTACACCACAGGCAATTGTATTTGGCCTTTTAAATCAGACGTGGGATGAAGTCCAAAAGTAGTGCCTTGATAGTGATGAAGAGGTCGATGGTGATGATGCTGCTGCTGCTGATGATAATGATAACAATAATACAAAATAAACGCGTTTACTGATTGATATTTCTATGTACAACATGCGATAAAAGTTTACTGAAGGGAGAACCCGAAATAGATACTGAAACACAAAGGTTTGCTGACCGAAGTACAGCGCACGTGCACTGTTAAAGTGAAGGTGATACCATATCGGAGTGTGACTGGAAAACTCTCAAGATGATACGTATCCAGGTAAACATTCCAGCGAGGAAATGACTAAGGCAGGCGTTCTGGGAACACGAGGCGTTTTGAGGAGGATACTAACATATGTTTTATTGAATTTATAACATGCAAATATTTCCAGGGAAACTAATATGCAATGTAATTTACGGAAAAGATATGACCCTGGCTCATGCACAAGAGTCCTGAAATACAATAGTAATAATAATGATAATAATAATAATAATATGTTCAGAAAAATAATTATTATAATATTTAGATATGTCAGATATGAGATTCAGTATATCGCTGTAGTGTAGGGGGATGTAACATGAAAAAGACAAAATTTGTCTAACTTGCTCTGGGCTTTAAATACTTAGGAAAGGCAGCTGTGCTTGAAGTACAAGCCACGGGCGATTTTGAAGTTTATTTCTGATTTATTCAACAGCACGTTGCTACGTGACTTGTACAGCAATGAATGAGGAATGAGCGGCTGACCATGAACGATGATTTGATAACGATATGTAAGGCAGCGATTGTGTTATGTTTGAAGTTATTCTTGAAGATACCTTGCCTTGATTCTCACGTTGCGCAGAGGGCCTATTAGATTGCGTTTAGAGCCTATTAGGCTGCGCTGAGAGCTCATTACTTTGCGTAGAGAGGCTATTAGGTTCTCACGACGTTGACGATTCATACAAGGATTTAGGTTTTCTGTCTTATGACACTGTATGGTTTCATATATATGGTCGTTGCTTTACCCCCAAACGTCAGTAACCCACCTACCAGACTACACGCTGTCATATATGGTCGTTAGCTTTAAACTCACCAAACTACCGGTCAGTAACCCAACCATCCACCTACCAGACTACACGCTGTCATATATGGTCGTTAGCTTTACCCCCAAACGTCAGTAACCCACCTACCAGACTACACGCTGTCATATATGGTCGTTAGCTTTACCCCCAAATGTCAGTAACCCACCTACCAGACTACACGCTGTCATATATGGTCGTTAGCTTTACCCCCAAACGTCAGTAACCCACCTACCAGACTACAAGCTGTCATATATGGTCGTTAGCTTTACCCCCAAACGTCAGTAACCCACCTACCAGACTACACGCTGTCATATATGGTCGTTAGCTTTTTTACACCCCAAACGTCAGTAACCCACCTACCAGATACAAGCTGTCATACCCCAGAAGACGACAATTGAAACATCTCACAAGAGATCTTTTCAGGAAAGGGGCCCATCTGAACCGGAGACCTCCAGTAAGTTCCAGAAAATAATGCACGAAAAAAATTATGGCGATGGGGAGGGGGGGGGGGGACAGACAGAGGGCAATGTGCAAAATAATAGTCATGTTTATTAATGTAATTCTGCCTGAATGGATGTAACTGAAAGTTGATGTCAGGGACACTGTACACATAATATGCCCAGTCAGACTGGTTCTGCGTGCTGCCGAAGGATTTGCGTGTGAAGGCCAGTTTAGACCGCTGTAGGTGTGGTCATGGGTTACAGAAAAGTGGCGAGGAGGAGAAGAAGAGAATATTTACAGACAAATTCATGTATTGAGTATTTGTAATGACATACTTTAGTAGTCCACTGCTGCACACAGTAGTGACCTCTTTGACTGAGCCGGGCAGATTACTACAGAGTGCAGTCATGGATAGAATGTCATATGACCCACGAACCTAGGACATTATTCCGTACGGAGTCTGTAATTTCGCAACGTGAAAGGTCAGGAGAAGGGTGAGCTCAGATAAATACAGTTCCAATGCCATGTACTAAAGCTGCTCTATCCAGCTTCGAATACTGTTTGACATGCTAATGATCCGATCTCCAAATTCTGTAGACTTGGCGGGTGACTGCAGTGGTAGCCTGTTTATTTGGGTTGCATTTTCGTTTTACACCACAAATCAGCACAAAATGAAAAGATAAGTAAATCCAGTCTATTATTTCTATCTCTGTGTTCAGTCGATGCATGAAACAAATCTTTCAGCGAAATGTTCCTTCTAAGCAAGTGCAAGTATGCTTGGTGATGTTACTTGGCCAGCCTTTTCTATGCGAATATTCTTCTTGTACAATACAACTTTCGATAAGCGGATAACATTCATTTTTACCCCAACTCAGCACATAAATAAAGCCGACCAGATCTTGGCCTTACACGTTTCCACCAATCTTCATACTATTTGTTGGCCTGTTCTTTTAACGTGTCTTCCTTCCTTACAAGCATACAGTCAGCATACGATAGCACCATGCTGTATGTGAGTGAATGAAACAACTGACCGACTTTCACGAAATTTGGTACAAGCGTTATGACGTTGGAGGCCACCCAACCTGAGTAATTTTTATCTCCTAAAATGTGTAATGGCAGCCGGGATAGCGTAGTTGGTATAGTGACTCGCTGCGGGTTGGACGACCCGAGGTTCGATCCCCGGTGGGACCAAGGGATATTCTCTTCACCAAATAAAAACCGTTCATACCGGCCCCGAGACCCAACCAGCCCCCTTTGGGTACCGGGGTTTTGCGGTGACGGTCTATCACATCTAGCACCGAGGTTAGGAAAGAGTAGAGCACTACCTCTATTCCCCCTCTGTGCCTTCATGGCATGTTATGGAGAGAACTTTACCTTTAACAGTCTGTAACAATATGGCGAACGAGCGAACTTGTAAGGAGACAACGAAAATAACTAGATTTACAAGTTAGATGAGGGCTGCGAAATCGTATAGGGTAAGAAAACTTTGAAAAATTTGCAACCTTTTTAAAGTACCTAATACTTTTCAGAATGTAAAATAAGAATATGGTGGCCGTGAGAACGTTTTCTTTGGCTTTCGATTTGCTGGCCATAACCTAGGAACTACTGGAACTGGATGTGCAAAATTTGTAAAGATGGTAGATCACACAATAATAACAACAAATAATAATAATAATAATAATAATAATAACAGATACGTAGGGCTAGAAATCTTTGCAAGAGGACGGTACAAACCTGTTCCCGTATTTTGAAACTTGCGGGGCGAGTGGGGAAACGTATGCACAGGGTATGAGGCTACCTGTTTTATGGCATGAGATGTCAGTGAAAAATACATCGGCAGGTAGAACATTAGGAGCCACAGTCACTCTAATGTTAGTGGTAAATGCTTTTGCACAGGTAGTTGCTGAGTCATAATATCCTCGCCAGGCGAATACCCAGCCCGCAATCCTTAAATACCTTCCAAGTCTAGTTACTAGGACTGAACAGCAGACTCTGAGTTCAGGTCGGAACTGCTTGTATAACAACGTCCGTTGTAGTTTCTACTATCTATACAAATTTCTTAAAGCTGAAATGGCAGACTTTACAACTTCATTGCAGCAATAACTGTGAAATTTGTTTCCATTTACAGCATGGTTATATTTCTGTACTGTATTAATAACTTCAAGAAGGGTAACCAGCCTAGAACTAATTCAGTACAGGATGAGAAGGCTGATATTGAGATCTGCGCTCTTCTTGGAGATTAGAATAGAATAGAATAACTACTGGAGTCGAGCTCTTAGAGGCCCAACGCACTTAGACCTTCTTAACAGGCCCTTTGTGCCCCCTAAAATGCAGATGCTTTCTTAGAGTGTTGTGGCCCAGCATAAGGCCACAAACCCTCTACGTTATACATAACGGAAAAATGTATAAAGTACAGGTTTCGTCCCAATAAACATATTGGCCGAACCCTCCCTTGCTAAATACCTTTACGGTTCTCCATGGAGCCCCCGTAAAAAGAAATCCTCCGTTTCCAGAGCTTTCTATTACATGTCTCTTGGAGTCCTCAGTATTGGGAGCCCTCCCTCCAAGTTCCCCTCACGTAGCCTCTGTAAAGAGAGAGATGTTCCCCCTCCAAAGCCTTTCCTGACATGTCTCTCAGAGTCCCCAATAAAGAACCCCCCCTCCAGATTCCCCTTACGAAGCCCCTACATAGAGAAAGAAGTGCCATTTCCAGAGCCTTCTTTTACATATTTTTATAAGTCCTCAGCAAAGGAGCCCCCCTTCCAGGTTCCTCTTGCAGAGCTCCCACAGAATGAGACGCTCCGTCTCCAGAGCCTTCTTTTACCTGTCTCTCAAAGTACCCGGTGAAGAAGTCACACCTCCACGTTCCCCCAACGGGGCCCCCATGGAGAGAGATGCCCGACACCAGAGCCTTCTTTTACGTATCTTTCAAAGTCCCCAGTATAGGAGCCCCTCTCCACGTTCCCCTCTCAGAGTCTCATGCAGAGAGACGCTCCGTTTCCAGAGCCTTCTTTTACCTGTCTCCCAATGTCCCCGGCGAAGAAGTCCCCACTCCAATTCCCCCAACGGGGCCCCCATGGAGAGAGATGCCCGTCACCAGAGCCTTCTTTTATATATCTTTCAAAGTCCCCAGTATAGAAGCCCACCCTCCACGTTCCACTCTCAGAGCCCCATGCAGAGAGACGCTCCGTTTCCAGAGCCTTCTTTTACCTGTCTCTCAAAGTCCCCGGTGAAGAATTCCCCCCTCCAAGTTCCCCCAAGGGGGCCCCTATGGAGTGAGACAACCATCCCAGAGCCTTCTTTTACATATCTCTCGGAGACCTAATGAAAAAGGTCTCCTAATAAAAATAGAAACTCACCTTTCTAAGTCCCCGGTAAAGGAGCCTCCCTCCATGTTCCCCGTCGGAGCCCCTATGGAGAGAGATGCCCCTTTTCAGAGCCTTCTTTTACATATCTCTTTACCCGAAGAGCCTTCTTTTACATATCTCTTTACCCGAAGAGCCTCAGTCCACCATTCTCTCCCACAGCCGTCTGCAAGCCAGACAAGCCCTTGGATATCCGTAGGAGCCTTTGGGCAGCTCTTATAAAAGGCAATGCTCCGTTTCCAGAGCCATTGATTAATTAATTCATTCATATCTCTCGGAGTCCCCACTTAAGGAGCTCTTCCACAACATACGGGGAAAAAATACAGTCACCGTCCACGGAGCCCCACGCAGACGGAAGGCCTACAAACAATGGGGTGCGGCCTGATTCCCCAAGGGGATCGTTCACGACACTGCTATTGACTACCCCAGTGCCATGCAGCCTTCGGCACGATAACTTCCACCTTGGCTTGGGTAGACCAGAGCCCCGCTGTGTGTCGAAGTAACCCTCTACAGGGTATTCCCTCCACACCTGTTACCACCTCCCACGTGACCCAGGGTACGGATTGCCAGCATGCGTCAGAGTAGCCCCCCTCAGGGCACCGCCTCCACACCTGTTACCATCTCCACATAACCCTGAGGTGTGGAAGAGGGTTTGGAGTTATGGAGTTATGAAGCTAGTAAGGTTAGTAAAAATTTGTCTAAATGAAACCTATAGCAGAGTCCGGGTAGGCAAAATTTTGTGTGACATGTTTCCTATTAAGAATGGTTTGAAAAAAGGAGATGCTTTATCGCCATTGCTTTTCAACTTTGCTTTGGAATATGCCATTAGGAGGGTTTAGGCGAACCAGGAGAGCTTGAAATTAAATGGTACACATCAGCTTCTCGTTTATGCCGATGATGTTAATATATTGGGTGGAAGCGTACATGCTATAAAGAAAAACACAGAAGCTTTAGTAGTCGCTAGTAAGGAGATTGGTCTAGAAGTAAATGCTGAGAAAACTAAGTACATGGTCATGTCTCGCAATCATAATGCAGGAAAAAATCACAACATGAAGTTAGATAATAAATCTTCAACAGTTCAAATACTTGGGAACAACCTTAACAAACAAAATTCCATTCATAAAGAAATTAAGAACAGATTGAAGTCAGGGAATGATTGCGATCATTCGTTGTAGAACCTTTTGTCATCCAGTTTGCTATCCAAAAATATAAAGATCAAGATGGAGAGAAATGTAATGTGTGAGGCTTGGCTTCTCACATTGAGAGGGAAACATAGGCTGAGGATGTTCGAGAATAGGGTACTGAGGAATATCTTTGGGCCTAAGAGAGACAAGGTAACAGGGGAGTGGGGAAAAGAAACGAGAAGCTTTATGCTTTGTACTCTTTACAAATATCATTCAGGCGATCAAATGAGGAAGAATGACTTGGGTGGGGCATGTGGCACTATGGGGGACAGGAGAGGTGCATACAGGATTTTGTTGGGAAGACATGAGGGAACGAAATCACTTTGAGGACATAAGCGTAGATGGGAGGATAATAATAAAATGGATCATCAAGAAGTGGGATGGGGAGCCATGGACTGGAGTGCTCTGGCTCACGATAGGGACAGGTGGCGGGCGCTTCTAAATACGATATTGAACCTTCGGGTTCCATAAATTTCGGAGAATTTCTTGACTAGCTGAGGACCTGTTAGCTTCTCAGGAAGAACTCTGTTCCATGGAGTTAGGTATATTTCTGTACAGATAAAAAGTTGCATGTACCAAATAACAACGTGATATCAACTTAACATTGTATTTACCGTGCATTTTCAATTAAGATATGTTCAATAAACACCAACTAATGCACATGCATAACGTGATATCAAGTTGCCCCTGTTATTTATTAAGCACTACGCAATGAAGACGCAAGGGGAATGGAGGTACAGATCCTCGCACTATTAACCCCAGCACTAGGTGTAGGTGGGCGGTAAGCTTCACTCTTAGTCTTCTTTACCCCGGGGAGATATTCACGGTAGGTTTACCATCCGGAAACAAGAGTTTTGGCCAATCCGCACAGCCTTGCTATAGTAACCGCACATTTCCTTTCCAAAATCACTTTGGAATCCGCCTGAACTAAATTCAATCACCCTGAAGACTGAGGCAGCAGGTTCCTCCGGAAAGTCCGAACAGACATGCTACATTGTAGTGATGGTCTGTTTGTGTCTTACACCTACACGGCGTAAGAAACAAACAGACCATCACTTGAGCAAAGCCAACAGTGAAAACCTGGAAACTTTGATAAAGTTCCTCTTGTCCTACCGAAGGGAAAAGAAGAGACGAAATCATTTCTGCATATCAAGAGAGTGGGTTTACAATGCGACGTTGCTAATCCAACAAGAACACTTTTTTTTATGTTTAGTGGCCTTTCAGCGCCAGTTGACCCCAACACCTCTATCGGTCAGTCCAGCTGATGTCTTATCAGGAATGAGCTACATTCTGGGAAAACATGCAGTTGTACATTTACGTCATTATTATCATTATCATTATTATTATTACTGAAATTCGCTGCAACATTCGCGTTATTTTAATGTAAATTTTACGTTTCCGAAAGCTCTTACTAACATTTATCTACATTTCTGCTCCCTCTCCTTCTATCTTCAACAAACACGCAGGCCTGTAAAGCAATACCAAGAGCATGAGCCTTCGTATATCGATACATCCTACGTCAAATAACCTGTAAGGTCACTAAAATACGAATGCGTTCCTAGCCTTCCTAACTTACCAGTATACATTACATAAACTGGCTGCCTTCCCATATCGTCCACATTATCTACAAAGGCCTTATATATTATATATATATACATATATATATACAGGGCATACACAAAAGAATGGTGCGGTTTTAATAGTGAACACTATTAAAACCGCACCATTCTTTTGTGTATGCCCTGTATATATGTAAACGAACGTGCTACAAAGATTACTGCCTTTTGGAATGTGACTCTATGTAGTCTGGTCGATGTGTATCCCCATGAAGAACCTGACTGGCTTCAGACTCTGACTGTGGAATACCGGGATCAATCCCAAACCAGTCCATGTGTAATTTGTGTTGGACAAATTGGCGCTAGAACAGATTTTTCTCTAAACAGTACCTCCGTGTTCCCATGTCAGTATCGTTTCCCCAGCGCTCCATAGCAATTCATTCATCTATCATCGACGCTATATAATTGTAGCAATTGACAGCGCCGTTAAATTTCACGCTTAAAAAAGGAACATGATGCCTAGATCAGCATGTTAGGTCTACACAGGGTCACATTCCGGTAGTCGGTAATCTTTACGCAGGGCCGGCCCGAGACACGTGGGCGCCCCGGGCAGGCCATTAATTTGGCGCCCCCGGCAACCTAATAATTTGGCGTTCCTTCAAACCGATACTCTTTAAACGTTTTCGGCCTACAACAGGGCTCGGGAACACTTTTGAGGGCACGTGCCCAAATTGCGGATAATTTTCGGAGAAATTATTTCGCGTGTGGAAATCCTGAGTTTACGAGCACCAAGTTTCCGATTATTCCAGTGACGTCTTAGCGCCCCTCATAGGTTGGCGCCCTCGGCAGCTGCCCGGCTGGCCCGCCCCTGAGACCGGTCATGTCTTTAAGGACACTATCGCGAAAATCCCAAATCTCACAAACATTCTGCAGCTGTAAGTGTCCATACGTTCTACGTGTACGAAGTACACTATTATTAAATGTTTCAAAAGACAGTAAACTACTGACGACAATATAGGAACTACGGGGTCAAGAATAAGTGATAATATAATTGAAACATTAACAATAAATGAGGATATTTTATTCTGGAATTTAACACCTTTTGTACTAAACTACATGGAGTCACTTCCGAGATAACAGTATTCTTAGTAGTCACCTGCCGTGAGAAGCTTAAATCTAAAAATTATTAATTAGTAATTAGTGTCAGGGTAGAGAGTTCAGGTACGCCTATATGCATGACAAGTAGACGGAATGGGAAGATACGAAATACATACAGAATTCTGGTTAGGAAACCTTTCAAAATACCGGTAATTTGAAGACAGACAAGATAGAGGAAAATGTTGGGATGATTGTTAGGGAAAGATTTTGTGGGGATTAGTGATAAATGGAAATGCTCAGAGACGTGAATTGATATTAGAGGTGTTGAAACTTTGTTGTATTGCCTAAGAGTTAAACGTTTCAGTGGTAACATCGTTAGCTAATTATTCATGCAAACAGTAGGTCAGTCGTTCAATAGATTTTAGTGTTTTGACCCTGCCTAATTTGACAGCCTTACAATAGAACCACAGCAGCCATCATGCGTTTCAGTTTCCATTATTATGCAGGAATATAGCTTTCTACGCCTGCAATCCTATTAACATTCACAAAAAGATATTGACCCTTACCAACCTACTACATTGAACAGTGCCACTTTCTGAGAACAACCTTGCTGATATAAAGATAAGACGACTCCCACACTGTGAGGATCAACTGACGTAACGTTATAAATTAGACCGCTTACTCATTGCAAGCGAACAATATTTACTGACGTCTCTGGCATGTAATTACAGGTTACGCTCTTGTTCTTAACCGAATTACTCAGCAATATGAAATAAAAATTCCACAAGGAAAAACCCAGAATAGTCCAAAAAGCGTCACGTTCAACCTATAAAATTTGAGATTAAACGCAATTATTATAATCTCAGATGCAGTAAGTATCGCATATGACATTTATGGCTTTCCGTCGACGTTTGTGAACGATCTGAGCAGTTAATTTTTACGTATAATGGCACAAGAAACGCGGTCACATTCAGTCTGTGTTATTGCATGCTTCACTTTGCCTGACAACGCACACAATAACATTCAAAATATTGCAGCCTGCCTCAGGCCTGTTTATGTAAAGCATTCAGTTTTTCTTTCGGTTTCAACAAACCCTAATTTTCGGTATGTAATTGACAACTATTGCTACTGAATATCTGATAAAGTCAAACGCAGAAGAAGAGTACAGGAGGCAAACGGGCGACGAAAACGGCGAAGGAAAATTTTCTGGGCTGGAAGTGAATACAGAGATGTACTTTTTGTAGAATTGACTTTTAAAGACAATTCATTATTTATAAACTTTACTAGGACGTCAGTGCGAGGACTAGTTTGACACTAGGTAGCAATTATCGTGAGAGTACTAATCCAATTTTTTATTTGCCTTCAACAAAAATACTGCGGCACGCAACGTCCGTTAACTTCTCATTTTGGTTGGGGAACCTTGCATCAACGCGCGGTATCCAGTCTTCTATGGCATGCTGCACATATGGTGCACGAAGCATCAGTTCTCATTGTTCCCACATGTCGCAGATAGGAATATGATGAATGCGGCAGTGAGTACTGTCATTCAATGTGCCGCAGACGAGAATCATATGGCATCGGTTAATATCGTATAAAGTGCTGCAGACGTGATGCATGTGGCGTCTGTTAACATCGTTCAACGTGCCGTAGATATCTTGCATATGACATCGGTTATACCATTCAACGTGCCGCAGACGCGGTGCATATGACGTTGGTTAGTATCATTCAACGTGCCGCAGAAGGTGCATATGGCATCGGTTAATATCGTTCAACCTGCCGTAGATATGTTGCATGTGGCATCTGTTAATATCGCTCAACGTGCCGCAGACACGGTGCATATGACGTTGGTTAGCATCGTTCAACCTGCCGTAGATATGTTGCATGTGGCATCTCATCTGTTAATATCGCTCAACGTGCCGCAGTAGCGGTGCATATGACGTTGGTTAGTATCGTTCAACGTGTGCAAACATGCTGCATGTGGCATCAAGCAACATTGTGCATGCATGCAGCAGTGATGCACGTCCTTGCCACGGTGTGTCATTCGGTGAAATGTCTGCCTCGCCACATCGCCCTCTGAACTCTGACATCGCACTGCAATATCAGCAAGAATTATAATCGGTTAAGTCCTAAGAACATATCACAAATCCTCTAAGCTCCCCTGCGTCATCTTTTATAGAGTGGTATCGGGAAAATTGGACAGTGTCTATGCATCTTTATATTATTTCTAGGAGCGTTTCAAAATATACATTTTTTTCCCAATGGCTCGACAGCACCTTGGGGGCCTAGGCCGCCTCATTTTTCGAGGCTTCACGATCACACTTTTTAGACACACCACACTCGGTAGGACTCCTCTGGACGAGGGACCAGCTCGTCGCAGAGACCTCTACCTGACAACACACAACACTCACAAGAGACAGACATCCATGCCCCAGGTGGGGTTCGAACGCACAAGCTCAGTGAGCGAGCGGCCGCAGACCCACGCCTTAGACAGCGCGGCCACTGGGATCGGCGTTTCAAAATATAGTCTATAAAATTATCTATTACTTTCGTCGTGTCTGTTTGCCTCCCTCAAATTACAAGCCCAAACTACGTGGCCAATTTCCATCAAATGCGGTAAAACGATAACAAATATTTGGGTTTCCGTAAACGCAGAAAATTCCTTGATAAAGTTAATAACTATTGACGGCTTTATGAACACTACCATAAAGTTACTTAGCCACTCGTTCATTTAGTAAGTAGAAAGTTCCATTTTTTTCTGTGGCGCAACAGCCCAACTCGGACCCAGGCCGCTTTACTGTTGAGGTTTCTAGATCACACACAATTAGACACACACACATCCCAGTAGGGCTCATCTGAACGAGTGACCAGGTCGACGCAGAGGCCCCTACCTACACAACACACAACAATCACAAGACACGAACATCTATGCTCTCATCGGGATTCGAACCCGCATTCCCATCAATCAAGCGACTGCAGAACTACGCCTTAGATCACACGGCCAACGGAATCGTCATCTATCTAATACAAATACTATTTATAAATGAAACTCAGGTCTATCTTTAAGAACGGCAGTTCATATTACAAAATATCAGTATAATTTGTAGGCGTACCTAAAACCCATATTTGGAAAGTTTCTTGATGCAATGATGATGGAATGGAAATAATGTGTGTAGGCTGTACTAGGCCATGTAAAATCGTGCCTATACTGTTTATTAAGAATTAATAAAACGCCCGTTGAAAAGCAAACGGGAAATCTCTGCGGTTATCGACATTGTTTTCAATTTTGAGCTTCAAAAAAATTCTGTGCACACGTAGCATTTTTTGCCTATAAAAGCAAACCTTGTCAAAAATGCCTAACCTCAATAACTTGAAAAGTTCTCTTGATAGAATTACAACATGCAACAAGCGGTGTTGCTGTCTGGAGGTAACGGCACGGCCACCGGAATGGAATTATATTTATGTCATTTCATTAATCGTAATAGATTTATTATGGGTGAAAGCTGACATTTTTCCATTCTGAGACGTTCTAGCAGGAGGTAAACAAAGAGCGATAAAAGTGGTTTACTGAAAGACTGTATCTCTCCACAAACCAACCAACCACTCAATCGCGATAAGTTTTGTTTATTTAGGGATGCTGTGTCAATTTCAGGCGTTACACAGAGTCCAACGAAAATTACAGAATGAATATGGTGCGTTCCTACATCACAACGCTCTTCTGCTGAGTGGTTAGATGATCATGAATTTTGAATAGGCAATATTCTGGTAGAACGTCTTATTCTCAGATACTTTTTACTAGCACGTATGCCTGGAAATACTGGGAAATATTAAGAAAAACGCGATCTCGGTGGCCGTGCGGTGTAAGGCGTGGGTCTGCGGCCGCTTGATTGCTGGGATCGCGTAATCGAATCCCGCTGATAGCATGGATGTTCGTCACTTGGGTTGTTGTGTGCTGTGTAGGTAGCGGCCACTGCGACGGGCTGATCGCTCATTCAGAGGAGTCCTGCCGGGTCTGGATGTCTAATTGTGTGTGATATAGAAACCTCAACAGTGAAGCGGCCTAGGCCCGAGTTCGGCTGTTGCGCCACAGAATTGTGAAAAACCTCAGTCCAAATAACACATAAACCACTAATACCTGTACCACGTAACCCATAAACAGAAGTTTAAAGATTTATCACTACAACACCATTCCCGATATGACGGCATTATTCGATACTTCATACGAGTACTTAACGACGCTGTTACATCTACTACAGTTACAAAATGCGGTATGTGAAATTGTGGATAGTGAGTCGGAAGGACAGAAGGAGAAAGTGGCCTAATGTGTTTAGGGATGACATTTTGGTATTCGATTGGGGACCTGAATTTTTAAACATTCACTCGGAACCGTTTTTCGA
Source organism: Reticulitermes speratus (assembly GCA_021186555.1). Taxonomy (NCBI): domain Eukaryota; kingdom Metazoa; phylum Arthropoda; class Insecta; order Blattodea; family Rhinotermitidae; genus Reticulitermes; species Reticulitermes speratus. The sequence continues at coordinate 44,507,435 of JAJKFL010000001.1, read as the reverse complement.
TGTAGGAGGAAGTAGGATTGTAACGTAAGACATTGGTGGCTCCTAGGGAATAGGGCAGGAAAGTGGCACAGTAAGGGAAAATGTCAGAAAAGGGGGCGAGGAGAGTGGCATCCTGAGTCGGCCATTGCTAGATGCTGGCGGGTCAACGTCACTCTTGCTCAACGTCAATATGATGAAAACAGAGAAAAACACTAGGAGGCTTCTACGTTGGAAAAATAGCGAAGAAGTAATTCTCAGTGGTGTTAGCCGGGACAGTTCTGTCGACCGGGGTTTGATCTCCGACATATATAGGATTCTAATCTTTGTTACTACGTCTAGGTTCCACCCAGCCTCCTACCAACGCACCGAGGCAAAGCTGTCGGATGTTGAATCTGTCCATTCACAACCAGTGTAAGAACGTATGAAGCTACACATTCACTCTCCTACAAGTGTTTATTGCGTTGTGCTTTCATTGTATAACGATTTGACTACTAGTGATTTTCCGTCATTCAGACGTCGCGTTCGAGTGTTATTCGGAAGGTACCGAGTTCAAATCCGAAGACCGGTCTTACAGACGTAGGGTTTTAGTGCCATTTCTCATTATACCAAATAAACTCCGAGACAGTACCTTCAATTAGGTCACGATTGCTTCCTTCCATATCCTTCCCAATTCATTATCCATTAACCATCGCACCATTCAAAGCTATATAGTCTGTGCTACTGAGACCATCGTTAAATAACCACAAAACAAACGACAGTCGCTCAGCTGTTCAAGAATCTTTCCGCACTTTATGGAGTCAAACGGTTCATTACCATATTTAATCATATCCTGATACTGTCCTCACATCTATATCTAGGTTTCCCAAATCGTCTTTTCCGTACGGATTTTCCACAGAAATAAATTGTAATCTATACGTAGACAGAGTTAATCTTCCACTTTGATGGAGATTTTTATAGCACCTTCAAAACACTCTCACAGATACAGGAAAGACTGTGGAATGCTCCGACTGAAGAACTTGGACGGGAAACGTTTGTGCGGTTGATAATAAGAACGCTGTTTGGAATTCCGTCAGATGTTGGGGTATTTAATTTACAATAGAGTTCATGTGACGTAAATTATCTGCATACATCTGCAGCAAGTCATACACTGATCTTTGAATTGCGGAATGTTTGGAATGTGCTGCCACAATGAACTACTAATTTATAACTGCCATAACTAAGAACGTTTCGGTACTAATTCTTGGAACAGTAATACAGGGCATCAAACACGAAAAATACTTTAAATTCTTTATCACTCAGAATGAGCTCTTAATAAAGAGATAAATATGACCATATAAAGTAATGAAGAATTCAATGTACGGGTGAACAAATCCCGCGCGCCAAGGTCGCCCAGGCGGCTAAATTTTGTACGATGGCGCCTAGAATTCTGAGGTGACTCCTACATGTTTTTGAAAACACTCCTTATTCAAGGAATTAAGCTTTGTCGTTCTTATGAAATTAATTTAGAAGTGCAGAAATTGCTTCATGCGAATGAAAGGCTTGGCATTTGAAACACGTGTTAAAAATCAAAATAGCTCTTACGTGGAATAAAGAAGCAAAATTGTTTTGAGCATACCCACAGAAGGTGCAGACAGAACTAAACGTGATATGGTAGCTACATTATAATTTAGTGTTTTGTGATTTTACAGGAGCTAAAACCTAAAAAAAAGTATTTAGACTGCAGATATCTTTTATTGCTTTTGGTGAAAGTATTTTAAAATCCATAAGCCATTTTAAAAACAACAACAACGTTTCACCGTTAATTTACATTTTAGACATTACAGCATTTGTTTTTAAAACGCGAGCCTACTGAAGGCACTTTATAGTGTGCTAGAGCGCACGGAAGGAAATTTACGGTGTTCAGACAGGCCTAAACAATATTTACCGATACATATGCTGTTCTTTATTCTACTTTCATTGCCTTTGTGCCTAGCACCCAACACATTTATGGGACGTTGAGATAAGGTCCTACACCACCATTCAGAACCTCTTCAGTTAGCGTATACCTTGAATGTTACTGTGTCCTTGGATGTGAGATAACTGGTTTCTCCGAAACGTTGTAAATTTCTGCCAGATTTTACAGCGTCATATTCCAGCAGACTGTAACATCAAATCTCACGCACCCTTCAGTCTGACTGTGAACTTTTCTGTACCCCTTTCCACTAGCAACTTGTTACCTAAAATATCCTATGTTATCGGGCATTACAAATGCAAGACAGTTACACAGGCTAGCCCGTTGTGCTTTATTTACTCCACACAGAAAGAGTTGCGAGACTTGAAATTCGGACGCGGTGTTGACGAAGAGTCAAGATTTCGGAGACGTATACGCCGTGTCAACGGATGTTTCGAAGAAGGGTACTGCCTCCGTCTTCAGGGTCAAGCAGCCCAACACGATTACCTGTTGACGTTGAAGATGGAGGGACTGCGCTCCTCCGAAATTAGGTCACTATAATATTAACCAGTCAAAATAGCGTAACATATCAGAAGACTTTAATGTTCATACAGAAAACCCTAAAACGAAGTTGTTAGGACTACGTTTTCTTTACGCCTTTGATCTGTGTTTGACAATGTATGAATGTATCACATCATTATGAGACTTCCAAGTATCCCCGGCTGCCCTGTGCATTCTAAAGCTCGGAAAGTAATGAAGTGAGTAGTTAACTTCACTCTGCGGCTGGGTTTATCTCCAGGAATTCTTTAGTTTTCAGAAACGTTACCTTAAAAAGAATATAAATTCTAATCTAGGTGTTAAGGACATGAAAGCTGTATGTCACCATACTAGAGACTGAGTACATGCACTGAATATGTGTATGAAGCAAGGTAAATTACGACAAAGGGCAATTCCACTGCTTATCGTGGGAGATCTGGCGAACTAATTTATCCAAGAGTCATTGTTTTACAGCCTGTGCTATCTTATGTCTAATGCAAGTGTGGGGAAGAGGAAAATAATACAGTGTGATTCAGAACGTAATAAAAGAATACAAGACCTACATTTTCTTGGAAATGTTTCGCCTTGTAACTTTAGAATTTCTGTAATAAACAAAGAATGTTACTTTGTATTTTCATTATTTATGTTGCTTATTATATGTTAAAGTTTTTCAACACTAATTAATTGTTTCCAAGTGCACTTCTCTGTCACTAAACCTGCTTCAGTAGTACAGGGTCCTCCTAAAAAGACGTTTTAAATGGCTGAATTTTTTGAAGGCAAAGCATTCGTTCTGATATCACAGCACTAATAAAGCACTTAAAAATAAATTGAATGCGTCATTATTTTGCATACGGTAGCTATATTTCCATAACTGCAAGCTTTGTTCTATTACTGGTCAATTACACAGCGCTGTGATTTTTTGCATTCAGTTCTTCGACCTTATTGTGCGTGGTCTAGCACTCTTCTCATTTATCTGGCAACTATTAAAGTGTTCCATGTATGTACCAATTCAGTACAAATACCGCGTTTTTTATAATCGTTTACATGAGGATGGATTTCCATATTACCGGTGCTCTTTATTTATCTTTGCAGTTCTGCAACACAGCAATCTGCCATGCACAATTTATGCTACAATTTCTTTGTCCGAATAAATTTAAGTGCATGAGGCATTCGACAGGCATCAAACAAGTTCCGTTTTGTGATTCTTATACATCACGCCTGTCCGTCTGTCTTACGCACATTATCTTCTTTCTTTCTTCTCTTCTACCTACTCATTGTAGGTGTAGAGGTTTTTTTTTTGAGGTGAAGGGCCCCGCAGGAGATGCTACAGACGCACCGCAGCCTTGAGGCTTATTGTGCAGCCCTGTGAAGAAGATGATTAATTTTTGTCCGTTTTTCCAAGTAATGGAGCACCGGTGGAATGAAATTGACAGGGGAAACCCGAAATACTCGGTGAAAAACCTGTCCCAGTGCCACTTTGTCCACCACAAATCCCACATGGACTGACCCGAGATCGAACCCGGGCTTCCGCGGTGAGAGGCCGGCAACTAACCGCCTGAGCCATGGCACGGCCCTAGGTGTAGAGGGTTTTTGTTGCGCCTGATAATACTCAATGACACATAGGCACACTCGGTAGGACTCCTCTGGACGAGGGATCGGCCCGTTGCAGAGGCCTCAACTGACAACACACAACACTCACAAGAGACAGACATCCATGGCCCCGGCGCGATTGGAACCCATAATCCCAGCAAGCGAGCGGCCACCGGGATCGGCTACGTACATTATGCCTACGGGATATTTTCAAGCTGATTAATTACTGTGGCTTTCGGTAAGGGTAAAGTGAAGTTGTCTTCGTCCGTGATCACAACACCACGAAGTTTAAGAAAAACGGAGGTAAAGCTCCACGAGTTTTTAACCTCACAAGTCAGTACTATTCTAGGTTTCAACTAGGACGATGGATGGCTCGTGTGAGATTGTAAGGATTGTGACCTGTAGAAAAAGAAGCAACGTCAGTCAGTATTAGATATTGGAACCACTGGCTGTCCCTCGTGATGTAAATGTATGTATGTATGTTAGTATTTATGTATGTATGTATGTATGTAAAAAGCAAAGGTAAAGCAATCCCATTACAGGCCTTGACAGGCCCTTAGGGTTCCAGGAGGTTGAGGCTCCCAGATTTCTAGACAATCGGCACATGAAGGTGGTAAGGTTGTCAGCCCTACACACCGGCCGCCTTTACCCCCCAGGAAATATAACTGGTACTCATTTCTGTTAGAGGCTGAGTCGACCCCAGGGCCATAGTGCGACCGGAAGGATTATGTCAATGAAAAATTCCAATGACATCATAGGGAAATATTTATGTACGTATGTATGTTATGTATGTATGTATGCATGTATGTACGTAGATATATATATGTCCGTATGTATGTATATATGTCAGACCAAGAAACCTCTGAAAGGAGGCCCTATGCTCCGCAAGGAGCGATAGGAGGAAAACTAAAAACTAACTAAATGTATTATGTGTGTATAATATATTATATAAAATATATATATATATACGTTTATTTTCACACACTCAATACTTATACGTGTACATAACACGTGCGAAAATAAATCGTTTCCAAGTGTTGTTTTAGTGACATTAAGCACGTGAGTTCAAAGACCAAGTGTTAGATTTCGCACAGCCTAGCAGATTTAGTATGTACTGTCTTTATTTCCAGCCAGAGGCGGCGAATAGGGTGACCTAGCGGCGTTGTCAAATCAAAGGCCTTCTGATTTTAAGAGGTACAGTGCGTGGGGTAACAAGCAGTAGATTTTGCGCCACAGTTAACTTATAACTCTCTCTCTCTCTCTCTCTCTTTGCCACAAACCGACACGCACTCTTCGTAATGTTTAAATTTTAATATAGTCAATAAAGTGACTGGATACGAATAGGGCGACCATGCTTAAACCGGCCCTTAAACTCACATCTATCCTATTATAGCAGGCTCAAGCAACTGAGACTGAAATTTACCTAATTCTGTTGTCCTGTATGAGCCACGAAGATGTAGTGCTTCGAGAAAGAACAGTTTCCACCCTACTGGGTACTGATCTGGAAGGGGCGAGACAAGAAAATACACACATGTCAGTAATGCTCCTCGAACGAGACACAAACTCGATAGCAGCTGATTGCCGAACATAACCCACACATGTTACTGTCCGAGCTCATAGAGTTTGAAATAAATATTAGATTGGTTCTTAAATGCATTCCAAACACCGTGAGACACTGACTGTCATGAAGAAAGCCGAAGATTTCATAAGCTATGTCCTGCTAACACACGAGTTATGACGAAAACGTACATACGTATGCAAGCTACAATGCAACCACTGCGTATATACGCTGCGTACGAGTATGTAACAAGGTAAGGTCGACAAGAGAAAGCTTACGAACAATCTGTGTTCGTCTGTCTGTCCTAGTCACTTTACACAAACACTTTAGAACTCGGAATTCTGGTACACAGGAAACGTGATATAAAAACTTACAATTATTGTATTTAATTACTCACCATGCCATGAAGACATGGTGTAGAGCAGTGGTGCTCAACCTGGGGTACGCGTACCCCCGGGGGTTCGCGAAGGCATCTTAGGGGGTACGTAAAATTAAAAAAAAATATATATATATATTATTTCATGATAAACACTGAATAATCAGGGCCAGATTTAGGGTTAAACACAAGAGACCCGGACGTAAGGAAATGCGATTTGGGAGCGCCATTTTTTTTCTCTCTCTCCTTTATACGATTTTTATCTGGGCGGCTAGTTTCATTTTATTCCACATAATGCATATAATTTTGCTTTGCTAAAATACCTTTGTTCCTTTATTAATTTTTGTATGATAGGCAATAATACATTTGTTATTTAATAGCTTGATTCTCCTTTTTTTCATTTGAAAAATGATTATTTCATACATTATTTTGGATGTAATTTATTTAACTTATTTTAGATGTAGATTATAGACTATGTATAACTTGAATTACACACCAACAAGTTTGGGGGTACAAAGTTGAAGAAAAATTATATCTGGGGGTACGCGAACAAAAAAGGTTGAATACCACTGGTGTAGAGGTACAACTCCATTCTTCAGCATTAGATGAATGTGAAGAGTCGAGATATCTCAGTCGATATAGTGACCACACTACAGAACAACTGAATACTCGTCGTTCAATTACCGGCTTCTCCAAAACGTCCAGACAGGCTCTGGGTCCACCCAGCCACCTAGTCAGTGGGTAATAGGTGATCGTTCCCTGTTGTAAGGTGACCGAAGCGTCAAGCTGACCACGTACCTCCATCTAATGACAAGGTTAAGAATGTGTCGTGATATACCTCCACTTATCCGCATGTCTCTACGCATGGCACTTAATAACACAGCACCTTTATATTTTGCCTTGACGAGATGAAAGTGAGTGATCAGTGTCATGAACTGGCTATTATCTTCCAGGTGAAGAGCCTAGGGTACGCACTGGGTAGGAACCTGGGTGAGCCCCAGTGGCGAAAAGAAAATTCTCTGCCCCCACCAGGAATCGAATTTCGATTCTCTGATCTTGCATTCCGCAATCCAGTCACAATACGTAGTGGCTGAAATGTCCAAGCTCCAAGAAATATGAGTAGTGTATGCGTGAAATGTAATGAGCCTTATAGGTTTATACAGACAATCGTTAGCAATAGTCTTCAAATAAACACTCTTCAGTATACTTTCTTAATGTTAGTGATTTAACACTGTACATATTCCACGCAATTCATTAACTATACAATGTTTTTTCCAATCGATTGCATATACAATTATAAATATTTATTGCGTCGTAATATTCCTCCTACATGTTTCGGCCCTTGAAGGCCATCTTCAGGAACAATTTAGTTACAAAGCAATACCTTTATGAAGAAATGTTGTCAAATATGTGTTTAAACAAATTTAAATTACAGTGCCATATGATAAAACTTAGTGGCCCAATATGGAGTCAAAATCAACAAGCAACAAACGGCTACAACTCCTTTTGAAGGAAGATGTCCGCATTGACACAGATGCTAGTCTGCAACCTTAGTACAAATTTGTAATGAAATGTAATATATCTATAAAGTTTTATATTTTATACATTCTAGCGATGTTTCGTAACATAATAGTGTAAATTAACTTTTTTATGCACATGGTTGACAACACTTCATCATAAATGTATTATTTTGTAACCAAATTCTTTCTGAAGATGGCCTTCATGTGCCGAAACATGTAGGAGGAATATTACGAAATAACAAGTGGTTACTTATAATTATATGTGCACTTAGTTGGAACAAACATTTTATAGCGTGTACGTACTGTTAGTGATGATCCCAGTGGCCGCGCTGTCTAAGGTGTGGGCCTGCGGCTGCTCGCTTGCTGTGATTATAAGTTCGAATCGCGCCGGTGGCATGGATGTCGGTCTTTTGTGAGTGTTGTGTGTTGTCAGGTAGAGGCCTCTGCAACGGGCCGATCCCTCGTCCAGATGAGTCCTACCGATTGTGGTGTGTCTGAGTGTGTTCATGAAGCCTCGATAATGAGGAAGCCCTGGCCCACTAGTGGCTGTTACGCCATGGGGAAAAAATGCGTGCTGTTAGTGACTTTATTGCGTGTTCGTGCCACATTCAATCTACCTTGTCTTCTGTTGGTATTCCTGCTATACTTTAGACTGGGTCGCACGATAAAGAGGCTCATGTCTTGGGACCGTCAATTGAAGGCGTTTCGAAAATCGACTACAATTATTATTTTATCAGTGTACAGAAAATTAGTCTTAAAATATGCGATCAGGACATTGCTTATGGCACGCCACAGTACTGACCTCTGAACACGTTTCGTGACAACTATTGCACAGCAGAAAAACACAGACTTCTCAGATAAGAATTTGAGAGCGGCACAACAGACTTTCATTAGAAAATCTGAAATTTTTTTATTTTCCATTCCGTAAATTATAGTTAGATTTTTAAATATCAACCGGCAAATGCACTCAAATTGTCACATATTCACAATAATATATTCAAAAAACACACTACACTGCTACATGTTTCGAACCTTACTGGTCCATCATCAGGAAGTACATCAGCCGTTGCATAAAACAATTACTTAATAATGTTGGTCTAATTGTATATGTACAAGAACAGCAGGTATTTCTTTTTTTGTGTAGTGGACTGTTACACAGTAGATTAGAGCAGCGTGTGGATGTTTCAGGGATGTTTACCATAAATCATCCACACGTAGTGTAGTGTGTTTTTTGAACATATTATTGTGAATCTGTGACAATTTGAGTGCATTTGTTCGTTAATATTAAAAATTTTGAAATCTGCGATACGAAGATGAAAGACCTGCTTATCGTCACACAAAGGGAAGCTTCGACAGTTTTACCTAAAAATCACATACGGACCAACAGCATATACCTGTTATTTTCACTAATTTTTACACATAGGTCGAGGCTTAGATCAATATTGATATAAACATAGGATTGCATTGCTTTGTAAACCGCACCGATCTTTCTAATAAGTCTTAAGTCTGATCTCATGGAACAAAGTTAGATTCGGCTTGTTGTCTGAAATAACAAAGCTAACCAGTAAATGGACTACGATGTTAACGGAGCCAAATTCCACCACATGACATTACCCTAGAATTTGTTTAATACAGACCACATCATGAGAACCATATTTAACCGCGATAAAACTTACAATTAACTGTCTCCTATTCTCTGAAAATGGCAGCTTCAGAGAGTTTTCCTCACGGAATTTAGAACACATGTATCTTTGTCTTCTACGCAAGCTATCGGTAATGTAACCTCAGTAATTTCACAATCTTAACATGGGGTTTGGAGTAAAAAATCTTGAAATTTAAGAATCAATTGCTGCATTGATAAATATAACGATGATGAAAGAAAGGTACATTTCGAGTATTTTCCTGTATAAAAATAAACGATCTTTCTTCTAGAAATTTTCCCTTGCTTTTTTTCTTTTTTCTTCTCAGTAACTTCCTAACTACATGCTCAAGCAGCTGAAGATTGACACAGTTGTACAACAAATCACTTCCCTTTGAATACCAAGAAAGGCTGTGTAACCATAATTTCTACCACGCAATTAGAAGGAGCTTGTTTCAGAAAAATAATTCTAAACGCAGAACCTAATGGCGGCTGGAGAAAACTGATAACGAGGTAGTTCAGGATTTGTACTCTTCAGCAAAATTGATGCTAAAATAAACAAGAACTACATGTTCGGGACAAGCAGCACGCGTTGAGGAGATGAAAAATTCACATGTACAAAATTAGAGTTGGGAGATCTTGAATAAACAGGCAACTTGTGAAATCTAGGTTTAGACATAAGGATAATATTAAGAGAAATCTTGAATAAATAGGGTAGGTGAATATGGAATGGATGCATATGACTCAGGATAAAGTCCAATTGTGGCTCTTGTGAGCACGGTAATGAACCTTCTTGTTCCACAAAGGGCGGGGAATTTCTTGGATAGATGCCCGACTTGCTTCCTCCACAGAGTGTACTTTCTGGATGTATTTAGTTAAATGGTGCAGAGTACAAAACAGTATTTTTATCACACAATTAGTCAAGTACCTTCCGCGTCGTGGTGTTTTGAGTACCGTATTAGAAATGCATTTGGTGGACACTAGAAACTAATTTACCATCGCGTATTCTTTGCTGTCGATACGGAGCTGTCACATTTGTCTTTTACGTTCCTAATATTCCTCTGCATGCCTGTCACTGACACCCCTTTCCTATCTTACAATAGCACATTTACTTCTCTTAATAAAACTTTACACTGCACCGAGTACTGGCCTTTATACTTACAAGCCTGCATTTTTTCGACTCCAGGCTAAACTTTTCATACCTTTAATAGCCTATACCTTACAATAACAATATAAACTTGAAAAATCCAAAGGATTATTCAAAATAAATTACATTTCGGTTATTTCTATCCTTTCAACTCAGAAAACCTTTTTCCAACCGCAGATTGAATCGAGCCTTTTGGAAATGAGAATTCCACACTAATGCCGCAAATTACGCAATCCGTCTCGCAGTCTACGAGATCGTGCCAATTATGAAGGTGGAGTTTGGAAGAAAAGAGTTTGATACGTAGAGAAAAAGACTACTTAAGGGCATCTTCTTGTATGCAGTATACAATAAACACGCATATCTTTTGTATAAGGTTCCACGAAGTCTAAACCAGAATAATTATCACTGAAACAAAATCCAGCATTAAACATCTGTTATACGCCTAGGGTTACATGCAACGAGAAGGACCTTGCAGTGTGCTAAATACAGACAACCTTACGTGGTATATTTTTGTATGAAAAGCTAGCGTTTCTTGATAAAAGGCCAGTGTCTAGTCACGTCATTGGACTTACAGCTGACTATGTAATTAATTTTAAGTCTGTCTATGAACAGGACAATGCCTGAAGCAATAAAACACAACCGTCTCTTATTTTATTTATTTTCTGAAACAGAGTATAAGACACAAATGACTTGTAAAAAGTTTTTATACTACTGCATTATGTACACCACTGCTTTGTGGTTTGATAATAGGCATAGTGTGTTACTTTTTTAACACTTATGTAACTCGAACTAAAAGCGTGTGCGTGATCTATTATTTTGCTAATGTTGGCGTCTGTAGTTAGTCCCCGTAACATGCTTGTGGTACAAATCTGACCACCAGATGGCGACAATCCACTCACTGAAGCAAACCGAAATTGCGATACAATGTTGATGAAATAATATTAATCTGTAATTTAATACAAGTTTCTGTCTCGTCACTGTCATTATCTCCCATGAGACGGCCCCTAGTAAACCAGAACCAATTTCATATCAACGTCACGAGTGACTGACTGCAGAAAAGGTCTATATACAGAAACGGGTTTAACCCTCAGAAGTACAAATTTCATCTAAATGATATGTAACAAGTGAGTTCCTAGCCATACTTCGTCTCCATAACAAAGACAAAAAAGTTAATATTATTAAAGAAATTATTGCTTTTATTTTGAGAATCATAGGACAGAAACACATTGAGTGAGCAAAATTAAAAGAATTTTAAACGTTAAATCGGCTGGTAAACACAGCAACTACTGCGCTTTTAAGGGTTAAATTTTAGTTACCCACAATAGGGACGGCGACACAATGTTACGGTCTGCAGTGACATCCCTGTAATACGAGCACGGGACAACTGATAATTCAGTACGTCACAAAGTCATAATATTTGGTGTCTGGTAATTAAATTTTCCACTCCGACGACAGAACAGCATGGCAACTCAGAAAAAGTAAAAAGACACGACTGTATTTTTTTCGGATTCCAGCAGCAGCAGAGCTTCTGAATTTCCAAACGCTCAGAGAGCTCCGGGGTCCATTCATCTCCCTATCCAAAGGGTACCGGTTTCCTTTACCGGCAGTGAAGCGGTTGGGGTATGAAGCTGACCACTCATCTCCCTATCCAAAGGGTACCGGGTTCCTTTACCAGCAGTGAAGCGGCTGGGGCATGAAGCTGACCACTCATCTCCGTCTAGCGCCTACGTTTAGAATGCGTGGAGCTACACCCCACTATTCCAGGCGTCTTAATTAACTGTTACAACTTAAATTTCTTCCCTTGCGCTTCACCTGCAGTTTATATGACTTTTTAAAGAATGTAATAACGTTCCATGAAAGTTATAGTACCGTATGCCACTGATTAATTATCCTTCTTAAAGATTTGTTACAGTCATCATCTCTGTTTTAGTACTAAACTGTGAAACGAGCAGAAAATAATAACGAAAGGACCTCATAGTGACTTTCAATAAAACTGACAGTGTAGAAACTGTGTATGGTTGGAAAAACCAAGGTTTGATTCAAGCGTAAGCAGGGATTATTTTCTTAACTAACACGCCCAGAAAGAAGTCCACCAGATTCCTGCCCAACAATTACCGTCGTCGTTCTTCCCTGGAGTGAAGAGCACCTCCGTAGAGTGCCGACAGTAAGAATATGTGCAGCCTGGGCTGCATATTTTCTGTACGTCTTAACCCTTTAAAGCCTAGTGGTCATTATATGCACCGCCAGGTTTAACATTAAAACTGTGTTTTGACCATACAGTGTATATACTTATGTGTTCGTGTGACCCTTACAGTAAACAAAGATCATTTCTCTATAAAGCATTTACAGGCTGGTTTCATAGTGGACTCGGACTGTTCTCTGTAACGTACGACGAGTCTTCATACAGACGCTCCCTGAATTACAGCAAGGTCCTACGCAAGTCGGAATTGAGTATACTTATGGTCAACTATTTGTACAAAGCAGTTCAGCTGAAATCTTAATCCCAAAACACTGGAACTTTTGACCAGCTGCAGCATGACCGCCATGCCGGCCGTGTTATCGCCCAGCATGATCCTCCTGCCATTTTCGTCACATTGCGCTTTTATTCCCGCAAGAAAAAATTTGGCGTGCGTTTCAAACATGTCATTATTTATATTTTCCATTTATGTTTAAATTGTGTAACTCTGAAATTGCGTTACTTGGAATTGTATAAGTCTGGGAGTGTCCATATACAAAGCAGAGTAAGTAAGTTTAGTCTTCGAAGTTAGGGACAGGTGGCGGGCTCTTGTGAGTGCGGTAATGAACCTTCGGGTTCCATAAAACGCGGGGAATTTCTTGACTAGCTGACGACCTGTTAGCTTCTCAAGAAGGACTCTGCTCCATGGAGTTAGTTAGTTAGTCTTCGAAGACTCAGTAGTATAGCAATTATAGACATATGGGGTACTTCGCTTTTGCAATTAAGACAGAGCTTTGCACGGCCTACTCCTGCCATTGTTTGTATGCATTTTATTTGTACGCCTATTATGAATTTGTGTATGTGTACACCGCACACACGTGCACAGCTACTTGATACATACACACACACACCCCGCACACCGTAACTTGGGGCAGTTAATTCTCTATAAATACTTGCTATTAACTGCAGAGAAGTGTCGTGGTCTGTCAGCAATGTCTCGTACATTTCACTTGTTTTCAGCAATAGGCTATATAACAACGAATACCAATCTACTACTTCTGCTAATATCAAGGTAAAGACGTTTTACGTCAACTAAAATAAATACGAGCGTATGTTAATTTTTTCATAACTTCATAGAGCAGGGTCTTTCGTGAGAAGCTGACAGTTACTCATCAAGTCAAGCAACTTCCCGTTTTTTTTCGGAATATTCATTATCATTTTCACTACCGTCCGAACCTAGACCCAATCCGCAGCCACATTAATCCCATCCACTCCCTTGAAGTCCTATTATTTGAGTCGTTTAATATTACCCTTTAATATCCTCCCATTCATTTTAATATTATCCTCCAAAACCGAAGGAAAGAGACATCTTGGAATATCTAGCAGTAGAGAAGGATAATATTAAAGTGGATGTTAAATAATAGGATAGGCAGCTATGATCTCAATTCATTTAGCCGAAGCTAGTATGAAGGGAGGGCTTTTGTGAAGGCGGTAATCAACTTTTGGACTCAGTAAATGAAGCGTAATTTCTTGACTAGCTGCGTAACTATCAGCGTTTCAAAAGGAACTCTGCCCCAGTGAGTCCTCTTTTTGTTGTTAAAGCTAGAAAGGGTATAGTGTAAATGGGAAGGAGTGAGATGACAAGTTACTTCGTTGAGAGTGCGGGGGCGGGTTGGCGAATGTGTAAAATTTGGATACCATCGCCGTGCCCGCGAAGCAGAGTTGCTTCTGTTCTTGCTACAGTACCCTGTATTCACTCTCACGCTAGTGTATCGTACAAAGTAACGAAATCCAACAAGCATCTGCTCCTTTGTCAGAGGTCACCCCTCGCAATGTACAAGTAAGAGTTCTATTTCCAGACTTTATTCAATGTCAAGTTACGCTCACATAACCTTATAATGAGTTCACGCGGCAGACAGATTGTAACTTATATTAAGTTTTTATCTCCTTATACATTGTTACTGCTTTCTTGGAAACTGTGCAGAAACCGAAGAAATTACAGAGCTCTTAATGTAAAAGTCAGACATGAATCGTTTATCAAATAAAGAATTTTCCTACACAAAGAAGACACGCCATTTCACAGTAAAGTTCCCGTACTTCCTGTCTGACTGTTATAAGGTCAAAAATCCGTATTACTAGTAAGCCTGTCGTTTGGATGTATAGGGAGTCCAAGATTTATGAACCTACCCTTGTAAGTCCATCTGTTTAGAATCAGAAAAGAGCTAATTCCATAAGCCAGGTTAGGTTAAAAACACAACCCTGCCAGTAAAAAATAACAATAATGTCCCAAACATAACAAATAATGTACATAAAAAGGTAGAAAAGGTAAAGTTTTCTCTAAAACAGGCCATGAAGGCCCAGAAGGGGAGAAGAGGTATAGCTCTACTCTTTCTTTAACCTCAGCGCTAGATGGGGTGGGTGGTCAACTCCACGCCCCGGCCGCTTTACCCCCGGGAAATAGACCCGGTACCCATTGTATAGGAGGCTGGGTGGGCCCCAGGGCCGGTCTGGACGGCTGCGAAAATAATGTATATAAAGAGATGTTAAACAACATAAAGTAATGCGAAGTCCTCACTTTACTGAATAATACGGAATCGTGTCATCTCCTTCGTAAGTGCGGGTGCTGGGAATTCAGGAACACCAGTTAAAAGTGAAGAGGTATTCATATCTTAAACTGTTTCATGGGCCGCAGTGCACTTCAGCTACAATGCTGCAAATACTGACCAGCCAAGTACGCATATGGGAATACATAGCACACCCTTTCATTATTATTTTTTTTTATATATTTTGTGCAGGGTATTTATGAATATATACCTGAAACTTGCTGCAGCTGCTCTGTAGTTACAATCTATGGTACATGTAATAATACTTCCGATGATTGGCGTTTCGTACTCCACATCAGTACTTTCCGAATACGAGCGCAGTGCCCAGTATGGCTGTTTTCTCTAGTTCCTTGATGTCCTGCTTTCCAGATATGATGCTCAAGTATTTTCTGGGAGTTAAAGCAATCCATGTACAGGCCTGGATAGGCTCTTAGGGCTCCAGGAGGCTCACGATCCCAAAATTTCTAAACAATCGGCACTTGAAGGTGGCAAGGTTGTAAACCCTATTAACTAATTCATGTTTGTCCCTTCGTCTGTCCGCATGGAACAACTCCGCTCCCACTGGACGGATTCTCATGAAATTCGATATTTGAGAATTTTTCGAAAATCTGTCGAGAAAATTCAAGTTTCATTTAACTCTGACAAGAATAACGGGTACATTTATGACATCTCGCTGACTTCTTCTTAAAATGATAAATGTTTCAGACAAAATTTGTAGAGAAAATCAAAACACATTTTATGTTCAGCAAATTTTTCCGAAAATCGTGCCGTTTATGAGATAGTGTGGAAAACTATGGTAGAGCCAGACAGGCCACAGGTGGCAATATAATATAAATGATGCGACTTACATGCTGTAACTAAAGCAAAAATTCGGACATACACTCATGCTATTTAACACTTATTTCTCTTCCACGACGACAATCTTTATTCGAACTCGCCTCAATTATAGTTTATATGTAAATTGCCTGTCTTGTTCAGCGTTCAGCTTTGATAATTATCCTGTCAGTCTTCGTTCGGTGCTGCATAAGCTATATTGCTGGTAAACGTCCTTAAGTATACAAACAAAAATAAAATTAATAAGCTAATTTTAAAATTATTTAAAAATCGAATGACAACGTTTAAAACTATGTATTTGGACTTTGGTCAGGTCATACATTTTATATAAAAATCGCAATATATTTGACAGCAGATCTACGTAGGGTCCTGAAAGAGTATAAATTTCTTAATACTGTGTCCACCTTCGGAAGCAAATAGAACCCACTGTCGAAACGTAGTCTTTATTTGAAGAATTAGGTTGACTATCTAAAGTCCAAGCCGAACCCAGTGGCCGCGCGGTTTAAGGCGTAATTTTGCGGATGTTCGCGTGCTGGGATTGTGGTTTCGAACCCCGCTGGCGGCATGGATGTCTGTCTCGTCTGAGTGTTGTGTGTTGTCAGGTAAAGGTCTCTGCGTCGGGCTAATCACTCGTCCAGAGTCCCACCGAGTGTGGTGTGTCTGAGTGTGATCGTGAAGCCTCGATAATAAGGAGACCCTGGCACACTATGAGCTGTTACGGCGTGGAGGAAAAATTTAAAGTCCAAATTAATAATCACCAAGTTGTGTATGATTAAAAAAAAAAAAAAAAGGAGAAGGGAAATTATTTCTGTTACCATTGTATATATCCCACTTTTATATAGATATATGACGCAAGTTGAGACCTTCAGTTCGCAGATAGATGAGAACTTCTACGAGTACTTCGTCAGATGTGATCAATCTGTTCTTTTTTCTTTTACAACAGAATGACTTGCCTCCTTTTTCCTTTCACAAGCAAAGCACCAACTCATGTTTCTCAAGACCCTGTGCGCTTGACACTGATATCATTACAGGATGAACTAAGCTAATTTTGTAAGAGTTATCAACAAAAACGTGTGTTTGTGCAGCAATTGCCTGACAGCTGACGGCAGGAGAGCGACCTTCCTCCTTCGTTTTAAAGTTTATTACATATTCCAGAACGTAATTTTCAGTTCACGTAATTCAACCAATAGCACTGAACTATTCACAGGGCATTCCAAGGTTGTTGATAATTTAACATTTTCAAGGTAACAGGGCCTGTCCACTCACGGTTCAATATGAAATGATGCACCTCACATTCCATGTGTTCTCTTTTCTGTAGGTTTCTTGACCAGAACTTTGTACTGGCAGCTATTTCTCCTAGGAAAAACCATCCGAAGCATGAAGCTGATCATATATATATAGTTACAGGTAAAAGTACTTGGAACTGTACTACTGTTCCTCCGTATTCCTATGTATTCATGGTATTATGCTTAACAAAGCGCAGGATCAAATTTACATTTCAATCTTCGATATTCGGATCCATCAGTTCTTATACCAATCAGTATCACCTGCGTATATTTAAGCCTACTTCGGATGGTCAAGAAACAATACATTCTAAAGCGTAAGAAACTGAGTGTCTGAATGTATTTGTCTGACCTCAGCCTTTATAGAGACTGTACATTTCATTTTATTGTAGAATAAATGAGAAATGCGTACAAAATTTTAGTCGAAACTCTTCAAGGAAAGGAAGATAACATTAAAACAGATTTTAGAGAATTACACATGGAGATTTGGAATGAGTTCTATTAAAACAGGATTGGTGCGGTGGTGGACTTCTTCAAAACAATAACAAAAATTTGGGTTTAATTAAAGCAAGGAAATTCTTGACCAGTTTCAAATCTTTTTCCAAGCACAGAGTACGTATCACGTAATTAATTATTTACACTGGTTTCGGATGTTAAGAATGTTTAATTACGCTTTAAAAGATTGTTTAACCCTGTAAGGCCTAGTGGTTAGTATAGGTACCTCCAAGCTTAACACTAGAAACTCAGCATTTTCTCACGCAATGTATTTATGTATTTCGTGTGATTCTTACACTAACAGCCGTTTTTCCCTATACAGCGCCCAATAATTTCTCTAATGGAAGCTCGCGTTTTCTCTGTAAGGTACCAAATAAATCCTTATATATGATGTTGCTTCAGTTCAGTTTTGAAAGAATTAACATTCTTATAATCTCGTCATGCACTTGTGAAAGCATACACAATAAAACCGACTACATGAGCATATTTCAACGATTGCAATTAAACTTTACTTCTGACACAAACATTTTCATTTATGCATCATTTTGGAAAGGACCAAGCTCTCAGGCCCACTGGTTTGTAAGAATGTCCATAAACTTGTATCGTAGCCACTGACAGCTGAAATATTTAATGTATAACTGTAAGTTCAAAGAAGTGTAAGCGGCTACTAGATGACCTTAAGGGTAAGAAAAGACACTAGAGTTTTGAAGAAGAAGAAGAAGAAGAAGAAGAAGAAACACTAGATCGCACTCTCTGGAGAATTCTCTTTGGAAGAGCCTATGAACTACGCAGAACCACACTGGTCAGTCAGATACCATATTACTTGAGAACGGGCATAAATACACATAACTGTATTTCTTATTATTAGTCACGAGATAAAATGTGCGTGTGTGAGTGTGTGTAGAAATCTGATTTGAACAAATATTTTGTTAATTTTCTTAACATCAGATGCTTTCTTCTAATATAATGACAGTTAAACTGAAAAGCAAACTTTTCGATCGCCTAAGGGCAACTGCTAGCGATGACTTTACTTTGACCGTGGACTTTCCTGACATATTTCTTTGTTTGTTGAGTAAACAAAGGTCAGTCAGTATGTCCAAGTGGTTGGGTGCTACTTTTGATCAGACCACTGATTCGTAAAACACGACAGCCAGCTTACATTGCATCATTAGCAGTAAGCACATAAATCTATGACAGTATTCTTCACTTCAGTCAACATTTCCTACTCCATAATGACCGACAGCCTATTAATATTCGAGTGCACGTGTGTGTTTCTTTCAATAACAGCCAGCGTGGAAAAACTTAGGATGACAGAAACATTAACTTCATTTAATGTGTATTCATTTGGTTTTCAATAACGACGTGCCTTTGGTGACTGTACAACATAGGTTATAATTATTTTTGTTTAAACCTTAAAAGTACATTAGTAACTATTTGCACCATTTCTTTTAACATGCAAAATATCTTAATTCTGCCCACACGATTTATTTATACTAGTTGTATCTGTGAGAATAATTCGCATGAAGAAACATTAAAATATTTAATCAATAAATAATACAGCATCTTAATCTTAATAAACATTAAGAATTGTACTTACTGCTGTTTAATGCTGGATAATTTCTTTCGGAGATCAACGGTTCATAAGCAACGTGTAAATAAGGAACAACAGCTTCGTAGCACGTGTAAATAAGAAACGAAACGTTGTAATCGACAGTCCTGCCTCAAGCGGAGTTTGAAGGAACTACATGAAATATGTTAGCTTCCCTTGGCCTCCGCTTGAAGCGGCACTATCAGTTCTTAATGTTAGCATTTCTTGTTAAAAAGCAATTTTTTAGAAGGAATTAATAAAAAATGGAGATTGTCATCAATGCCGAATCATAAACTTTCTAAAAATGTCTGTCATGAAAATATCCGTCGGTAGTTCAGTAGATCATAATGTCGCATACAAACTTAGCCTATTTATGTATATAATATTTTGTAAGATTCTTAAAATAACCAAAGATCATTTCCCTCAACAGCACTAACAGGTTGGTCCTTGTAATGTAGATGGAGTGTGAAATTTGAGGTTCTCACTGCCCTGTAGTTGAGGATTCAAGTCTTCTGACATGTGACTTTGTGTCGTTAGCTAAGTGAACCTTGACTTTTCGAAGGATCGTCCTGTCTTCTTCTTCTTCAAGTGTAAGCAGCACACAGCTTATCTTTGAAGATGAAAGCACCACTAGAGATGAAGGTACCACTAGAGATGAAGGTACCACTAGAGATGAAGTTACCACTAGAGATAAAGGTACCACTAGAGATGAAGGTACCACTAAAGATGAAGGTACCACTAGAGATAGAAGGTACCACTAAAGATGAAGGTATCACTAAAGATGAAGGTACCACTAAAGATGAAAGCACCACTAAAGATGAAGGTACCACGAACCTTCCAAACAACAAGAACCGCTCATCCAACGACACAGCGTCGCATCTCAGAAGAACTGACTCGTCTAAACAGCGTTTTATCTGTGAGGTACGAATCGAATGATTGTGTATTGTTAGGCGAATTTCATCGTTGTATGAGTGAAAATGAAAAACAAAAATTCCGCATTTGCTTGAAATTTACCTTTATCTCTTGCTGGCCAATGTAGACCACGTATGACAACAGGACACAAATGACAAATGTATCTTTAGATTCTGCGACAAACATTTTGTGTTAGTAGAAATGAAAAAAAGGCTAGAAATTTGTATTTAAGGGATTCCATTTTTTAACTTCAAAGTCTGGGAAAATAGTGTGTGAAAGTGCGAGCACACACATACACACACACGCGCCACAAGTTCCTGAACCAGGCAAATCCAGTTCACAACCTCACACGCTATTTCTTTAAAATAAGTTTTAATATTATCCTATTTAACGCTTAGGTCTATCAAATGATCTCTTTCCTTCAAGTTTTCCGACGAAATGTTTTAACACATTTTAAGGCATGTAGAAATGATAAAGATATAGTTGCCCCTTTGCACACCATTAAGGCATATAGGGGAGTGGAGATAAACAGTATTTTTGTTAATCATAAAGTTGAATTTTAAAATATACTTAAAGAAGCGCACGGTTATCCTCTGTAAGACGGAGGTGGACAGTCAGCTTCACCCCTTTGGATACAGCTGCCTATATCCGTTAAATAGGCATTTTAATGGGGCCCAAAAGCGGTTTCAAAGATTTCATGAACAGAGAAAATCCTTTCCCCTGCTGGGAATCGAACCACGATTCCTCGGTCGTCCAGCTCATAGTCTGGTAACTATACTGACTGATACAGACAGCAGACATAAAGTATCTCAGAGAAGCAGGAGGATATGCCTACACTGTGCATCGAAGGTATATTCTGACATTCCGACGACATCGTACCTAAGCTGTAAATAATATATATATAAAGTACATTCCGATACTGACACAAACACACTCGACAAAAATTAAGTAATTCTATATCAAATTTTAACAATAGCGTGTATGAAAATAGGGAAACATTGGTACAGTATTTAGAGGAAATATAGGCCTGTAAGTATGGAACACGTATAAAGCCTGACAACATTAGGCAGCCCGAAATGAAAGTATTTGTTGACCAAAGAAACAATGGTCGCTTCAAATATAGAATGAAGCCGTAATGGACAAACTATTATTAGCGTTTCCAGTAGATGAGACTAACTTACATAGAATGATAACCTGATTAGTAAATTACGAGCTTGAAAGCGATCCTGAGCAAATTTTAAGTACTGTGTAAAAATATGCCTGGAGGGACATAGGAAAACCACGGAAAATCTGATAATTGTTTCAATTTTCAGGTTTCCACGGCGGTAATTGCCTTCTGGTTTATGACACCGCTTAGTCTTGCACGTGGATAGCCTATCGACGGTTCAGATGGACACGCTGCTGACGATGGAGACATTGTGTTCTTCCGCAACGTCCGTGTACACCTGCAAGAGTACATGAAGTAACAACACAGAAGATTACAATCTGTTCCGTCTCCTGGCCTAGAATTGAACCTGAGACTTCTAGAATTTGAAGCCATATTCAGTACCTAGAGCTGATAGTGATACTGTTTCATGTAATCACTGAAGCGTACTGCATCTCCGTAACAACTTGTGGGCTTGAGGGCCGTGTAGTTTTCTCCATATATTTCTATCAGCTTCTGTCATCACTGTCTCTGTTAGCTACATGACAAGCACGTGGGTTAGTACTAAATTATACGAAGACAGGGAAGTCGTGACAAAACAGACGTATATTAGTTAAAAATCCATATATGAATACAGGTGTGTGTGTCTTATTTGCATAAACAGGGTGAAGGAACTTTGCGAAGTGCGACTATCTGGCTCGTTGAAATGTGCCAGTACCCTGTTTCAAGAAACAGATTGTTATTGTGGCAGGTCGGGAGCATGAGGGGTTATCACTGTTGAGTAACAGACTCTTTTGCTTTTTTTTTATTCTCCTCCTTTCTCTTCCCTTCTTGCCATCCATCAATATCTGTAAGATACTTTCTGTGTTGAGGAAAAGTACAATTACATAAAGACAGATCTCAAGTAGGAAAACTGGCGACAACACAAAATATGATCAATTTCTTCATATCATTTCGTCTAACTCTCTTTATTACCGTTTACTTCCTCCCTGTGCTCCCATTCCCGTACTGTCGTAGTAATATCTTGGCTTTATCTTCATATAATTTTTATTTCTTATACACAGGGCTTCCGTAGCAGCTGCTGGTATAACTCTTTTCATCTCATTCCACTTTTTATTTATACTGAGACTCAGAACTGAATCAATCACGTAGGCCCTGCTGCTCAATTCTAACATGACAATACCAACTTTGTACGCTCATCTTCCCATAATGTACTTTTAAGTTTTACTGCTCTTTTAATATGTAGTCTTTACACGTTCTATTTTCGAGTATGGTTTGCTCAGAAGTAGGAAATGGTTGCATATATTCGTCCTTCTTCAATGAATTATATCAACTGCGTTATTGACCCTGGTATTTAGCAGAACAGCACGGTATATCCCCAGTTCTATAAGCAACAAAATTCCCCTACATATTGGGGTAACTGCGCGTAAACTAACAGGGTAGTAGACTAGGGGTGGGACTCTACCCCAGTGGCTAGGAGAATGGTTATCAACCCTTCCCCATGAAAGTTGTTGCTCTTCCAGCTAACCACAAAGCCTTGGATCTGGTAACAAGTTTACTGCAAAGGCTGCTTTTCTTACTCCAAACCTGGAAGTTTGCATATGCGGAAGAAGGCTACTTTACAATTAACAAAGAATTAATAAAATTTCCTTGTTGTGGAATATCAGGAAGGAACATCAGCTGAAATACACAACATGCACTGACTTCCAGGAAGGATAACAGTCTAGAAATAATAAGCACACAATGTTCGTTTATTCTCAAAAAAAACTTAAGGACAGAGGTACATCATAAGAAGAGCTAATAAATCATCTTAAAAAGTGGCCAAGTTCAAACATCAGGGAACGACACTAAAAAATCAAAACTGCATTCGCGAAAACTTAAAGGCAGAATAAACGCGGCGAATGTTTACTTCGGTTAAGTATCAATTGCTTTCTCGTCACCTGTCTAAAAGCATAAAGATTAAAATGTACAAAACTGTAGTTTTGTCCTTTGTATTGTATGGGTGTGAAACATGATTTCTCACACGGAGGGAAAGACACAGACTAGAATCACTGTAATTTGCAATACACCATCACAGCATACAAATTTTAAATCAATTATTGACTTTACATTTAGTAAGAAGCCGATGTTCAATAATGCCTACCTTCACTTCATATATTTGCTGCCACTTCGCTGATATTCCAAAAGACAATACTATGTTCTGTAACAACTAGTAAAACCTTGAGTGCTTTCCATGTTTTGTTACGTACGTATATACGTTGCTCCCTGATGATTATATGAAGACGGAAATTAGTAGGTACTATCACGTAAAATAAATGATTTATACTTTACGTGCCATAAAGGTGTATAGCAAATTACACTTAACGTAGTGCGCAATTTAAAAAGCATAACATCTAAGCAGGCTTAAAGTGTTCGATTTCAGAACGTTGCGAAGGATCTTCTGACCAATGAGGTAGGACGTGGGAGGAGGCTGAAAAGAATTGCATAATGAGGAATTTAACGATTTGCACTACTGAGTGCTCAGATGTCAGAGGATGAATTTACGGGGCATGTGGCAGAAATTGGAGACAAGAAAGTGCATCGAGAGTTCTGGTGGGAAACTTTGAAGGAAAGAGACCGCTTGGAAAATCTAGGGCAATAATTTTAAAACTTGTTGTACGCGTGTGAATAATTCGCACGTAGAAACGATAAAATATTTAATCAACAAATATTTATTTTTGTATTTAAAACTTTAAAGCACTTCTCGACATAAAATATTTGATGTTATAAATCTACGATTTCCTATACGTTGTCGATGCCCTTCAATAATGCAACAGCGACGTTGTCAAATGAAGAGGTTCGGGAAAATGCCACATACAATACGCCATGGGAAAAAACAGGCGATACTGGATATATCCCAGTACGTTTAAGCATCTGCCCTTGAGCCTTATTGATTGCCACAGCAAATGCGATTTTGATCGGAAATCGTCTTCTGCAAAGTTTGAAAGGAATGGTAGGATCTGATGCACATAACTGAATGCTGGGTGTAAGGATAGTTTTTCCAGATCCAATAACTTCTGCTGCTAGGCATTGCTCGTGCAAACGTCTTACGATCATGTGCTGCCAGCACAGGAGGCCAAGGGAAATTAACACAGTTCATGTACTTTCCATGGCATCCTGTAGATGCAGCGCTATCAATTTTTAACATTAGGTTTTCTGTTACAAAACTTTTGAGAAGAAATAAATGAACACAAAGCAGACTGACATCAATGCCGAAACATAATTTTTCCAAAAATATTTATCTTGAAAAGATCCGTTCGGTTCTTCAGTGATTATGATGTCGCAAACAGACCTTGCCGCATTAATGTAGATGATGATAATTGTAACAGATAGATTTTTGACAATGGTTGTACATGAGAAATATCAGCAGCATTTACAAGAACTTTTTCCATTGTCACAAAATCACTCAAAACAACACACTACGTTTCGGAAGCAAATTGCTTCCTTCTTCCTTCTTAGTGGTTTCACCAGAAGAAGGTAGCAGTTTGTGTCCGAAACTGTAGTGTGTTGTTTTCAGTATTTTTGTGACGATGTAAAAAGTTCTTGTAAAGGCTTCTGATATTTCTAATAATGATGGATCTTAAAGTAATAGGATGGGGTGGGGTAGACTGAATTTACCTGGCTTATGACAGGGACCAATGGATTTTTATAACACGCGGGAAATTCCTTCACTAGTAGCTGAGGAAATGTTAGCTTCTTAAGAAGGATTTTGTTCAGTGTAGTTAGGTAGGTAGGTAGGTATCATGTGCCTGGTCTACCAAAGCAGATTGTAACAAGCTGGGACTGTTCAGTTTCTCACCTATACTTGCAGCCTACTCGTGATAATTGACAGTAATCGAATCCGGGAAGTTTCTTCTTCGGGTGATAAGACAGATGTCAGTGCCAGCAGCTGGATCGAGTGAACAGATAAAAACAAGCAGCAGTATTTTCTTCTCGTGTACCACCTGCCGGAGAGGTCCATTAATACAAGGCGGGGTAACAACTGAAGTAGGAACACGCGTGAGGAACATGACAGACAACGGGTTCTGCATATCGGAGCACCAAGCCACTAGCGTCTTTCTGTTCGTAAGTAGACGTGAACACCTGACTGCACCGACAGTCCTGAAACATTACGTGTTTCTCTTCTGTACATGAAGATAGATTTCAGGAAAAGTGCACGGAAATCAGCCACGACTGACTGTGAACTGGAAAATTCATATTTCACAGTAATCCTCTCATATGCAGGGCTAAACAAGCTATGTAGTTGGTAAGGACGTGTTAAGTAAGTGAAGGTAAATTGTTCCTGTGACCCATTGGATAGGAGGCTGCGTATTCCCCATAGCGGGGCTGGACGCTGGAGAATTTCTTGATTGCCTGATAAACGACTTATTAACTGCTCTATGAAGACAGCTCCATGGAATTAGGTGGTCTTAACTCACGAATTAGTGAATATGTTATATTATTATTTCACCACTAAATTCCGTTTGTTTTACGCCTTTTTGCTTTAAAGCCCCTTTCCAATTTACACCACTTCTTAATTTGCCCTTTCTCATTTTAATTTATTTCTGTTGGGAACAACATTTTGATTTACGCCTTTTTTATTTACGCCCACTTTTTCAGGAATGAAACTAGGGCGTAAAACAAGTATTACAGTATTAAATGATCATGAGCACTGTCACAAATCTTTAGAACATCTTTGTCACTGGACTTGGACAACGAACTCCATCGAGCAGAATCCCACGTCAGAAGCCAAGAGTCGCTTAGTCATCCAAAGAAATTTCTGTTGTTCGCGATAAGCCAGACGAATTCAGCACATATCCATACACCCTATTTCTCTAAGACTCGCTTTAATTTATTCTCCCACTTGGTTTAGTTTTCAAAGTGGCCTCTTCCTTTCAGATTTTCTGACCTACTCATGTAGTTTATTGATTTTGTTGTCATTTGAAACAGAAATGGTTCATCATTTCGCTAATCGGCACACCCCTTCTGTCCCTGCAAAAAAGCGATGGCTGCAATTTGACTCTGCAAAGCAATTACTGAAATACGGGACAGTGAACTGCTGTCCGTGCACCGCCTGCAATGTCTGAAGGTCGTCTCCATTACTGCACAATCATCATTGAAGAGCAGCGGGCACAGCATGTGGTCGTCATTACAGCAAACAGCTTTACCAACACTAAAACATTTTTGCCCTTCCTTTTTCATTGGCGAGTCTACAATCAAAAGTCTGTCCGTCTTCATGTAAGAACTCGAAAACCCCTGGGCAGACTTTTATGACACTTCACACTGGCGAGTTTCACTAAAATTTATCGTTACATTTCAATTATTGTAAAAATCGAACGATAATAACGAAGGCTTTACATGAAGATTTACATGCCTTCTGCGCACAGCTCAAAAGTAACTCGCCCCTGACTCACTAAATATTTATGGGAGCAACACATGCTCTATTCCCACTAGGCGCATGGATGTCTGTCTCTTGCGAATGTTGTGTATTGCCGGGTGTCTGCGACGGGCCGATCACTCGCCCAGAGGAGTCCTAACGCTGTTGTGTGTTTGAGTGCGATCTCCAAACCTCAGCAATGGGGCGGCCTAAGGCCTGATAGGATTGTTACGCCACAAAAAAGAAGTGCTTCGAAATAACTATGTAGATTAGAACTAGATACATGTTTATGCTCCCGTGAACTCTTACGGCTTTCGAGAACATTTGGCCTAAACAAACTTAAGGAAATGCGCCGAAATTGTTCACATTTCCTGACATAAATTTGAAGTCCTCACGGCGTTGACTATGGATAACACTGTCTTTTGGGATGTGACACCGTAGTAGTCTAGTACAAGTGTACCGTCGTTTCAAAGGATCCTGCTGTCTCCATTATCGTGGTAGATGATAATACTTTGATGATAGAAGCTGCAGTATCCTCTGGCCCTGATGATACACCCAGCAACACCCCGTCAAACGTCTGTACACTTCTACCACACTACACGATGTCATATCCCAGAATGACGAAAAATTAATTTCTTAACATGTTTTTAGTGTAGCCCTACTATCAATATTTTATCGGGAAAGTAGGGTTACGTTATTTTTATATGTGTCCGACCTTGTGCGTGCCCCCTTAATACATTTTTAAACAAATGGGCTGATTTCCAAGAAACTGTGTACAAACATCATGTTACTTAGAGGCCACTGCAGCATGCGCTGTTCAGTTTCCTGCCTGTGTTAATACCTACGAGGTGCGAGCCGAAAGTTTCCGGACCGACCGCCTGGAGCGCTAACCAGAGATAATGAAGCTGCGCCGACAGGTACCGCTGAGTTGATATACAGTGAATTATTGTGATGAGTGTCGCTGTAACACAGCGTTGCGTTTTTGTGCAATTGACATTTAAGTATGCTCGTGTTTGAGGGCGTTCTGCGATCATGATAGCCAAGTAAAATGGCAAGCTTAGGGAACAGAAAATTTGCATCAGAAATCAGCTTCTGGGACTTAATGAAATTCTTAAAAAGCCTTTTGTAATGACGCCACGAACATAACACAAACATTTAAATGATATTCGCATTTCAAATAGGCTACGGCCAAATTTCTATCGAGGTTTGAAAAGGTTCCAATCGCCCATCATCAATTCGACTGGCAAAAATGTGGAAACAGTGGCGATGCATCATCGAGAACAGACGGAGTAAGATTAACGATGTAGCATTCCAGGCCTATTATGCGGTATAAGACGATGAATTTAACCGAAGATTTATACATGAGGAGAAATGCTTAAAATTTGTGCCCTGTCTGCTAAATGGTGACCAAAAACAAAACCGACTTTATGTGTAAAGTACCTACACGATCAGGCCAAAAGGGACAGAAACTTCCTCCATAAAATCTTCCTGTTCCAAAACACGAAAATCAGTTAAAGGGACGAAAATGATTCGAGGATGTCGGAGATATTTAAGCTGAATTGTATGCGGTGCTGGACAGCATCATGGAACGGAAATTTCAAAGATGCTGCCAGCTGTGGCAGAGGCCCTGCGCCCGGTGTAAAAGCCCCTAAGGGGACTACTTTGAAGGTAACAATACCGACTTGTAACGAAGTGCGCTTAAAATTACACTAGTCAACAATTCTCAATCTTTTTCCGGCAACATGGATGAAATAAGCTGTTTTTTTTTTTTTTTACAAAGTCGTGTGTGCTGACAACGAAAATGACAAGCAAATTATCGTAGCAAGTTCTCAATTCATGTAATGGGGATCTGCCGTGAATTCATAAAAACTGATAACATGAGATCTTATGTTGAAGGAGTAAAGGGTTTGAGAGCACAAAGCACATATTTCATGCGTGAGAAACGGCAAGAACCCACAATATGAGAAAACTAATAATTTTAGTAATCTAATTATAATATCATAATTAATCTCTGTTCATATTTTGCACTCTTTCAAATACCATATAAAAAGGAAAGTGCTGAGTTCTATTACTTCACGGTTAATTTCTTCTTTTATGGAAAGTGTCATCTTCCCTATGGAGAAGCTAGCAGTAATCCCCATCATAGCCGGATCCCACCTTCATTGACACCGTTGCTCCATTTCGGCTATATCCTAATGACATTTTCAACTTCTTCATCCATAACAGCTCCTAGATGTTCAGGAAACAAGCTGAGATGTGAGAGTAAGAAGTGGATTTTCAATGACATCCGGCATCCTAAGTTCCGGCAGTTATGTAGCAGACTTTGTATGATTTCGGGGCAATGTTCCTCTTTCTAATTGCCAAACAGCCACGAACGAATGATTTGAAGGATTTCCAAGCAGCAAATTCAGTGGTGTTCACTTTCCTCCCGAAATTCTCGTCAAAAGTAAATTTCCTAATTTATGGACAGACAAAAATCCCTTGTTTAACTTTGACATCACTGAGATTTGGAAACTTATTGCTCAAGTAAAGGAAACCTTCACCCCTCTTGTCCAAGACTTTAACAAAATTCTTCATAAGCCATAATTTTATGTGTAGTGGAACCAGAAGCCCCTTTTCGGGATTCACAAAGGGAGCCTTCTTAACATTTTACTTTACGAGAATTAAGTCTTCTCTTGCTGGACAGTCCTTTGCAGTGTAATGTTTTTCCTTTGCTTGAATGTCCCACAAAACAACAACAACAACAACAAAAACAGCAGTACTTACTTCTTATACCCCAGCTGCACTCCTAGCATACATGCAGTCACCTTAACGTCCCGACATGTCTACCAACAATGCTTCTTGTAATTTACTTCCTTCTGCAAAAGTGACGTATTTTCTTATGATTCTTTCTTAGCCACTGAATGGGAAATTAGTTATCGATGGTTTTACGTTTCCATTATGTAACAAAACAGCTTTCAAGCTTAGTTTTGATGCATCAATGAAAATTTTCCATTCTTCGGGATAGGGTGGAAATCCCAGTTCGCTTGGGTACAGTATCTTATCTTTGCTCTTCTTTGAATGTCCCTCGATTTTCGTTAAACAGAAGTATAACTGGACTCTCACATTTTTTCCGCGCCGCAGAGGTTGCCATCAGTCAGTCCCCACTCCTCGGTCTCTGTCACTCTTCCATCACCATAGTTGCTTTTCCTTCTAGCCACGATACTGTTGACATTACATATAGTCAAACCACCGTCGTGCACAACACAATTTACAAATCTTCAGGTTACTAGTGGTTTGAATATATTATATATATATTTGATATTTGACTAAGCACAACGGGGAAGTCTAACCTAAAGATTACTGTTGACTTTATTTAGTAGTATTAATGTCTTGGAAGTGTTTTCCCTCACGTCATGCCAACGTGGCAGCGTAGCGTTGTGGGGCAGGTCAGTGCATAGCCCGGCTAAAATGCGCTGTTGCCAATTCGAAATAAGCTCGCAGCAAGCTGCGTTCCGCATGTAAAAATTTTAAACGATATTTCCGGTGTCAAAACTTGAGGCAGACCCAACATGAGGCAAAACGGTGCCTGAGTCAACCTTTAAATAGTAGGCTTACTTTACTCTCTGTGTTAGCGACCTACACTGTGATTTAATTGTGAAATTCCCACAAACATAACGAAAATTACTATTCAAAAACACCAACTGGATGCACTTTTTATTTTAAAAAACTGTATAGGGACATAAAAACCCCTGAAGTTGGCTCAGTGAGGAGCCCAAACATATGTCGGGTTTTTTTAAATGTTTTAAAGAACCATACAATTTTTTAAAATAAAAAGTGCATCCAGTTGGTGTTTTTGAATAGTGATTGTGATAAGATGCACGGTGTTTTTAGAATAAAATAACGAAAATTGTTCGGTGATTTAACACAAGCCCGACTTTTCTTGTAATCCATCGCGCTGTCACACAACTACGGAACCACAATTTAAAAAAGACGAAGAGACACGTTAAGAACAGGACGACCTACCACAAATGGATACATGGTGCCAATAACGCTGAAATTATTGCTTTTACACTCACACAACCCTATATCCGACAGTCAGTGGCGTAGCTAGGTTTTATGACGCCCGGGACGAGCAATAACAACGACCGCTACGGCGAGAAATTACAAGCTTTAAAAAAGTCGCAGTTATTTTTTAAATTCCCCTTCGTTTTTCTCAACAATTTAAAATTTATTGAGCGTAGAAAAATACATTTTTTAAATTTAAAATGTTTATTTTGCCGCCCCTTGGACTTTACTTCCCGGGGCTGCCGCACCACTCGCCCAACCCTAGCTACGCCCCTGCCGACAGTCAAGGTGGCGCGTAGTCGGCGACAGCAATGCGATACACCATGTACGTACACTGAGAAATCAAGTAATACCGTGCGTACCGAACACCCCCTCAAGACTACGCCCCGGGTGTAAATGTTCAGTGTGTGGTATTTCACGTCAGAAAATGAGTTAGAAATTGAACAAAAACTCTCGCCACTCGTACTACAAGTCAGAAGGGCACAAATGTAGTGACAATATATAAATATATCGGTTTTCACTATGTTAAGGAAATTTTATTTAAAAAAAGCTGACCACTTTTTAAAATAGGTGTGATGTGACGAAAGTTCTTTAATTATTAGGTTCATATAGCCTGGCAATAACACATGCAATACATTTGTTTTCATTCATGTTGCCAAACCTTGTTACTTGCGCTATCATATTACTGCAGACCCGATACTTTTGGCTCGCACCTCGTACATGACAGCGGAGAGCACTTCAATGGCGAACCGACAATTGGGCCACTTAATATAGGAACTTGACACGGTAATAGATGTTCGAAAAATTTAGAGTTCTAACTAACTCCATGGAGCAGAGTCCTTCTTGAGAAGCTAACAGGTCCTCAGCTAACCAAGAAATTCCCCGCGTTTTATGGAACCCGAAGGTTCATTACCGCATTCACAAGAGCCCGCCACCTGTCCCTGTCCTGAACCATATCAACCCAGACCACGCCCCCCTCCCACTTCTTGAAGATCCATTTTAATTTTATCCTCCCGTCTACGCTTGGGTCTTCCAAGTGGTCTCCTTCCCTCAGGTCTCCCCACCAAAATCCTGTATGCACCTCTCCCCTCCCACATACGTGCTACATGCCCGCCCACCTCATTTTTCTTGATTTGATCACCGGAATAATATTTGGCGATGAGTACAGATCATTAAGTTTCTCGTTATTTAGTCTTACCCACTCCCCTGTTACCTCGTCCCTCTTAGGCCCAAATACCCTCCTCAGCACCCTATTCTCGAACACCCCCAGCCTATGTTCCTCCCTCAGTGTGAGAGACCAAGTTTCATACCCATTCAAAACAATAGGCAAAATTATACTTCTGTATATCTTAATCTTTGAATATTTGGTAGCAAACGGGAAGACACAAGATCCTGCACCGAATGATAAAAGAATTCCCCGACTTCAATCTGCTCTTAATTTCTTCATGAATGGAATTTCGATTCTTTATGGTTGTTCCCAAATATTTGAACTGTTCCACCATTTCAAAGGATTTATTATCGACTTTTATGTTGTGATTTTGTCCTGCATTCTGATTGCGAGACATGACCATGTACTTAGTTTTTTCAGCATTTACTTTTAGACCAATCTCCTTACTAGCGACTACTAAAGCTTCTCTGTTTTTTATAGTATGTACGCTTTCGCCCAATATATTAACATCATCAGCATAAACTAGAAGTTGATATTTAGAGTTCTATAATCGTAAATTTGTTATAGACAATAAACAGTATGGCGACTGACCAAAGCGTGCGTTTGCTTTCGGTTTGATTAAGTATAGACCACAGAATCAGGGGTGTGAAATTTGGTTAGGATAATGACGTTCCATTTTAGCAAGTACTTCGCGCAACGTAGCTAATTAAGTTTGCGTTTTGTTTCGTTACGGGCAATTATTATAAATAATTCGATAAGAATCTGTTAAATTATTTTTAATATTATCAGCATATTTTAATGTTGTTTCCATGAAATATTTGTTTACGCTTAACTCAGTGTCCAAAACGTCCGTCCCAAAATCCTACTATGAGCTAGTTCAATCCAATTCACATCTTGGCAATCCCTTTCAATAATATATATTATAATATTATTTTCCAAATTAGTTGTGTTGTATTTGATACCTCACAAAGAGTTCTCTTGCTTCTGACGCAGCAGTTGGCAGCATGCGGCTGTCGCGTGCCGCCATGACTGCACTGCCTGCCATTTCAACGGCAGAGGGGAATCTTAATGAAACAAGGAATTTTCATGCAATGTCAAAATAAAACTATTTTCTACTTTGACTTTAAATTGTTCCCGCCAGAGGGGACAAACACCAACTGGCGTGTGTGTGTAACGAAATGAATGGCCATAATTTGAAAGAGAAATCGTATAACAGGCAGTTGGCTAGGTTTCCTCAGGACATGAATTTGTTAATAAGATTTCTTTCTGTGACTATGTGAATTAGAGTTCTGTCCTCTTTTATAACCAAATTTCACGAACGAAACAAAAAACAATTTGTTCTTAAGGGCTACATGTGACTTGGAGGTTATTTTAATTCATGAAAACTATTTTTCAGTCAATTTTAGGTATGCAGATTTTGGTGTTCCAGGAAATTTTGTAATAAATGCATTCATCAATAGAGATGTCACAACAATATCATCAGACACTTGATGATTATTTATCAGCACTTAGAGAATCTTCTCAGCCCTGTGAAGTAAAATCTTTGTCTGGTGTATGAAAGTATGTACTGTTTAAAGGATTAGGTTGCGTTAGTTTTAAGTTTAAAATTTAGGACATCATCTGGTTTTGTTTTATGAGATGAGAGGGCTATGAACAAGCATCATAGGTCCATGTAGCACTGACGGTGATGTGGAATGGAAACCCAGCACTCATTTGTTCACCCAGTCAGTCATATTTAAGTTAAACTTACTCCACAATACTGCAAAGCATACCATCTTTGAAATTTCCTTAATTTTGAATTTATTCAAATTTACAGTGCACAGACTTAAAATAATAACAAATAAAACAACATCTCTGTATAATACAGGATTATTAAATGTAGGAAAATAATACCAAATACACAGCTGTATTTACAATTCAGCAAATATATATTTTTAGAGAAAAACAATACGGTCATGTAACAAATATCTAAGAAATGTGGCTACATGTTCCGACTACTTGCTATAGCCACTGCCAAGCGTTCTCGGAAATCTTATCTCAAAATATTATAAAGTAACGCCAATGTTAAACACTAGTGTACTACATTTGTCGTGCTAAATTTGTGCTACTTATTTCTTCGTTCCATGGCGCAACAGCCCCTAGGTGGGCCAGGGCCTCCTCATTATCGAAGTTCAGTATCACACGTTAACTCTTGCTTAATTAGGAAAGAGCATCGTTGTCATTCAAGAAAACTTAATGAGCAATAACTCACTAACTGTAGAAAGTTATTGTCTACGTTTTGACACTTACACGAGCTCTGGTCAGAAAATAATCTTATATGGCGCATAATTTCGTACTTAACATGCAATAATTTTCATTATATTAGGGGCATTCGTCGCCCAGCGCTACACTGGTAAATATAATTTTTGTCCCATGAAAACTATTTCGTGTTTCTCATGTATTTTTCCACGCTGAATTCAAATATGTTATTAGAATTGCTTTATCACCCAAAGGTTTTGTGTGACAGAATTTTTTAAAATGCAATTTTAGCGAATTTAGTTTTTTTTGTCACGCTACCAGTATGTTTTAAATATGGCCGAGGCACTTTATTATATTTTAAACATAGTGTGGGAATGAAAACTTAATCATAACAAAGACAGCAGGCATGTGAGCCCAACCCGTTGCTCATCAAACTTGGACTCATGAAAGCTTTTGTCAAGGAAATGGATCAAAACAGCCTTGGATTTATGTATTTGAAAAATAAGGGGTATTTTTTGGACCGCAAATAAGATAGTTAATACAGGCCGTAAAATTTGAAGACCAGCTAAGTGAAGTATGCTAAGCTAAGCAGTATGAAAATCATTCAAAAATGTCACTACCAATTTTTTGGGAAATCGTAAGGCAGAAAACTATCGTGATATGGTGGCTGATCTTGTACAAGCCTACAAAGCTATGGGGTGTAATACGTCTTTAAAGGTGCATTTGTTAGAATCTAACCAGATTTCTTCCCAGAAAATCTGGGGGCAGTGAGTGATAAGCACGGAGAGCGATTTCACCAGAACATTTCCATCATGGAAAAGAGGTGCCAAGGCAAGTGCAGTCCCAGTATGCTGGCTGATTATTGCTGGACACTTAGAAGAGACGTTCCACAGGCAAAATATAGCAGAAAGTCATCCACTGTTACATTTAGGTAACGTATATACTCTCTGTAATATAATGTAAATACAGGTTTTCTTCAAATTTCAACCGCGCGTCACTTAAAAACCTTACCTGATAGAAAAAACTAACAATATATTTGAATTCTGCGCAAAAAATGCTATTGGGTCTATCCACATTAGTTCGTGTGGCAAAAAATAAGAATTATTTTGTTATCCAGTGTTATCAGCTGTTCCCAGCGTTGGAGCAAAATCTTGGCGGCCACACGTAAGAAGACCGCGTTGTGGAAGTTGGTGTACACGATGGCTGGTTACGTAGGACACGGACTTACAAAAACAGGGAATAGCAAAGCTAGTCCCAAGGTACGATAAATGCCTGAACTGTTTC
Organism: Reticulitermes speratus; assembly: GCA_021186555.1. Lineage (NCBI taxonomy): Eukaryota > Metazoa > Arthropoda > Insecta > Blattodea > Rhinotermitidae > Reticulitermes > Reticulitermes speratus. The sequence continues at coordinate 44,471,992 of JAJKFL010000001.1, read as the reverse complement.
AGGGACTACGTGGTAAAGTAGTGGCTTAGCAGGACAAACAAATTCGAACGGTTCTTGTTAGAGATGAAAATGAAGGACCCAAAACATATGCTTTATAAACTGATTTTCTGACCGACCCCACACCAACTTTTTTGTATCAACACTTTGCTTCATTCTTCAGAGTAGAAGTGAAACTAAAACAACAGGTTCCTCCGAAACGTTGGTATCCACCCACCAGACTACAAGGCGTTATAACCCAGACGACCACAATATGAATCTTCATCACCGTAAGAACATCGAAATGTATACGTAAATGCATACATGTTCTTCTTGTATGGAACAAGTGGATTCATCGCCGTCTTGAATGTAGTCCATCTGACCTTGTGCAAGTACTCGTAGGATACACAGCCGTCCCTTTTTTAGAGATTAGGTCTAAAATCGTATAAGCATTTCTCATTCCTGTATGTTGAGTCACGCCATCATTCTTGATTTAATCTATAAAATTCCAGTGGTTACTATACGTACCACCTGCTCTCACATTTAAAGAATCTGCACACGCACACACAGTGCATTTGTGTGTTTCGTACACAACAACGGACATGGATTATTCTCCTAGGGTATTAACTGACTTATCATTATATATAAAGAGGACTATGTTCTCTGTGAGGTAGGAATTGCATCATTTATAATGTAGACAAATTTCAGTCTTTAAAGGGTTAATTATCCTCGCAATTTTTAAGTGAAGCGTATAAATGCTGTGTAATTTTCTCTAGTGCTTTGTCACTTCATCTCTCTTTCTAAAGCACTTTGTTCTCGTACACTAAAACTTTGTTTTGTGACAAGTTGTACTCAATTACGTTTTTAAAGCGAAAAGTCAGTACAACCCCGCAAGATTAAGGATGGTCACTTGTCAGCTATTTGCAGCTCCTTATTCAACGTACTCGTATTTGCTGCACCGTTCAATTTGCAAATTTAGGATCCCATTTGTATTATTTCCTTCTTCAAAAACATGTTAAAGCCTGTAAACTGAATTTATGTACGTGGTGTTTCTTTAAGATTTACTATCACAATGATGACTCTGCATTAAAAATTAGTCACACTTACTACTTTCTGGCTCTTTCAGCCACTTCCATACTTACGCCAGATTTATTGAAATATTTATTTGCATATAAATTTTGGTTATCTTCAAGCATTACATACATATTTTGCTATATCAATTATTTTCACAGTATCATTTTACACTCTCAACGAACTTGTGATTTGTAATACCACGTAATACACTCATTTTATTCTGAAATATGTCAATTACACTACACTTCACGGAACTCTCGCAAATTAATATCACTTTTCCGCTTCAGTGTCTTTTGTTCTAAACTTTACTGTCCCGTTGCATCGTTGTAACAAGTGTGTTTTGGCGCGTAAACCAATTTCAGCCTATTTATACAGTTCATGTTATGGCCGCCAGGGATTAAGTGGGATTGGACGCCCTCGACGACTGTTTGTGCAAATTTTACGAAGATGTAAAAAGCGTGTTGCAATCAGAAAAGATTACTTTGAAGAAAAATAAAAGAATTTTCTTTTCCGTGCTACTGTAGTGTCCAGAATAAATGTGTCTGGAAATTTTTTAAAAGCACTTATCGCCATTCATGTTTTGCATGTATTTATTGACTGTGGTTTCAAACGTTACTTCATTTGATAAATACATAGGCCAAAAATATGAAGATCAAGATGTACAGAACTATAATTGTGCCTGTTGTTTTGTATGGGTGTGAAACTTGGTCTCTCAAACTGAGGGAGGAACATAGGCTGAGGGTATTCGAGTATAGGGTGCTGAGGAGGATATTTGGGCCTAAGAGGGACGAGGTAGTAGGGGAGTGGAGAAGACTACATAACGAAGAACTTAATGATCTGTACTCATCACCAGATATTATTCGGGTGATAAAATCAAGAAGGATGAAATGGGCGGCGCATGTAGCACGTATGGGAGAGAGGAGAAGTGCGTACAGGATTTTGGTGGGGAGACCTGAGAGAAGGAGAATACTTTGAAGACCCAAGCGCAGACGGGAGGATAATATTAAAATTGACCTTCAAGAGGTGGGATGAGGGGGGGGGGGCGTGGATTGGATTGATCTGGCTCAGGGATACAGAGAGGTGACATTCTCTTGTGTATGCGGTAATGAACCTTCGGTTTCCATAAAATGTGGAGAATTTCTTGACTAGTTGAGGACCTGTTAGCTTCTCAAGAAGGACTCTGCTCCATGGAGTTAGTTGGTTAAATACCTAGGTCTATATATGTTTTATTAATTTATTGTAAATTAATTTACATTTCCATCGTACTTTTATTTGTCTATCCAGTAGCTTTATTGTTTCATTATTTTCGTAGTCCGTTGTGCACAGTATAAAAAGTAAAACCAAAATGTACTCTATGAAACGCATTACAAAAACGTTGAAAGTAGTTAGCAGGTCATGCTTGCAATAAAGTATGTTTACCCCTTTATAGCTGACGCCGATCCAAGTAACATAAACACAGGTTTCTTGCTGCCGCTTACAAACACCATAGTATTAAAAACATCAATCAGTTTATGATGTTATGAAACACAATAATTCTTCTTTTTTCTGAGAACCAAGTGGAACTCATAGCACGCAAAACGTTCAGCTGTTGAACGTAACGCTGGCAGCACCGCACTTCTTTATGGGGTTGAGGAGTTGGTAAAAGTTCTTAATCAAACGTAACAGCTTTTCTTCAGCATACAGTTTCTTAAATTTTGACCACTGACTAGCTCTATGACGACCGAAAGTGTAAGGCACATTGTGACACACATAGGCCTACCAAACGGCTGTCTACTCATAATGGGATTACAATTTTCCATTTTTATTTTAATAGAAATGCTCGTATGTGCACAGAATTTCTCATTATTTTTCCCACCTAGTCTGGTAATAAGTTCATAACCCACTACAGGATTTTTTTTATCCTGAATGGGGTACTTCGTTTTTATCATCTGGATATTGGCCATGAGCCCATTCTTCCCCCTCCCATATCATTTGGAAATCCCATCGAGCGTACTACTCCCCCCCCCCCCCCGAAAAAATTCCCCAGCCTGTAGAATCTTTTGATATTTTAGCAGCTGGGCTCTGTTGCCAAATATTCTGCACTATGTATGCTGCCGGCTTTTCTGAACACAGACATAGGTCGTAAATGGAACGACAAAAAATGAGAGAGGGGCAGGAAAAAGAAGAAATCTTTTAGAATGAAATATAAAGAAATACGAGTATGTCGTATCAGCCTCGTACAGTCAAATACTGTACAGCATTCAACATGCGAATTGCCTTTCATTGCTTTATGCTGTCTAACCCAGTTTCTGAAGACAGCACATAATTTAAAGCAGTGGCACTAATAACGCGGCCAGCCTTTTATTTTATGCGGCTCTCCATATAACCATCGTAATTCACTTCAGCAAAATCTTGTTATATGAAGCATTTTCATGTTTCAATTAAATCCTTGTCGTAGAGACGTCAAGGCCTTCTGGTCACTATAATAATATAATAATAATAACCATGGCTCGACAGCCCTATATGGGCTTGGGCCTCCTCTTTCCGAGGTTACGAGGTCTTTTTCTGGTCACTGTGGCGATAGGAAAAGGACCAAGCGGTGGTGTGCGAGACTTGAGGTTCTCACAGCGATGTCGTCGAAGATGCAAATCTTCTGTGCCGTTGGGTAAATAGTTCCCGACGTTTCGAAGAACCGTAGTGTCTTCCTCTTCCGGCGCAAGCAGTTCAAGTCTTTTTTTAATTGTGCATTGTCTAGCGTCGAGATTATCTACACAGCTCTTCCGAGAAGGATAGTTCTGTTTCGAGTTTGCTTTGTCTCATCTTTTGTTGTTTACACAAAGAAACAGTTTTCGAAAATGTACAGACACGAAATCGACACTAAACAATGGCCAGTTACAACGCAAAAATTTAAAGCTTTCCCTGTGCCCAATATTATGGTACATGAGGGAGTGTTAGGATAGCTCCACGCATTCTTAGCTTCGGTATTAGATAGAGGTGAGTGATCAGCTTCACGCCACTCCCACTCTACTCCCGGGCAAAAGGACGCCGGTACTCACTGAATAGGAGGCTGGGTGGGTCCAAGGCCAGTATGGACGCTTAGAGGAGAGAAACTCTCTTGCCCCTGCAGACCAATCGAAACACTATTCCTCAGTCTCTAACCCGTTGCCTAGTCACTATATCGACTATACTATCCCGGCTCAAGCAATGACCAGATAAAATTCTTAAAACAAAAGAAATTCATTACAATTTCAGGTTTGAAGTTTCTAAAGAAACATTACTCTAGTGTGGAATGTCACATCTTGTAATTTAGTAGATTGGTATCAAAATTTGGAGTATAGAGGAGTGGCTCACTTCTTCTGCCCAGAAGATGGAGGCAATATAGTCTTATCTACCAAAATATATGGTACTATATTCCAGATGACTTCGACTTTATAACCTCTACCGTGAGAAACTAAAATCTCACTTTCCAAAAGAAATTAAGCAATTCTAATTTGTAAAAAGAAAACGAGGGTAATTTTCATAACTAAATTTGAGGGCAGAGTTGCTTTCAAAGTTTAGACAATGGAACAAATAAAGTCTCTGTGTATTTTCATAACACCTCAATTTATTTTTATTACAGATCATCTAATAGGAAATATCCGTAAGTGAACTTGTGATATCGAATTTCACGAACGCCAAAACTGGGTTAGTTCAGTTTTAACACTAAAAGCAACTATATGTAGAATATTAGTAGAGTACGCTTTTACAGCACGGATAAAAACATTTCAGTCTGTAAGATTTATCACAAGCAAAAATTACTTTTTTTAAAGAATTATACAGAGCAATTACATCAAGTGTTTTTTATACATGCAGGAAAGCCAGTGGGATTTCTAAATTAAAAACCGTAAGCCTAAAACCTAATGATAATTGCCTGTGTAAAATTACCATTACTTTAAATTATCAGCAGATGAATACTGACCAACATACCCTCAAACGTTCACAGTGATGCAGTGTTTCATTTTTAACGACCAACTAACTACCTACTTAACTAGCTAACAGAGAAGTGTTGAACCTTACTTTAGATGCTCGTAATTAACCAGCTGGTCAAGGAATTCCGTGCTTGTACAAGGAGCCCAATTTTTATTACCATATCTACAAAACCCTACAACTGGCCCGATTACATCTCCACCTTCACACTCCATTTGTTAAAGATCTTTTCTGTACAGTATCCACTGAACGAGCGTGAATTCTCGTGGGTTTTCTCAGTCCCCCAAGATAAATACCAGGATGAAAGCCAAAATTATGATATGGCCGTTTCCTTTCAAATTATTACTAATTCATCATTAACAAATCAACTTACAATCCGACGTCATATAACCTGAGCTACTGAGAGCGTCGTAAAATAAAACATTAAAAATAGGATGAAAGATGAATAAACAACAAGATGAGATTTGATTGTGGGGTTGTATACAGCATAGCACTATTTTATCGCATAGAAGTACATGGAAAATGATATAGGGTTCGATCAAAATAGTCATATAACACACTTCACAATAACAGGAACCAAGGCCTATAACCATAAGAACAATGCACGTTATGTAAAATATATTAGAACAACAGCGTCGGGTACATTGGATTCAAAGAGCCTTCAGTGGTGTTTAATACTACCTTGACCACTTCAAAACCGTATGTAACATAAGCGATAATAGAAAGAGTTGTCCTTTTGTGTAACTTTTTGTTGTATATATATATATATATATATATATATTGAATATAGACTATACCTAAGGCTTCGAAGTAATATCTTCCCTTCACATAATACACTCCACTTTATTATTATTATCATAATCATCACCATCATTAATAAAAAAACAACAACATCTGGTCTTCCATGTTCGAAGAAATAATTCATTACTTGTACAACCTTCCGTTAAGTAATACGGTATCACCTGGACAATAATTGTTTAACCCTGTAAAAAATTGTTTTATGTACCTTGTCGATCATAATTCAGGGTACAGTTACACTTGGCATTGTTACAAAAAAAGGGAACACGGCCTGCAGATGTGACTGAAGGCGGTTACTTGTTGTTACAAATGATTTGACGCCGATGTCAATTGCTGTGCTATGGTTATTCGATTCGGTCTTGTCTTGTCGTGCAGGTCAGGCGTGACAAGTTTCTCGAGGCCAGCTGTAGAATCGCTTCAATTTCTGTACCCAAATTACGAACTGAATGAGCTGATCTGATGAACGTCGTAACCTTTAAATAAGATTCGTTTCATACAGTCCACAAAGTAAGTAGCGTTCTTCATTTCATTGGTGACCGATGTTACTGTACCTTCCATTTATATATATATATATATATATAGTTCACCCTAGAACAGGCCATGAAGGCCCAGAGGAGGAGTAAAAGCTCGAAATGTTGACTGCCAATATTAACGGAATGCAATCATCAGTGTACGGCATATTATTCACCTTAAATAATTTCATGGTACAGAATTCATTCGACACATAATAGACCAAATTTAGTGCTAACACGCAGGTCCATACTGTCAACGTTACATTCTGCACAGAGTCACTTAAATGCTGCTCATATCTTCAGAATCTATTTACGCAAGTGTCTGTACGGGTTGTGGTGTGAATTATAGAAGTTTGAGTTCCGACAGGCCCAGAGATCTTAGTTTTTCACCGCAACGAGCGCTTTGGTCCCATCCTGCCTCCTTTCCTATAAGTACCACGGGCTCTTTCCATTGGGGTGTGCGGCTTTTCATTTTCCTTCAGTTATAAGTATTCGCATTTTAGAGCAAACTACAATCTCTTACAGTGTGCACACATGTAAACAATTCGAAGGTTTTCTTTTGCGTGGTGAAGGGCCCCGCAGCAGATGCTACGGACGCACCGCAGCCTTAAGGCTTCTTGTGCAACCCCTGTGATGAAGATAAGCAGTTTTTTTTTTACCAAGTTTTACAATTAATGGAGCGAGCACCAGTGGAATGAAATTGACAGGGGAAAACCGACAACTCGGAGAAAAACCTGTCCCAGTGCCACTTTGTCCACCACAAATCTCACATATACTGACCCGGGATCGAACCCGGGCCTCCGCGGTGAGAGGCCGGCGACTAACCGCCTGAGCCACAGCACGGCCATTTGGAGGGTTGCTTACGCTTAAAGTAACGACTTCCACCTCGTATACGAAACGAATACAGTGCAATGCACCGTGCGAGTTTATGACTACTCATTTACTAATTTCAGCAGCGACGGAGACGATACGTTTGGCTTGATATAATTTCCGCCTTAATCAGATCTAATGGGTTTTATACATACTATTTTAAGAACAACTTGTTATATCAAGCTGAAAACTCCGGATTTAAAATGTGTTCCAACATGCCTGAAAAATGCTGTGTGACAGAGGCAGTGGTGGGGTTCGTGAATGGCTGCAACGCTGTTGAAGAACGACATTTCTAGTCATGAGGTTAAAAACGCATGGAGCTGTAGATGTACTGCCACCTCCGTATACGTCTTCATGGCATGGCGTACACTTATGCACAAGAACAAATTTTTGCTTTTACCCTTAAATGTTCTTCTTCAATCCCCATGTAAATTATCCATAATTTCTACAGAAACTGATAGTTGCCTTTTCAGTATGTTATTTGCCTTACTTTGCAAAGAAAGATAGCATTATGATAAACATTCAAGTTTTCTGGGATATGACGTCTTGTCGATTGACAAAGAGTTTCCGACGTTTCGAAGAAGCTTGCTGCATCAATCCTCAGAGTCTAAGCACGAGGAGTACCATATACTTATTTCAATACAAATAAAAAGGCAAGACTATCATGTTGTCAAGGCAAAATTTTAAGTGACATCGACACGACAATCACGAAACGTAGGTATCTGAAATATTTGGTAAAACACAATACTCGAAACGTGTATTTCCAGGGTTATTCTTATACACACTACGTCTAACGTAAAGGAGGTGGGAGCGCGATGTCTTACAATTTTCTATGTGTGGGTTTCGTATTAACACGTAATGAAAAATTGGAAGGTGACATTTAGTGTGAAGAGGGACCATAAACTCATCTACTCTGTATGAATTATTGTGCGTATATCACGTTTAAACCACTGTGACGGTGCAAAACTCAAGAGGTTATACGTAGCAAACGCAAGCTAGTCGGAATGTGTTCTAGTGGAAATTATAGACTACACAGGAATGGATCGGGTAGTACTACAATTATTAATTCATAATTCTTGTTGGCGTCACCATACCGACTGGCAATACTTGACGGGAAGTGTGTGTGTAATACATATTGGCACTTTACAGTCTATGTATGAATTCCCGATCGAAAAATGGTTTTTCATATGAAAAATAGATGCCAGATACGTTTCTGTGAATACGAGCCAACAAACTGCACAATAAATAATAAATAATAATTTGTCACTTATGTTCCTCCTACACGTTTCGACCTCTAGAATGTCATCATCAGGAGGGTATATACAAAGGCATACAAGTAGAGCAAATTCTGTCAAAGATGTGTGTATGTAGAGTTGAAATACAACAGTGTTAATTAAAATCACTAAAACTGTTTAAAATGTAAATCAATTAACAATTTTGTTTACAATTGTAAACAATATTTTATCTTCTATTGCCGACAAACCTCTATGTCAGTTGTCATCTTCATTCGAAGGGAATATCCCTGTGTTTTCTGGTTGTAGATTACAAATGATTACTTATTAATTGTGCAATTTGTTGGATCAAATACTGTATAATCAATCTATTGCACGGAATATGGATTACGTGAAACGTTTCTGCGTATCCAGTAAATTATTCACACATTGTATTTCGAACATAGCAACTAACACACCGGAAGATATGTACGTTATGCTGGAAAGCACAGTACAGGTAAATACCACATACTGAGTATGTTGGTAGCCTTGGCACAGCAGGCAACCATAAGGCCATAAGTTTAAATTCCTATTGCGGCATGTCTATTTATGTGAATCTCTTTGGCAATTTGCCCTCACGTTCACAGTTCCATTCCAGTTACGGAAGGTTAGCTACCTATCCAGTTGAGCAATTCTCAGCTACAAATCCTCGTGGTATTTACTGACCATGGTTAACATGGATAAAGTTACAGTCTTAGGAATCCAAAAATATGACGTCATTTCTTTGGAATCAAAGAACAATGAAAATAGGACAGAGTTCCTGAAGTTGTAGCCTACGTCACTGACATTGTAACTTATACAATACGTTGCATTAGCGTATATTAAGTTGTTATATATTATTATTATTAGTAGTAGTAGTAGTCATAGTACTAATTAGTAATTCTTGAATGGTGTAAAAACCCAAATCACTACAAGACAACATAAAACAGAGACAAATGCGAAGTAGTAGCAATACCGCAAGAAGGATTCGTACACACCATCCCAGCAGTATCGCCTTCAACAGAGAAGTCAGGACATAAATAAGCGAATAAAAGAAAAACTGCAAACAAATCCACGCATAACTAACATACAAAATAAATTTTATCTATCTAGTGTAAACAAGAGTGTGAAATATGACTTGTTTGTGGTGTGTGTGTGTGTGTGTGTGTGTAAGGAAGAAACAGGGATTTTGGTACTTGGAGTCAAGAATGGGAAAGAATGGAAAGAAAGGTACACTAAGGGGCTTCGGTCAGCATGTAATATAGTTAGGATAATATAACCAAGAAGGCAGGATACGCAGCATGCATGACAATAAATATGTTTACAAAGCATTGGTCTAGAACCTCAAGGCACGATTCAGCTTTGTATACTTATTCTTGTACAGTAACACGCTATAATATTAAACTGGATTCGAGAAAAACCGTTTGTCAGAATTAGGACTACCTTGAAATGGCTGAAGATATGGCTCCAAGCGAACATCTACAGACAAGGTAAACGCTGGGCACTCCTTGACCACGTCAGTAAATACCAACTTTTGAAGCTAGAGTATGCCATAGACTTCAAATACTGCATTTGTAGTTTATTTAAAGACGCTGTCAGTTCCTCACTCTATCCATGGAGCTTGGGAAACATATAGACAGAAGAATTCGAGTAGCATTTGTCCATGCCTTAACTATGAAAAGCGTATTGTGACCATACGTAGCGCATCACAGAATTTCGACCCAAAAAATGTAGACAATATACTGGGGATTTTGAGGACGTAAGAAATATTACTTCCAGCTGTGAAACCAATTGCCTTTGACAAGACGACGGACCATTCTATACTTTACCTGCAACGTCGCAAGCCACATTTGCTTTACAAACCTGAAAGTTTCTATTATCCTGCATGTTAGGGTACGTACAGAAGTTTTTAGGCTCCTTAAACCCGGGGTCGATGTCCCCGTTCCATCAATCCATAAAGTTCTTCAGCCAGATCGTAAATTTCCCCCTTGGTCTCACAAGAAACGAGGACATAACAGGCATAGGTGTGCGCCTTAACACTGACATTTCAAGTTCGAAAATCACAGCATTTTTTTTTTTGTTAACGGATTTATTAAGTCCGCTACATGTCATAAGACAAAACAGCGCTATTGAGAATGTGTCCTATGGAACGGGAACTAATGTACTTTACACCCATAGCGTAAGAGTTTAGCTACTGGTTGTTATGATCCTTTATTTATTACCCTCGTTGTTGAAAGGAAGTATAAGTATGCCGGATGAGCTCGCCCTTTTCACGATTAATTTCCATTTATCCTGAAAAAAAAACTGGAAGGTTCCTGCCGCTGTCATCATCATCATCATAACTTTCAATAGGTGAATGTAATTAAACACAGTATATGCTACATAGATAGATTAGATTTACAAGTTCATTCCTAGATTGAAAATTATGGTACTCTGGGAAGTGATGTCGTGTAGTTTGGTAGACACTAATGTTTCGGAGAAACCTGCTGCCTCCTTCTACACGTAAGAAGAAGAACTTCTTAAGCACAGCCATGCGAAACTGAAATATTAAATTTCTCCAAAAGGTTTATAATCCAGTTTCAATCATCTCCAAATACAAACAGTTCCAAGGCACGTGTTAGCTCAGACAGAAACCTCCCTCCCACCAGGTACGCTCTGAAATTGTTTCATGGCCATACAGATAGATAGTGTGGTCTAATTTATTATAAAATCGTGTAGTGCCGTAGTAAAATAGTACAATTTTGTTCTCTGTTCTTATCTCCCAGACATATTTTGTGTGTGTGTGTGTGTGTGTCTTAATAAACATATCATATGACAAAGGACTTCGAATTGTGATAAATTATTTCGATGCGGACAGCAAGAACAGACAGGTAGCTTGATTGGTAGAAGTAATGACCCACTGTCATGATTATACACATAGACCTTTATTACGACTTTCATTTCAACTTCTTCTTTTCTAACTTTGTGATTCGTATATTCCTTAACGGCCGATGCCGGTGGCCGCCCGGTCTAAGGCGTAAGTCTGCGCCTGCTCGTTTGTTGGGAGTGCGCGTTTGAATCCCGCCGGGGAATATGGATGTCTGTCTCTTGTGAATGTTCTGTGTTGTCAGGTAGAGGTCTCTGCGACGGGCCGATCCCTCGTCCAGAGGAGCCTACCGAGTGTGGCGTTTCTGAGTGTGATCTCGAAACCTCAACAATAAGGCGGCCGAGGACCGAAGTAGGGCTGTTGCGCCACAGAAAAAAATAATACTTAACGAAGCTGTAAGAAAAACAGAGTCTACTTAGGGTCCGGTGAGACGAGATACCGATAATGTGGTGTGCATATGATAGGAGACAGCATTAGGAACAGTGGCCCACGTAAGGTTAGATCGTGATAATGCAAAATGCATACGATCGGAGACAGCAGAGGAGCAGTGGCCCGCGTAAGGATAGATAATGATAATGTGCAAAAGAGCGCAGATCTCATCAACATCGCGGCGGAAGCCTGAAATCAAGCATAGATAGTTTTAATGCACAGTGCGTATGAACGGACACAACAGTAGCAGCAATGTTCCATATAAGAACAGATACTATCCTGTCTGCGACCAGGTATAACCAATCCATAGGCCAGATTCAAAACAGTTACTTCCTGAATACAAGTCAGTTTCAACAGTGCCCTACTAACCTACCTGGTGGTTTTCGAGAATAAAAATTGAAGTTGGGCCTGTCCATGGTATGAAGGCATATGGCGAGGGGCGGGAGTAGAGGTGTAGTTTTTTTTTGTGTGGAAGGGCCCCGCAGCAGAAGCTATGGATGCACCGCAGCAGAAACTACGGACGCACCGCAGCCTTAAGGCTTATTGTGCAACCCTTGTGATGAAGATAAAGAGAAAGATGATCAGTTTTTTTCATTTTTCCAAGTAATAGAGCACCGGTGGAATGAAATTGACAGGGGAAAACCGAAGTACTCGGGGGGGAAAACCTGTCCCAGTGCCACTTTGTCCATCACAAATCCCACATGGACGGACCTGGGATCGAACCCGGGCCTCCCTGCCTGAGTCATGGCACGGCCCTAGAGGTGTAGTTGTACTCATTCTATCCTCGGCGCTAGAAGGAGATGAGTATAGCCGTCCTAAATGCACGGCGCAAAAATTCCAGTCATGCAGCCATCCATAAGAACGAAATATTTGAACTCATCTGCGGAGAATTAGAGAATTCTTAGGATCGGCTGGTTCTTGGACTTGATCAACTGTCTGGCATTCGAAGGAGAACGCAAGATTTCAGAAACTGGACGTTACTACCTTCTACTCAGTTTCCAGCACACACAATTACTATCAGTCACTGGATTATTCCAGAGCGTAGGCCTACGCATGCTGTCACCTGAGAATGCGGGCAGGTCCAGTTTCCGAAACGATGTATTCCTTTTGGAAGACTAGACAATGGACACAGTCCAGAAAGCACGTAATCCTAAGTGTGCTCGTAAGATGACATCATCAGAACGCTCTGGAAGTGACTCACAGGAATCTTGGTCATATTTTCAGGGCTATAATTTCCATAATGAAGCTAAATATACAATTATTGGCCTTAAATACACTCTACTGGATATAACATTGTTAGGATAAATTGAAATGCTAAATTTCAAACAATGTAAGTAATGACGTTACATCAAATTTTTTTATGAAAATCGCATTTATTTCCGTAATTATATAATTAATATTGTATGTAACAAATCATTGTCGTCTCCTCTCTAAAAACGTATGTTTTAAAATTACACTTAATTGTAATTTTATCAATTATGTAGTATTGTGTTAAGCTTGGTGTCTTTTAAGGAAAGAACACAAATTGAGAGTCTGAAAACATAATATCGAGAAGAATATTTAGGTCTAAGGGAGAGGAAGTAGGAATAAATCTAAGAGAATTACATATCGACGAGTTTCATAATTTATACTCTTCATCAAATATTACTGGGCTGATAAATCAAGGATTAAATGGGCGGGAAATGTAGCACACGCGGAAGGGACTGGAATTACATGCATCATCTTAGCTGGAAAACCTGAAGGACAGAGACCACTTGAGAATAGACACAAGAATGCTACGGTGTTGATGTTATGCTGTTTAGCACGGTAGACAACCACCAGACTACACAGCGTGACATCTAGCAAGACAGCAGCTGTGTAGTATGGTAGACAACCACTAGACAACACAGCCTAACGTCCAGAAAGACAGCGGCCTTTACAGCAATGTCCATAAGACTTCCACGTCTCACAGTATGGTTTGTATAAGAAATGGTGAGACTTTCCGTTGGCTTTTCAATAAGTATTACATTACTTCTTAAAACAAGGTACACATTGTGCCGTTAGGAACGATTGTTATAAGATTACACCTAACGCGCAGAGTAATGTAAATAGCACGACGATTATGACAAGTGATTTCCAGCGAGACCTCAGTGTCCTGCACCGTTACTTCAACGCTGAAGGGGAAATACAGTGCAAAAACAAAATTATCTTCTCTAATTTAAGTTCCTTAAATCGGAGAGGGGTAGCCAAAAATTCTGAAATAAATGCTAGCAATCGTCCCGAGGACGCAATGGTCCCTTAACTTGTTTGTATATGTAATTTTGATATATTACCCCCATAAACTAAAATTTCCTCTGTGCACGGCATGAATGCATAAGGGGGAGTGGAGATATACTTACACTCATTCTTGCATCAGCATTAGATGGGAGTGAGTGGTCAGCTTCACGTCCCGGCGGCTTTACCAGAGGGAAAAAACCACTGTTACCTCTTGAATAAGAGACTGGGAGGGACCCAGAACAGATCTAGACGCTTTGGAGAAGAGATAAATCTCTTGTCTCTACCGGGAATCGAACAATGATTCCTCAGACGTCCAGTTCGGTAGCCTAATCACCATACCTACAGAGTTATTCCGCTCTCATGTTACTCTCATTCCAAATGCTTCTAAGTATTATTTACTGGTACTTATCTTTATATTCTGATATTCTCATATTCTAATATTCTCATAACGAGACATGATATATTTAAACAAACAAACAAACAAGAGAGGATTGGACCCAGGACAGCGGTGACACAGAACACGACAGCAGCCCTGTCGTACCATTGCTTACGTACGCACATGCATCACTGTCAGTTGTCTCTCCCACACAATAGAGTACAGGAGCTGGCCTCTGAATTACGGTGTAACGTTTCTAACTCAACGAGAATCGAGCCGAGCCTCTTTCATACAGGCTGTACTTTATTTTCTTCTCTTTGGGGTTCTCCTTGTGTTCGCATATTCATTGCGGAGTTGCTATTTGTGCTGCTCCCCCACTCAGCATGGCTGAGAGGGATTTGTGAACACGAGAGTACTTGTAGCATTGTTGTATAATAGGCCCTTGCATAAGTAGAGAATAACAGGGTGTGGAAGGGGGAGAGGGGATTGGGTTTTATGTACCTCACAGTTCCATCTTCAGATTTTAAAACGTAAAAATGTCAAATAGCATCCAAGCACACCATTAAAACGTTCGTGGGGCATTCATTTATCAAACAACCCCTCGTCAGTTGCCTGAAAATGGAAATGAATTTCTTCTCGCTACGGGTACACTAACCGAATAGAGTTCAGTCAACCCGAATCCAGTTCGACTCAATAAGATACTGTAAAGACAGAAACATTTGTGTTACACAGAATTCCTATATACCACTGTCATACTGCGACAGGCGAGTTGAGTGAAACTGGAAGTTTGATTTTGCAGCATCTTTGTGGATCAGACTCAATTCGATTTGACTCTAATCAATTCGGTTAGTGTCATATCAGCTTTAGCGCATAGCTTGCAATCGACGCAGTCAACTTGATTGCGTTCGGAAAACATGTACCTATGAGACAGGTACATCACACGCCCTACTACGTCTTGAAAGTCGGGTGAGTGGAAGAAAAACTCCCTTTTTTCTAATGCTTCGGAATTATTCTAGGGATAATCAAAACACAGATCTATATAAAATCTACTTTAACGTACATAGTACAAAGCGAGTAATATAATTGCTAAAATACAAATCGATATTTTGACGGAAATTGAGGTTTCGGAAATTTCTGTGGACAAGAAGACCATTCTCATTTATTATACCGGCAATTCGGTGTGGGGACGTTTAATGGAGTCCAACCTTCGTAGTGGAAAGAAATATGTGCCCGATCTCTCCATGTTAAAAATAAGTTGAAAATAAGCACTTCGTGACGGTAAACAAGTGCTTCTTTGTAGTATCAAATAACACAAGAGGATGCATAACATTAAATAAGTTGAAAATGTTTAGTTTTCGAGATATACGTCATCGGCAAAGGGCGCAAAGTATCAAATAATCAAGCCATGGACACCTCGCAGTTGCACGTACAACAGATGTAGAGGATAATCGTCTGGAAACAGAGAGGTTTTCCGCTTGAAGTGCTATGGATCCATTTTATCGTCAAGAATTACTTTGATAGCCCAGCGGATGGGATAGTAGCAATTCTAGTGGGATGTAGCGTGAGTTTATCCACGGCCCTCGTTACACAGCTGCAATTATGGCATCTTCATTGGCAGGTGTCCGTAGGGTCCGTGGGCGACCTCCATTCATAAGTGCCATGGATGTGACATTTCACATCTCACGAAGACGCTGCTCCAGTTGTCCAAACAAACTTGCGTCTAGATGACGCCGACCAGAATAATGTACTGCGAATGCCCGTGCATTGGTAAAACAAAGCAATCCCATTACACGCCTGGATAGGCCCTTAGGTTTCCAGGAGGTTAAGGCTCCCAGATTTATAGACAATCGGCACATGAAGGTGGTAAGGTTGTCAGCCCTACCCACCGGCCGCCTTTACCCCCCAGGAAATATTCCTGGTACTCATTTCTGTTAGAGGCTGAGTCGACCCCAGGGCCATAGTGCGACTGGAAGGATTATGTCAATGAAAAACTCCAATGACACCATCGGGCCCGTGCATTGGTACCACCTTGATTATTAGAGGCACCGTGGGTTAAGATCATGTTGCAGTATTCGTCGTGTGTGTATACCGTGATCATTTGATCGTATGTAAGCCCCGCTGTGCACTGAGAGTCCCGAGTACACCAAAAAACGAGCTTTGCCGTCTTGACATAGAACTGTATGTTCACATATTTTCACAATGCTCTTTTCTAAGATCACCTTTCATATTAAGTCATATCTAAGAATAGGTCTCTAAAAACATTCCTCCTCACGCGGACTTCGAATAAAAATTTAGTATGAGCTCCGTTTTTCAAATATTCGAAGCAAATCCCAAATAATTAATTAGCCCTTTAAGGCCTAATATTTACTACACGCACCTCCAAGATTAATACTACAAGCTGAATTCTTCCCACAGTGCACTTATATGTTTGTAACACTCATAATAGTCATTACCACGAGTGCAAACAATTTTCAAAAACCTAAAAGTCACCTCAAAATTCTAGGGTCCAAGAAGGTGACAGAAATCAAGTAGCATACTGAGGACCGGAAAATATTAGGTGCCACTGTAAAAAAATTCAGTCGCCATGGCGACGTGGCACCCGGGATCTATGCACCCCTGCCCTAAACAAAGGCAAAAAGCCACTATTAGGTTCGCAATGTCTGTCCTTCCGCATAAAATAAAACGACTCTCACTGTACGAACTTTCGTGAAGTTCTATACTTCAAAAACAAACAAAATAACAGATACTTTACATGAAGACCTACGTACGTTTAGACCTTTCGCCGTGATTATTTTATAAAATGAGTCAGCCTGTATCCTCTGTCAGGAAACGACTGAGACTGAAAAAATGGTTTTTGTGATTTAAGCTTTGTTCTCGGTGAGGTACGAGGTGAGGCTGAAGAAAGAGTTGAGTATAGATTTTCGACCATGAGCGATTGTAATCGTCGAGTATCCATGTTTCAGAAATATGAACGTAAATCTCCTCGCTTACGATATCTCGCTGATTGTCGATTGTAAATTTGTTGCTACGATTCAGAGAAATCTTGTAGTGTATGTTAATACACTAAGCTTTTTCTGGAATTATATACGAATTTAAAACCTATGGGAAATAAAAAAGCAAACAGGCCAGAAGTGTCACGCTCTGATGACATTTCCCAACTTGTCTTAACTTTAAAATGGCTAACCAACGCCATGGTCCACAGCGTTCGTTACAAATAAGATAATTGGGCTACAGCTGTGGTCAAGAAAATGCTTCCTATTATGAAATCCAAAAGTTCATCCCTTTCTTCACAAAGCCTAACATTTGATTTTATTTTCAACTACTTGAGAGTAGACCACGTCCTCAAACCCTTGTGGTCCGAGATCTGTTTTACTATTATTCCCAATTTAAGCCCAGGTCCATTTATTTGACCTTCTCCGACTAAAATTTGTCTGCCATTCTGATTTCCCCAATCAGTGCTTCTTTTCCAACCTGCCTTATTTTTTTTAATTTAAACACCCTCACAAGAAAATACTAATTACGAAGCTAACTACGTAATTTTATCCAGTCGCTCCTCACTTCATCTCTAAATCATGTTAAAAACCAAATTTGGTACAATTAAGTCCCTTAATCTGGTCTATAAGGTAAAGGTAAAGTTCACCCTAGAACAGGCCATGAAGGCCCAAAGGGGGAGTAGAGGTATAGCTCTACTCTTTCTTTAACCTCGGCGCTAGATGAGGGTGGGTGGTCAACGCCACGCCCCGGCCGCTTTACCCCCGGGAATGACCCGGTACCCATTGTATAGGAGGCTGGGTGGGCCCCAGGGCCGGTCTGAACGAGTGCAATCTGGTCTGTACGTTTAGAAAAACAGTCTCTTCGTTTGCATTTCATTTATGGTTACACGAAGGTACAAGGCAAATCATAAACCTTAATACCACTAGCCAGAAATACCAGCAAACTTTCACTCTGGTTTCTAAGGGGAAGAAATCGGTGCGAGGGACAGAAGAGAAATTCGGACAAAGTTTAGGTGAGAAAACGTGACGGAAACATACCGCATAGATGACTCAGGCGCAGATGGGACGATAGTCTTAACACGGGCGTTATTAAAATAGGACGTGCGAGTCTAGACTGAATTCATGTGGCTGCGGATACGCGACGCGATCAGAGTCAGGGTCCCGTGAACACAAAATGCAGAGAGTTTCTTAACTGTCCCTAAACCTTACACACACACACACACACACACACATGCGTCCAAGGCTTAGCATTCTGCAGTTATTCTTTCGGAATGAGGCACAGAACCAAACGTGGCAGCAATAAACCGGAGTGAAATGTAGGGTACATAAGCTTTGGTAGATATAATGGTTTTGGCCCTTGCCGAAAATATGTACCGTGCAAAACAATTCATTCGTGATTTAAATGTCCCTTAAAGGCTATACTGTATAATATTGGACAGTGGTGGCTCGTGGGGCTTTCTTATGGTAGGACTGGGGCTAGGATTGTTATACGTGTGATTAATGAGAAGGCCTAATAAAGCGTTTCTTTCACTACAGTCACTCAACCACTTATGTTTAGCGTTAAATCTTCTCACATAAGTTTGTATTCTGAGAAGTAACTAAATCAGTTGTTGCACGGCCTGAACTCTTAACGTCAGTCTTCTCGGTGAGAAGATAGCCAAGTCGGCCGAAACATGTTTTAATGAGTAATTAGTACTAACAATATATTTTAGTTGTGATTTGACGTTATTTTTACTACAGTTTATATATTATCACAAAGGAATGTATAGAATAAAGGTTAAATGATAAAAAATCGATGCCCTGTAAGTACTTCACACTGTTCTTGTTCATGTTAATCTTAAAACCGCAACTACTAAACATATTCTAAACCACCGCCTTGCACAAAAAAATTTACAAAATTGTTACACGTTTCTAGTTTCGGCTTATCAATTAAGCCCTCATCCGACCAATTAAATATCAAGAACCATATAAAAACTTATACCTTCATGTGGGGTTGAGATCTCATACCCTAACAGTGTACGTCATAAAAACGTCTTTAAATACATAAAGGCTGTGCAAAATTATAAGATGAATAGAAAAACTATAGTTTTAAATAAAGATGGTAGGCAGTTTATATTGATACATAAGGCACACTTCAGTCTTGTGTGTTCTCCGGCACTGGAATCATTCCAATGCCCTGCAGCGCTTATGGGCGCGCCGCCTCTGATAGTGAATGAACAAAATGGTCACCTGTGGAAAGCGTAGAGATGGGAAATGTCAAATTTACCCGTTGAAATTTTAATGGGCTTTATATAAGATAGTTAGAAATGTATTTATATCCTTTGCTTGTCATAAACTTGGGTCTCTCACTCTTATGATTCAGAGTGCTTACAGATATATGAATCCTTGGACACACTTGGACAGAAACAGACACATCGCATCGGGCGGAATTCGAACCCACCATCCTATTGCCCAAGGGGGTCAAGACCGTATAACGTAGACCATAAGACCTGTGTCTGATGTAAATTTGTTTACAGAATATAAAATATTACCACAAGAACTTACAGATTTCTGGAGGTGAATATATTGTGTGCATACATTTTTCGCGATATGTTTGTCAAATGTTATCCCTTTCCACGCCATGATGGCAAACAGGGGGAGTACTCATTCTTAGCTTCGGCACTACGACCCGGCCGATTTACCCCTGAGAAAGAACTACGGCATGCATTAAAAAGGAGGCTGGGTAAGCCTCAGAGCCAGCATGGGCGGTTCTGAAGAAGTGGACGTCTCTTGCCCCTGCCAGGATTCGAATGCCGGACCGTCCAAACCGTAGCCAGTCGCTATCCCGGCTCCTGATATGTTGTTTGTATAAATGTAATAGTGACTGGGCGTTGCGGCTGACAGTTCTTTCCCACTCTAACACTTTCTTGTCGGGAGCTTTCTTACTTCGCGTTTCACACAGTAGTCACTGACAGAATGTCTTATAAGATGGCTTATGGTGTTAGGAACGTACAGTACATGAAAAATTCATTTATTTCTACAAAATTCTATGAAAACTTTCTTCTTTGTTGCATATTTCATAAGACACACCTCAAGTCTACAGGGTGTTTTTCGACTAGTTAATGAAATACGGTGTAAACCTTACAAGGCGACGTACATTTCCTTTGGACCGATAAGGGACTTAAAATCTAAACCTGGCATGACGATAATGCCACTGGGGATTACAGCCATTTCCACGTCGTTTGAATCTTTACCATCAATGATCTGGAACCGTGACACCTCATTCTGTAGGTTGTGGGTTGTATGATTCAGATATCAGAGTTCGACTCCCGGCTGTTGCAAGAGATTTCTTATTCTTCCTCACCGTCCAGACCAGGTCTGGAGCCAATTCAACCTATGAAATGGGTAAGAGAACTATATCTGTGGGGATAAAAGTGCCGGAACGTGAAGCAGCTCACTCACCTCCATCTAGTGTCGAAGTCAAAAAAGCATTTTCCACATAACTTCATGGCGTGGTTGTTAATTAAGCACACGAACAACTTAAATAGAGGACATGAAAGTAAAGCTAAACGCACTTTGGGGTAAGTACACAGCTTTAACCTCCATCCTCTCTGTTCCCTCCCGGGATAGAGTAGTCGGTATAGCGACTTGCTACGAGCTGGACGGTCCGGAGATCGAATCCCGGTGGGGGCGAGAATTTCCGTACCCGTCCAGACCGGCCCTGGGGCCTACCCAACCTCCTGTACAATGGGTACCGGGTCATTCCCGGGGGTAAAGCGGCCGGGGCGTGGCGTTGACCACCCACCCCCATCTAGTGCCGGGGTTAAAGAAAGAGTAGAGCTATACCTCTACTCTTCCTCTGGGCCTTCATGGCCTGTTCTAGGGTGAACTTTACCTTTACCTCTCCTTTCCATCGGTATGCACTGGACACAACAATAGGTGAATCCCTTGACACAAGACGTGGTGGCCCCACAGCATGTCTAGACAAGTTTCGTACAGCAAACTTCCTGTCCCTATAAGGCATTCAACTCCTATTGAAAATTTGTTCGCTCTACCCAATGGTTGGAAGTTGATGCAGAAAAGCACAATCGATATAAGCTGAGGAGGAACTCGGTTTTGATAAGTTTCATATCCAACACCCACTACAAATCTATACGATTGGTTCAATAGTTGGTAATGGGAATTCTAGTCTTTGTAAAAATCTTTGTGTGTTGCAGTTACAATAGTGAATACATTGGAAGCAATAAAATTATAGCTTACACGCTGCTGACCTAAAATATTAACAGATGATCTGATTAAATTTTCAGAAGGCTCACAGTGATCAATAGGTCAAATGAATAATTGACGCATTCACTTATTCTTTGTAGTGTAATGCCGGCCTTCAATCGAGATACGAGATAGACCTAAGTATATGAAATATTTTATTCTGGGGAAATTCCATTTTATGGATTAGTAGTCGGTGTATAGGGTGGCTGTAATTTGGTGAATGGAATTTCAGTTCCCTTCGTACTGCATTACCTTTGTTTGCATACTACGTTAGTTGAAGACGTTTAACAGTTTTCTCATTTTGTATATAGGTCCCAGCTTAAAATCAAAATATGACGAAGAAGAATGAAAAATGGTGAATTTTCAAATAATGAACTTTACGATTTACTCACATTATCAGATAATAATAGGGGAGCAACAGAAGGATGAAGCGGGTGGTACATAGGCAAAAACGATATAATATAATATAATATTGTATTAAACTAAAACGTGTATTATATTATATTATACGTGTAGGAGAATTTCAAGAAATGAGACTATTGAAAACCTATATAGTTACAGAAATGTATGCAGGGTTTTGGTAGGGAAACCTGAAGGAAAGAGACTAGTTGGAAGACCTACGTGTAAATGGAAGGAAGATGTTAAAATAGATCTTAAATAGTAAGATGGAATGGGGCGAACTGAATTCATCTAGCTCAGGATAGGGGCCAGGGCCGAGGGTTTGTGAATACGGTAATGCATCTTCGCGTTCCGTGAAATTTTGGAATCGCGTCATTAAAAGAAAAAAAATTAGTTTCTCAAAAAGAGCTCCGTTTCATGTGTAACTTTTATGTAGGAAGGTAACAATAAGATGATTACGGCTTCTGGCGTGTGACGTCGAATACTTTGGTAAATAGATATCCATATATTCCGTACTTAACTACGCTGCTTCAGAGCAAACAAGGACCGTAAACGTGACAAACACAGCCGTGAGGAACTCAAATACGACATGAGAACAAATCTGAAATTAGGACAGAAGCCTTGGCACTGCAATGCAATGACACAGCTTTACTGAAATTACTCTTCAGTATCCATAACAAGCGAAATTTCTTGACGAACTCAATAAATATAAATTTTCAGAGTATTCTATACCGTACAGCTTGTTGTCGCGGCTTATATCACGATGATATATCAATTTATTTGTTCCCTTCTGTGTAATGAAAAGAAATATGGATAATGCTGGGAACAAACGTAAAAGGAAAACTTCGTGATCTGTTTTATAGTATTATACCAAAATTTGTCTCAAATGACTGAGGAGTCTCACGAGATATCTCAGCGAGGATAGTCTGCCTTCAGATCGAGACTGGAAAGTTGGACCTCCATTATATGAAGCATGGGTGTAAAATTTAATTAGCATGTAAAACCTTAGCTCTTTCACAATTTCATTAATGGCGCATGCTAAATGTGCGTCACTGCCCTACGTAGCAATCATAATGGACAAACCTGAACTGCAAATGTTTATTAAGAATCTCAGCCTCCATAACGCCGAGTGTTCTTCGACAAGTTGATATATACGCACGTGGCCAAGACATTGTCTTCTTTAATGGAACCCAACGTTTCACTACCTTTCCTTTGCCCAGAACCCCGCAACTGACATCTATCCTGAACCAGTCCAGTCCTGCTCAGATATTTGCTCCGTTTTTCTCAATAATAATTTTTATATTACCTTACTAACTATTAATTTTCTAGGTTGTATATTCCCTACACATTTTTCAACCAAAACACGAGTCCATTTCTTATTTTTTTCACGCGTGCTACATGTCTTTGATTTACAGGTAGCTTACTTATCACAAGTAATCTTAGATTGTTAAAGAAATATGAATGAACTAACATATGGTGAACATGCACTAACAGAAGTGTATAGACGATTATTATTTAAAGTTAAATGAAAAATAGAAAATAGTGTGAAAGACAAAAAGAAAGGTGAATACGAAGGACCTGAAATAAGACAGTCGTAAACTTGTTTAAGACACGCAATTCTGAGCTTATTTGGGGACCATGCACTGTAACAAACTCGTGTTTCATTTAACGATTATAGCTCGTCGAGAGTATATGGTAAAGCTATCCCTGTACAGGCCTGAACAGGCCTCTTGGGCTCCAGGAGGTGAAGGTTTCCAGATAATCGGCACATGAAGGTGATAAGGTTGTCAGCCCTACGCACCGGCCGCCTTTGTCCCCCAGGAAGTATTCCTGGCACTCATTTCTGTTAGAGGCTGAGTGCGGCCGGAAAGATTAAGTAAATTAAAAATTCCAAAGACTCCATCGGGAATCGAAAACGTTACCTTCCGGCTTGTGGCGCAGTTGGTCTGCATCGAGAGTATATGAAAGATATAACAGTACAGACTTAAAAACCGAATTACTCGGAGATAAACCTTTACCAGTACCAATTTGCCCATCACAAATTCCACATGGAGTGCCCTGGGATCGAAACCAAGCGTCCAAACTGGCAGACCAACGACTAACCGCTTAGACTATTGGCAAGACCCAGCAGCGTAAATTAAAAATTAAGCGTGCTAGAGTTCAGGTCGTCAAGGCGGTAACTATGAACTTTACAGTCGTATAGAATGTGACGCCTTGTAGTCTGGTACATATGTACTAACGATCCTCGAACAGCAACGTTCATCCTACGTAATTCACTCAATAAATAAATAACCATGAAGCTAGGCTAATGTTTTCAAAACTCCTAGTACAAAGGGCAATATGGGATGTATACCAAGACAGCTGGCTTACAGATCCTATCCATCCCTTCTCTCAAACAGACTAGAAAGACCCTGACCTCAATAGCTCAACAGAAGGTATACAATTACAAATGCCAGCTCCAACTCCCCACTGAGGAAAATGATTTACAACTTTCAAAAATTCTCCAAAGACCGGCATCAGCTTTTGTACAGAAAGTTCAAGTCTTTCAAAGGTATATATTTTGCTAGGAATTTTCGCAAAGAGTAGTTTGAAAAACAGAAAAGAAGCATAACAGCGTCTAAATTTCACTGAAAGGGTGTGAAAAAATCGTCTCTACCCTGATGATGGAGACAGCAGGATCCCGCTGTCCACCCCTTAGGCTAGGCATTATAGAACTGAATATTTTAATGCTTACACCAAATTATATTTTGGGTTCTCTACTAGCAGCAGCGACCCTCCTACACAGGAACTCAGGTCACTTGCAGGGAGTAAGCTAGCTGGACAGTGGAACTGACCGTTCTGCGTCGAGGCCATGCCATACATAACTCAGGCGGTTAGTCGCCTGCCTCTCACTGCGGACGGCCGTGGCATATATAACTCAGGCGGTTAGTCGCCTGCCTCTCACCGCGGAGGTCCGTGGCATATATAACTTAGGCAGTTAATCGCCGGCCTATCACCAAGGAGGGCCATGCCATACATAACTCAGGCGGTTAGTCGCCTGCCTCTCACTGCGGACGGTCGTGGCATATATAACTCAGGCGGTTAGTCGCCTGCCTCTCACTGCGGAGGTCCGTGGCATATATAACTTAGGCAGTTAATCGCCGGCCTATCACCAAGGAGGGCCGTGGCTTATATAACTTAGGCAGTTAGTCGCCGGCCTATCACCAAGGAGGGCCATGCCATACATAACTCAGGCGGTTAGTCGCCTGCCTCTCACTGCGGACGGTCGTGGCATATATAACTCAGGCGGTTAGTCGCCTGCCTCTCACCGCGGTGGTCCGTGGCATATATAACTTAGGCAGTTAATCGCCGGCCTATCACCAAGGAGGGCCGTGGCTTATATAACTTAGGCAGTTAGTCGCCGGCCTATCACCAAGGAGGGCCGTGGCATATATAACTCAGGCGGTTAGTCGCCTGCCTCTCACTGCGGACGGTCGTGGCATATATAACTCAGGCGGTTAGTCGCCTGCCTCTCACCGCGGAGGTCCGTGGCATATATAACTTAGGCAGTTAATCGCCGGCCTATCACCAAGGAGGGCCGTGGCTTATATAACTTAGGCAGTTAGTCGCCGGCCTATCACCAAGGAGGGCCGTGGCATATATAACTCAGGCGGTTAGTCGCCTGCCTCTCACCGCGGAGGTCCGTGGCATATATAACTTAGGCAGTTAATCGCCAGCCTATATAACTTAGGCAGTTAGTCGCCGGCCTATCACCAAGGAGGGCCGTGACATATATAACTCAGGCGGTTGGTCGCCGGCCTATCACCGCGGAGGCTCGGGTTCAACTCCAGTCCAGTTAGTGTGGGATTTGTGGTGGAAAACGTGGCACTCGGACAGGCTTATCTCCAGTACAATATTCCCTACTCATTCATTTATCATGGACGCTATATAATCTTAGAAATCGACGTCGTTAACTAACCCATTTAAAAGAAAAAATGAGTGGAGCTTTATTAGCATCTCCTCTCATGGTAGGCAGCAGAGTGCCCTTAAAGTAAATGAGTCATTCTTCAAGCACACCGACATTCACGGACCGAGAGTAATCGAACAACTGTTCGGAAAGGTGGTACTTGTTATACAAAGTGAAAGCTGTCCATGGTTACTCAGCTGAAGTCCGTTTAGTCATCGCTTGTCCATAATGTCAGGGACATGGCCAGTTGAAAATAAATGACGATACGTTTTAATGGTGGAAACGCATTGCCGTGGCAACACACATATTTGACTAAGCGTAACCGTTGTCACTGCTGTGACTTGAAAGCCAAGGCTCGAAGCACCGTTCATGGTGCATGATGCGTCTTCGCCATAGGTGGGTGTTCATTCATTGTAACACGAAGCTTGCATGTGAGCAAGGGACAAAGCAGAAAACACCAGGAATTAGAAGTTTCAGAAACATTAAATTCGCAGCTAACAGGAAACCGTTTTCGAAGACCTAACATATGTGACAAAAGTACAAAAAAAAAATTTAAAGTATGGGCTAAAATTACAACTCGTAAGCATTTTGGGTAAGCAGGTAAGGCTCCATGAAATTCGTGACTTCCATACTCTGTTTATTTTTAGTTTATTTAACGATAATCATCACCTGTAGATTTTACACGTCATCAGATGATATGGAGAGATATGGGTCTAAAGATGAAAAGCTACGAATTTCGAAGGGGTCAGTGGTGGTCTGTCTGAAGGAAACTATCCATGCAGTCGTCTGGCCAGACTGAGTGAAATCCTAGAGAGAAAACAGTCCTGTTAGCCAGTTCCCAGCCTTTCCTCTTTTGATTTTGCAGTAGATTAATGAACAAGAAACTGGAAAGTGTGTGGATGGAATCGGTCGTGGTCCAGTTTACGATATCTCTTCTGTATCTGCCTGGAAAGATCGAGGAAACCACGAAAACCCTCAGTGAGGATGACCTGTGTCCTGGCCCAGATTTGAACCGGGCACCTCCTGAATACAACTGACACTGTTCGGAAGAAATCTTATTAGCAAGCATCCTTTGAAAACTGAGTCATCAATAATACTGCTGCCAAAGGAATTTTTCGATCAAGTTGTTTCGAATTTTTAAATCATGTTCTAGTAACAACATTTAAAATTCTTAGGAGTGGCGTCTTAAATCTGGAGTTCGACACCAAGGACTACAGTCCGTGTCTCGGCTATTGTTTGGTGAGCACTGAAATATCGGCGGTAGACAGACACTGCAGCACATACGAATATCCAGCAAAGAAGAGGAGAAATCTTTCAGCTTGCAGACAGGCACAATAGAAAATAAGGAAGAGGAGGAAACAAAGGATGAGAGGGTGCTGCGGTGTGATGAAAACAGATATGGTGCAATAAGAAAAATAAGAGAAAAAGTGAGTAGTAAATAAAAATGTGAATGTGTACAGAGGAGAGTAAGTGGAATAAGGTGATGCGTAAGGAGAAGAAAGAAGAGAAGAACGAGAGGAGAAGGAGAAGGAGGAGGAGGAATAGGAAAATCAATATGAAGAAAAAGAAATGTAGAAGATGAAAAACAGAGGTAGAGTTGGGAGAAGGAAATAAGACAATAGCAAATACGGGAAAAGTAAAGATTAAAGCAGATTGAAGACGAGATGAAGGCAGAGTAAGTACTAGAAGCGAAAACGGTAAGAAGAGAAGCCGGTAATACACCGTGCTGCTAGATATTATGAAAAGACGGGTCAGCCAAAGAAAGCAATAAGAGATAATACGAGATAGATGAAAGAGAAGATGAAGAAGAGAGGAAATTAAAATGAAGAATAGTTGTTCACTAAAAGAAGCAAAGATACTACGTAGAAGTGTTCATGACGCAATAGGTGGAAAAGCAACATGATAGCTGGGTTATGCATGGTTGCTCTATCTCTACGCCTCGCATACGCACAAAGACAACTGCGTGTCTACTACTGGATGTACTAACACAGAATGGGAGAGAAGCTGAACCAAGTGATTTACTTGAATGTTTATTGTTACATTGTAATAATGACATATGTGGTGCTGTAAGCCACACACACACAACACAGCATACCTCATTTCAAGCAAGTGGTTATTCAGTCGACGTCAATTCAACGTCGGTCCTCTTAAAACACCAGACACGTGTTACTGGCATGGACGAGAACGTTAAATCTTTCTTAATCGGATTATTCCGCGCTTTTCTCAGAACGCAGCCTGTGTTACATAATTATTCTCAACAATAAATGTATATGAAGGTATTAAACGCAGCGACATCAGATTCATTGTCTGTTCGGCTGTCTGCATATGGTTCGCGGACCACCATTGGGATGGGTCAGCTGAAACCCTCATGCCATTCTACCACGCCAAAGTCCAGCCGAAGCGATCTTACAGTTGGACATTAGCCAGCAGTGGCCCCAGGTGTTTGGAGGACGTCACATAGCACGGCGGATGATCGATCTACGGATAGTGGAATATTTTGTGAAGATGGCAGGATATTTACATATTCTGATCAACAGCACACGGAACGCATTGTCCAAGAATCTAGTAAATACGGAAGCAAGTAAAGCTTCTGTGTTCTTCTTTATAGCATGTACGCTTCCGCCCAATATATTAACATCATCAGCATAAACTAGAAGATGATGTGTACCATTTAATTTCAAGCCCTCCTGGTTTGCCTGAACCCTCCTAATAGCATATTCCAAAGCGAAGTTGAAAAGCAATGGCGATAAAGCATCTCCTTATTTCAAACCATTCTTAATAGGAAATGTGTCAGACAAATGTTTGTCTACCCGGACTCTGCTATAGGTTTCATTTAGAAACATTTTTACTAGCCTTTCTAGTTTCATGGGGATACCAGACTCAATGAGAATTTGTAAATTATATGTAATGTAACAAATTGCACAATAATTTAGGCGCTTAGTTGTAGCACTTATTGTGATTTTAACATGTGCGGCCCGCGAAACAGCCCACAGTAACAGTTCTGGCTATTTGTCAGAAAAGTTTGAAGTTTCTGCTTTAAAGTAAGAGACCGAATGTCACACGTATACGACGTTATCTGACGGGATACATAAACAAAGCTCTGTCGCTCACTGTGCATGTTTGCCCCGGCACATGAATCTGTACACAGACGTCGCTGAGCGTGCAGTTTCCAGATAATCTTCTCTGCGTCACTGGGCAGCGTGTCGCTGCTTCGAACACACCGCAAAAATACAAACACAAGACGCTGTATGTCCTTACGTGACCCTGACGTAGTAAAACAGGTGGCGAGATATTTCAACTTGTGACGCCAAAATGTTTACATTTGTTTTATACGCACGAAAACGTAAAGCTTAAAAATACATAACTATCATCTTAAGATCACGGCCTCCAGGGATGTGATACTATTTATTTTCGTAGATATGTAGAAATGTTTCGGAGGAAGCTCTTGTCTCCATCTTCAGAATATGTGATTGCAGCAGGTAAGGTAAAAATATAAAGTTTTCCCTGTTCAAGCCATAAAAGCATATAAAGCCTAAGGGGAGTAGAGGTACAGCTCCACTCATTTTTAACCTCGGCACTAGATGGAGATGAGTGGTTAACTCCACGCCCTGGCCGCTGTACCCCAGGAAAGAATCCCGGTACGCATTGAATAGGAGGGATCCAAGCTACTATAATTTTGCTTGTAGTTCTGTATCGCTTGTTCTCTCATCTAAGGGAAGCATAAGGATTAAAAACTTTTCGACAATTCTGTGCTGAGGAGAACGTCTGGGTGTAAGACAGGGACAGTGCCACTACGTCTGGGTGTAAGACAGGGACAGTGCCACTACGTCTGGGTGTAAGATAGGGACAGTGCCACTACGTCTGGGTGTAAGAGGGACAGTGCCACTACGTCTGGGTGTAAGACAGGGACAGTGCCACTACGTCTGGGTGTAAGACAGTGACAGTGCCACTACGAAATTTCGTGACTAAACGGCATGAAACGAAAGGTAAGGACTTCTGGTTGCAAAAGACTCCCCTAAAAACTACGCCTTGTTTCCCACTCGGCGTTCAGGCGTTGGTTTTTGGGTTTCTGATAGTCTTACTTGGTACAGAGGAAACTGCTGGCCGCATCTAAAGCATTTACGATTGTGAGAGTGAAGATTTTCACAGCTGTGTACTTAAGGACTTTATTAAAGAGTCTTGACCCAAGCAGGTGAAAGAACTACATTCATTCAAAATTTCGGACACGCTTACCCTATGATGCACCTTCATTTCCCACAAGAACGGCATCGTCAGTTTAAGTCATAGCAATAATCTATTTTAAATTGGACTTTTTCTACTATCCTATGCATAGCCCGCGGGCAAATAATACAACAGGAAGAAATTAGCTTTATGGGAGGATCGGAGGCGAATGTCGTAGCAAGGCGCAAGAAAATAAACGCCCTTTTCTTGGCGTCCAAAACATGTGTTGCCCTCAGATTTAAAAACCTGCGACCACTGTCAGACCGTGTGATAATACATCCTAAACTTCCACTGCCGAAAAAACTGGAATCTCTTTATAGGGGTTTTATGTTCTTTGCCGAATATTATGGGCGTGATTAAATCAAAGGCGATGGCATGCCCGGAGACTGCAGCAAACGCATGGGACAGGCGAGAAATGAATAAGAGAGTTTGGTAAAAAAAAAGCCGGAATCCGCGCATTATATACCTTGACACTACATGGAAGTTAATAGTCAGCCTCACGCTCCGATCGCATTACTCCCTGGAGGAAAATCACCCGGTACCAACTCAGTATAAAGTTGGGCGAGACTCAGAACAGACATGGACTCAGTGATGGCGATAAAAATTCCAACACATAGCCAGTCCTTTTACAGAGCGACACAGACTCTTAATGAAAAGGAAAATTCCAGACGAACATCTGCTGCCAGCTCTGGGTCCGGTATCCAGCGCGACCACCGTTCTTGTCGGGGGGAAACGGGACTCCAGTTTGTGTGGGCTTTACGTAACAGCTTCTCCGGGACGGGCTAAATGAAACACTCTTCTTCCCTGAAAGTATCCGCAGGTACTTCTGTGGTTGTTCAATGCATGGCATAACTAAACTTAATGTAAACTATTTACAAGAATACGGATATAATTTAAGACGAGACTCAAGTTTCTCCAGTAGGGTTCCTCATATCAGCAACATCAGGGAGATCCTGTAAATATATTTTGTGGACAGTGCTCAGAGTAATGCACGTGATGTAGTAATACGCCTTTTACAAAAATAGATGTCTGAACGCTATAATAATAAGTAAGAAACAAACAGCAAGAACAAAATTACGGGCAATACCAAATTTGAGATTTAAATATTGATTCTATTAATATACCCATATTGCACGTATATTTTATCAATAAATCAATAAATATCATAGTGAGAGATATGAAAAAATAAACATTTGATTTGATTAAATTCACGGTAAAAAATTTGAGTTTTATATTAACATATAGATTTTATCTCTATAAGCTTTAACTTGAATTACACTACCTGCACACAAATTGTAAATGACTGTAACACTTTAAGTACTGTCCACAAAATGCGTCTATGAAGATCTCCCTGAAGCTGACTCACAGGCCGAAACACTTTGCAGACACTTGAGAAGTACGAAATGTAGAAACATCTGTTAAGACATTTTGTGTACTTAGTTGGTGTATGTTAATAAAACCCAGGCACGAGATTTGAGGATCTCATTGCGGTGTTGCCAAAGATTCAAATTTTCTGGGATGTTATCCGTGTCGATCTTGAGTGTCAACATGGCATAGCATCATAGAAAACTTGAATCTTCACGTTTCTCATGCATTCATCTAATCTCAGAAAAACCTGCACGTACTTTCTCAGCTCGAGACATTTTAACACAAAGTGTGTTTTTGTTGTTTTTGCAAAGGGCTCTTGGAAATGGGACAGAAACATAGACTGTGGATCAATGTCCACTGCTTATCTATATATTTGGAGATATTATTTCAAGTACTAAATAATTTTTACAGCGTCGAATGAGAAGGGAAATGTACGATAATTGGTGAGTAGCTAAGGAAATAAATAGCAGTGATCGTGGTATATTTGAAGGCATAGTTTTGCTGTTTGCAAGAAGGAAAGATGAAAAATAACGAAGGAAAATAATGACAGAGCGGAAAGAAGTTGTGACGGTTTTAACAGGATTAAACCGCCTTAGCCATAAACAGTGGGGATTGCAAAAAATCTTCTCTTACACAGACACACAAAAAAAAGATATTCCGTGCATGACTGAATTCCCGCTTTGACATAAAATTTTACAAATAAGGCGTCAGACTCCTATGCAACAAGGGCCTGTTCGAATTTGAGAAGAGCTATTACTACTGTTTGTTTCCTGATGATGATGATGAAAATAATAATAATAATAATAATAATCATAATATGATGATGATAATAATAATAATAACACAGCTGGGACGGCTCACAGTTTCTTCTCGTTAAGTTCATGAAAACTTAAGTTGGAGATCAGCGATGTAGGACAATGAAATCATCCGAAAATATGTCCGACACTTACCGAGTCTTTTTGTGCTGCACCAGTACACACAATAATGGCAGTCCTTTTTTCCGGAAACCTTTCTTTTCAGTGTTGAAGAAAAGGAAGGTGTTCTCCAAATACAGAAATTGTACAAGTTCGAAGAAGAAGAAAAGACACTTGTGTCCTTGTTTGTTTACTGCATTCCACAACCGAAACCCTTATAGTCTCTCTCCCTATTCGTTATTCTGTCTTATTATTGATTCTCCTGTGTGTGCTTTTTACTCGTCTTTCTTTCCTAGGTTCTTTTTCACACTCGTTGGCTTCGTGTTACCGATGGACTGGAAAAGTGAGAGAAGAGGGAGAGAGGGCAGTCAGGCAGTAGGGAAGGAGATGGAGGAGATTTCGATTTCAAGTAAGTTTCCTGAAGTTTCCTTTGAAGTCGTCTGTGTTTGCCTGCCAGGTCTTTCTTTCCTTTCTGTTCTTCTTTTACAGTAAAAAAGAGGAAGAAAAGAAAGTTGAAACGGGGGAAAAACAGGAAGCTAGCGAATAAACTACGGCGCTCTTGTCACGAGTTGCTTGTAAACATCTTCGTTATCTGATATTACAGGGAGTTCACTTTAGCGTGTAGTGTTTCAGTTATTTCGGAAGTTATATATTTGTTATTTTACGACGCTGCTTCTTGTGCCGAGGCCGTTACATATCTGGGATTCCTCTTGGAGAGGGAGTTTGAAACATCAGTCGAGGGAAGCTGTATTCTATGAGTCACCTATTATGCATGGATCAAGTATAGATGGCAGACCAGGAGATGATGCCGGTGGGAGGGGGTTGGCGAGTCTGGTGCGGTGCGGGGTGTGTTGACTATAGGAGAGCGTAGAGGACTGATATCGGCAGGAAAAACAGACAGTTCTATTACACACACACCGAAAACATGAAGCATTTCGAGTAACTTTTATTGAAGGAGTTCACTGTGCGAATGCGTGCAGGATGGGTAGCAGCAAGTTGTCATTCGCCAGAAAAAAAGAAAAAAAACTTGCGCATGCGCATCTCTCGCATTCCTAACAGAAATCATCTCCTTGTTGGTGGACTATACGCTGTCTAACATCATTGTTGGACCTTCCATAACCAATTTAGACTGTTATCAATAAATGTTCTCAAAAGCAAGCGTGTCTCATACGAAGCCGAATTTGGGATGTCAGTAAGAGATCTATAATTCAGTCTGAGATCCGGCTGTATGCTAAATGTATGCGGCATTAGTGCGGTGTCGTAGGATTAATATGACTGACGAATCTGCAGACGTTTGGAAGTGGTCATGGCGTGTTTAATGTTTTCTCAGGGCAGTCGCCTGGTGGGAGTAATACTATGATAAACTGAGCAAATTTGCTTTACATGTCAACAATTCAACATGTTTTCTGCACAAACGCGGATCAATCTCGATTTGTGTTCTTAATAGCATCACTGGCATCATAATCAAGGATTGGGATTGTGATGCGAAAGTAAACTATTGTTATGCTGTATTTTCCGTGGACGTACGACCATCCTGGGGTCCTGACGGACTGTAATATCACTGTTCGTTTCGTACTTGATTATTTTTCATCGCCATTTACGGTATTTCTAACACAGTTATAGCGAGGTTGGTCTGTCGGTACAGTACTGTAAGATAGCTCGACGGGTTTAGGAATACTCTGAGGCATAATCAGATTATTACAGGTTTTGTGAACTGAACTAGAGAGGTGCAAGATGTCAAAAGGCTTGGTGACTGGCAAAGTATTGCAGTGACCTGATTACTTGCTAGCTGAGCTCCCAAAACACTGCATATACTTGCGGTCGGTAAGGCATGGTCGCTGCTAAGCTTACCGCAGAACGGCCAGAAAACGTTATACCTCTTTCAAAAATATTTATTATGTTGGGAGTACATTCGTAGCTTTAGTCACTGTGGACGTCTGTGAAACGTAAAACGCCATGGCGGTGCCTGCCCAGTGATTTCCCTCTTACCAGCTTGCCCCTGCAACACCGCTTCAACCACTAACAAGTAATCTGGCCACTATTATATGGACCTGACATACAATTGTTTATTCTACAGCAAAGAAAAAACATATTCCAACAAACAGCATTCTCACATAACTGCATGGTACAGAAACAACCTTGAATACCGGCTTGAAAAGATGCTCAGATGTTCAAGAAATTCCCCTGGGCTTTATGGAATCCTCTTCAAACGGATCTGCTATTGTGTCTTACATCCAGATGACACAGTATGGACATGCACATTTTAACACGAAAAATTAAACTAAAATGTTCTTCTAATGTCTTACAGCAAACTGTAATTATATGACCCACCTGTTTTACACAAAATAATTAATCAGAGTGTATTTGTTGATTTCGTATAAATCTTAGAATAAGTAACGACTATGTCTGAAAGCTTAAAAATTTCGTCTTTGTAACGGAGACACAGGGTGTTTTCATTGACGTGGAAGTTGAATTTAGTTATTACTTACTTGAACTTGGTGCTTCAAAAATTAAATCTCGTTTGTCATTCCGTAATGGACTTAAAGCACATGCAAATACCATTTCAGGCATGACGCTGTTTTGAGGCGGGATTAGTGATTTTCAGCCCACCTAAAAATATTTGAAATGACAATAAAAGCGACTTTCTGGCAACATTTACTAATGGATGAAGGACGTGGTGACAGAATGACCAATTCTTATATCGACAGGTTAGTCGATTTGTAAATGCGAATAAATGAAGTTGGTTTAGTTAATTGATTTTTCAAAGTACCCGTCCCAGCGAAATGAAAACACATTGAGTGTACAAGACACGTTCTCTACAGGCGCCAAGCCAGTCCTCCTTGAAGCTAATGACAGAACACATAGACGTTTAAACTTCTATCAGATCGACAAAGAGTTTCAGACTGAAGCTATGAATCTAACTCCATGGAGCTAAAAGTTAGCACTTGTTCAGAAGGCAATGAAATATGCAAGTTTTCACTGCCGTCTTCACAAGAGCCTGCCATTGATTCCTATCCTGAGACATATTAATCCAGTCCACATCCTCTCATTTCTTTAAGAACTATTTTAATAGTATCCTCCCATCTACGTCCAGGTCTTTCAAGTAGTCTCTTTATTACAGGCTTACCCACCAAAACAGCCCCATACTCGACACAGTGATATTATTTATAATAAATTATACTTTAATAATCTGATAAAATTCAATTGGAACACAAAGACGTCCTGCAGATGGTCTGTGTTTGCGTATTTACAATCTTGCCAAGACATAAAAGCACTTCTCTAACTCAGAGGCAATGAAATTATTTTCGAATGATTTCTTGTCAAAGTAACCATGGGTCAATGTGCTTCAGCATAAAAATTCTGTAGTTAAGCCACTGTTAAATAATTTTACGTGTTTACACAATCAAACATATTTTATATGTAGGATACACCGAAAGGTATAATCGTACGTTTTAATAATAAATTCGGACAATACGATGAATTCTGCTTTTTGTATTCAAAAAGGTACGACACACATCACACTAAATCCGGAATGGGGCTCTTAGACTTTCAGGTACGCATTTGTATGAGTAGTAGACAATCATGTCCTTGTGCGGAGTTGAAGAATGCTTGGCACCATACCTCCACTCCGCAATACGTCTTAATAAATCTGTGCTTTATCACACGAACAAGTTTACCTTTACTTCTACGTGTTATACAGATCCCAGAACCGGCATTTATGTCTAAATCGAGATTTATTTTTCTTTGCTCAGGTTCTTTATTTAGAGTTTGCTATTACAGTACCTTTTCTGCATAGGATATGAGGAATTACAACCAGATCAATGACTGTATTATTAACAAAATCTGGACATCGATGGGGGTCATTTGAATATTAGTTTTTTGAAGGTATTACTCTCTCATCCATCCGCATATAAACAATCACTCTCCAGTACATAGTAGACCAGGGATGCACTACGGAACCGCCTACAGTTTAACTGATCATCTTTTATACATTTTATATCTTTTTAACATGTACATATATTGTTAGATCTCTTTGTGTAATTCACACTCTTACACGAATCCCTGATGGTGATCGCAGGAGGGATCGAAATACGTTGGATTAGTCGACAGATATTGTAATATATAATATCTAAAATAATAAGAGTGCATTGTGTTGGTTTGAATATTGTGTGTATTACTTTAAGCTCGTGGGCGTATAGATAGTGGCTTGTTTACGCATAAAAGCAGAATAGCTTTTTTTCAACGTAACCGCACATTTAACTTGTGCAAAATTTCCACGCTTTCCAGTATAAATTCGTGGAGATGAGCCTGTCTAGAGGTAATCCTACAGCCAGGCGTAGTCAGCTGTAGCAGAGCCGTCGATCTGCGGCAGTATCTGTAGTGCGGCCGCAAAGTGGATTGAATTGGGTTTGCGTGTGCAATCCCCAGGATGCTGCTTCTAGTGCACTTCTTTCGACATTTATGATGGCCTTTGGGTCTAAGGAATCAACAGCATGAAAACTTTATCAGACAAAAGAAGGCTGCGCTTCTTTCACTGCTGCTCCGTTCAATTCCAGCAAATGGCAGCTTGTCAATTTGTTAGTAATGATCTGTAACATACCCCCACTTTTTAGAACTTCCTACATTGGAGATACACCTCAGCCTGCGCTAAGCATAATTTTGTGAGATTCGAGTTTATTGCAGCGGTATTGCTGAGGATTCAGTTTTCTGGAATGTTATGCTGTGTTGTTGGGTGTAAACTACTTATTCCTTGAAGATGAAAGAAAAACGATCCTACGAAACGTCGGGAACCTCTCATTTAAAGACTCAGTCTCACATCTCAGAAGACCCGTGTGTTAACGGATTTTTTTTTTTATAGTTGTGGGGAAGGGCCGAATGATTTCCCAGTGCAACCCGCGGATTAATATAATAAATTAATGTTCACGTAAAAAAGCCCAAATACTGAACAGTTGCAAGGAGGCAGGACAAGTGAGACTTTTATATCTATAAATAGTTTTATTAACTGAAAATATAATTTAGGCACAAATAAATTTATTTACAAACTAATTGCACTTATCTGAATATATGCTAAACTACTCCATCATGTTTCGGCTATAGTCTATAGCCATCTTCCGGGAGTACTAAAGATGCAAAGGGCACATGGAGTTAAAATGCGACTTCGTCGAGAATAAATGGTTAAAGTACATATACGTATGCTGTTACAATATCGATGTATGATATCAGCAATTATATAGCAAATTATACACGATTCGTGTTAAAATCATACGCATCCAAACATCTTGAACGGTAAAATTCTCTTCAGACTCGCTACTCAACTAGATTTGGAGAAAATTTATTTACGAGTGTACGTCCATAGCACGGACAACGTATAATACTAAATAAGTTAGGCAGTTTGGTCTTACTTTTTTTTTTAGAAGAGGATTTTGAATTTTTAAGTTTACCTTCGAAAATTCTGTAACTAGCGCAGGCATAAAGTGCATTAATTCATGAAATGATAATAAGAATAAAATACACAATTTTTTATTTTATCCACTCTAAAAAACCTCGTGATATCCAGCACTCTGAAAAGTAAAGAGATTGAAATGTCTGATTTGGATAATTAAAGACGAGACAACCTAACAAGTTTAGTCTTTACACCGCGTCGACAAATACGGATTTTTTAAACCACGTTTCTTCTCTGTTAATGACGTCCTTCGTTAGGGCACTGCTAAAATGTTGTTCTGGCAAAAGAAATCTGAGGCAGCGAAAAGGTGCAGATGCGCTACCTTAGACTTTGTTCAGCTGTATGCGTATAAGTGCGTCGTGATAAGTCTAGTCTTTGGGATGTTCATTAGAAGCAGAGTACAATTTCGAGGTCATTACTGAACGCTGCTCACAAAGCCCGTAATCACAATCGGTGTTACAGCATCGCAGTTCCTGTATTTGTCCGCTTGAATAAACATGACCAATTGAATAGCGTCAGGATGCGACTGATTTTAAAAACCGAGCACTGTGAACATTTTCTAGAGGAACAGAAATTTTAAGAAGACATCAGTAATGCCAACTGTTATATATTATGACGAATTAAAGAAGCTGTTTCCTACAAAAAATTCTTGGAAGGACTATGGAACATTATATGTTTTTAACCTCTTCCATCTTTCCAAACTTACCAATTAAACACACTGACATAATAAAACATGCTTATAACAGGATCCGAAAGGAAGTAATATGGTTTATGCTTTAGACAGATTCGTTTTTAAATATCAGTACTTCTAGACAAATGCCGATCCCAGTGTCCGCGCGGTCTAACGCGTGGGTCTGCGGCCGTTCGCTTGCTGGGATTGTGGGTTCGAACCCCGCTGGGGGCATGGATGTCTGTCTCTTGTGATGTTGTGTGTTGTCAGGTAGAGGTCTCTGCGTCGGGCTGGTCACTCGTCCACAGGAGTCCCACCGAGTGTGGTGTGTCTGAGTGTGATCATGAAGCCTCGGTAATGAGGCCCTGGCCCACTAGGGGCTGTTGCGCCCTGGGCGGGGGAAACTTATAGACAAATATGTATTGCTAGGTTTATGCCCCACGTACTAGGAAACCAATCACACGACAGAATAAGTGCTGAGCATTCTAAAAACACTACAATTTTTCTGAGCTTCATATATTTTAACCTTACCACTAGCCCATTAAAGTATGCATGCTGAAAATTTTGTTGATTTTCGGGTTTAGTCCGTTCCCATCTATGACAGTAACATTTCTTGCTACATGGACTTCAGAAAGCAAAAATAATACGAATGGGACGTAATCAATAAACATTCACGCTGACTGTTTCGTGTAGTTTACTGAACTTCGTTTACTCTTCCGCGTTGTAGAACAGTTTTTTTTATACTACAAGTAATTTTACATTACTTACGGCTGAATTTTACAACGCCGTATAGAAAGATTTACATTTAATTCGAGTTCGATTTCAGGCAGATTTTACTGTATTACGAATTACGATATG
This sequence comes from Reticulitermes speratus, assembly GCA_021186555.1. Lineage (NCBI taxonomy): Eukaryota > Metazoa > Arthropoda > Insecta > Blattodea > Rhinotermitidae > Reticulitermes > Reticulitermes speratus. Next base: position 44,432,583 of record JAJKFL010000001.1, on the reverse strand, counting down.
TTTACAAAATGCATGTCATGAGAATAATCAACCCGACGTAGCAAAGTCCTTAAAAATTTGGTAGTTAACATAATTACTCCGCTTTTATTTAATCCGAAGGTTTATTACAGCACTCACATATTCAGTATTGGGTCACAAGTCTGTTAAATCTGTGTCATAACCTCTCACCATATATTCTATCATCCATTTTAATACTGTCGTCCCATCTATGCTTAGATTTCCCAAGCGATCTCTCCCCTTCATTTCCTGTGACTTGCGTGTATGCATTTCTAAAGCGTGAACTTTTTTATACTTTGCCATATAGAGGTGCTGCGTTATTCATTATGGTATTATAAGACTTCAATGCCAAAGGTATTGTTGGCAACACTGAGAATGTCAAGAGCCCAAACAGCAGCCGGGCACCAGATGGCGTTTATATTGCTCTGTGGTTTTTAGGAACGAATAACCACCCACCACTGGTGAAGTACAAGGTCTCTCTGAAGTACCACGCCAAAGAAATATACCATCCGCTTTTCAGGCTTTCATTTCTTATATTTTGCTTCCTGCTGTCTACACGTACCACAGCGAAGACAGAGATAGAAGGTAGAAAGAATGGGAGGCCAAGGGCATACCAAAAGGTCTTTCCATTATCCCTCGCCTCAGTGAACTCCTTCTGAAGAAATAAACTCGTCAGGAGACGTAACTTGTATTTGGTTCGGTTTTATTTCGTTTCAAAACAAGGATGAGACTGAGAGAGCATATGTTACAGCTCGCATGGCGGAAACACGGGGTATTACAAACACCTTGATAAGATAACTTCGTGTGATGAGACCAGTTACGTGTAATGACAATACTGAAATGGATTTCAGAGAAACATATTATAAAGGCGACAAATGCATTATACATTTTCGGATGGAATTAATGTTACATTTTATTATGACAGCTATAAACCGTAGCTTGCATAATATCACGGAATTTCTTGATAGGTGAATAACTATCAAAACATAAAAAATAAAAAATTCTGTGCATGAACGTTCACGGTTTACCTCTATTGAGAACCTGACCAATCTTCACAAAATTCAGCCGCAGAAGTAGTTCTCAAAACACAGATTGAAAAAACACAAGGGCACCAACCTATTACCCTGAACATGGGGGCAATACTTCCCTCTGAAACTTCTGTAAATTTGTATCAGACTACGTGGCGCTACACCCCAGAATACTTTCGTCAACACTGGAAAAACTATTTGCAAGGAATGGAAAGAGACCGCCTTCAATAATTTGTGTTTTGTTACCGGCCGACAGGACGCCGACACTTGGGACGACCAAAATGACACTAGGATGAAAAACATCTCCTGATTTACAGAAACAGGTTTTAACGATCCAACCCAACAAACTGGCTGTGGTTCGATCCTCAAAAGACATGTTAGGTGATTGTGTATTTACCAGAATTTCTCAGCTGTATTCTGCGTCCACCACAAACTCACGTCTTTTGGAAACCGGAGTCACCGAGGACAAGAGTATATGCAATTTAACATCATGAGATATCTGACTGGTGATGGATCACAGTGGTAAATATTCGTATCCTTACCACCGTACCTAAGTCATTCGTGTATTACACAAAAATGAGTGCTCCTAGAAGGCAAGAAAGGGATACAACGATATGGGCTGCTCTTTATCTGTCTAAGTCAGTAATCGGCAAACCGCGGAGTAGTTGTGTCTGCGGCTCGCGAGAGTTTTCAAGCATACGAACTTATGCTCCCCCATCAGAACGAAGATACATTTTTTTTAATGAATCGGTAAACGCCGGACACGTAGTTAAATTTGGTGAACAATATTTAAGTTGTAAGTTTATGTCACGTGGTAAATCATCGTATGCTGCAAACGTGAGAGTGGGAGGAGTGAGAAAAATACAGAGTGGTAAGCTCCACCATTTTCCTCGCTCCTTCAGTTTCAATTATGTTCTAATAATAAATAGTCTGCGTTTATTTCAGTGATAATTTTATTATAATGGAAAGCCTTGCATTTTGCACAACATAACTAACTAACTCACTAACTCCATGGAGTAGAATCCTTCTTGATAACCTAGCAGGTCGTCAGTTAGTCAAGACATTCTCCGCGTTTTATGGAAACCGAAGGTTCATTACCGCATTCACAAGAGCCAGCCACCTGTCCCTATCCTGAGCCATATCAATCCAGTCCATGCCCCCCCCCCCCATTCCACTTCTTGAAGATCCATTTTAATATTATCCTCCCATCTACGCCTGGGTCTTCCAAGCGGTCTCCTTCCCTCAGGTCTCCCCACCAAAATCCTGTATGCACCTCTCCCCTCACCCATACGTGCTACATGCCCCGCCCACCTCATTCTTCTTGATTTGATCACCTGAATAATATTTGGTGATGAGCACAGATCATTAAGTTCCTCGTTATGTAGTCTTCTCCAATTCCCTGTTACCTCGTCCCTCTTAGGCCCAAATATCCTCCTCAGCACCCTATTCTCGAACACCCTCAGCCTATGTTCCTCCCTCAGTGTGAGAGACCAAGTCTCACACCCATACAAAACAACAGGTAAAATTATAGTTCTATATATCTTAATCTTTGTATTTTTGGATAGCAATCTCCTTACGGACTACAAAAGCCCAAATCTCATGTTCCTTTTCCGTTGCTTAAGTTGTACCAAAGAATCAGTCCAGTTCCGAAGCTTTGTACAGCGGTTCGTAACATGGTAATTTTTTACGGTGAGGAGTTGTTAGCACCTCGCCCAACCCCCAAGCTGGAGGACCACCCCCTGTCTGGTGTTCGCGACTGCTTATGCAATGTATTCGCAGCTACCCTCCGTATCCGGAGAACGTTCCTGCATCCGAAACTTGAGGACGCGCCATGCCGTGGTGACAGGGACCTACTTATCATGGATTCTGCACAACATATCAGTTACAAAGAAACAGGCAAGCTTCTCACTGACGTTCTTCCATTCTTGAAAATAATGCAATTCCAAAAAAATTACATGATAATTGAGATATTAATTTCTACTAATAATTAATTAATGGTGACCGGGATAGCGTAGTCGGTATAGAGATTCGCTATGGGCTGGACGGTCCGGGATTGAGTCCCGTTGGGGGGAAATATTTTCCGTGCTGTCCAGACCAGCCCCGAGGCCCACCCTCCTTCCTGTAAAAAGGGTACTGGGTCTTTCCCGGGATTAAAGCGGCCGGAGCGTGGTGCTGACCACCCACCTCCTTCTAGTGCCGGGTTGCTAATGAGTTTGTGTTATACCTACGCCTCGGCATAGGCATGTCGTGGAGTGATCTTTAATAATTGATGAATAGTAATTTTAGCCCTTTAAACGCACAGCATAAATTGTCTCTGACAAAATAAGACTTTTACTGTCAACAATTATTTAGAGGCCAGCGCAGGGTTAGGACATTTTCAAGTGGCCATTGTGCAACAAAAGATTGCTATATCTGGTAGACAAAAGGGACCCTAGGATAGGGATAGGTTTTTTTTCATACCCCTTGCCTCTCTGCTGCTGTAGACCGTAGGTTAGTCAAGACATGTTTTGTATTCCACTTAACAACGCGAAACACAGCTGCATAAAAATATGTTTCCAAATCATGTGCCACATGTGATTAGTGAGCTTCAAATCACAAACTTCTAATGCACACATGCCGGGAAGGTTTAGGCAAACATTTACAGGGGACCAAGATCACTGAAATGCGAAATACTGGAGGATATGAAATTCTCACAGTGGTGCTTCCGAGGATGTGACGCCATGTCGTTGGGCGAGTAGTTCCCGACGTTTCGAAAGATCGTAGAGCCTCCATCTTCAAGTAAAATGTTCTTGGACTGCTCGACCCTAAAAATTAAGGCACGATGATCCTTCGCAACGTCGGGAACTATTCGCTCAACAACCCAGAATCGCCAGAAGGCTTGAATCTCGTATTTGCTGTACCCTGTATGTGCTGCCAATGTTGCTCTCTGGTATCAGAAATTTTTAAATAAAATGTCCCCCCCCCCTCCCAACGGAAACCAGCAGGTAAACATCTATTGGATTACGGCCTGGATTATGGTGGACACGGCGCTGAAGCCCCGGGACCACGACTGACCCAACGTCTTGTATAATGTCTACATAACCATACATAGCCAAACTGAAACTCGCTGGAGCACTGTGTCACGTGTGCAAAGAAACGTCGTGATGTAAATGTCTACGCACACATCGCCAGTAAGCACGGCTGGTAAGATACAAGGACCAGTGTGATTCTATATGATTCCGGCCCAAAACCAATCTTTATTGCGCCCGTGTCTCACTGTATGCTGATTGTCCTCCGCCCACTAATGCCAATTGTTGACGTCAGCTGCATGCATCTGTCTCTAAAGTCTTGTGAGGATGGAGGACCCTCGGCATACTGATACAGTAGCCACTGGCAGAAGACAGTTATGGAGTTATGCGTGACACAGAGCTGTTGCTCTTCTTCTTCCATGGCGTTACAGCCCTCCTTTCATCCCGAAGGTTTTCCTAGTCGGTAAGTGTGCATTCTGTAGTGAGGACCGGCTCACTGACCGCAAAAGTTTTTGCTCAATCCTGATGAGACTGCCAGAGCCATCTGGCAGGCAGTCAGGAGACTTGGGTGAGAAATGACCGCTTGAATTTTGCTTACGGACATTACATTCATGCCCGAAGGTTCTTTTACATTTACTTTTACTTCCTCTCCGAGGGAAGTGGTGCTCCGGATATTTATCACCCTTAAAAATCCATCGCCCTCGGTCGGGATCGAACCCGCTAGTCCACCGAGGGCGACATAGCTGTTGCTCACGTACTGCATATTGTAATGCATTCTTGGCGACATTCTGCTGTTGTTAAAAGAAATCCCCCTCCCTCCACACACGCGACGTCCAAGATATATATATATATATATAATATTCTATACACCCCCTGTCTGCATACGATTTGTGTTGGACCAGAATCAATCATTATTGGCTTCATATTTCTTGATGCACGGATTCCCTGAGCAACACAAATTAAATTTCTGCGATACCCGGCGGTTAGGATATTTTTGGTCATACCGCCCAATGCTGCTGTGGAATTTCCCTTGCATTCCTGTAGCACATGATGCAAGCCGCATATTCAATAATTGTGTGTCATTTCAGAATCGACACTTTCGAAATCTGTCTTATGCCCACAGTTAGTTAAAGTGATAAATCGCATAGAGGTTATTTGTAAACGCAACTGACTGAGCCACTTCACAGACTAACGTTCAATCAACCAACATTTTACCTTTACACTTTCTTACGAGAATCAAATCCGGGATTTTTGTCGGCTTATTAAAAGGACATTATATATATATATATATAAAACAATCCCTATACAGGCCCTTAGGGCTCCAGGAGGTTGAGGCTCCCAGAATTTCTAAACAATCGGCACATGAAAGTGGCAAGGTTGTCAGCCCTACGCACCGGACGCCTTTACCCCCCAGGAAATATCCCTGGTACTCATTTTTGTTAGGGGTTGAGTCGACCCCATGGCCATAGTGCGGCTGGAAGGATTAAGTCAATAAAAATTTCAATTACTCCATCGGGAATCGAAACCGCGTCCTTCCGGCTTGTAGCACAGTGCCTCAACTAAATGCCCCACCGCGTACCCCATACTGTATGTATGTATATATATATATATATTATATGTGTGTGTGTGTGTGTGTGTGTGGAGGAACAGATGGATTGCTGATTCTTAAACTGCAGTGGTTAAAAAGCGTCAACCGGAATCAAAACATGACAAATGGCTGGCGGGTATATTACGGGTTAGGAGGGTGGCGTTCGTGGTATATTTGTAGGTATTATCCCGGCTTTCCGGCTGGAAAAACGAAAAAAGTCACAAAACACGTTATTCAGGATAAAATGTAACTCAACCGAAACAGCCCAGTTGGAAGACCAAAAAAAGAAGTTGGTGGGGGGGGGGGGGCTGAAGATTTTTAATGTAGTAGCCAATTTGACTGTGCTACCAACAGTAATCGCCTGTGTAGACTGGAAAAATTAAAACTTAAAAAAAAAACGAGCTCAAGAGAGATGTCACTGTTCCATCATCAAAAAACAGCTCAGAGATTCACTTCATCATCTCCAGAATAACAATAAGGAACGCTACCGGTAACCCTAGCTCCTCGGAACCCGCGTGGTACATGTAATTATATTAAGAACATTACGATTCGACTAAACCATCCAACAGCTGTAATGCTGAAACTCATGTCTTATGTGAGTCCGTGAAGAAATTCGTTACGGTGTACTGTAGATGGTCGAGTTTTCGCCCTGTAGGGGAATGTAGGAACTCCTACCTCAGCCAGCTGCTTCAAGGACGGTTCTAGAGACCACCCAGCCTCTAAACCAAACAGCTAGTGGCAGGCGTATGGAGACAGGAGTGTGCGCGCTCTCCTAGGACACAAGCACGAAGGCGAGCGGCAGTTTCTCGATAGTAAAGTGGTAAAAGTTAAAGCAGGCAGCGCCACTCAGTTCTTGCAGTTATTACTGTGTTTCTTCTCGCAGTTTTCCCAACTTCATATAAATCTTTGTTGAAAATAAACTGTTAGAATAGTGGTTTTTGCGTTGGTAGAGTTTTAGTCAGTTCTTAAAAACAAAAAGGAAGGACCCAAACGTCAGATTTTGCATAGACAATATATATATATATATATATAATAATAATAATAACCATGGCTCAACAGCCCTGTATGGGCCCGGGCCTCCTCTTGCCTCCTCTTTTCGAGGTTACTAAGTCATGCGCATTCGTGGCAGTTGGTGACTGGTCAACTGGCCGCGCTACTGTTTCTATCGATCCTGATGTGCCCGCCAGAGCCATCTGGCAAGCAGTCAGGAGACTTGGGTGAGAAATGGAGGCAATTTAGCTTACGCAACATTTTTATTCATGCCCGTAAGGTTCTTTTACAAGCCGTAAATCTACGACTTGGGACAGACGGCTTTACTTCCCCTCCGAAGGAAGTGGTGCTCCGGATTTTTATCACCCTCAAAAATCCATCGACCTCGGTCGGGATCGAACCCGCGAACCTTGGGTCCAGTGGCGAGCACGCTAACCACTAGTCCACCGAGGTCGACGCATAGACAATATAGAGACTTAATTTTGAAGGCGTTTAGTTATCTAAGAGAAAAGGCTGGGTAGGCAAGACAGCTGTTCTTGCGACAGGAGAAATATCACAAGGCCGTGACCGGATATGGAATCCTCATTACTCACTTCACACCGATTCGCTGTGACGGTTCCCTCATGAATATGTGGAGCCTTACCTTTTCGTCTATGGGCCAGTATAGCGCAGTCGGTATAGAGATTCGCTATGGGCTGGACGGTCCGGGGGTCGAATCCCGGTGGGAAAAGAGATTTTCTGTACCCGCTCAGACCGACCCTGGGACCCACCCAGCCTCCTGTACAATGGGTACTGGGTTTCTTACCAGGGGGTTAAGCGGCCAAGGTGTGGCGTTGACCACCCACCCAAATCTAGCGTCGAGGTAGAAGAAAGAGTAGAGATATACCCCTACTGCCCCTCTGGGTCTTCATGCCCTGTTTCAGGGCGAACTACATATTTTTAACTTTTTGTCTTTCACTTACAGGAAGCACTGTATCTGAACGCAGCGTAGCGTAGCGGAAGGCACCGGTAACATACGCGTTGCTCTGAACGTGCTACGTGTCAGAGGACTGAGCAAGCAGGTGACGTAACCCTCACGCTCGTACAGGCTGGTCGTACACCTAAACGTTTTGAACCCAGAAGACGCAGATAGCTTTAAAAACGTGGACACATGTTCTTATTTGTTATTGTATTAACTCATTATCTCTTAATTTAGTAACTTATTTATGAATTCCCAGACCAAGAAACCTCTGAAAGGAGGCCCTATGCTCCGCAAGGAGCGACAGGAAGTAACTATTTATGAATTTATTGATTTAAACTAATTAATTTACGCTATTTATTCATTAAGTTCCTCGTCCATCCATCCCTTCCCTTTAATATATTTATTTAGTTTTTACTTGCTTATCTTATACTTATGTACTCATTTATTTATCTATTTGTGGGAATGTTTCAGAAGATGAGTATTGTGTTTATTGTTTGTTGTGCGTCTGAAGCATCGTTCTTACATAGATAAAAACGTATAACCTAAATATATTGAAGGTAAAGTTAGCCCTATAACAGGCCATGAGGTATAAGCTCTACTCTTTCTTTAACCTCAGCGCTAGATGAGGGTGGGTGGTTAACGCCACACCGTGGCCGCTTTATCCCCGGAAAAGATACCCGGTACCCATTGTACAGGAGGCTGCGTGGGCCTCGGGGCTGGTCTGGACGCGTCAGGAAAATCTCGCCTCCACCCCGGGTTCGAAACCCCGACTGTCCAGTCCGTAACGAGTCGCTATACTGACTGCGCTATCCCGGCCGCCCTAAAAGTTATACTAGTAGGATTCGGACCCCTGATCCTCGAATTTGTAGGCCGGCACGTTACCTCGGCTCCACCTACGGGCCCACGTTCTTTTTAGAATATTTAAATACGTTACAAACTAGGAAGGCAGTCAGTCAATCAGTCAGTCAGTTAGGGAAACAGTAATATAGTTCGCAATAAAGGAAGATTATTCATTAAGAGAAAGGAAATGAAAGAACCTAAAATGCCTTACCTCCAAGTTACATCCAACCGAAGAAAGTCTACAAAATGTGTCGTAAATATTAAAGTAGCAGTAGGCTTGCCCTCCCAAAACTTAGGGGCACAGTTTCGTGCTTCTATACTCGCACTAATGTTACATTATTAGTATTCTTGAGCCAACGCCCAACTTAATAGGTCGTTTGCCTTCACACAATGGCGCTTTGCAGGAGTAATTTCGTGAGCAGCAAATAAGTTATTGAGGCAGGCGACACGGATGTCTCATCGTCCGATAGGAGGATAAAATTACTCTAATTAGAAACTTGAAACCGAGGATATGTACCGCCTGGTTATGACCTTCGCACACACCTGATGATGGTGGGTGGTCATTAGATCAGCAAGAAGCAATAGTGGAATCATGACATCAAGGGAACCCGGAAAAGAAAACCTCGGAGAAAAAATACGTTCCAGTGCCACCTTGTCCGGCACAATCCTCACATAACCTCGAGACTCCAAGGTGGGAGTCCTTCGTCTAGCTTTCCTAATCTGTGTCATAATCATTTTTCTTTTGCTGTGGCGAAACTGCCGAAATCGGGCCTAAGCCGCTTCGTTTTTGAGGTTTCTAATTCACACAATTAGATACGCACACACAACACACACACACACACACACACACACACACACACAAAGAGTAGGACTCCTCTGAACGAGTGATCAGCTCGTCGCAGGGGCCGCTACCTACACAACAAACAACAAACACAAGAGACGAATATCCATGCCCTCAGCAGGTTTCGAAAAGACCTGCGTCTTAGACCGCACGGCCACCGCGATCGACGTCATAGCCATTACTATAGAAAAAGTAATACACGCCCGCTGTTTCCGTACAGAAAGCTCATGACTTCATCGGACTGGTATTAGGAATATCAATTGCATTACGCAGCTTATGTAAGTAGGTCAGTTGTTGACACCTTCCTGGTAACGTTCATACGGAATGACAGCCATCAATACTAGTCTTGATTTCAGATTCACAGGGTCCGTTATTTCCGGGTAACACTGTTCTGACGTCATTAATCGTGTCCGGCGTAATATTTCCTCCTCTCCTGACTAACACACTAAAGTCGCTGACTGTTACATCGTCTGTTTACGTGCTTACGTGTCACGTGTCACAGCGAGCGTGTTGTTTAGGTCAGTCAGAATGTGTGACGCATTGCAGTCCAAATCTAAACACCAAACAGTAACAATAGGTAAGAGAAACAAAATATTTGAGACATTATTCAGTGCAATAACTGTGCTCGCCTCTTCTAATTGCCAAAGAAAGAAATATAATTTATAACACAATTTTTAAATGTGCGGAAGATTGGAGCTGTTGGGGAAAGGGTGCTATGTAAAGTACTTCAAATAAGAGCAGGACACAGAATCAGGAGTTTCATAATTTACAGTATCTACCTAATATTATTATGGTGATAAAATCAAGACAATGAAATGAGCGGAGCACATATGACGCATGAAATGTATAAAAATGGAAAGAGTCTAAAAATGTGAAGGATTACGTCGATGTAAACATCACATTAAAATGTACCTTAGAGAACTTGGGCGAGAGGATGTGGACTGGATTCAAATGTGTTAGATATAGATTAATGTCGGGCTTTCGTGAAGACGCTAATGAAGCTTCCGGTCCCTTAAACAGGCGAGAAATTTCTTGATTAGTGAAGTAATTACTTGCTTCTGAAGAAAGTATAAGTTCCATGTCAGTTCAGGCACTCGTCGCACATTAAGGCGTAACTGAATGGGCGTGTATTTACGTATATCTCTTTGTCTGTCATTCCACATAGCTTATCTTCAAAACTACTGAATAATTTACAGATTTCGACAAAATTTGACACTGAATGTACACTAAATTTTGTGAGGCGAATTTAACTTCCGTGCGATATACCTGTATCATAATTTACGTGAAATCAAAATTGAATTATAAGTTTTCTCACAGCCGCTCAACGTACTGGAAATTAGCACGTGATGGAAAATAGAGTTCTCGTTAATGACTGCAAATTTCCTTTCAAACATTTTTCTTTTTCGAAAGTGTGAACAGTGAATTAGAATGAAAAACAATTTCTAAGTGTTTAAAGCATTATATCTTCCCGGTGGGAGCACGAATTTCCGCACCCGTCCAGACCGGCCGTGGGGCCCACCCAGCCTCCTGTGCAGTGGGTACGGGGTCTCTTTCCCAGGGGTAAAGCGGCGGGGGGGGGGTGGCGTTTACCACCCACCCACATCTAGCGCCGAGGTTAAATAAAGAATAGAGCTATACTTCTACACCCCTCCGGGGCTTCATGGCCTGTTCTAGGGTGAATTTTACTTTTTTTTTTTTTTTTTATTTCTACCTTTTTATAACATTATGTTTGCAGTGTGAGTAGCCCTGAAGGTACAGATTTGTATCTGCATTAAATGAATATCTAAGCCAATAAATTGTGCTAAATGACAAAAGACGCATTCGGCAAATATGATTATGCAGTCCACTGCACTGCGTTTATAGCGGACTTACGGCACATTTTCACTCATTTTTGTAAGGCTACGAATAAACGAAATAACAGAAAAGGTAGGATATGAAGATTACAGTCTTCTGTGATGTGACGCCGTGTAGTTTTGTAACACGTCTTATAAAGTATTGCACGTAATGCTATGTACAAAAAATGAGTCATTATTGCGGTAAAAAAAGCAATCCCATTACAGGCCTGGACAGACCCTTAGGGTTCCAGGAGGTTGAGGCTCTCAGATTTCTAGACAATCGGCACATGAAGGTGGTAAGGTTGTCAGCCCTATGCACCGGCCGCCTTTACCCCCCAGGAAATATTCCTGGTACTCATTTCTGTTAGAGGCTGAGTCGACCCAGGGCCATAGTGCGACCGAAACGATTATGTCAGTGAAAAATTCCAAAGACACCATCGGGAATCGAACCCGCGACGTTCCGGTTTGTAGCGAGTGCCTCAACCACCGCACGCCCCCATTATTGCGGTACGTGTATTAAAATTTGGTATAAAGTGTTACAGATAAGGGATGGGCAATTATTTTGTGTAGCTGACTTAAACTTTACAGTCTGCATATTTGTCGATGACAGATTGTAAACGTTCAGTTTTATATTTCCCGTTTGTACGTTGACCAAAATAAGTGTAAATTTTTAATGTACATTTGAAAAGGCGTAAATACAATACAACGTGAGCTCACATGTGATCTTTCTCTTACTATTGTTTACTGCTCAATAAATGCTGTGTATTTATAGTGTAAGTGTAGCAGAAGACATACAGGGCGACTGTGTTTTGTTGCCATATTAATATCTAGCCGCGGGCAGATACGAAAATTTTGACGACCTGGTTCAGACTAATGTGTCAGGTTTAACTCACGTCTCTCGTAGATGTTACCTGTGCCCAGTTCATATAGAACGAAAAGCCACTACTGGGTTTGCTGTCCAACTGATCCATTTCTCAGAGAGACGCAAAGCTGAATAAAGCAATAACACGTAAGTCACGTGTGTATTCTCCGTACCTTACACCATACTCCGCACATGAAATACGTTCACTTCAAAGCTGTTATCAAATTGTGTGGAATTTTATTTCCGGTGGCTCATTCTGACGTCGCTTTAATACTAAGATAAAATTTTGTATAGAAAATAGAAATTTTTGGACGTGAGTGTAGTAACTAGGTTTATAGGCTGTTATTTATGCATAATGTCAGGCAGATAGGATGCCGGTCCTCCGAAAATCCATTACTTTCTACCGGTTCATCAGCCGTAGAGAGCGTAGAGAGCAACTGCTGTAAAAAAGTCCTGTTATAAAACAATGACGTTCCACTTGACTTTTTTAAGGTAGTGGTAACTATGTGTAGATGTTGCTATTAGTTCTGCACTTACGCTGACTAGGCCATATTTCGAAAAAAGTTTATTTTGGGGACTCATTTCGCTCTTAGCATGAACAGTTCTTGTTTGTGTCATAAACAATGAGGTGCAGAATGCATGCAATTGCTTACATACCCACCATACTTCTTCATGTAATTGTAATTAGTCACTAGGGAAAGTTTTATTTTACGTCTACCTTTAACTTGACCTTCTCTCTTTGTCAAAACGGTATACATTGTAGAAGGGGAAGTATGTCAGAAATGCTACTGAGGATCCAAATGTGACGTTAGAAACTGAAGGTTTGACGTTCTTAACGCAAAGCTTCCCTGGATGCAGTCCTGAACAATTCAGATTATTCTTAGCTGTTTTAATGTACAGATTGTTCTTCCACGCGTTAGATATTGACAGTATTATGTTTGGTCCATCACATACAAATGCACGGACTATAGTAACTTCTAGCTTTTAATGCCCTCAGAATATCAGCAGGAAAGCTACTTTCACCTATACATTAACTCACGCACTTACTCAGTAAGCATTTCCACAGTAACAGGTGAAGGTAAATTTACCTTATAAAATGCCATGAGGGCACAAGGGGGACGTACAGGTATAGCTCCACCCTTTCTTTAACCTCGGGGCTAGGTATGGGTGGGTGGTCAACGCCACGCCCCGGCTGTTTCATCCCGTGGAAAGTGCCCCATTACCCATTGTACAGGCGGCTGGGTGGGCCTCGGGGCAGGTTTGGACGGGTGCGGAAAATCTAGCCTCCACCGGGATTCCAACCCAGGACCGCCTATCCCGTAGCTCAGTCGCTACACCGACTGAGCTATCCCGGCCGCCAGTTTCCACAGTACCACTGTTAAGTCAGTTACAAGTCAAAGTAATGTCTTATAATTTGGTTTTAGCTACTTGTAGGTTAGGTTCATGTCCATGTTAAACCGGGCAGGGAGGGTTGCATGCTCCAATGAAGCTGGGGGCTATGCCGACGGTAGCGTCGCTACTGGTAGGGTCACCCAAGCTGGACAGGCCTAACAGAAGAGCCAGACAAATTGTCACACAACGAGGGGGTAACGGAGGGCTTAGGAAATTGCCAACCACCCTAGAGAAGCACATCCCAAAATCAAATCCTGGCTCTCCAATTTGGGAGTTGGGCAAGAGGCTGACAACCTCATCCTGGAAAAATGATAGTGTTGATAATCCCAAAAGGGAAGCCAAGGCAAAATTTAAATGGATGTAGTGCTAAAGAAGAAAGTTACTTTCATACACTCATCCCTCGCTTTTCGCGGGTTCGTATTTCGCGGTTTGTAAAATTCACGGGGTCTCCCCAAGAATAAAAATGTCACTCGGACCCTTCAATGGACAGGAGTATCAAAATTATTCGACAACTCGAAGAGGTCTTAGAGCGATACAGCATGATGTTCAAGGAGTTAACGGAAAAAAAAGAAACCGCTTCCATCATAATATTTCTTCCGCAAAGAGAAGAAAGACACTAAAAATTACTAAAACATTGTTTCTGGGGGGGGGGGGGGGTCAAGTATTCGCGGATTTTCGCTTTACTCGGGGGTCTTGGAACCGAACTCCCGCGAGGAGCAATGGCACCGGGTTTCCTTTGGTGCGCCTATTCAAATGGTACCCTCCGTCCGTCTACCTTCTGTCCGTCTGTCTGCATGAAAAAACTTACAAACCGCTGAAGGACCTTTCATAAAATTTTATGTTGAGGGGTTTATCTAAATTCTGTCGAATTATTCCAGTTTTGGTTAAATTGGCCAACAATAACACTCTTCATGTGTTTGTGTGCACATCGCGAACATAGCACTGTTTAACTCCCTGGTATTTAACATAACAAATAGTGTTTGGGACAGAAGTAGCAAAAAAGAAATAAGCATTTTGTGCCCATTGTTACGCAATGCGTATTTCCCTAATTTGTGAGGTCTACGTTCTCAGGGCGGTGAATATCGAAATTACAGTCTCTGGAATGTGACGCCGTTTAGTCTGGTAAATAGATACTAAAGTTTCTCAAGTATCTTGTGCCACAGCAGGTTCGTTCGAAAAATTATTAAGCTGCGGTTTCCAAAAATGCAGCGAATTTTCATAACTAGCTCAACAGCTATTAGTTTCTCAAGAAGGATTCTGCTCATTAGATTTAGATATTCGCCTCATTTATAATACAACAATAAAATAATAAAATGTGGTATCATCCAAATTAAAGCCATGATGGTTTTGTCAGTAAACTGAGGGGCAACACACAGGTTGTTTCATTTAAGACCTTTCTCTTTGCCTTCACTATCTATTCCAGGACTGCTCAACCTCTTACATAGTGTGAAAAACTTCAACGAAATTTAGTCTGTATGCGAGCAACATAAAAACCTATACATAGAACGAAGAATGAATAAGTATACGTATGCATAGTTTTACCGATGTATTTGTATATACGTCATGCTCACTAAAAAATATACCAATAATAATAGACACAATTTATAAAAAATGCAATTCACAACCTAGGCTAGGGTGTCACAATTATTGGCATATTTTTACAAAATTAATAAGCTAGTGTAGCATACGTCTGCATAAGTAAACAGCTCATAAGTTTTCAAAAATTGCTTTTGCGTTCTTTCTTGGCTTTAACAGGGAAAGGGTTAAAAGATGTTTTCTCATTTCAAATGTCTTCGTGGGCAGCGCAGATAACACTCTGTCGCGGGCAACATGTTGCACGCGAGCTACGGGTTGAGAGGGTATGGTCTATTCTGTAGTGCGAATGCTACTCAATATTTACCTGGGGTAAAGTGGTATAAACTTCAGCTGACAATTCACCTTCAGGTCTGTAGGATGAGCAGAGCTAAAACATGAAGGAAACTCGATACCTTCCTCTTTACCTGCCAAGTACGTTCCACGGACTGTCCTTCAGATCGGATGGACTCTACAAATTGTTCACTGTACTGTCCCTAATATTATAACTAATCGCTCCAGGTAGAAGTATCATAAGTGTGATGTACATTCTCACTAAGCATTTAATTTTATGAGAGGTTAGATATCAGTGGGCGCACCTCACGAGAAAATTAAGAGGAGACGAGGGGACACCGTGATGGGTGTAAATAGCAGATTAGACTAAGTTTTGTAGTTAATGAAGCTTCATGGGCAGCACCCTGCAAAAAAAAACCCTGGTGTTCGCGAGTGCAGCACCGTATGCATTGCACTGTAATATCACGCATTCTTGACTCAGCTAGCAAATCTTACCTATCTCTCGTGAAGCACTTTAAAATTCCAACTCAAAAACGTTCGGATTAGTGGCCCGACATTCAATCCTGAGAAAATGGGTCCAATTGGCAAATCGAAGCATAAATGCATGATACAAAATCGCTCACGAAACAGCCATATGTTGTAACCCACCGCTTCATAATTTTATAGGAGACAGAAAGAACTTGACCGATCCTCAATAGATCAACACTTAAGCATGTTGTTTTTACGAAAATATAAGGACAGGCGATTTTTTTGTGTGGATATTCTAACAGAATGTGTGTTTGTAACCCAACTGTCTAATAATGCGGAAATCTCAGATTGACGAATTGTGTGAGTTAAAAAAAATTGCCCTTTTATGAGCGAAATGATGCTCGCGAAGCAGGTCTAAGGACATGAGATTGCCTGGTTGAAAGGACCAAAGGGACCCTAGCAGTGGTTTTTAGGCGCCTTCACAAAATCGCTAAAGCAACTATTTGTTTCATTACTTCTGTTCTTCCGTCTGTCTGTCCGCATGGAACAACTCGGCTCCCTCTAGACGGATTTTCATGATATTTGATACATGAGGATTTTTCGAAAATCGGTCGAGAAAATTCAAAATGGTTAAAATCTGACAAGAATAACGGGTACTTTACATGAAGACGAATGTACATTATGGTGATATCTCGCTGAAGTCTTATTTTAATGAGAAATGTTTCAGACAAAGGTTGTAGAGAAAATCAAAACGCATATTTTATTTTCAGTAACTGTTTTTCCTAAGTTGTGCCGTTTATGAGATAACGTGGAAAAATATGTACAGCCATGCAGGCCAGAGATGAAAATGTAATACGGCACATGCACTTTGCATGCCCGATAACTATGGCAAAAATACACACAATTATAAGTTTCCACGGCAACAATGGTCAGGCGAACGCGCCTCAATATTACGTTACACATACATTGATTGTCTTGTTCTGATTTGTATTTGGAAGGTGCCTGGTTCAAAACTCGGTCTGGACACTCATCATCTTGTCTTAGGTCCTTTGTGGTTTTCATACGTCCCTCTAAGTACTTGTCAGGATAGTACCTTTAAATAGGCCACGATGGCTTCCTCCACATTATTTCCAGTCACTATCTGTATTTACCAATCACTTGACGCTAGACTTGTATTGTCTGAGTTAATTTATACCACGTGTTAAATAAACTGCAAATAAATGAAGTGGCTTAGGATAAGCTTCAATGTAAGATTTTGTTCTTTTGAGCTTTGAATCCTCAAATTCCGCTATGAGTTCTTCTTTATTTTTCTTGCCGGGATTATTTATGGTAGCCTGTTCTAGCCAATCATAACACGAGAAAGCCAATATTCTTCTCTGTCATGATGGGCGATCTGCTCGCCACAAAGCCTCTACCATTCCTTCAAAATATGACATGTTAACAGCGAAGGACCGTCAAGCTTTATTACTCGCATATCGCTTGCAAAGGACAAAAGTTTCTACAATTACAGGATCCGCTGGTAAGACCGATGTTCCGCGGGTCCTTTCGGCGAATCTGAATTGAGTGCATCAATGAGCACTTTGCAGTCCATGGGCGCAACGTTTTGTTTCTGGAGATCAGCGCTTTCTTTGCAGTGTCCAGTAACGCATAAACAGGGTTCGGTAATGCACATTCCCGGGACTCGAACTAACAAAGTGACCTACTATTTAATTAACCGCGTATAAATAACTCACCGACTGATTGGCCAAATACTGACTACTGTGTCTCACTAAGTAATTACCTATCTGTTTATGCTGAACAGATCTAAGCCGTGGGCCGGGATAGCGTAGTCGGTACAGCGACTCGCTACGGACTGCACGATCCGGGGATCGAATCCCGGTGGGTGCGAAATTTCCGCACCCTTCCAGACCGGCCCTGAGACCCACCCAGCCTCTTGTACAATGGGTACCGGGTCTCTTTCCTGGGGGTAAAGCGGCCGAGGCGTGGAGTTCACCACCCACCACAATCTAGCGCCGAAGTTAAAGAAAGAATAGAGCTATACCTCTACTCCCCCTCTGGGCCTTTATGGCCTGTTACAGGGCGAAATTTATAATCTAATCCACAACGCGGTTCGCACATGCCACGTGTGCGACTCGTGGAAGTTGCCTTTACAAAAACATACGCAAGTAGTTTACATGCATGTGAGGCTGTGAGCGGTGTTTTAAAAGGCTTTATAACAAAGGATACTCATAACTAACAAACTAACCTGCTGTAGTACTATGAGCAGAAATAAGAAGCCATAAAAAAGGAAAAGATATATATGACTTTACTGATGTATGGCTCTTGCCTAAGTTGACTCCTACGATTCGACTTCCGACGTTCGCCTACGTGGCCACCCCTGATCTAAACAAATGACCGACTACCTACAGTCCGAGACGAGACTGAGCTGTGCGACCCGGGCCGAGGTAAAGCGGTCCCAGCACTGTGTAGGTCAAAACACGTCTCCTCTAAGTTAAGAAAAGAAAGCAGAGAAAAATGGGAAAGAGAATGGGAACAAACTACAAAAGGAATAAACACAAGACAGTACTTTCCAAATGTTAGACAAAGGCTCGCAATAAAATTACCTATATCACCAAATTTCACAGCAATGTTAACAGGACATGGAAAACTGAAGGCATACTATCACCGATTCAAAATAACAGAGGATGCAGCATGTATTTGTAACGAAGGAGATCAAACAATAGATCATCTGATATGGGATTGTCAGTTATTGAAGAAAGAAAGGAACACATTAAGGAAAAGAATAATTACAAAAGGGGGAAGATGGCCGTTGAATAAACCAGAGTTGGTTCAAAAATTCACTAAAGACTTTTACAATTTCTGTAATGCGATAGATTTTCAGAAGGTATAAAACACAAATAAATAAATAAATAAATAATGTAAATATTGTATATAGTACATAGTATATATAGTATATGTTAAACAGTACTTATAATATTGTAGAATAGAATCTAGGATATATTGAATTTTATAAAGATTTAAAAAGAACAGCTAAAACATGTAGTGTTACACTTTGTAATGGAGCATATTGAATAAATAAATGAAATAAAAAAAAAAGACTCCTCTTCCAACCGGCACAGTTCACGCTAGTAGCAATGACGTAAAGTCTGTCTCGTAATGTGCCGAGTATATACTGGGAAGGCACCCATATTCAACCTCGGCGCTAGAAAGGGGCGGGTGGATAACGCCACCTCTCGGCCGCTTTATCCCTGACAAACATTGTAAGGAGGCTGAATGAGTCTCGGGACCGGCTGGATATGTTCGGCAAATCTAGCCCCTACCGGATTCCGAACCCCGGACCATCCAGCCCGTAGCGTTTCGCTATAACGACTACATTATCCCGACTGCGCTAGTAGGAGTCTGAAAGACATACCAGTTAACAGTGATATGGGAACACTAATTCTCGAAACGGCCCTTGTTTTGAAACAGTACACCACGCTACGTCCACTCGTTCTCGCAGCAGCGATAAGACGCACTAGTTCCGCGAATCCTCACACACCATTTCCCTTATGTTTCCCCAGCATTCGGGGCTGAAAATCTGAATTCAGAATTGTAATTACGTCCGGCTATCAAACAGGCTGAATGGTAGGGTGCGTCCGCGGCACACAATCTATTCCGATCAGGTATATTTATTTGTTCGTTAGTTAAATGTTTAAACATTCTTTCTTAACACAGGTAAAGCAAAGGTAGAATTGTCCCTGTGCACGTCACGAAGGCATATGCTGGAGTGGAGGTACAGCTCCCCTCATTCTTAAACTTCGCGCTAGATGGAGGTGAGTGGTTATCTTCAAGCCCGGCCGCTTTAACGCCGGGGAAGAGGCCCTCTCCACCCATCGAATAGGAGGGTGAGTGGGTCCAATTTGCCGGTCTGGACGCTTTTATGGAAGAGACAAATACTGTCACCCTGCGACTAATGGAACCACGACTCCTCCGTTGTCCAGCCCGTAGCCTATTCACTGTCCCAACCTCCCTTTCTTATCACAGGTACAACCCAAATGTCATCCATATCCCTTTGCCGCTATCAGCAGCAGTGTACCACAGTGCGGAACTTTCAAATGCGGCCACAGAACCGCTTACGTAGTCTTGTCTGGACATCGAGGGAAAAGACTATCTCTGCTGCTGCTCGGAGTCATCAAATCACTGCGAGATATGAGGTTATCACAGAGAGATTAAAAAAAAGATTAAATTATTCTGAGATATGGCGCTGTGTAATTGTTAAATTATCACCGACGTTTCGGAGAGCTTATTGCCTCCATCGTAAGGGTCTAAGCGGGTTTAATCTAGATTAAATTATCCCGAAACATGGCGCTGCGTAGATTCTTAAATTATCACCGACGTTTCAGAAAGATTATTGCCTTCAACTTAAGGGTCTAAGCGGGATTAATCTAGATTAAATTATCCTGAAACATGGCGCTGCGTAGATTCTTAAATGATCACCGACGTTTCGGAAAGATAATTGCCCCCATCATAGGGGTCTAAGTGGGGTTAATAAAGATTTAATTATCCTGGAACTTGGCACTGTGTAGATTGTTAAATTACCACCGACGTTTCGGAGAGCTTATTGCCTCCATCTTAAGGGTCTAAGCGAGATTAATTTAGATTAAATTATCCTGAAACTTGGCGCTGCGAAGATTCTTAAATTATCACCGACGTTTCGGAAAGATAATTGCCCCCATCATAAGGGTCTAAGTGGAGTTAATCAAGATTAAATTATCCTAAGACATGGCGCTGTGTAGATTTTTAAATTATCACCGACGTTTCGGAAAGATTATTGCCTTTAGCTTAAGGACGTAAGCACTCCAACAACTGGACGCCTGGTCACAGAAAATGTGAAGCTTACCAAATCCCTGTTTTCCAACGAAGAGTCTGTAACCGTAATGAATGCACAACTCAGGCGACCGACACAGGTAACTTCGCCTACAAATCAAGTCCTTTACTACTGAGATAATTCTCTTCGTAATTATTTCTACTTGTCTCGTCTCAGTTTATGACTGGTTATAGCATTTTTAGTACTGAGCAAGAGGAACAAGTTTGAAGTGTTCGTAACACCCCATAACAGCAACCTTGAGACATTGTCTTACCTTCGGATAACCTTACCTGAAACACCTCATAAACAGAGTAATAAACAGGTGCCAATGGTAGTAAAGAATTACCGGAAAGAGTGACAGATTTGCAGAGACAAAATAGTAGAGACACCTGTGCGCATTCAATGCTTGTAACTTAACAAACATGGGCGTTGGTCTCGTTGCCATGGAAACACACAATGCGCGAAACTAATCAACCTGTTATTATGTTCTAAATTTTGAAATTTAATTTGACCCATGGTTCAAAGGAAAAATTGTAGACAGACATAAATGTAATTTACAGTCCAGCATTCCAGCATTAGGGCATGCCATTGTAAAATCTGTAAATATGCATCCCTCACGATTTCTGTTTTATTATCTTGTCGTTAATAAACTTTAGCATATTTGTGCTAGAAGGACAGACATAAACCCAGAACGTTTTGACATTAAAATACCAACTGTTACAATTTAGATGTCTTAATGATCTTATTTGAGACAAACGTAGTCTTGAAACGCTGAAGTATTAATAAAGCTAACAATTTTACAGGGCACATTGGCTCAAGCGGTAATACATCTGCACTTCCATCTATACTAGAGAAGGATATTCGGTCCGCATCCCAGCTGAAATAGTGAGTATTGTGACATGGTTTCGTGGTTTTCCTCATTTTAACTAGGTAACTGTCAGGATTGTACGTTAAGTTGAACCACGACTGCTTCCTTCCATATCCTTCCCAAGTCATTATTCACAATAACACCACCATTCGATCCTACATATTTTCAGTTACTGACATCGACGTTAAATGAAGCACAAATAACAACCACGCACATAGCGGCGGCACCACTACACAATCACGTTCAGCACTTCAGTGTCAGGGAATAAGGAATGTCACGGAAGACAGCCGGCCTCCGAATATGATCCGAATTGCCTGTCTCTGAAGCAATTACGCCAGTTTCTTCTTCTGAGCGAAACTGATTCACTCTTTTTATTTCAGAATGTACGTGAAATTAAAATTGCAGACTTTAAACTTTATCCTTGTGGTTACTTAAATTCTATGCTATTACGATGCATGGCGGAGTGGATGCATAGCTCCACGCCTGTTTGTATTCGTCGGCACTATATGGCGAAGAGAGTGGGCCGGTATAGCGCAGTCGGTATAGCGACTCGCTACGGGCTGGACGGTCCGGGGATCGAATCCTAGTGGGGGCGAGATTTTCCGCAGCCGTCCAGACCGGCCCTGGGGCCCACCCAGCCTCCTATACAATGGGTACCGGGTCTCTTTCCCGGGGGTAAAGCGGCCGGGGTGTGGAGTTGACCACCCACCCTCATCCATTGCCAGGGTTAAAGAAAGAGTAGCGCAATACGTCTACTCCCCCTCTGGGCCTTCATGGCCCGTTCTAGGGAGAACTTTACCTTTACCTTATATGGCGAAGAGCAGTCTGCTTCATGTCAAGAGTGCTTAACCCCGGGAATAGAGCCATCTGGTACCCGCCTGACAGGAGGCTGGGTGGACCCCACATTTTGGGTGCTGCAGGGAGTTCAAGGTAAAACTTTAAGCTGTCCATTTTAAAGTCGTAAAGGCGTATGGCACAGTGGAAGTATAGCTCACATATTTTTAACCTACGGCGCTACGGCACACGATTCATGTGAATTCAGCTTAAGGCCCGGCCGCTTTACCCCCGCAGAAAGAGCTCCCTGCACCCATTTTATTGGTGGGTGGACACTACAGCCAGTATGGACGATTTGGAGAAGAGAAAATAGCATCACCCCTGTCAGGAATTGAACACCCGGTCCTTGGGTTTACAGCCCGTAGAGTAGTTACTACACTGACTTTGGTATCCCGACTTCGTAGAGAAAAGCAATCTGGAGCGCCCATTCTTCGGTACTGTAGTCCATAGCCTAGTGTCCGTATCGATTGCTTAATTACGGTCCTATATAAGGTTATACCAGCTACAAGGAACACAGATTTAATTTGTCTTTGTAGTAAATTACTGCTGTGTTCAATTTGGCTGCACCTAGAATATTAAAGATAGCTACCACAAAATCGACGCCATGTTTGAAACCCGTCTAAAATATATCAAGAAATTAGGCAATATAAGCTCAGGTAAATAATAATGGTTACGATATTTTTAAACACCGTCAAACTATCCAGCAAACAGCAGGAGAGGTACGGCGACTAGAACACAAAACACAGCACGCTGTGTGGTTTTGATGCCAAGTATTGAAACACTGGGCCATGCTGAGAGACGTAGACCAGGTTCATCGCGTTGAAATGGAAGATACTGGAACAAATAAAGTGGGTCTGCTTTATTGTTTGTTATTTCATATTTTCAGGATTTCAGCTGAAATGTAAAATTTTACTTGTGCTTAAACACAGCGCCATAAACCCTATAAGGAAGGCATACACCTCCACTGCCAGAAATAGTGATTTTAATGGGGTATATCTGGAACGTTTACGAAGGCCACATTCTAAATCAGCTTTTCTTAACAGATGAGGTAAAGATTTGAGTTCTCACAGCTGTGGCTATAAAGGTGGGACGTGACATCGTCCAGTTTGGTACAGAGATACGAATTTTTCGGAAGGATATGCTGCTTCCATCTTCAAGGTACAATAATCAGACACCAAGTTCCTTCAAAACGTTTGTAGATACCTAATATATCAGACAGCGTCACATACTGAAATAAAGTAGTT
Source organism: Reticulitermes speratus (assembly GCA_021186555.1). Taxonomy (NCBI): domain Eukaryota; kingdom Metazoa; phylum Arthropoda; class Insecta; order Blattodea; family Rhinotermitidae; genus Reticulitermes; species Reticulitermes speratus. The sequence continues at coordinate 44,409,115 of JAJKFL010000001.1, read as the reverse complement.
TTGGTGTAAATTGAGCCACAAATCTCCATCTAAATTTTGAACACATGCTACATCGAGGTTAAGAATGTGTGAAGCTTTCCGCCACACCCCTCATGCGCTCTCATGGCCTAGTGCTACAAGCACAAGGACAAAAACAAAAATAAGTCTTTCTCGGACGACCCTTCGAAATTCCAATGTGGGTCGCGACCCGAAAATGAAAACTATGCTCTACAACGCTCCTGATTATTTTTTTGTGGCGCTACAGCCCAAATCGGACATAGGTCGCCTCTTTTGCGGTTCCTAGATCACACACAATTAGACACACAAACACACACACACACACACACGTGAACCAGTGATCAGCCCGTTTCAGAGGCCGCTACCTACACAATATAAACAAACACAAGAGGCGAACATCCATGCCCTCAGCGGGATTCGAATCCACAGCCATTTGTGAGCTGTACCGACAACCAGTTTGTTCGATAATTTTGGTAACAGCCTTTAAATGTGCTGTTTATCTAACAAGGCTGTCACTCACTGTCACCCTATAGCGTCAACGATTGGATGATAGTGAATGATGAATTAAAAAAGATGTGGAAGGAAGCAGTCGTGGCCTATTTGAAATTAATACACGGTACCCCGAAATTTGCTTGGTGGGAGTGCGATGAAGTATGACAAACCTCAGCAAAGACAGTGTCCTGGCCGAGATTTGAATCCTGCAGCTCCCGAACTGCATAAAATTCAGAAGCATTACGGCTAGTTAAGTTTCTTGGTAACAGTGTTTAGGAAAAAGAGCGCAGGCAGGATTTATTTTCAAGGTGGTGCACATTATCTACATGTAAATTGACCAGTGCTGGACAAGACAGTAACATGACTGTCATTCAGTTAAAATCCTTAGCTAATCCTTAGACTAAAACTGCAGGAACAACGCGCAATTTAGTTTTGTTTTTGTAGGTTTTATTATAGATTGATTTAAGAGATTGTTAAATGCCAAACCGCAAGGTGACGCAAGTGCACCACCTTGCACCTCATTGCCGGCGCCTTTGGTTAGGAACAAATTGTCTAAGAACTGGTAATGCTGTAATTCACGCACCAACTTCTTAACTCCACGTCACACGGTTTTATTTGAGAAGACAATAATTTATAGCTTTGACGAAACCCAGAGTTTCTTAGCTTTTTTACAGCAACCAACCATTATACCCTATCCTGAGTCACGTCCAGTCTACACTACACCAGTACTGTTCAAATGGTGGTAGGCGGACGGTGGCCTGGTGGTACGCGAAGAAATTTAGGATTTTTTTTTCAATAATTAAATTTTAGAAATGTTAACTGCATTATTAAATTTGTTTTAAGTGTGTTGAAACGTAAACAAAATATTTGTAACGTGTATACCAAAATACTTTTCATTGTTCAAACATAAATAAGGGCTTTCCTCTGTCGCCTAATTGCGACTGACTACCGAATAGTGTATGTTTTAGGCATCAAACAATCTGTCAGACCAAAGGAACTGAGGATCTTAGAATATCTTGATTATTCTTCTTGGTTTTCAATTACCTCTCTAAGGAGGGTCACAGTTGGGGGTGAGTTTTGCAGAGCTGGATGCAGAAGGGAGTCATAAAACCTTGCAAACTTGCTCATTTGAAACGTTTGACTGCAATACTTTGAGGGTGGAATTTGAAGCGGCAGGCAGTAAATATTTTGCGAGGGAGACAGGCCCAAGTCTACTAACTCGAAATTCAGCTGACTGGGTGCAGCAGCAAACAAGGGAGCATTGCAATACTTATTCGTGTTTTTGTATGAGATTTTAACCGCCAGGTGGAAAGAAATACTAAGCCTATGAAGCGACTCATTAGTGCGATCTTTGATGTCATCTGAAATATTTGAATTCACAATTTTTGTTTTGAATTATTGACATTATCAGTGAGATTTTTCGTTTGAATTGTTGCAGTTCAGTACGGATAAATGCATAACAGCGAGGTAATGTGGTTTACCTTTGTTGCTATACTCATCACTTGTTCCCCTTCACGCAAAACTTTAGTAAAAGGCGAAAGATTTATGCGTGTTTAGATAACCTGCGTAGACTACGATTTCTAGCGTGACTTCAAGCTTCTTCCGCGGCGTAAATGAAATCTTCCTTCTTCTGCAATGTTACGAAGCGTCGATTGGTAGTTAATTACCGACGTTTCGGGACTAACTACCTGTCCTATCTTCAAGCTTGTCCCGAAATGTCGGTACCTAACTACCAACGTACGCTGGGTAACATCCCAGTCTCTCTCTATGCCAAGAAAGCTTACAGGGGGAGCAGAGTTGTAGCTCCACTCATTCTTAACTAGGGTACTAGATGGAGGTGGGCGGTCAGCTTCACGCCCCGGCCGCTATGCCCAGGGGAAACAGCCCCGGTACCCTTTGAATAGGAGGCTGGGTGGGCCTCAGAGCTAGTCTGGACGTTTTGGAGCACAAGTGTAGTGTGAATTATTTGAACCCGGGAATTAGAGCATTGTATACTGTTTAATTTCTTTTTGCGTTAGTGCAATTTAGAATGGACAAATTTTTAAATAGGAAACAAAAAATGTCAAAATCCAACCGAAATGCACAGAAATTACATAAAATACTCTTGCCAGATTTATAAAACCAGAAGAAGTATCTGCGAAGAAATTGCCTGCAGCTGGAATCGGATTTGATATTCGCTGTTGGTACTGTGCCACCGAGAACTGAGAAGCTGATGTCATCAAAACAAGCTCACGTCTCACACTAACACGGAAGAGGTAAGAAAATATCTTGGGTTGTTTCATGTTTTAGTATTTATTTGGTTTTGATATTGTAGTAGTACATTAAAGTGCGGTACAATGAATGCTAACTGTACAAAAGTTAAAATTACAAAAACATAAATCGCGAAATTTGAGGTTTCCGCAGCGTTGTTTTGCTGGTTAGCAGGTTTAATGACTTCAAACTCGCTATATAGCAAAATACCCCGGAAGACCAGTATCCTCAAAGTAGACATTTTCTATTAATATTTTCAGTACATAGTGGTACTTGTACATGTTTTATCTGGTGGTACACGAGAGAAACACTATGAAAGGCACTGACATACACATCGTATTTCTGCAAGACCCATTCTAATATTATCCTCTCATCTACACCCAGAATTCAAGCACTTCCCTCGCTTATTAACAGTTTTTGTGAGAGAACCGCTGTGCAACGAATAATGAAGCTGCAGATGGCCGCTAAGCTCCATTCACAACCGCAACGTTTAACCAATAAAGAGTGATATATTTCCTTTCCCAGTTTCCAATTTTTTTCAATTATGATAGCCGCTGTTACATGTGAGCGGATGGCGTGGGGCAAAACCACGGTCTATTCAGTACGTAAAGCGTCACGTTAGGGTTATTCATACAGCGGGGCACGAACGCATTTTCATTTGGATTCATTTTTGTTCTTACTGGTGCATGTGTTTATTAAGAGAACAAGCAGAGAGCAGAAGAGTATGGCGCATATACCTGTTGTGGATTGCGGAATAATTTTCTTCATACTCTCCATGGGCAGCTGTTTAGATGTTTTTGTAACGACACCATGTCAGTTGCTGAGGACTGTACAGTGTTCCTTTCCGCAAAAATTAATTCTGGAAATTATGTTTTTCTTCTCAAATTATCTGACCTGGGAGAGATGAGTAACAATTACCTGGCGAGAATTACCTAATCATATATGTTTTTCGTCTAGTATTCCAGAAACATGACATATAAGATTCACGAGCAAGCCTATGAGTGTGTAAAATAAAAGTAAGAGTATAAGTAACATTCTTGTTTTGCAGCTTGCAGAGAGATACCACCCGGAAGCCTGTGTGTACGTGGCGGATAATACTAAAATGGGTCTTAGGAAAATAAGAAGTGGAGGTGTAAACGGAATCAACCGGTTCAGGAAAATCTTCAACAGCTCCTTGTGTAACCACGATTGTGGACTTCGGGTTTCCGTAAAGATCCGAGTCGGAGTGATTTAAGAAGATTTGTTAGGCACGTTCAAAAAGCAAGGTTCTTCAGCCTGTAACGTTTTTGTCAATCAGGTACTTTATTTTCTGGTAGGGGTAGCTCTTCAGGTAGAGGTAAAATGCAATAGGCGGCGCAACAGTCAATAAGGTGCTATGCAGGACGGAAGTCGTTGTACAACGGTAAAGTTCGTACTGTAATTTGGTTGACACGGGCGAAACATCTTTTCCCCAACGAAATTCACAGCCAATATTTAGAGGTGTATGCAAATGGCTTAATGAGGATTCAGCATGTCAGAAAAAGTTGAATAGAATTCGAAAATGGCCGAAGGGCCATCCACGATGATGATCGCACCGGTCGGCCAGGACGGATGTTGAGGCAGCATGAGAGGAGAAACTGATTCTGGAAATATCGACAGTTCACAATTCGAGATTTATCCGCAATACAGGCGCTGTCCATCGGAACTGTACACATCAGTGTCCACGAGGAACTGGAATACTGCAAACAATGCGCAGGCTGGTTACCGAGATCGACGGAAGAGCAAGAAAGTCGACGAGTTCCTGAAATACATAGCGACGGGCGATGAGACATTGGTGCACCATTTTGCTCCTCACACAAAACAAACCCGAATGCAGCGGAAGCACTCAACTTCTCCCACAGTCAAAAGGTTCACCGTGTGTCATTTCCTGAAAAAAAAAATTATGGCATCTGTGTTCTAGGATGCAGAAGGAGTCATTACGGCGTGTTTACGCCTCAAGATACAAAAATTAAAACGAACATTAGAAGAGACCTGGATATCTGCCACGAGGTGCTATCCTGCCGCATGATAATGCAACACCATTCAGCTCATGTCTGACACAAGAGTTGTTGCAGGCGTTTCACTGGGAACTTCTGGACCATCCAACCTATAGTCCTGACTTTGCCCCGTCGGACTTTATTTATTTGAAACGCTGAAGCAACACTTGGCATGTCGCCGATTCCACAGTGACGGGAAAGTGGAAATATCTGTTCGTGAACCCAATTTTTACCGTGACGGATATTTTAAACTCGTGCCGAAATAGGACATGCACACTTCTGTGCGGCACTTCAGTTGAATAAATGAGCAATATTTAATATTACGATGTCGTCTCAATTAATTCTTATGGCCCAGGCAACCTTACATATTAAACATCCTTGGCCGTGCCATGGCTCAGGCGGTTAGTCGCAAGTCTCTCAACGCGGAGGCCCGGGTTCGATCCCGGGTCAGTCCATGTGGGATTTGTGATGGACAAAGTAGCACTGGAACAGGTTTTTCCCCGAGTATTTCGGTTTTAATTTCATTCCACCGGTGCTCCGTTACAAAGAAAAACGGAAAATAAAATTAATTAATAATCTTCATCACAGGGTTGCACAATAAGCCTCAAGGCTGCGGTGCGTCCGTAGCAGCTGCTGCGGGGCCCTTCAAAAAAATCCTTAGCAGCTACAATAAATTATAGCTCTAACGGAAACGTGTGTGAATTTTGAAATAATGTCGGGGAATGTAGGAATAAATGTCCCGCTTAAAGTTAATTCATTTTTATATCACTGCTTTAGTTTCTAAGTAATCTGAAACGCGCGATATCTTACTCTGTCCGATCAATCGGTTACTTCCTTGCCCCAACAATTTTAATTGACCATAGGTCAAGAAGAACACTCTTTCAAATTCGCAGTCTAAAATGCGGCAAAATGTACCATGTCTAAGGGGTTTATCAGATTAAGCTATCATTAGGCTCGTATGTAGCAAGTCAAATGTAATTAAAAACGTTGAAACAAGGGAGTTCGATTTAATTCGACACCAGATATAAAAGAATGAGATCACACATTTAATTATATGAGGAGGTAGGCCTATATTTTGATTGTTCCAATACAAGTTCTGTATCATAAATAAATAAATAAACGTCAAGGCCAATTACATAAAAATCGCAAAAAAAAATTGAAAAATGTTTACTACAAACTAACTGAACGACATTCTTCCACACTTGTTAAATCGAAAAACAAAGTTGCAATGACATTTTTCAAACACGTCAATTCTTTGTCCTTCTTGCTTCGTCTCTTTCTTCTTTCTCTTGTTTTTTTCTCAATTTCTGTGTTTGTTTCTTTGGTGATTTACCATGGACACACTTTGGTGAACACCGTTTTTACACGGTGTTTAAGAAGTGTGAAAATAAACGTGCTACATATCTTTCATCGCCGTATTATACGTAAACATTTAATAGATCACCAGGCTCTTCGGTTTACTTCACTACCAGATGTATTGCCCTGTAACATATTGTATATTAAAATTATGAAGTGTATTCTGGGGGTTGGAGAGGGGAAGAATAAATCACAAAAATAAGGTCAGTTTACAAGAGATCGCACTTGCGAGAAGTACAGTAACCGGAAATGAGGTGTAAATCAAATCACGTGGTTATAAAGCTTCGTTGTAGCTCTCTGCGTCATTGCACTCTGTGACAGAGGAGCTGCCGGAAACAGGAACGAACCAATGAAGCCGCTAGATAACCCGGCGTAAAGCGTGTCTGATTCGATTCCTGTGGCTAACGTCGCGCATTTTGTCTCTTGGCTACACCTCACATCTAAAGGACTCAGGATCGAAGCCCGGTCGTCTAATGAGGATTTTGTAGTAGATAAAAGATTAACCGAGAATGCATTGCTATTGTGATTGCTGCTCTGCTATTTCATTCGCATTTGTAAACTACACATACATATGTACAAGGAACAAACTACATATCTTATACACAATATTTTCATATATATTTGGGTATGACTGAAAAACATTCAGTGGTTAGATATAAATTAAATTATATTGCGATTACAGTGAAGGAGCCCAAATAAATACGTCAACACGCATGTCAAATTTGCTTATATATCCATGAATTATGTAGCATATTAAGTATCGTGACTAGGATACTGGCTGCAAGACCGAGGAATCGGGATTTGATTTGCCGGTAGGAGCAGAATTTTTCTCTTCTCCTTAACGTCCAGACCGAATCTGGGGCCCTGTGGCCCTCCCGTTCTCCTTTCTACTAGGTACAGCCAGCTCTTTCCCTGAAATTAGAGCTACCTGGGCGCGAACCTATACCTTCACCCTTGAAGTCTTTATGGCGTGGAACATAATTAAGCACAGGTACAACTTCAGATCTGACTTTAGACACATAAACATTGTGAGCGATAGAGGCATAAAACGGAGAGTTGGGAAAGCATGTTTCATCTCCAGGAAAATTGCATAACAGACCTTGATGAGATTTTGCACACTTCGAAGCTGAAAGGGGGAACTTAAGTTGGGCCATAACGGTCAGTTTACGTGAAGTACAAACATAAATAAAACGCCATCAATTGTATCAACACGACTCATCATAGAAATTTTTATGCTTTATAAACGCGATTCTCTAAATGTCAGCAAAAACTGTTAATTCACCATAAGAATATCACGTTGGATAGTGTCCGTTGATTGACATAAATATATTTGATACACAGCCCTTGCAGATTGGTTTCTACTCCAGTCGTCTGGGAACATTTGTGATGATACTAAAGGATATTTAATTTTTTATTTTTAGAGTGTGGCAAACGTTTGAAATCGAGCCCGGAAACCTTAGCATATTAAGGATAGTACGCCAACAACTAGACAAGCATGGATTCGACCACAACCACCGCTACAATATGAAAATACAAATTCTATAGTCTACCAACACAATAAAAACAAAACATCTGAACACAGCAGTAGTACCAACACTCGAACCGTTTGTATGTTTAACATGCTACATCAGCCAATGAAACGAATTTCATACCTCATAATAACTTAAGCACACAGCACACTGCTACCACCAACAAATTTTATTTTGCCCACATAGTGTGTTTACAAGATTAGCAAGATTTCTTACAATGAACAGCTACGATTTACCTACATGCAACGGACTAATCTTTATAATGGAGAGGGTCTGTTCTCTGCCATTTGGAAAATTAGATTTTAAATACACGTGATACATACCAATTTCAGTCTTTAAATTATTGACTTCTATAACTATTAATTGGGGTATTTTATTAGTGATAATTATCTAATGAAGCCAAGGAAAATTACTACAAATAAAATATCTCTACTCTTGATTAGCCGTAACAGCGTAGAATTATATCTGCAGTCAAACAATACCAAGAGTAATGAAAGATGTAAGAAAGCATAATTGTTTCGTTAACACTTCAAACCAATATGCTCATTTTATGTATGACCTGGCTTAATATTACAAAACACACAATTTTGCCCACTACAGTATAGTTATCGGTTTTTACGACTCTCAAAATTGGGAGGCCAAGGCTCGAGTACGGGCTGTAGTGCCATAGGATGGATGGATGGATGACTCTCAGAATAAGCAGCAATGATTTCCCTAAAGATCACTAACCGATTTGGCTTTGCAATGAAGCTGAATGGCGTTGTCTCTGAAGTAGGAAGTGAATTTTTAAGTAAAATTGAATTACTTTTAACTTAAAGGTGGGCAGTGATCTTCAGGTAGTATTAACTGTAATGAAACAGTGAATATTCTTCCCTTGATACAAGTTCTTTCAACATATACATTCGTGGCTTTCAAAACTGCCATTGCGATTTTCCTGCAGTAGAATAGAATTTCTAATTTTGGATATGACATTACTTCCTTCATGTAATTCATCATCATTAGGCCTATTAAGGTTTTACTGGCCAGTGATCAAGGCCCTGCATTTGTCAGGGACATGACTCAAGATTTACGAGTTTGAATTAATGTAAAGGGAAGACAGAAACAAGAAATTAGGGAGGAACATAAGAAGAAAAGGAAGCACATAAAAACCGCAGTGGATAAAATCTGCAGATAAATTACAGTTATTCGACGAAACACATTTTAATGGATGAATTATAATCTAGCCGATCCCAGTGGCCGCGCGGTCGAAGGCGTGGGTCTGCGGACGCTCGGTTGCTGGGGCTGCGGTTTCCAATCCCGCCGGGGCATGGATGTCTGTCTCTTGTGAGTGTTGAGTCTTGTGTAGGTAGAGGTCTCTGCGACGGGCTGATCTTTCTTCCAGAGGAGTCCTATCGAGCGTTTGTGTGTGTGTCCTTGAGTGTGATCAAGTACAACTATAACCCCCTATACCTACAATGAGTAAGTAGAAAGAGATCAGACTAAGAAAGAAAGAAAATAATTATAATCTACCTTATTAATCCATTATTTATATTAATTCATTAATGGTTATTAATGGATTAATAAGGCAGTTTAACTTTTTGTCACCGAGCATTTTGGACAGATTTGGCCCTCCATCACGCAGCGCAATTATCGCAGTATAAAAACTTCTCTTTATGATATTATTTTAAACTATGAAAAACTGAGACTAAAAGGAGTCTTTGTACGACAGTTTCTGGGTCGTTCCCCGAGACACGTGCAAGCAACGCTGCATGGGTTGCAACGTGGTGGTCTTGGGGAGGTCTCAGCTGTTGCTGCAGCCTCTCACTCCGTGCTACTTGTTGATATAACCCAGGCAGAGGGCCCGGGGTTGTGTTACTTTATTATTACCATCCGTGCAGTCTTACATGTGTGCGGAACTTAGTATCAAGGTACATGAAGCTGCACGGCATTTTGGGCACAAAGTGCTCAGGGAGAGGACTGCACCTAACAGCGAAACTGAGACAAGTTACACAATCAAAATAGTTAATAGGGAAGAACCTGTGGATTTAACGATAAATGGATATAGAATTTTTACTAGAAACCCCAATTGAGTGTGGTCAATTACAAAAATATTTCAGAGGAAAGTCAGTTTCTTACTTAATGAATTAGGCCTACACTTCTGAAGTCATATTGAAGAAGAATGGTGTCTAGGAGTAGGCCTACATGTATGAATATAAAGCACGCAAAAGCACGTTTGAACATAAAAAGGAAAATTAAAAACAGGCTTCGTCTAAAATATCTAACCTCAATGACATGGACATTTCTGAAAAAAAAAAAAATACATTTATAGCAAAATACTAAAGCTTATAGAATTACAACCCGTAAATAGTAGGAATTTTGTCTACAACGTAAAGGTTTATGCTGCTATCTTTATGTCCTATTGCTTAACACTTGCTGATGTATATAACGACAAAATATCAAGTGGAAGTCTTTCAAATAATCAACCGATGTTTTCTTCCAGTAGATGAGGTAGACATTTGCAGCTAAAATATGATACGTAAATAAAATACAATTCTATATCCACAAGTTCCAAACGCCGTAGACTTCGCCTATTATTTTTGGGGCAATTACATTTAGGAAACTGACATGAACGCGATGGAATGGTACGGTTGTGAAATACAGAAGTGTACATTATTTGCCCGTTTAAGATACAGGCTTGTCCATTATTTGCCCGTTTAAGATACAGGCTTGTACATTATTTGCCCGTTTAAGATACAGGCTTGTACATTATTTGCCCGTTTAAGATACAGGCTTGTACATTATTTGCCCGTTTAAGATACAGGCTTTTACGTTACTTGCCAGTTGTAAGATACAGAGTTGTACATTATTTGCCCGTTTAAGATACAGGCTTGTACATTATTTGCCCTTTTAAGATACAGGCTTTACATTATTGCCTTTAAGATACAGCTTGTATATTATTTGCCCGTTTAAGATACAGGCTTGTACGTTACTTGCCAGTTGTAAGATACAGGCTTGTATATTATTTGCCCATTTCAGATACAGGCTTGTACAGTACATGTCCGTCGTAAACCATCGTCCAGTTCCCACAGCAAATGAATTACCACAGCCGCTACCGGTCCACGATTCACAGGTTGCAAAGTGGTATGTTTCACAGCAGCCTTTACTATTTGCCGAGACGTCACACTATCTGTGTTGTCTAATTAATTTACAGTTAGTAGTTTGAAATTCTAAAAAAATATTCTACTGCAGGCAGGTTCGAGTCATTTGACAGTTACAAAGGCATCTCTGCATTTATAGGAACGCTTGCATTGTAAAAAGGATACGCTTGCATTAGCTATAGCAACAAAAATATCATACTTTTATTTCAACTCTGCCCTCAGATTCGTTTTCATTAAATGTTTCAACGCCTTTAGTGTGCGGAGACTGCTGTGGCATATATGCAATGCGAGTAATCTGCATGTAAATATTCAATCCTTTGGAAAATCCTGAACATACTGGATATATACATTTAACACCGATGAAAAGCAGTTTCCTTTTTTCACATTCACAATTCTCACGGTAGTCACTACGAAGATATTCCTCTGTGACGTGACGCATTGTAGTTTGGTGGATATGTACTGACATTTCAGAAAAAAAAACTGCTGATCGGATGATAAAGGTAGCAGGGTCCCCTGGAAGATTGTTACACATCTACCAGAATATACGACGTCACACTCATCAGACGGTTATCTTATGTTTTCTTATGACCCTCCCAGTCATGGATGCTGTGGTATCTCAGTCGGTATAGCGAAGGGACAATCGAGAAATCGGTGTTTGATTCCCGGGAGGGGCAAGTTATTTTTCTCTTCTCCAAGTGTCCCGACCAGCTCTGTGGTCCAACCAGCCTCCTGTTTCCTGCGGGTAATACACAGAACTATAAATGGGACACGGATCAACAGCACTTGGCTTTTAATGTTGACACATTATTCTAGTGACAACGATTTTAAACATGGCGATTGAAGAAATAAGTGACGTCAAATTATCCCTAGGTACTTCTTCGCTATGCTAACCAGCTGGGTGAGCTACTTACCTTTACAAGATCCTACAGGCTATTGAGGTCTCCAATGTAATATAGCCTCCGTGTATCTTCAGTGAATTCCTCGTTCCTTTTTTACACCCAATTCAGAAAATCTGCTTTCTGTTTGTCCGGTAGAGTAGTTAGATACATTGTTAATGATCGCAAACCCCTTTTTTCCTTTGTTATGATAAGCTGCGCGTAAACTGTAAAAACGTGCCACAGTATCAGACCATAAAGTGGCTGGCAGACTGTAACTTAGGCTCGGGATACTTTATTATGTATTCTTTATAATTAAACACGCGAAACCACTTCGAAATTGCATTTGCTGAACACTTGTTAATGGGAAGTCTCTGCAGGAGCTGCCGACTGCTCAGTAAAGTTTATTGTAGCTGTTAATAAATAAAACAAAAAACCTCTTTTAGCAGTGTACACGTGCTTTGGCTCATTCTGGCGGGGAAAGAATACACAAGGAAAGTATCAAGACCGACATAAAAGATAGCGCCTTTTTTAACTATTCAAATTTCTGACGGAGTGAAAATGTGTGAGGCATAGTCGTTATTCAGGGCGCATAATAATAATAATAATAATAATAATATAATAATATGGTCTATATATTCTCACACAGAAAGCAGTAATAATTAGCACTTACTGTATAGTTAGAAAAGTTTTTAGCTGAATAATGAATACAAAATACTGGGTGAGTGACCCGTACTCTTTGAAAACCAGCTAAACTGCTGTGAATTCGAATAATAATAATAATAATAATAATAATAAATAAAAATTCAGAACTGTCGTACAAAATTCATCGAGAATTCTCTCATCGATGTAATGAAACACTGTCGCGATGAGGTGATTAACACCATCCATTAGACACTTAGTCTCTAATAAGTGAAAGTATGTACATGTCGAACATGTCAAGGCAGTAAGACGATTAACGTCACCTGCCGGGCATAAAGATTAACCACGACCTCTGCTAGTAAATCAAATACCAACTGATGCTAATCATTATCAACAGTCTACTATTATAGATTAGAAATTATTTTATTACATTAAAACAAGAAGGAAAAATGTTCCTTGTGACTACTCACGACGCAATGAAAGGCTTCTATGGGGAATCGAAGTAAAAGACCGCACCATCTCCTCCAACTACCTACTACGTACAGAAGAGTGACGGTTTCATGCTTCAGACTTTTTGCTTCCGGGAACAGAGTCCACAAAGTCCATTGGGCCGGATGGTGTCTGGAGGTGTGGGCATAGCTGCTAAAAAATCCTTGTCCATGTAGAAAAAACTAAGGCTGGCCTTCGTGCCTGTAGCAAATAATTTATTTGTTGAACGTGGTTATTATTATTATTATTATTATTGTTATTGCTATTATTAATGTAGGGTTTTAAGTAAGAAATACATACATAATTTGGACTTAAATATTATCTCCAGCTAACCAACTCTAGGCAGTGGAGGCCTTCATAAGAAGCTAAAAATTCCTCAGCCAGTCAACAAATTTCGCGTATGTTACGGACCCGGAAGGCTCATTACCGTGTTCTCAAGGCACGCCACCTGTAACTATCCTGAGCAACATGAATTCAGTACACGCCCTACCATTCTATTTCCTTAAGACATTTTTAATCTTATACTCCCGTTTAGACCTAGTCTTCCTTCACGTTTGCTGACCAAAATCCTGTAAGCATTTCTCTTGTCCACCTTAGGTGCTACATGCCCGGCCCATCTCATCCTCCTGGATTTCCCGCTTAATATTTGGTGAGGCGTACGGGTCATGAAGCTCCGCATTAGTGTAATATTATTTTTTCAAAACAATTTTTTTTTCTCTTTACTCACATGTAAGATCTCCTAAAAGTTCATTTCCTTAGCTTGCAGTGCATTACATTTTAATCCCTGTATATGAATGAAGCCAAGGATTAAAATTTACATTAAGAAGATAAAACTTTTAAGACAACCGACATACAAGACTTTCATAACATTTTATACATATTGTGATATAAAGACGGATTTGAAATACAATATGATATTTTATAAATATTTAATGATAACAGAGAACTTTAAAACTGTTTTAACTATCTGTAAACTAAGGATAAAGCTGGCACTGTGCACGCCATAAAGGTGCAGAGGAAGGAAGTATAGCGTAATTCTTTCTTAAACTTGGCATTATGCGGAGGTGAGTGGTCAGCTTCACCCTCCGGGTGCTTTACACCTGGGGAGAGAGCCCTTTGTGCAGATTGAAAAGGAGGCTGGCTGGGCCCCAGAGCTGGTCCGGACACTTTCGAGGAGAATAATGATAATAATAATGTATGGCAACCTGGCAACAACGTACAGTACAATGTTAGAATTCTTCTGCCGAACAAACAAATCATAACATATGTCTTGGTGGACATGTGACGTCCATAAGCACACAGAAGCCGAATGTATTCATTGGGTTTTGTGTGTGTGTGTGTGTGAAAGAGGTAGAGAGAGTGTGTGTGTGAGTGTGTTTAAGCCAGAGATTGGGTTTAAGGTCGAGTCAACGTCTAAGGCACTATCCACATCAACAGAATTCCAGTTAACATTTTAAAGCCTAAAATTAATGTATATGATAAAAAAATTCTGTTTCTAATTACACAGTGTCTCATTATCGAGACCATTTGGTTAACGTTGTTTACGGAAATAATCGCTGTTTAGTTTCACAGACAACCTCTGTGAGTAAGAGATGAAAAATTCTGTCATGTTAATTGGGGTGGAAAAATAACTGTGCTTTAAGCGACTGAATCACGTTTGTTTCAATGTGGAAGTTACGACAGCTTTATGATATTTGATATCTCCGCCCTTGATAATTATTTTAGGACCAAAACATTCCGCACTATATGAGAAACACGAAGTTTTATGAATGTTGCACTTAGGTGGCTGTTATGTCTGTTATAGGCTATGATTAAAACACAGTGATAGGCGTTCGAACGTGAAACTGAACGTCAAGCGGCCGAACAGGAAGCAGAGACGCTAACCACTCGAAGAGCAATGCCGCTATAAAGCACTCGTGTGAAATTACGAAGAGTTCTGATGGAAGCAATCAAATTAAAATAATTAAATATTTATACAACTGTCTGACTCATGTGTTATTACACTGCTCTCTGTCTTTAAGTCACTTTTGTGTATATTCCAGAACACACAGCATAAGTTTCTTGTCCCCACGTGCCTTGTAGACACACATGTTCGCTGAAGCACTCTCGCAAAGAATTCGTGTGCTTTCAGCGGATGCGGACTAGTACTGTATACACGAAAAAGTCTTAAAGCATTTTTTTGCGCTATCCAAAGCACATAAACAGACGCCACCAACACATGATCACGTGACTTGTACTCCACGTGAAATCTGATGACACGTGCTGTGCGAAACAATAAAGATTCTGGGGATTCTGTCTGTTTGCTTGTCTGTTCCTATACAAATAAATCGTCTCTATCACAGAACTCTTATTTCCCCTGCTCTGGGTACACGTTTGCTGCTGTGGATATTGTGACATGATAAGGAATTGAGACAGATTAAGAAGGCAGGCAGATAGTAATAACACAGTCAAAGGTGGGTGCTTAATGAAGTCATCTTGAGACGATCAGGTATTTAAGTCACATATAAACAAAACATCTCCACAGAGGAGGAAAGGTTAAAATACATTAATATATACACACATACACAGTCCGACAATTATCTAATGAGACTGAGGTTATAGAATAAAACTGGAACAAAAGACTTGAGTACTATCTGTATTTTATTCAAAGTACATCCCTTCTGCATCGATACAGCGAGTGGCACGATCTAGCAAAGACTGGAACGACCTCTGCACGTCTTCTTGTGGTATGGCCCGAAGACTCGATGTCACAGCTCCTTGGATGTCTTGAACATCTTCAAAGAGGCGCCCTTTCAATGGTAACTTCAGTTTGGGGAACAGAAAATAATCACAGGGGGATAAATCAGGGGAGTAAGGCGGATGATTGAGCACGCACACTTGTTTTTGGGCTAAAAATTCTTGTACAGCAACTGCCCGGTGAACCGGTGCATTGTCGTGAAGAAGAAACCAACTGCCTGGTGCTGAGTACTCGGGCCGGACACGGCGAATCCTCTTCCATAGGCGTTCCAGAACACTCAAATAAAAACTTCCAGTGACAGTTTGTCCCTGAGGGACAAACTCGTGGTGAATAATTCCCTTGCTGTCGTAGAAACACACAAGCATTGTCTTCACTTTTGACTTTTGAAAACGAACTTTTTTGCCTTTTGGTGATGCTGGTGACTTCCATTCAGCACTTTGGCGTTTAGTTGTGGGATCATAGCGAAAACACCAAGTTTCATCCTCTGCTACAATCGAATTCAAGAAAGTTTTATTTCTATGAGCAGTTTTAATGATGTCTTTTGCGTACTGAACACGCTCGTGTCTTTGATCATCATTCAATGAATGCGGCACAAACCGGGAAGCGACCTTTCTCTTGCCCAGGTCTTCCACTAAGATTTGACGAATCGTCTCCCTGTTAACACCAAACTCATCAGCCATCATTCTCACAGTCACACAACGTTCTTCTTGTATTCGTTCTCTCACTTTCACAATGAGTCCCTCGTTACGAACAGAAATGGACGCCCAGGCCTGGCTTCACCTTCAATCGTTTCCACACCACTTTTGAATCGTGCATACCACCTGAATATCTGTGCACGAGATAAAGAATTATCCCCATACACTTATCTCATCAATTTCACAGTCTCAGCTGCAGTTTTCCCGAGTTTAACACAGAATTTAATGTTCGCTCTCTGCTCCATGCTGCTACTGTGACCGCGTCCTCTCACTACCTACACAACATGGCGCCGTATTTCCCGTCATGCTCAGCGTGGGACGTTGCGGTGTTGCCAGATTACACATGAAGGTTGGGCACTTGGATGGCATGCATTGCTTCATAGATGGCACTTCTATCTTGGTCAAAATAAAATCAGTCTCATTATATAATTGTCGGACTGTGTAAATAAACACATATATACACATCTGCTTTATTAGGCCCATTGTGACTGACACAGCTATTTTAAATAAAGCAAGGAGATATGTGTGGCATATAGCATGCCTGCGGAAATAAAGGAAAGCTTGTTTAAGTCAAAAACCAACAAATGCACAAGATTATTAGCAGGTAAAAGATGTATTTTCAACCACTGCATATGTTTCGGCATAAGAATTGCGATCCTTAGGAGGTATTTATCAAAGAACTACAAGGGCTGATAGCATCAAATTATACAATACGTGGTTTCACAGTAGAAGTATTTATATATGTCACAATTTGACAAAATGTATGTTGGCCAGACTGGCCGTTATAAAAAAAAGATTTTTGGAATATCATAGGTATATTGAAACCAATAATCCGAAATCTGCATATGCCTTATATATCTTAAACAACAGACACGAATACGGCCCCCTGCACACCACCATGGAATTCTTAAAACCATGCAATAAAGGTTGGCATATGAATTCTCTTGAGAATTTCTATATTCAAATACACCAACTAAAAGGATCTTTAATACATAAACAAAATTTAGGAGAAACAAATCCTCTATTAGCTTCCATCTTCATCTAATCTCAATACGCATGCGCCGTTTTTCTTTACGCCCCCCACCCCCCTATCGCATCACAACACCACAACCCACCAGTACACTGCAACTCACCGAACACGTAACACACAACGCTACAGGGACGTCAACTACTACAATATACTGTTCTGCTATTTAGATTACTCATCACATATTCCCAAATTTATTTATCTTCTTGGACGGGATCGACAACAGATCAAACACACGCTTGTATGCATGGCCAATAACCAGTTTATAAAAACTATCATACACTTTTAATGTTAATATCGACTCATGTAAACTATTTGTATATATTTTATACTTTGAAATCTTAAGGCATGTTTATTTATAATCACTAATTAAGGCATAATGTAATACTGTTCTTTGTTTTTAATTTTTAATTTTATTATCTTGTGCACCTATACATTTTAAATTGTGACATGTGTAAATAATTCTGCTGTGAAACCATATATTGTGTAATTGGATGCAGTCAGCCCTTGTACTCCTTTGATAAATACACCTGAGGATGGTAATTCATTTGCCGAAACATTTTTTTTTCAATGGCTCGACAGCCCCTTGGGGGCCTAGGCCGCCTCATTTCACGATCACACATTTTTTAGACACACCACACTCGGTAGGACTCCTCTGGACAAGGGACCAGCTCGTCGCAGAGACCTCTACCTGACAACACACAACACTCACAAGAAACAGACATCCATGCCCCCGGTGGGATTTTTTTTGTATTAATTCCTGGGTTTTCCCCTTTGATCCATTTGTACTGTTGAAGTCCTTTTTGTCCTGCATGTCACCTTATGTTTCATGCTATCGTCCATACATCTAACACAACACAAACATCCATGCCCCCGGTGGGATTCGGACCCACGATCCTAGTAAGCGAGCGGCCGCAGACCCACGCCTTAGACCGCGCAGCCACTGGGATCGGCCGAAACATACGAGTATGTAGGGGTTGAAAATACATCTTACATCTGCTAATAATCTTGTGCATTTGTTGGTTCTTGACTTAAACTTAAGATAACATGCACGGTACATACACATTGAAAAAGGAACGTATATTACACTTTGATTGGAGAGTGTCTATGGAAGAGTTCTCCAGAGAAAAAAATATATCTGGGGTTTTTATACATTTAATTTTTTTTCATGGCGCAACAGCCCCTAGTTGACCAGGGCCTCTTCATTATCGAGGTTTCACGATCACATCCAGGCACAACACTCGGTAGGACTCCTCTGGACGAGTTATCAGCCCGACGCAGAGACCTCTACCTGACAACACACAACACTCACAAGACACAGATATCCATGCACCCGGCGGGATTCGAACCCGCAATCCCAGCAAGCGAGCGGCCGTAGACCCACGTCTTAGACCGCGCGGCCACTGGGAGCGGCATTATTTGATGTATTAATGGCAAATTATCAACAGCATAGGTCGATTGTGGATTACTTAACCGCACTGTTTCAACAGCATACGTTACGGAGCATAGGATGAGATTATGATCTGAGAATTGAAAACGTGTTGGAGTGGTCGTACCTTGTGTTAAGGTACCAGCCAATTACGTGCCTGGAGAGACTAAGAGATCCTACTGGAGACTGCAGCTCGTTGTTTTTGGTGAAAATGTACTGTTGTTTTGCGTGGGTAAAAATATCTGCTCCAACCTGTCACGTGAGTAACTCCATGGAGCAGAGTCCTTCTTAAGATGCTAGCAGGTCCTCAGCTAGTCAAGAAATTCGCCGCATTTCATAGAACCCGAAGGTTCATTACCTCATTTACAAAAGCCCGCCATCTGTCCCTATCCTGAGCCAGATCAATCCAGTCTATGCTCCATCCCACTTCTTGAAGATCCATTTTAATATTACCCTCCCATCTAGGCTTAAGTCTTCCAAGTGGTCTCTTTCCCTCAGGTCCCCCCCCCAAAAAAAAAAACTGAACGCACCGCACCTCTCTCCCAAACGTTCCACATGCCCCGCCCATATCATTCTTCTTGATTTGATAACCAGAATAATACTTGGCGTGGAGTGCATATAATGCTCCTCGTCATGTAGTCTTCTCCATTCCCCTGCTACGTCGTCCCTCTCAGGTAGGCCCAACTGTCTTCCTCAGCACCCTATTCTCGAACACTCAGTCTATATTTCTCCCTCAATGTGAGAGACCAAGTTTCACAACTATAGAAAACAGGCAGAATTACACTACTGTAGGCCTAAGTTTTAATCCTTGCATTTTTGTATATTTCCCTCTCACATAATTGTCATTAATTATGTACCTATCTTATAAAATCGGGTTTCTCAGTCCGTCAGGATTTAATTATAAACAAATAAATTTACAGCTTATGCTGTTATGTTTGGTTCACTGATTACTTGGATATACAAGGACGCTGTTTCTTCTGCGTAGACTATAGACGGCGAATATGATGAGTAGATAAGAACATAGAAGGAGGTGAGCATGGTCTATTTGAACATGTGTTCCGGTATTTACGTAGTTCAAATGATAAAACTACAATAATTCTAGTTCGCTTTCCGGAGAAGGTTACGATATAACTGGAATCCAGTGCATTGATTTGTTAATTCTGCAGTTCAAATTTAATGGAATACATGACAGGAGATTTACACTTAGAGGAACGCTAACGTGTGCTTAAATAAGTAGCTGACTAATTAACTAATTACATTATTAGAGTAGAGTCTTCTCTGAGAAGCTAACTGTTTCTCTTAGCATGTCAATAAATTATTCGTATATAACGGAATCCTAAATTTCATTATCGTATTTAAAACAGCCCCTCACTGGTTCCTTTTCAAATCACATAAATCCCGTTCACACCCTCCCATCAGGTCCTGTAAAAGTGCATTTTAATATTATCCTACTACGTAAACCAACCTCTGCCAACTAAAAATATACTCAAATGGCGGTTAGATTCTGAAGCCGACTGTCTATATCGATATGTGTGCCACAGGAAGAGCACGCATGCTTCACTGGACTTTATCAGAATGTGATCCAGGATTAATTGGTTTTTTGAGATACACATAGAATTGAATTTACATTTTTAAGTAATGTGCCTTTTGCAACTGGCAACAATTGCCAGAATTAATATCTGATGAACGTATTTGTACAGCTGTTGCTTGTCTCAAATGTAATCAAACCTGATAAAAGTTTAAAGAGAAGAATGGCATGGCAATGCAGACGTACGTGTGGACTGGCAAACAAATACATTTAAACTGGCCGTAAGAAGGACATGCTTACAGAACAAACCCATTCAGTAACCCCCCCCCCCCCATCCTAACCCCAACCACCCAGCAAGTCCAGTAAATGCACAATTTTATTATGAATAATTTGGTGGAAACTTTTACAAACAATTTGCATGTTCATGCAATTTAGCGAGTGGATAGCGGTGTCAAAGCGAATTGAATTCCGAATACATTAACGTAAATTCACAGTGTTAACTGTCAAAACAAATGACGTTTGACGTTAAAAAGTACCGAAAATAATTACATTGGCAGTAATTATATTTTACTGCCACTGGTTCACAACAAATGGTTTTGTAGCTGTGTCACCTACTGTGTGCATTTGCTGTACTTCTACTTCACAACGAGAGCTTGACAACTTCGAGCTTGGACAAATAATGGTTGACTAAGCGCCAAGCTGATTAACTGACTTACTAATTCATTTACGTGACGTTGATCCTGTCTCTTGGAGATGGTGAAGTGTGCAAGTGGGCTGTTTGCTGCTTCAGTTTTCAGGATGGAAGTGACTGGGATGTGAATATGGTCAGATCAGACAGGCAGGGTTAGAGGACAGTGATCACTCAGAAGGCGGGCGAAGGATACAAGAGAAAACCCTCCAAAACTGTGGCAACTTCTTACGGCACCATCACAAACATAAAAATATGCGTTAGCACACGGCCGCTGTGAAAGCCTAAAATCGGTGTTTCAATTGACAACACACTGGTTTACTGACTGCTGGGAGGCCGATTGCTTGTACCAGCTGCTACCACTTGAAGGCAAATGGAATGGGTACCTCGTTATTGCACAGTGCTGTAACAATAATTAAGTTAATACAAGCCACATTGCTTACCATACTCTAACACCTATAGTCAGCACGTGTGTATTTCTGACACTACTAAACGAATCACGATTAAATCTGTTTTTGGACATAAACACTAAATTCTGATTTGGTTTTGATCCCTACTTATCCAATTTTTTTTTTCTGTGGCGCAACAGCCCAACTAGGGCCTAGGCCGCCTCATTGTGCAGGTTTGTAGATCACACACAATTAGACACGCACACCCGGTAGGACTCCTCTGAACGAGTGACCAGCCCTTTCCAGAGGCCGCTACCTACACAAGACACAATAAAAACAATAGAAAACATCCATGCCCTCAGCGGGATTCGAACACGAGATCCCAACAATCAAGAGGCTGCAGAACTACGCCTTAGACGGCACGGCCACCGGGATCGGCATCCAACCAATACAAATTCTATTTATAAATGACAGTCAGATCATCTTTAAGAACGGCAGTTCATATTACAAAATATCAGTATAATTTGTAGGCGTACTTAAAAACTTTGTTTGGAAAGTTTCTTGATGCAACGATGATGGAATTAAAATAATGTGTGTAGGCTGTACTAGGCCATGTAAAATCGTGCCTATACTGTTTATTAAAAATTAATGAAACGCCCGTTGAAAAGCAAACGGGAAATTTCTGCGGTTATCGACATTGTTTTGCAATTTTTAGCTTCAAAGCAACAATTTCTGTGCGCACGTAGCATTTTTTGCCTATAAAAACAAACGATGTCAAAAATTCCTGACCTCAGCAACTTGAAAAGTTCTCTTGATAGAATAACAATATGCACCAAGCGGTGCTGTTTAGGTAACGTATAAAATTTTCCGCAAAGGCGAAACACAAATACAGTCAAGCATATCTCCCACTGACGTTGATTGCAGTTACGTCGTGCTTACAATCGTAACTGCTAACATACGTACATAACGACAGATCTGTAAAGGCTGTTAGCTTCATACAGGCTAATCTTCAGAAGTGACACCATCCCGTTGTGCTTTAGTAGCAAATATATGCAATAAATACAACCGCTCTTTCAGACGACACTAAAATATGAGAAATTACTGCATGTTCCGACAATTTCCTGTTATCTTCAGACATGTTCCAAGAATCAAAATTAAATTTTACCAATACTGAGCTCTAAACACATATTGTAATAATATTTTAAATATATTTAACATCATAATATCTGATTATATTAAAAACCTCAGATCCCAAGGCAGTGTGACAGTTTCTGTTTTGTGTACTTTTTAATTTTGGTGATTGAACTTGCCTGGGGATGACCGCAAAGAAGCGAAATACATAGAACCTTATAAGTTGTAAAGAAAACATACATGTATCAACTGAAATGGTGGTTGTGTTTATTGTATACATTTACATCAGCTAAGTAAAGAGAATTTTATATATTCAACAAATTAGAATCAGTAACAATGAGGTAAGCATAAAACAACGCGTATTTTAATGACAGTTAAGGTAAGGCAAAGCTATCCCTTTACAGGCCTGAATAGGCCCTTAGTGTTCAGGGAGGTTGAGGCTCCCAGAATTACTAGACAATCGGCACATGAAGGTGGGCACCGGCCGCCTTTACCCCTAGGAGATACCCTGGTACTCGTTTCTGCTAGAGGCTGAGTCGACCCCAGGGCCACAGTGCGGCCGGAAGGATTAAGTCAATAAAAAATCCAAATAACCCTAGCGGGATTCGGACCCGCAACCTTCCGGCTTGTAGCGAAGTGCCTCAACCAACTGCGCAATGAGAGTTAGGGCGTTTACAGTTCAAGGGAGCATAAGATAACAATAGAAAACAAAATGTTTATGTCTTTAATTTCTACAAAAACACTTCATATTTTCCTACTTAGGCCTATATGATGTTTCTGCACCATCGCGTAAGTGGCAGTGTTGAACATTAGTGTAGTTTAATAACACACACACAAATACAAACACACAGAGTCCCATTCCCCTAATATCGTATACTGCATCAATCTTTTGAGAAGTTTTATCAGGGATACTGGTGCATGCTAAATTGTTTGGACGTATATCAAACTTTCTCCTTTTGCTCTTTCTTTTGAGCTGACAAAAGATAGGAGAAATATCCCCAACGAAGACGCGTTCATGGCTTCTGTCTGTCATGACGAGAAACGGGAGAAAAAAACTTGACCTCTTTTCTACAGACACGAGTAAAGAATGAAGAGTGAATCTGAAGGATATGGATGTTCGTGCTACTTCGTGTGGAAGGACTGAAATAATGCATGGAAAAGAGTCAGAGGCACCGAGACAGGTAAGACCACAGCAGCTGCGTATTTTCGTTGTAATTTAGGATGGAATTCAAAATCAGTATATGAAAACTTGGGGTCAAGATTACACTGACAAGAAGAAGCGACACGAAGCTTCTCTTTATTCAACTGAAGACCAAATAGAGTCGGCCCTTGTACTTACGAAACCAATGGCGAAAAGACACAATTTTGGCTACAGTTTTCTATTGCTCTGAGGTAAGAAGTTTTCATATCCTTTTATACAGACTAAAATTACAAATATAACTTATTTTATGAGAGAATAAACTGGGGATTCAAAATGTCTTCACTGAACACGGCCCTGACCCAGTTTTATACAATTCATATCAGCATATTTCTCTAACATCCATTTACCACCACCAAGGTGGAGGGGGCAGGTTCTTCCAAATGGTTGATATTTGTCTAAAAAAAACTACACGCTATAACGTCATGCTTTAAAACTACTTCAGAATGCGCCATATCTTAACACAGAGACGCAGACCCACCGCTGCCCTCGGGGTTCGAATAACGGACATGTCGAATGCGAGCGCGGACCACCATGTTAGGAACGGAAGCATGTGGTCGACATGAACTGGCTTCGTGGAATAATTTGAAGGGCAGGTGACGCTAGTGTTTTGCAATAGAATAACCGCAGCTAACGAGTGTTCGTTAGAAAGGCCAGCTGGTTGCTTGGCCACACACTCCACACAATAATGCCATTGTGAGACGTTAAAATGTTGAAATTATTTTGTTTTTCTTTTGCTGGTTTAGCCTAAGTGACAATTCTTCAAAGCTAGTAAATTTTTGTATTTGCCACAAGACCAAGTAAATTGATCTCTCTTGTTCAGCAGACCGAACATTTTGTGTTATTTTTCTTTTGTACTGTGAATCGGTATCTGATGCCGTCGCCCGAGGTAGTAATCTTATTTAAATTAGTGGGCATTTTCACAGTAACAGGTAGAATAACTTCAAGCTCGATACGTGGAACGTGCACATACATTTTACACAAAACAAATTCTATTATTCGATGCTAAATTTTAGACCGATTTCTGTGATACTACGTATATGTTTCTGGGGTCCAGAATATAGGCATGGATATTTATACAATGCTGGAAGAAATACTCGTCCTTCGCTCAGTATATGTTTATTTCCCTTTTCAACGTCACAATATATCATCATCATCATCATCAACAACAACATCACGTAGTCTATCATGCGAGAGGTCCATAGCCTCTTCCAAAGAGAGTTCTCCAGAGAGAGCGATCCGAGCATATCAGTTTTGGTCCACGGATAACCCCCTACCCTCCGTCATATCCGTTTTCGTCGACGACCAGCAAGTATGATATCCTTTTTGGTCCACGGTTCATAACTCGTGAATTAGCCTAATGTAGTTGCGGAAGACATTTGCTTCAGATGGTAGAAAATTCTTTGAAATAAATTTGACCTAATTTAATGAGAAATCCTTCATTACAACAATGCACTAAAATAATACAATAATTTCTTTATCAAGCAATGTAGCCTTAGTTTAATGAAATTCATAAATAAGTATAGTTATAACAAGCACTAAAATACAGGGTGGGGCAGAGTTCATTCATCATTTTGATTTACGTAATACTCGGCGGTCCCGGAGAAGGGATTAATCTAATTGTGCTATAGCGTTTTAGCTAAGGACGACACTTAGTAAACATGGATCAGTGGTCGGCTGTACACAGTGCTTTCGCCGTAGAGAGGTTTTTAAAAAATAACGACTCTGTGATACCAACGCAACAAATATTCTGAAGATATTTTTACAGTGGGAGACACGGAACGGCTCCTGATCGCAACACCTTCAAGAAATGGGTACAGAAGCTTCGAACCACAGCTTCTGCAAGAAATAAGAAACCTGAAGGTAGAGTCAAAACTGTGCTGGCACCAGAAAACACTGAAAGATCACGAGCCGCTATCGGTCGTAGCCCCAAACGATCAGCACGTACACATTCAGTTGTCCTCAACATATGGAGTAGACCGCCTCGACGGATACTTCATTGTGGTTTACATTTTCACCGCTACAAATTACTCAGCGTGCAAGAACTGTCAGACCGTGATTTTGCTTCAAGAAGTGCATTTTGTGAGCAATTTTTTTACCTTAGCGAACGAACATCCATATTTTATTCATCACTTGATAATGTCAAATGAAGCACACTTTGAACTGCCTGGTTGGGTGAATAAAAAAACATGCTGTATTGGAGTGCAGCTAATCCGAATGAATTGCATGTGAAACCACTTCACAGTCAGAGAGCAACAGTACGGTCTGGGATATTAGCGTTCTATATCATTGGTCCTTATTTTTCCGAGGAAGAAACTGGCAATGCGGTTACTGTGACATCGACCGGTATGTGCATATGGTGAATGAGTTCTTGCTTCCACAGTTACGCCGTCGTGATATGGACATTGCCACCTTCTGGTTCCAACAAAATGGAGTAACAGCACTAACTGCTCGGCAGTCGAAGAACAGCTTAAGAAATGTGTTTGAACATCGCTTAATCTCCCGCTATGGCGACATTTCTTGGCCAGCCCGTTCGGCCGCCCTTTCGGCCGATCTGTCGGCTTGTGATTTCTTTTCGTCGGACTACTTGTAAAGCAAAGTTTTGTAAGCAAGTCCGGCAGACTTACATAACCTCAAACAGACAATTTCTGATGAAATCAATGCCATCCCATCGGCCATGTTAATTCGCGTAATGCAAAGTGTTTTGAACCAAGAGCATCAGTGCATCAGTCTTGATGGACGGCACCTGACGGGTGTTATGTTTAAAAGTAACCCTATTATAATGTTCCTAAATAATGGCAAACCTTTATCTTTCACTTCACATTACTTTGAATACAATTTATTATACTGCGGTCGAGTAGTGTAGCTTTAAAAATGATCAATGAATTCTGCCTTCTTTTAATGTAATTCTTAAGTTACGTATAAATAAAACAATCAGGAGCTTAACTATTCGTTTTATCACAATTTGTTCATACTTATATCACATATCATTTTTTGTATCTGTAACTAATTTTGAAAACAAATTATAACCTAGAAATTTGTCCTCTTTCAAAACTTTTAATCAAATCTTCTACCAATCCCTTAGCAACATGATAGGTCACTACAGCAGGCAAATTAACACTTCGTAAATTTACATAAATTATATACTGATATTCTGTTAACTTAATTATGAATAAATTGATGTCGGGGTGAGGATGGTAAAAGTATGTCGATAAGTGTGAGTGAAAAGACTCACAGGCGTTCGTTGTCAGCCGCAGACTACTGCTGACAAAATATCCAGTTAGTTAAGTATTAAGAGAGGCAGTGATCTCGTTAGCGCCCACACCGGAATATGAAATGGTGACGTCAGAACACCGACGACACAGTGCATGAACAAGTGAAAGGTTAGCTGATCCTTTCTTACCTATCTGCTTATCACTCTCAGAATAACAAGAATGACAGGTACAAACTGTGGGCAGAGAAGGTAAGAGCAGGGATCAGTTAGAAATACGGTAATCAAAATTGATTGGCTAAAAAAAAGTAAATAGCATGTTAATCGAGCCTGATTGGCTAAACATTTTGGTGGATAGGGGTAAAAACAAAGGTTACGTCATTCAAGCTGACCAAGTATGATTTGGCAATCGCGTACCTGGACACGGTGGTATTGATATTTCATTGACAGGGATGCACACATGAACAATAGCGGTGCACAAAAAGGATATAACCTTCGACTGGCTTGAGAGCTACCGGGTTTTTTTGGACCAAAAAGGATATGATTTTGAAGCCTTCGAACGACCACGGACGAAAACTGACATCCCCAGCGATCCCGAGTTTCCTCTTTCAATTTCCAATATCTTTCGGTTTCCTTAAGGTCATTCAGTAGCTGCTTATGGCCACAATACATGACAGCCAAAAACGTAAAGAAGATTAAGATCGAAATTTAGAAACCCAACTCTACGCACGTAAGGCTAATTAAAAATAAACGATTGTGAATGAAGATTAAATTCGCATAAAAACCCATCACAATATTTTGACACTGATTTAACAATTGTGGCTACAGTAACACTGCAGACAATGACGTAAATATTACATCCCTATGGCCACCAGTATACGCTTCTCTATTAGGCAGCGGTATAACAATTGTGGCTACAGTAACACTGCAGACAATTACGTAAATATTACATCCCTATGGCCACCAGTATACGCTTCTCTATTAGGCAGCGGTATAACAATTGTGGCTACAGTAACACTGCAGACAATGACGTAAATTTTACATCTCTATGGCCACCAGTATACGCTTCTCTATTAGGCAGCGGTATAACAATTGTGGCTACAGTAACACTGCAGACAATGACGTAAATTTTACATCTCTATGGCCACCAGTATACGCTTCTCTATTAGGCAGCGGTATAACAATTGTGGCTACAGTAACACTGCAGACAATGACGTAAATTTTACATCTCTATGGCCACCAGTATACGCTTCTCTATTAGGCAGCGGTATAAAATAGGAAACAAAGGTAGTTGCGCAGTAGATGATAACAAAGTAAATAGAGAGATTTTAAGAGAATTATAACAAAGCGAAATCCTATCAGTACTAGAATAACACCCCGTTTCCTATTTGGGTGGTAGCCTGTCTAACCCATAGTGAAGGAACCGTGTATTATGATCAATATATTCGTAACATTACTTAGTACTTGCAAAAAAAGAGGTTATTCCTTTAAAACCGACCACGAATGCATTTTCACAGAACATATTCACAACTCATCATCACGAGTAACCACCATTTTACATAGTAAGGTTTGAACTATAAAAGTTCAGCCTAGACTTTGGTTCTCAAAATATGTTCTCACACCCGTACCAGAAATCGTTAAAGTGGGTCAGGTTTATAAACCGAAGATATATGAACATGTCGTTGCATAACTATTTAATAAAAGAGATAGAATTAAATATTTACTTTAATTTCATAGTAAAATGAAGAAAAATTTAGCGTGTCTCGCTCCGCCAGAAAGGATATTACAAAATTCAGGTTAAGAGCTATTCGTATAGGCGGTGCTATTTGTAGTGACATTTAAGGAAGGTTGTCTAGAGTTATAGGTCTAATGTCGTGTCCTGTAAGTACACATGACTCGTTTTCAGTATTCGCGATATAATTACTCTGTGACAGAGTGTGTTTGAGGAACGGCTGCTTAAACGTTCATTAACCCAAAAAGCCTACTGGCAGTTTTAACGTTCCAAAATTCGTTGTTCAGAAACATGTCAGATGATCGAAGCTTCCAGTAGTGCTGCATTAACTGCATTCTCCATAGAATAAAAACGTTTTATATAAACAAACATTAATATAAATTGACTAGAAAAATAAAATATTACACTGAAGTAAACCAAAATACTTCCGCTACAACAAACGCAAGACTCACAGTTTGAATTCGTGCAAGAAATAATAACCACGTACATGCAAAACCACTCGATCAGTGCTGTAACTCGGATACTGAACGCTAAAATAGTGCTTTTCGTCGCACGAGGTCCAGAGGCAGCGCAAACTCGTACCACAACCAGCACTGTGTACACCGGCCCGAAGGAGTAAGTACTGCAGGACGGGAACGACAAGAGACAACGGCGGTACTGCTTTACCATTGACAGTAACATCCAAAGAGTAAACATCAAGTAACAAAAATGACTTAAATAGTAGTGTAATTAACTGCAGGCGTATCCTATCTTACGTCTCAAAAGACATGTAGATATAAAATTACAATTACTATAACGATATTACGACGTATTAAGAGAAATTTCGGCCAGTAAATGCTATCACAAACAAATAAAAATACACAATATCAAAGCAAAATAAATTAGAAAATATGACCTTCTTTCAAGCTCACCGAGTACGGGACGTTCTAATATCTTGTGAAATTTGAGGTTCTCACAGCGGTATCAATGAAATTCAAGTCTTCTAGTATATGATGCGTTATAGATTATTTCATCCACCTTCACAGTATTCTTCTTGGACTACCTTGTAGATGTAGGTAGCTCACTTCTCCTAAACGAAAGTAGATATTTACTAATCGACAATGTGTCACATTCCATAAGGCACTCACCTCGAATTCTCATAATTCGACAGCCAACAACATACTATACTGAACTAGCTACAGTACATACTGAAGTAAGAACAAGTTAGGCAGTGTAAGTATAACGTAACATTGTGGCGCGCTAGCGTAATGTTTATACCTCCTCGGCTATCTTAACAGCCTGATATCATTTCACTCGGAGAGAGCAATTTATGGCGATTTAATATCGCCGGCAACAACAAAACATAGTTAGGTCTTCACGTAAAGTGTCCGATATTTTTGTCCGATAATAACCACATTTTTATTTTGTGTATAGATTTTGATGGAAGTCCTTAATGTCAAATTTCACGGAAAATCCGTTCATTGGGAGGATGGATGGACGGATAGACGGACAGACAGACGGACGGACACGACGAAAATACTAGGGTTTTCGCGACTATCCGAACACGCCTAAAAATAAAATACGACCCCAAGAACTGAAATACAGACCAATGGGACAAAGCGATCTAGGGCGGTCGAGAGAAAGACAAAATGTCCACACGTAGTTTAGTAAGAGGTAACTAAGCTCGAAGCTGCAACTGTGTTAGTCGTTAATTTCTACCTAAGAAGGTAGAATATAAGCTAAAAAAGGAATCGGTAAAGCAGCAGGATATCAAAGCAACAATCAAGTAACAAATCCTACTAATCATGAGTAAACTGTTTATTTTCAAAATTCATTTTTTTTTCATGGAGAAGGGCCCGCAGCAAATGCTACGGACGCACCGCAGCCCTAAGGCTTATTACGCAACCCTGTGATGAAGATGATGAGGTGTTTTCTGTTTTTCCATTTGAATGGAGCTCCGGTGGAATAAAACTGACAGGGGAAAACCGAAGTACTCGGGGAAAAACCTGTCCCAGTGCCACTTTGTCCACCAGAAATCCCACATTGACTTACCTGGGATCGAACCCGGGCCTCCGCGGTGAGAGGCAAATTCAGCCATAATAAGAGAAGTAAAAAGTCTTGGCCCAATTAGGTTTTTTTGTCGGGATGAACACAAAAGTCTTAAATTAGTTGCTTTCTCTCAGGATTCAAATCTTCAACCTCTCTAATTCGAAGCAGAAGCAACGCCTTGGATTTAAACGCCTCCTCGGGGCAGGATCATAAAGGACAACCAGCATCACAAATTGACGTTTTTTCTGCACAGCATTAGCAACATGTTATGCAATAGTATCAGATGTCAAACATGACGGGTGGTAAATAATGGATAACGGCATTGGGTTAAGCATAGGCGGTTACGCATCAGATTCTCAGAGGCTGGGTTAATATCCATGTCAATCTGGGTGAATGGAAAGGGTGTGTATCTAGTACTTCATATTCCCCTACCAAACAGCCAACATTTCATCAATGCTAAGTTTCGTCTATTAACACCACTAAGAGATCTGCACTCTTCTGGGTTATTACGCAACGTCGTGTGGTAATTATTTACCGCCGTTTCAGGACAACGTATCCGTCCCATCTTCAAGGGTCTTCTTGGACTTCTTGACCCTTGAAGATGGGACCGATACGTTGCCACGAAACGTCGGTAAACAATTACCACACGACGCTGTGTAATATCCCAGAAGAGCACAGACCTCATCAACATCGCGGCGGAAGCCTGAAATCAAGGTTAACACCACTAAGTTTTGCGATAGGCGTTATAAAACAATACCCTTTATGAAAGTAAAAATTGCGCACTCAATGTGGCAAAAGTAGGCGTACGAAATAAGTAATGAAGCAGCAAAACATTTTATGGCCAGAGGTAGAGCACATTATTAACCTTTTAAAGCCTAACGGTTACTTGATGCATCAGCAGTTTTAACAATAAAAAATTCTACATTCTGCCCACACTGAATTTATGTGTATTGTATTTATATTACAACAAACACCGAGTTTTGCCTTACATAACATAAATTGATTTGTATTTTAAACCGAGATGAAAAGTGTTTACTGTGCGGTACGAACTGGGTCTTTAAATTAAAGAGTTTACGCTTCTTCTTTAAAGGGTTAACTGCTAACACATTAAATAGTTTGAATTAATTTCCTAATTTGTCTTTAAATTACCATCTTTTTTTTGGCAGTGATACATTTCTATTTCTTAAAATGTACACGTATTGATTTAAGTGTTTACTTTAACAGAATAAAAAAATTTGAACTTCTTCTTAATGTCTTCAAAACACGTTATTTACGTAAGCTATTTACATGCTGATTAGTATGAAAGCACACTTGTACTTTTAATCAATATTGTGCGTGTCCGTCTACAGAACAACTTTATTGATAATACAATAACAAATTATTATCGATGAAATACGATAATGTTGTTAATGGTTAGAAGTATCTCAAAGTTACAAATAGGTTTCTATGTACACCTAAACTTAATAATTTTACATTTTCCTAACACCTGTGTAAAGAAGGGGGTGTGAGAATCGATTTTGTGTTAGGATCTCAAAACCATTTCGTAACTCTCTCTGGGGGTTCATGTGCAACAGTGTGTAATTTTTACATGAGCAACATAAAGCTCTTATATGTAGATATATACAAATACTCTACAGTGTGTAATTCTCTTACAGATGGCCACAATGCGCAGAAAGGCTCAGATCACCTGTGCAGTAGGTCATTTCTTACTGTGCTCTGTTCCTGCCGCAAGAACGAGCAGTATTTCAATTGTACAGTTTTCTTAATAGCCGTAATGTCAGCAGTTTTGAATTATTACGAATACTGTGATCACCCTGATAAAAATACACCATGCAGGCCGTATTTATGTACAGACATGGACATTTCTTATCAAGATGACTAATAGTTAACCCACTGCTGTACACAAACTCCTAGAGACAGTTAGTTACAAAGTGGTTTTCAGATCCTAAGATAAAATCAGTTCTCACATCCCCTTTTTTATGTAACTTTTAGGAGAGTGTAAAATTATTAAGTTTAAGTATATATAGAAACGTAGTTTTAACTTTAAGATAAATGTCACTATGAATAATATTAGCGCACTGCGTATTTCTTTGATTTTGATTTTTAATTTTGATCGCAAGCCTGAGGATAACAGAACAGAGTAGAAAAGCTGATCTTATATTTCGTGTAATTGTACATTCAGTGAAAACGAGTTTAAACTGAAACATTGTCTGATTGGTTTCTTCTTGATAATCATATAAAATAATTAGAAATTAAAACATTTTAGAAATCACAACTGAATTTTAAAGGAAATACGAAACGTCATACACACAGAAATAAAGTTTTCAACACGCCCACCAAATGCAAGACTACAGGTTCCCAAAAGAAGTCACGAGATGTTAAGGAAGAGGAAGCCGACGTCATGGACGACCTGATCTTTGGAGACTGACAGAGGTCACCTTAAGTGATCTAACTTCTTGATGGAACATGGCGGGGGAGACTTGAAAATGCGGTGGCCTAAGGTTAGTCAATTTTGCGAACTGGAGGGAAGAGCTGCAAAAACAAAAAACAAAAAAAAAAAAATACCACAGCAGCAGCAGCAGCAACAACAACAGAAAACAACAACAACAACCAACAATTCTTAGAGGCTTTACGGATGACAACTAAGTGTTACTTCAGCGACCACGTAACACGTTTTGAAGATCCAATGATAAATTATGAAAAATAATAAACATTATTAGCTTCCGCTCTTTTATGCGTTACCGACGTTTCGGATAAAGTGTCCTGACCGAGAATTTTGTAATCTTCCTCAGTTCTTCCACACACACATTAGGCCACGACCACTTCTTTCCATATAATTTTAAATTCATCTTCAACGTGGAAGATGGAGGCAGTAGGCTTTTCCGAAACATCTGTACCTATGCACCAGAATGTACGGTGTTAAACCCACAAGATAATAACCCCCACAGTCACCAACATGAGAAATTCAGGTCTCATATATAAATAAGTAGCTCCATTATACCACATAATTCAGATCTCACACGTAAAGAAATAGCTGCAGATCCCACATATATATAAGTAGCTACACCATACTGTATACATTTAGAAATGCTGGTTTATCACAAAATCTTCCTCCCTCTTCTGACTTAGTTCTTTTCAGAAGAAAAATCATCCGAGACGTACAAGTAGTGAATTTGCAGGCAGTGTAATACGAATCCATCAGGCTACCAAGTTATTCAGGAATATGGCTGTAAAGACTAGTTATTTTCATTACGTAATTAATAATATTTGAAAGAAATTTCAAGGTTAAGTGATGAAGAGTAAATTCATGTAGTCTGTAGATACAAAATGATTTCGTAAAGTCCAAACTAATTTCAGGTGTTAACGCATGACATTTTGGAGGAGAAGCAAATCTTGCAGAGAAAAATCAGTACAAAGTATGGTGCAGCAGACTTCAAGTTTAGCACAGATGTGTCCTTGGTCCTAGATGCATGTCGTGTTACCTGCATGAGAAAGGTTACTTATTAATGGTACAAAATGAGGTACTATTAATTAACAACAGCCGAGGCAGACTGCATCAAAGCGTTACTTCACTGCCCTCTTTCCAGGTACTTACAACAGGTAAATTCAACACTGCACCTAAGTTGAGACAGTTTATATTAGAGCACTGATGACATCATTGAAATATTACTAAACGTCTTAAGTATATTCATAGTAGCATTTATTTATATACATTTCCAGGCTTTCACAGTGGGTATCGATCAGGTTATAGACTTTTGAATCCTTCCTTTGTTTACAGCCAGTTCATTAACTTTAAGCAGAAAGGGATCTGGATCATGTCTACTGCCAGAACCGTATTTAGTCGACTGTGCTAAGAAACTGGTCGCCCCGAAATACCCTGGACCATACAAAGGAAGTGCTTCTCATAAGCTACACTATTTAAACGAAGCAGGACAAACAAACATTTAAATGGTGTAACTGCTTACTAAATCTTAGTGAGAGGTCGTGGAATAGATACGTAAATTGATAACATTCGTTTGATGGTAGTTTAACGACACTCACATTATATTGCGTCCACTGATTGAACGAAGACGATGATATAATGATGATAATAATGAATAGTGAATTGGATGGGATGTGCAAAGAATCGGTCGTGTTTTAATTTGCCTGGCTGACCTAAGAAATTTCACGAAAACCCTCAGTCAAGTTAGTGTCCCAGTCGAGACTCGAATCGGGTATTTCCCAATATAAGTCGTATTACCGCCTGAGTCATCGAGCGTGCTGATGGATGATATGAAGATGGGCTTATGAAAAACGTTAGTATGTGTGTGGACTGAATTGAGCTATATTCAGCGTAGGATTCAATGAACCACCATTATCATCATCCTCATCATCACCATAATGATATGACCCTGAGACGCAGGTGCTGCTAATGAATTGCACATGAAACTTAACCAGAAACCGCACATGAATATTTCTTATTGAAACTGAGACGATGTACCATATAGAGTAAGGTTACCGCACACCTATCACAAGAAATGAGGACATTTCCCCATTATAGATCATAAAAAGAGGACATATGGGCGAAAAAGCATAAAAAAGAGGGCATTCAAATAGTCACAATTTTATTAAAAGGTTTACGTTTCTCTGCTAGTAATTCTCTAAATTTCATGCGTATGATATTCGGAATGAAACGTTTCGTGAGCATGTTTGTCACAGACTTCACTGCTAAGGATTTCCGTGCCGATGTTTTCCGAGACATTCCGAAGGTCAGCTGCATAAATCATATTTTGTTGTCTTTACGTAAACATTCCCGTTCGGCTTCAGTCAAATAGATATGTCCTAGATTTCAGGCTTCAGCCGCGATGTTGATGAAATCTGTGGTTTCTGGGTAATTACACGGCGTCGTGTGGTAACCACACGACGCCGTGTAATTACCCAGAAGACCACAGATTTCAGATATGTCCTACACCACCGTCATGCACAAAATTTACAAACTTTTTTTGCAGGTTACTAGTTTTGGTTCATTAATTAAGCCATAGGTCTGACGATGGCTTAATTGATAAGTCGAAACTAGTAACCTGCAAACACTTTTGTAGATTTTGTTTTGCATGACGGTGGTTTAGAACATGTACATTGTTTTGACTCGGACAGTGCTAATATAATATTATAATTACGTATTGCTTTAAAAAAGTGATACAAACATATTTTTGCATTTCAGTACACTTAAAATATACAAAAGCTTTAGAAGAACAAATAGACAAAAACCTGTACATTTCTGCAAATTAAAAAAAATATGTGGTGACGGAAATTTTTGGGTCGAAGGAAAGGACATATCTGGGGAAAGGGTCATGTACGGTAGCCCTAACATACAGTGATCTCGTGTGACGTACGGTAGCCCTAACATACAGTGATCTCGTGTGACGTACGGTAGCCCTAACATACAGTGATCTCGTGTGACGTACGGTAGCCCTAACATACAGTGATCTCGTGTGACGTACGGTAGCCCTAACATAGAGTGATCTCGTGTGACGTACGGTAGCCCTAACATACAGTGATCTCGTGTGACGTACGGTAGCCCTAACATACAGTGATCTCGTGTGACG
This sequence comes from Reticulitermes speratus, assembly GCA_021186555.1. Lineage (NCBI taxonomy): Eukaryota > Metazoa > Arthropoda > Insecta > Blattodea > Rhinotermitidae > Reticulitermes > Reticulitermes speratus. The sequence continues at coordinate 44,372,955 of JAJKFL010000001.1, read as the reverse complement.
TACGGTAGCCCTAACATACAGTGATCTCGTGTGACGTACGGTAGCCCTAACATAGTGATCTCGTGTGTACGCTATGCGAAGGTTTTACATTCTCAAAGCGGTGGTTATTAAGTTGGCTGTCTTCTGGATTGTGATGCCATGTAGTATGATAGACATTTCAGAGGATCCTACAGCCTCTGTCATCACTAGGTGATCAGGAGTGACGGCGGCAGCAGGATCCTCTGAAACGTCGGCACACTCCTACCAACGACACGGGGTCACAGCCATCAGCACTCTTCATACTGTAAGTTACTTACGTACGAAGAGGACACGAAGTAAAAGTAATTGCAGTTCCTGTCCGCCGTGTCTGGCGACTGTCAACACACTGAATGACCTCACATACTTCTTTTGTTCGGCTGAACATCGTCTCGCGTCAGTCCGTTCCGCCAAGGTTATAACACATGCAGCAAACCTTTCAGGTCATGACACTTTACAATTTTACGCAATCCTTCCACCTATCAAAGTTAATACCCAGTGACATAACGAAGGGGTACGGGTTAGGGTATTTGTGGGATCAGCAAAGAATATTAAGATTAAGATCTTTTGAGATGTGACATCGTGTTGCCTGGTATGTAGGTACAAATGTATTGGAGGAACCTGCAGCCTTTATCGCCAGTGTGAAATATTCAGGAAGAATGTTCATACGAAATGTTAGTACCTTCCGACCAAACTACACTTCATCAAATCCCAAAAGCCCGTAATCTTCATCTTCAAGTCACTAATTCCGTTCTGTTACAGGCCTCTCATTGTACAGCTCTGTCGAATTAGACGTGACAACTGCGTAGGGGCGAACACGGTAGCTGCGTGTTTTTGGATCGCTGGCACGTAGGATTCCGATCACTCGAGAGAAGAATATGTCTGCGTCTTACGTATTTTGCTGTGTACGTTGAAGCCTTAAGATTTCAGGAGATATATGACGTCCAGATTAAATGGCATATAAACATGCATGTCGTGAGCTAAGGCAACAGAAGGAGATCGACTGAGAAATATGAAGACTGTATAAAAGAAAGTCATAAATCTCCAGAATTTACATTTTTATACGACGTACTGTTCAGATGATACATAGCGTGATGGCAAGCCCGGATTATAAAACTTGCCACTTTCATTCACTCACCAAAACAAACAAAACATTTCAGATCGCAATTCTGTATAGTACGTTAAAATGTCAGTTAAGAGTTTCAAGTTAAAATTGAGATTCATGAAAACAATATATATGACGCAATACACCAATTTTCCATTTTCTCCTCAATTTTAATTGACCAAACGCTGTGTGCATTTGAAAGATCGATTGCCATTCAGAATTTCATGATCAGTCACTGAACACGTCCAATGGCTTATTGCTCGCACCAAGTCCTTGAAATGAGGTAATTAGTACCTCTCATTAAGATGACTACAATTAAATTACAGAATGGATGGGAGTACAGGCAGATAAACATAGCTGCTTTGTACTTAGAGATTCGAAGATGAAACAGAGCTCCTGCGGAGCCAAAAAAATTGAATTCAAATGGAAGAAATACGAGTTCATATAGAGTAAAATTAACCAAGAGTGAGTTAAAACACTGTATTTGCTCTAGCACATAGTAGATACTGAGCTAATCAAGAAATTGCTTGTGGCATTGAAGAAACAGCCAAGGACAACCAACAAGAGATGGTCCTCCAGCCTGGAAATTTGGCGGAGGGACTAACAACTTTTCCTTAGTAGTTTAAAAAGTGATTCATCAGACCTTGGACTTGTATACCATAGTGACAGTGATGGCACCCTAAGTTTTGGCCCAGCGATTACAAATCCGGGTAGTTAGCTCCATTGTGTGAAACCTAAATTCAATTCGTGCCTTCGTAACTTATTTCCCTAACATCAACTTTAATATTACATTCTTCAGGGGCCTAATGTACTAAATCTTCCAACGACTTTTGTGACTGTTCGAAACACAGCGGTTAGTGTACGTTCACCACCTGCTTTAACGTTTAAGAAAACTATCATTTTGCCCACAGAACAAATTATTAACAGCTCTAAAAGCAATTGACAGCCTGGTCTTTGAATTAAGAATTAATATCTTTTAGATGACGTAGGAACTTAATTTTAGGTGTGTTCACAAAGTTTCAAAAAACAACACAAGCTTTATCATGACTGTCTCTCCGTCCGTCTGTCCACATGAATCAACTCGGCTCCCGAAGGACAGATTATCGGGACATTTTATACTGGGGACCTCTACTAAAAATCTGCCAAGAAGTATAACGTTTGCTAAAATCGGACAAAAATAACAGACACTCTACATGAAGACTTAAGTATATGCACTTTTATGACTGCTTTGGTTGCTAAAGATACCTCTGGTTTTCTGGTTGCTATAGTTACCTTAGTCAACAAGATTACAAATGTGCCAGTGGTTACATTTGCTACTATGTTTGCCAAAGTCAAATGCTCAGTGGTTGCTATGGTCACGCAACGGCGCCAGGAGTGTTGAGCTCTGCGATCATTTCCTATCTTTAATATTATTTACATGAATTTCATGTTTCAGAAATTTAATGTTTCAAATCAGTTTATAAACAAATTTCGTATTTTCTTCATACGCGTTAAATGCTCTAACCAGCCTCGTCCCCCTTGATTTGATCACTATAACAGCAGTTTGATTTTTAACAATATTGTACATTATCATCATGATGATGATCATCATTATCATGATGATGATTCATCATCATCACGTCATTTATGTCACTTTAACGGTTGCGTGTCTGGCGACCGTAGGCGTGGGAGTGTGTTTCAGTCTCGCAGAGGCCAGTTGGGTGAAGTCGGATGCGGGTGGGGGCTGAAGGACAGGTGTGTGTGCGTGCGTATGTGTCACACTTTCCATATAACGATTCCTCAGATCCAACAGATAGTGAGAATTAACGACTGTCTAACCTGTTAAACGTCATAACAGGCGTTTAAATGCATCAAGCCATTTTTCTATATAGGATGGATTAGTGTGAGCAGGAAGCACATCGTATTTTAGAAACCTATACAAAATGAACTGTCTGGTACCTTCGCCCTGAATGTCCTTAATGGCAAGTGGGTAGTTTAATATATTACGTAATAAGGAATTTTGTGGTTATTAGCTGGTTAGGATGGACGGAGTTGGATATGGTTAGGGTCATAGTAACAAGGAATTCATGCAGAAGTTTGGGGAAAAAAGTTTTTGAAAGTGGCCATATGCAAGGCTGAAAATGAGATGGAACGATATTATTAACATTGATGTTACGGAAATACGTACGTAAATTGCCCGGAAGAAAGGACCGTGTTCGATGACGATGCTGAACCAGAAAGCCGAGAGCCTGAGCGCTGTCAGTACAGTGACTACTAGGTTATGGGTTGGAAGACCAACAGATCGGGACTAGATCTCCGGCAGGGGCAGAGACCCTGATATCCAGACTGGGTCTGGGGCCCACCCAGCTCATATGCAATAGACACCAAGGCCCTCTCCCGAGGAAGAGAAAGTGCGTAAGTTTCTCATAATTATCAGGAAACAGCGATTATTTCTCTAGAGGCCATTGCTCTCGGTACGCGGAGGGATAATCTAGCGGTAGTGAAGTTATGTCAGAATTATCATTTTTTAATTTTAACCTTTTAAAGCTTAGTGGTTATTTTATGCCCCTAGGTTTAACATTGAAAAATCTTACGCTCTGCCCACAGATTTCGTTTACGTGTTTGTATTTATCTCAAAACAAACAGTGACTTTGCTCTATACAACAGTAACTGGTCATTTTTTATAACAGGGATGGAGAGTGTTGACTGCGCGTACAAACTGGGTCTTTAAATAAAGCAGTGCGTTCCGTCCTTAAAGGGTTAAAAATGTTAGTAAAGAGGTAAAGCTATCCCATTATAGGCCTTGACAGGCCCTTAGGGTCCCAGGAGGTTGAGGCTCCCAGATTTTTAGACAATCGCACATGAAGGTGGTAAGGTTGTCAGCCCTACGCACCGGCCGTCTTTACCCTCAGGAAAGATTCCTGGTACCCATTTCTGTTAGAGGCTGAGTCGACCCAAGGGCCATAGTGCGACCGAAACGATTATGTCAATGGAAAATTCAATGACACCATCGGGAATCGAACCCGTGACGTTCCGGTTTGTAGCGCAGTGCCTCAACCAACTGCGCCACCGCGTGCCCCCTAAAAATGTTTGTAACACTATAAAAATTGTTTTCAAAGTATTTAAATGAAACGGAAAATATTTATAAGTTATTTAAAAAGTTAAACTAGAAAATTGCAAAGTGTATATTATTAATATTTTAGTACCTCGTGGTATGTGTAAATGTTTTCTTTGTGATGTTGTTATACGAGGAAAATAAGGATGAAAAGCACTGATCTAATGATAAAGCTATGTGCATTCTGTGGGGCAAGAATTACATTTTGATACTGGTACATTATTTACGTGAATTGCGAGGTTAAAATTATTAAAATATTACAAAAGCCGCAGAATGCTGTCATGTAACGTTAATTAGAAATTTCATGCATTTACAACGACTGATATTACCTTCACCTAGAACTACTGTTCTGCTTGAATCCTAGAAATTAGGAATTTATAAAAGTATGTCGACAGCCCATCAATGAATGGCACGACCTTAAGGCTACGTTCTGTACAAGACGCCGAAACCATATCACACGTGTCTCTTCAGAGATTTTTCTTCCTTTCGAATCCTGACTCTGCCACTGAAATTTAGCTTGAATGATTCTCTGCAGGAAACGTCTCTTTGTTTCCGACTTATAGTTCCTATAATTAGTCTACAAGCAAAGGTATTCAAAATAACCATCACAATAAGAGAATATAAGGGTCACACTTCATATCGTCCCATTAGTAATAACAACCTTACGGTCATGCATTGCGCTAATAGTATTAGAGACAATAGAATTATGCAAATATGAGTAATTCTAAGTTTTATGGCAGGACCCAGCTTTTATGTGCAAGTTCCAGTACATGTCGTAACGCACGGTTGAGTAACGAAGACAAAATTAGTTAGCAGATCGCGTGATTGGCCGGGGATTTGAGGTTAGGGGATGATGGTTCTGTTGCAGTAAAACTAAGCCGACAATTACCTGGCACGAAACAAACAGGAAATATTGAAAACTGTACAAACGGTGTTAAAGAGTTCAACGTCCTGTCATGGCGAACGTAGATACAAATCTAACAACCTCATTATAATAACTTTTAAGATAAATATCAGAGAAACTGTACTCCGACCGAAATTGTAACATTGAAATATAATCTAACCGCATGTACGGGGTGCAGGAGCCAGAAATTTTAACAAAGCCTCACACACTCGCGCACACACGCACAGACAACATCACGTAACGTTATGAATTAATAAATAAATGGTTTCAGTCATGCATGTAAATTTACAGCTTCCAAGGCTTTGGAACAGGCATAAAAGCAGCCACTGCTGTGATTATTTAAGGTTATGAAGATTTACAATTTTAAAGCCTTGATACAAATCGAAGTACAATCAAATCTGCTTGTGACAGAACTACAAGAAACTTCAACAATTTTTCGTTCAGTGCAGGTATTCACCTCTACATGTGTATGCAGAGTAAGCACATCTCGTATTTATAACTGAAACCACAAATATATTTTCTATTTGGTCTTTTGGGTTGTGAAGCCGTGTAGTGTGGTAGGCGTTTACGAATGTTTCGGAATAACCTGCCGCTTCCATATTTAGGGTAGAACTAATGCGGCAGCACTTTTGCTCGAAACGATTATAAGCATCTACCCGACTGCACGGTGTCACAATTCATAAGACTACAAGCTTAATCGTCAGTACTGCCACATTTTCAAATGTCAGACAGCACACATGTATACTAGGTACAGTAAGTGCCACTGAGTGGTGTACATTTTCAAATGTTTCTTTTTTATTTCTGCCACATGTTTTGACAGCTGTTTGTCTCATGTCTTCCCAATTTCCTGCAAAAACATTGTTTCTGAAGTGAATTCCAGGAAGCATAACATGGAACAAAATCATGTCAATATAAAACAATCAACAAGAAGGAGATTGATGTATGAGTTTCGTACAGCTGTGCCGAAGAAAATTTATTTATTCTGGGATAAGGCGTTTTTTAGACTGGTAGACGTGTATTAGCTTTTCGGAGGCGTTTACTGCGTCCATCTTCAGGGTATGTGGACAAACCTGAATAAGCAGGTAGAAAGGGCGTCCGAAATGTTGTTACATATTTAAGAATATACAAGACGTCATACATGAACAGACGGAAATTTTCAAGAAGCAGCTGGCTGTCTTCAATCCCTACGTTTCCACATTAAAGAGTTTCCGCTGATTAGAGGTAATTTAACAATCTCCCTTCCGAGACTGGTGTCGGGAACCTGCCGAATATAGGACAGAAATGTTGATCAGTAGGGTCTGCATATGGGTGCAAATACAGTTTCTGAAATGTACAGTTCTCAAGACATTTCGTGCTACACTCATCGGTGTAGACCTACAATTATTTTCATTTTCCTGCTATGTATTTTCCACATATCATTTATGACACTGTTCTTTCGCAACCTGTAACTATGGGCAGCGGTATAATCGCTCTTGTATTCACAGCAAACATCTATTTACAAAGTTTAATTTGTGGACTGGATAGTACCGCAGCCTTAAGCTTGCTGCATAACGAAGTAAGTTACCTCAACTTTATATAAGTTGAGGACTTTAAGGCAGAGAAGCCCTTGTGAAAGTTTCCAGCTTTCCTTACTTGAAACTGAAGGGAATGAAAAATTAAAGTGGCTCACAAGTGAAGTATCATTGATACTGTGCGTCTGTAATTGTAGTGGGGAGCCTGGTAATGGGATGTTAATTGTACGGCTATTTGTACAGCTTTTTAAAGGTTTCTCGGCAGATCTACGTTATTTGTGAAGGGGCAGACGAAAGCGTCTGTTTGCGGTGGGCAAAGAAAGAACCTTTCACCTGTCGGTTGGTATGTCACCATCGTTTAGCACGTCTCCGAAAATCATGGACCAAGGCGATGACTGTTTTTTTAACAGCTTGGGTGGTCGGTTTATGTTCCAGGTAAGAACATCGAATCAGGAATTCGGAACGGGTCCGACCGGGGGAAAAACATTCATTTCATCATCTTATTTTACTTCTAATCAATCAGCATCAACGACTTCAAGGTTTGGTCCGTTCAGTCACATTACGTACTCAGTCACACCACTTTGACATCTTCCTTCCAATATCCATATTTCCAACAACACAGGACTACCGCCATAGTATCGCCTCTTCATGTTTAATTTATTACTGATATAAAGATCTTTGAAATGTCAAATGGAAATTTTGATTGACAAACCGCATCTCCAAATAGATCAGTCTGGCAGACAGGACGACTAAGAAATCAGAGTCTGAGTCTAGGCGTAAGACAGTTTTATCTTCTTCGCAGCATCCATACCAACTACGGAACCTAGCTAATTTCCTTTCCAATTGGCAATGTGAACATAATTCCCATGGCCAAAACAGCCAGAGCGGTAAATCCTATCTAGTTTAGAATGTGTGGAGCTATACCTCCACACCCCCTATGCTTTCATGTTATGGTGCTTAATTAAGCTCACGCGAAACTTTGCCTGACCTTCCAATAGAAGTTATTTAAGACATACTTCAGCATATGCTCTATACTAATCAGATAAAAAGCTGTTTCCTTATCGTGTATAAAAAAATATTACATTACATTACATTATATTTCATTACATTACATTCAGATTGTTATTTACAGCGCGAGAAAGAATAATGTGACAGACATTTCCCATATATAAGAATCCACCACCGACAAAATATAAAGTTACATAAATAGAACTACTTCGGTCGTTATTCTTCCTGCGTGTGGAATATTGATTCTTACTCTCAGGGACGACCATGAGTGAAAAGTGTATGAAATAATGTGCAACACGTCCAATCTTAGACAGACGAAACGCATGGAGAACGGATAAAAAGCAACTTGATGTAAAACCTGTGAATATCTTCCCACAGTATTTTCTGGGCAAGTCATTCCATGAAGTTAAATTTGAATGATAATGTAGTGCTTGTGAAGACTATGGAGGACAGAGACAATTCCTATCATCAGCACAATCCACAGTCCTGTCATCACTTTGCGGTGTCCTGATCAGGGTGTTCGTCTGCCTTGAGTGCTAACATGGCGTAGGGTAGGTTGTCGTCAGAAGTCGTAAGGGACTAACGCCTAATTTGATAGCTTACACCGAAACATGTATTTGTTAGGACGCCGCATGTGGTCAGCGCGTGCCTAACATTACCGTTTATCAGGTAGAGTCTGCCGTACGTGGACGTACGGAGGAAGGTAGAGAGGTGACTGAACCACAAAGGCGAAATAACAGCACATGATCCAGTCTACATACAGACTATGTTACAGTATGTCCTCTCCACTCGGGGCACTCCAGTTGCATATCGATACTCATCCTCTCTAAATCTATCTCACGTAACTAACTAACTAACTCAATGGAGCAGAGTCCTTCTTGAGAAGCTAACAGGTCGTCAGCTAGTCAAGAAATTCCCCACGTTTTATGGAACCCGAAGTTTCATTACCGCACTCACAAGAGCCCGCCACCTGTCCCTATCTCACGTACAGTCGCAAATTGAATACTGGTCTGGGCGATCACCCATCCAACTTGGTAGCACAGGACCTGATCCAGTAACTGAATGGTCCGTCCAGCCATAGCAGTTGGCTCTACTCGTTAGCTTCCTTTACCTCCGACGTAGCACACCAGCAAGACTGCGTGCTGAAGCATGAGGTTGTCGATGATAGGCTCCATGCTAGCGGGTCGGGCAGCGTCGTTCGCAGGCTGGCGAAAGAAGGCTGGAGACTTTACTCACTCCCTCAATGAGCGGGCTGATCTCCCTGTATACACATATTGCCCTTGGTGTGAGTGAGCCACATTCCAGTTGCCACATTTTCTGTGAAGTATGTGCTGAGGCTGAAGAAAGAGTTGAGCGTCGAACATGTACTATAACATAGAAAAACCACATGGCAGCATTCCGATGTATGAAATTAAAGCTTCATTGGCTCTAAGAATAAAGAAGCTCATGATGAAAGTGGCCATGGAATAGTGCGTGAATATTATGGTACGTGGATGATAATGATGATGATAATGATGATGGTGATGATGATGATAAGAATAGTCATCTTGGCAAAATCTGATCATTGTAAAGAGATATTTCCCTGACGCTACGACCTCATTACCAATCTCTGCAATTACATTAGTCTGGCGACATCACAGATATTTTACTAGATTCTGTAATCGGTGACCTAACAGCAATGCAAGCACTCTTGCTTCAGAGGTTTAGTTGTTGCAGCCATTACACACAAGAGTAGCTTGCGAAACTACATTCACTTAGGGGACCAATCTACTGGAATAAGGTGGACGGGGCATGCAGCGGGCAGGAGGGAAATGACAAGGCATGCAACACGTGTTCATAAAACGAAGACACTAAAACTGATTTAAAAGAAACTGGGTGTGCAAGTGTGAACGGTATTAAAGAGGGCAAGAATAAGATTAACTGGTGGGCTGTTTTAAACAGAGTAATGGACCCTCGGGTTTTGCAGACGACAAGTATTGCCTGACTTTGCGTTCGCATGTCACCTTCTCAAGAAGGACTTTGCTTACAAGACGAAGTGCTTGTGGAGGCCACAGGCACGAAGACATTGTTGTTGCAAAGGAAACTGCATTTAACTGGCCCAGTGTGAGATCAAATTATAGACTTTATTTTCGCGGTAACAAAATATGGGGATCTAATACCAGCAAGTGACAAAGTCACATACAGAATGTTTTTTTTATTTTTTTATTCATACCGTGCATTGTCATCACTCAAACATAAAATACTCAACCAACAAATTCACTCTTATTATTATTTATTATTTAGGTATCATATATTACAACCTCTGTAAACCAGTCAAACATATTTCGATCCCTTTCTGGGATCATCATCAGGGACACTTGTGAGAATGTAAATTACATAAACTAAAACCAACAATACAAGTAAATGTTAAGTTTATAAAATGTACAAAGGTGATTAAAATTGTGGGCGTTCACTTCAGGGTGGATCCCCGCACATAAACAACCAATTTTCTCTAAACAGGAGAACAGGGATCCACCCTGAAGTGATCGCGTACGATTTTAATCATCTTTTGTACATTTTATAGTCTTAACATGTACTTGTATTGTTGGTTTTAGTTTATGTAATTTATATACTCTCAAGTGTCCCTGATGACGATCCCAGAAAGGGATCGAAACATGTTGGACTGGTTTACAGACATTATAATACATGATATCTAAAAAAAAAATAATAAGAGTGCGTTTGCTGGTTGAGTATTTTATGTTTGACATACAGAACGTTAGTACAGTAGGAAATTTCTTTATTTTACATCCAGTCGGACGGGTTTTTGGCTTCGGCGGTGTAAGTGTAGGTAGAAAGAAGATGCTGCATTTCTTCCGTTTAATCTTTTTTTTTCAGAACCTGTCCGTATTTCCATGAATTGGGCAAGATGAATGGTCAGTCTTTTGGCTCCGAAAGGACTTTTATCTTAACGATAAGAATAATTCTGACTGTGACGAAAATCAGGAGCATAATACGCTTGTAGGCCCACTGGTAGTTATTATTATTCCATTTTTAATGCGGTTCTCCTCGTGAAGAAAGTGAGGCCAGCCGAGTCAGGATTATCCGGATTTCAACATCACGTAATGAACTCTGTAGTCGAGACTTATGTTAATGAAACACTGGACCCCTTTGAAACTCTCCCGTCGGTTATTTTACGGTCTGAATGTGTTTCCTTTTTCGTTGTAGATTTCATGATATCATCACAACTGCATACATGCTTATTGCTACCAGTCAACAGTAAAACAAGTCGTCTTTGAGTTGTTCAACTTTCCATATTTAGGGATTCAGGAAAATAAGCGGTAAGACTACAAAGTAAAGTAGGAATGCGAAAATTTGCTTTTGCTGCTGAAGGGGTTAAATATCCCAAATACAATTAAAACTGCCATTTGAGAGACAAATAAATACGTGACGCCAAAAACTGAAATTCTTGATAGGGTAAGTAACCCCATGAGTTATTTAACTAAAACCCATCAATTTCAGCAGCCATTCAGTGTCGAATGAGATGGTGAAATGTACAACACGAGGTTTTCACAGTGTGAAAATGGTTATTGCTTTCTAGGATTTGGCGCGTGTAGTGTAATAGACAAGTAACAGTCTTCAGGGAGATTGTTGCCTCCATCTACAGGATAAGAAACTGAAAATGTATGCAGCAGTTCCTCCAAAACGTCGGTATCTATCAAACTGCATTGTGTCATACCCAAAAGGATCGTAATCATCGTGATGGTAAAATTATTATAACAGAGAGGTGACAGCTGTAGGATGGGAACGGCTGAGCGCTGTTGCAAAGTAGGTCTCGTGTTCCAAAAAGTCTCTTTGAAACACTGAGACAAATCACTGTAGCCTAAAACTCAGAGAGGATAGTGCTCTGGTCAATCTTCGAGCTGGGTAGACCCTGAATGTTACACAACCAAGATGTCACTACAAAAACCTACCTCCTTTACTCAAGAGAATGCAGTTGACAAGCACAGCTTGGGTAGGGCCCCTTAACACTCGCAACGACGGTCGGGGGAAAACATACAGATCCTGTGAAAAACATGAGTCACTGATTGGCCTTCTTTCCACTGGTCGCCCACTTGGAAGACCCAGGCGTAGATGGGATGATAATATTAAAATGGATCTTCAAGAAGTAGGATGGAGGGGCATGGACTGGATTGATATGGCTCAGGATAGGGAAAGGTGGCGGGCTCTTGTGAATGCGGTAATGAACCTTCGGGTTCCATAAAATGCGGGAAATTTCTTGACTGGCTTAGGACCTCTTAGCTTCTCATGAAGGACTCTCTGCTGCATGGAGTTATGGAGTTTCGTTTACAACAAGCCTGAATTCAAATTTATACACAGTGGCGCAGTTGGTTGAGGCACTGCGCTACAAGCCGGAAGGTCGCGGTTTCGATTCCCGATGGTGTCATTGAATTTTTTCATTGACATAATCCTTTCGGCCGCACTATGGCCCTGGGGTCTAACAGAAATAAGGTGGCCGGTGCGTAGGGCTGACAACGTTACCATCTTCATGTGCCGATTGTCTAGAAATTCTGGAACCCTAACGGCCTGTACAGGGATTGCTTTTGCTTCTAATCACATAGCACACTATGGAGTACATCAGTTACTGGTCACAAGCACAGGACCGTCCGCTTTCCCCAGCGCAAACCACTGCTAAGGTCATCTGCACACTCCAAAGTAAATATCTGTGTTTGGTGTTTAGTGTAGCAAACTGTATGATCAGACGATACGGCGGTGCAGAAATGGGGACAAAACTTTACGTCCAAATACAAAATATAAAGCTGAAAATTTATTGCATTTGATGTGGTATTTGTTAACCAATTACTAAACAAAGAGAGAGGGCCAGTTAACTGAGTCACAGTTCAGGACCATTGCGCAGCTATCCGCCGTCTTGTTTGAAACGTACAATAGCAGTGAGTTATTCCTAAAAGTACTTATAAAATCAGAGCTGCCCCAGGTTGCCAGAATTTACGATAACTACATAATGTAACCGGAAGGCGGAAAATTACCTGTGTAATCTGGCACAAGCTACTTTATACCCATGGCTTCCGCCCGTTATGATAAGCTTACATATATAATACAGTTTTTAAAAACCTCTGGCGAATATTCCATTAAGCTTGTGTTCGCCACTAAATTACACGCAGTGATTAAAAAACGCGTGAGAATTTTAACATATGAAAGTTTAGGCGGAAACAGGTGCACGGCAGCGTGCAAGTACACCGCAAAGCCAGACTGGTTTCACTACACCGTTTGCAACAACCCCTGACTGATGCAGAACAACTCTTACAGAAACTGAATCGTCTGAAATCTAGCCATTCAGTAAGCGATTAAAATAAATTAGGTGCTTTATTCCTTATTATATAATACCTTTGTTTGAACGAAGAAAGTGAAAACCCTATTTACAAGGTATAATATGATATTTTTTCCCCCAATGGCTCGACTTGGGGGCCTAGGCCGCCTCATTTTTCGAGGCTTCACGATCACACATTTTTTTTTAGACACAACACACTCGGTAGGACTCCTCTGGACGAGTGACCAGCCCGTCGCAGAGACCTCTACCTGACAACACACAAAACTCACAAGAGACAGACATCCATGCCCGAGGCGGGATTCGAACCCACAATCCTAGTAAGCGAGCGGCCTCAGTCTCACGCCTTAGACCGCGCGGCTACTGGGATCGGCTTAAACGATACTGCACATGACAAATATTACAACTGGTATAAGTTTGCTGACGTACACGACAGGTGTTGCTCAAACGAGATGTTACATGGTGCTGCTTCCATCTTCAGGATGACTGAACTTCGTTCAGGTCAATATTGAACTGACTTGAAGGAGAAATTCCTCCGTAGCGACGAAAAACATATGTCACGTGGTGTGTTAAAACAGCAGCAGTGAAGTACATATATAAAACGCGACGAGAACAAGGTAACTGTGTACAATATCAGCACGTACAGCAATTATGTTTGTAATGGTGGCACATGGAAGACTTAGTGTAGATGTAAGCTAATATTAAAATAACCTCCCAGATATATACTGTGAAGACGCAGAATGGTTTCAAATTTTGCATCATAATGTTGAATGTCGGAATTTGTTAACTTATTTATGAACTTAAAAGGAGAGCATCGAATTTCTTGACCTGCTAACTGATTACTGCCGATCCCATTGGCCGCGCTGTCTAAGGCGTTGGTCTGCGGCCGCTCGCTTGCTGGGATTGCGGGTTCGAATCCCGCCGGGAGCATGGGGAAAATACCTAAAGTTTATTCCCATACTTTCACATTAAACTTTATAAATCAAAGTATAACGCAGCTGCGTCGTTTATCGACAGTACAATTTAAGATCCCCCGAACACCCCAATGGCGGTTTATAATCGGGATATTGATGTTGTTTGTTGTTAGTGGTGGCCTTACGATCGGCCATCCCATTAAAAATACGTAGTGCTACGAAATGTTTATCGGACTTTATTAATTTATAATTAAAATTATAATTATATAAATAATTATAATTTATAATTAATAAATTATGAATCGGAATACGCCAGGAAACCTAATACATTACAGATGAAGAAGGAACACGCAGGCCTAATATTTAAGCGACACATAATTTACAAACAAGAGACAAGTCAAGGGAAGCGACAGTCTCACAAAATATGTCCTTTATACGGCCTACAGAATTAACATATTAAATAGCCTCTAGTAAAAGTCAGTCCGTTCACTACACTATACTACACTACAATATTTCTCATTCTACAATTTATAATTCCCACGTACAGTTCTTCGCCTCGCCGTCCAGAGGGCCCAATGTCTACTAGACAACAGAGGCTCTTTTCCCTGGTGCAATTCGGCTGTAGCTTAACACAGCCCACTTACATGCACCTATGTCAGGGTTAAGATTGCGTGTTTACTTTCACTGACCCATGCCTTTATGGGGTTGTGTTTAAACACAGTGACAACTTAACACTCAGGCCTACCTTGACCGGAGACAAGCTAGCCTATGTAGGCACTCGTTACACTGTTTCGTTACGTAAATAAATAAAGCATCATTGTTACACGTGTTGATCTTCCAAGCGCCCACTTCTAAGTGATTTGTCTGCCCCTCTATTCTCTGTCCTCCTCTGAACTATATATGCATTGCTTGTTGCTGTATAAGCCTAATGCTTAATAAACTCACTTATTCAATAATGCCAACAATATAAGAGCATGAATCACGATGTTCCTGGCAAATTCACGTGATGTGAACTCCTGGGTCTCTGTTAGCTGGACTTTGGGAGTTCTTGTTCTGAGGCAACAGTGCCCCAAGCTATAGAATATCTGAAGTGCAGCGACTGCTAGCAGTTTTCAATGGGAGCCATTATGTTAATGTGTACACTAAAAAAAATGGAACAGCTAGCACAGGGTGTGTAAGAAGATAGTTCACAACCGAAATGACAGGACGTCAATAAATTCTTATTCCTTGTTCTCGTGTCGTGTTGTTCTTGTTTTTGCACCTGCTGCTGTTTTTTTCTGACTATCTCCGATAAATGTCAGCCTGGAAAGCGTGAAATCAGGAATCCACATTCTACACCCCACGATATGTTGATAGTGAAGATAGAATCCTACAGTTTGATGCTTAATCTGAAATACAAAGACGGCTGGTAAATCCAAATCACTGCTTTGCGAATTTGTCAAAGTCGAGGGAACATGAATAAATATACACATCCGGCTAGGTTCGAACTCCAGACCTGCCCTACCCCTAGACTACCAAAGATCTTCCCTCATTACACAAAACTGAAATGAACATTTAAATTGTTCAGTCCAGAGAGACATACAGGGAGGATTCTGTAGAGCGTTACGAACTGACAAGTTCCGCACACAGCCTGGGCGGCTCGGTGTCATTTTTTCTGCATGTCCAGGTACTCAGACACTTGTGGTCAGAGGGTGGCTTGGCGGGCTCGAAGACTTCCTATCGCTCTGCAGAAATCTTCCCTTGCATCTAGCACTCTAACAGTTGTTCACGATTTAGGCTTCTCGTTTGTTCGACTCACGCTAACAATACGGACGTTTTGAGACATGCAGTGGGTCTCCTTGTGCAGCTCTCCGTACTGTTCTGCACGAGCATAAGGTAACAGAGCAACACAGAACACAGAGCGGAAATAAAACACGCAATTGCAATGCGTGGGAAGAGAGGACGGTGCTGACCTCAAAACACTTCGAAGGGAAAAAGTAACAAGTTAGGCAATGTACGTTAACGTAACATAGTGGCGCGTTCGCGTAACCATTTTGCAGTGGAAACGACAATGCATTCTGTGTGTGTTGTTGCTGAGTTACATGTCACTGTCAACTATACAAAAATATTGAGTGTTGCACAACAGTGGTGTTATGATAAATTTATGTCACCAACAATAATGAAAATTATACGTATAAGTTTTCGAAAGAAATTACATTCCACCTAGTTTGCTGTCTTTCACACATTACGTATGAACGCTACATTGAAACAGAAGAATGTTCGTTTGCCCATGGCCTTCTTTAGACGTACAATTTGGCCAAACACATCGTAAATAAGTCGCTGCGTAGTTTCTCAGTTTTTGTAAGTGTTGCAGTAAAATATTTTATGAGATCAGACGGAATTAATCACTTATGAAGCAATAAGTATTAAATATTATGAGTGTGTATATGTAGCCTTAGTTATGACGCATGCAAGGCGCATGCGCCGTATTATATTGTCATCTGACCTGTCTGGCTCTACCACATTTTTCCACATTATCTCATAAACGGAATGATTTTCGGGAAAAAGTTATTGAATATAAAATGTGTGTATTGATGTTTTCTACAACTTTTGTCTGAAACATTCCTCATTCTACGAAGAACTCAGCGAGATATTATAATAAATGTACATAGGTCTTCATGTAAAGTACCTGTTATTCTTGTCATATTTTAATGAAAGTTGCAGTTTCTCGACAGATTTTCGAAAAATACTCGAATAACAAATTTCATGGAAATCGGTCCAGTGGGAGCCGAGTTGATCAATGAGGGAGGACGGACAGACATAATAAAGCTAATAGTCGCTATTCGCAATTTCGCGTAGGCGCCTAATAAACGAAAAGCGTTTTTACTAGGAATTCTGTCAAACTTAATTTAAATAGTATTTATCTCTGCGGCTGAAAATTCAGAATATATCGAAAACATCTCAGATGAGTGGTTTATCACGCTTCTTTAATATCAGGGAAATTTAGGTTTGAAGTCTAACCAAAGTAGTTGAAGTCCAGGCGTGAACAAACTACTCACAGTCGCGGGCCCACAGAGCATGTCAGTGTTATGTCAGTACTGAGTTACTCTTTCTAGGCAGAAACGTTGCTGATCTGCAGCCAAAGGAATCCTACCAAGTGTTCAGAAATTTAAATTGTATTTAGGTTATCCCTTTATATAATTTTATTTCGGTAATCCCGTCCTGTGATCATAAAAAATATATAATTCCAGAATTAAATCTAAATCGAAACAGGCCAAAGGGTTATATCTGACGAAGAAGAAAGGTCAATCCATCCAAGAAAAGACACCGTTTTGCAGATTAGTAATATAATGCTTACGAAAACTACTTAATATATGCATTTTTAGACCCAAAAAGGCCGAGCCGGCACTGTGCAGGCGAAATGCCGGGATACTGACTGTTGAAGCAATGATACAGAGTGATGAACTGGGAACGATATGGAAAGAAGCGACTGCAACAAACGGCTAGTACTTGTTCCAGAATTTGTCTCGAGTGACTGAGGTAGAAAACTATTAATAGTCGGATTTCGGTTCGAGAATTCAAGTCGGCACTTCTGAAACATAAAGCATCATTCCAAACTACACAATCCAGACTCAGGGGTTAGTCACCGTTTAAATGTCTGACAGGTCCGGAATTTAAATCCTTATCACGAGACCGACTTTTCGTGTTTCTTTTCAATAAATCTAGACAAATGTCGGGTTAGCGAACATTGAGATTAAGCGACATGAGTGCTTACTTTATAGCACACTATAGGTTACAAACCTTAGAGCTGACTTAATACTGCTATAGAAAGAACTCAATCTACAGTGATGACAGACTGTAGGTGGCCCATTAGGTTCACCTTACTTTATATTCGACTCTAGTTTCACATCAAATTTCGACGAAACTTTTTATTGTTAACACTGGATATAGAATACGATACCTGCAGTATAATATAATTATAAGTATGTGATTTATAAAAATGCATGTGCCTATAGAGTTAGCGTCATAAAAGAAGAGGCGTTTATTCGTGCAAATGTAACTTTTTCGTTTAAACAGGCAGCCATGTGAAGACCGAAGCATGTGGAGTGGCACAGAAAATACAACGCCCTGTAACACGAGTCATGACATGGGATATTAAAGCACTTGCATAGCGAGAAATTTCGTTTTAGATAAAAACCACCCAATATTCTTAGAGCAGTGAAATCAAGGAGGCTTGAAAACGATATGCATGTGGCTAATATGGGGAAGATGAGGAATGCATACTGAATTTTGTTCTGGAAAGCCCTTGGGAAACATCCACTTGCAAGACCGAGGAGATGGGAGGACGAGATTAAGATGGATCGAAGGGATATTGGATGAGAGGAGGGGAGGTAGATTGAAATAACTGAGGATCGTGTGCAATGGTAGGGTTTGGTATTGAAGATGCTGAACCTCGACAGAGAGATGGCAACGCTGATTAACGTTTACAAACAGCCCGTCCCTTCCTCTCGGTTCCTTGCATACAGTGGCCTGGTCTGGATCACACACCGTGTCTTCTTTTGCCTATAAGTACGCGGTTCGATTACTGCGGGCTGCCATTCATGACTTTTGTTTTCAGTTCCCTGGACAGAAGGTCCTGTTTGTTCAACATTACATGCGTCATTCTGGTCGTAGCTGCTAAAATACTTCCTGGTAATGCTTCCAACTAGCATACATAAAATCACTGGGTCGTGCCCAGATTCCGGAAGCATGACATGCCCGGTGCCTGTTTCACCCTATACTAGCAACACGGAAAGCGTCATATTTATTATACATGCGAATATTATAATAATCACTGTCGAGTTCTTGGGCGAGTCGTATAGTCTGTGGAACCGTGACGACGGTACCGAGCGGTAACGCTTTCGCCAGTTCTGTTTGTTCCAACCGCCAGACACATGACTAAATTCGCCAGGCAAAGTGTTTTTGTGTTTGTGGAAGTACTGCATTGACTTTTACTTCGTCCGACAATCCAAACAATTTTAAAGCGTAGACCTACACGGGCTCTAAATTGGGCACAGGCTCCAGTGGCAGTTACGAATCGTCCTTAGTTCATGGATTGTTATTCGAGTTTTTCTTTCATCATGTGACAGTGACGAGGAAGAAGAGATTTCTCACAGCGGTGCTGATAAGGGTATCTGTAAATGAGCATACAGTTATCATCAACACACTATTTATTGCTTTCTGTTAATTCAGATTACATGTCTACATGTTTTGATCAGTATTCTGGTCATCATCAGGCCAGTACATTACACAAAGAACAAAGAATAAAAATTATAATTATAATTTCACTTTATGATTAGACTGCGATCTCATTCGTTCACATAAAAAACGTGTAAATTGTCTGTGGGATTGAAAGTAGTTACGCTTCAATAAAGTCTTCTGTGGTGATGAATAGCAGCAATACGAAGTCAAATTTCCACGTTTCGGAAAATAGCGAGTTCCTATCACCAGAAAGCAGCAGACCCTGACACCGTCATCGAGTGCCGAGGTCTAGAATTCGTGGAGAGTTACCTCCACTTCCACTTTCAAGGCACGGCGTACTGACACGTCAGTTATGGTGCCTTATTTTGTATTTTAATTGTGTTATATTTGTTTTCCGTTCCGACACGCTTCTTTGTGTGGTCAGGAATTCATGTTCTTTACACAGACGCCATGAATGAAACACAGAAACACAATACGAAATTAAATGTATTGTACATTTTCAGTCCTTTTTACGTAAATCGCCTCTAGGGCCCTCCCAGGCTCTTCTTCCGGGAGTAAAGCAGCAGAGAGTGAAAATGGCCGTCACCTCCATCTAGTGTCGAGGTTAAGACTGAGTGGAGCTACGTGATTCCTCTATTCCCTCACATATCTTCGCGGCGTGCATAAGAGTAACTATATTTTTACTTCACTTTTGTACGAAACTGTAGATTAAAATACACCATCAGAGCACATAGCAGTATAAAACAATTATTTATTTTATATGGTAATTTAATGTAATGTGTTAGAATGGTGTATTACAAATTATATTTATGTGCTTAATGCACGATTTCAGATGAATAATTTCAAAAGGTTTGTAAATGCTTGACAATCTCTAGGAATGGTTCTGGAGCAGCGGCCTCTACCTGTCATGAAATAAGCTCTTCACAGAGTGTCGGCAATTGTCCTTTTACTTCGTCACTCTTATGATTCTTTCCGACAGGGGGGGGGGGGAATTTTTCCTCCTCCTTGAACGATTATGTTCAACGTGTACTTTTTTGGATTGGTCACATCTTGCGTACGAACTGTCTTCTAAAACACGTTATTGAAAGAAAGATAGAGGGAAGGAGAGAAGTGAAGGAAAGACGAGGAAGAAGACGTAAGCAGCTACTGGATGACCTTAAGGAAAAGAGAGGATACTGGAAATTGAAAGAGGAAGCACTAGAATGCACTCTGTGGAGACCTCGCTTTGGAAGAGGCTATGGACCTGTCGTAAGACAGAGTAGAGAATGAAAATGAATTATTGCTGGGAACCATTAACAGTTAAAGAGAAGTCCCAGTCGGAGAAGACGTAACAAAGGTGTTCATAGTAAAAACACTTAACAGGCCACAGCCATTCCCGACCGGCCGCGTGTTCAAGACTGGCTTCCCCTTCATCTTCTTTACCTCTTCGCTGCTAAGCCTAGTTATTCTTTAAACACTTATATTTAACTAAGAGTAAGCAATAATTATTTATGGGAAAGATATGAACTGAGTTCTGAGAGATTTCGGTATCTGACAGCGATGTTGCTGAAAAATCAGCAACCTTCTGGGATGTTACGCCATTTTACCCAGCCATTCAGCGTAACATCCCAGTAGCCTTGGATCTTCAGCTTGAGTTCTACGCAGACAGAGCAAAATTTTCACAGCTTACAGGTGGGTGCTTACACACACCGAAGCTGGACCTTGTATCTTGGACATACGAACGCCATAAGCCGGCATATTTCAGTCAGGTGCTGAACGACTGCGGGGCACGCGGTGGCGCAGTTGGTTGAGGCAATGCGTTACAAGCCGGAACGTCGCGGGTTCGATTCCCGATGGCGTCACTGGAATTTTTCATTGACATAATCGTTTCGGTCGCACTATGGCCCTGGGGTCGACTCAGCCTCTAACAGAAATGAGTACCATGAATCTTTCCTGGGGGTAAAGGCGGCCGGTGCGTAGGGCTGGCAAACCTTACCACCTTCATACACCGATTGTCTAGAAATCTGGGAGCCTCAAACTCCTGGAACCCTAAGGGCCTGTCCAGGCCTGAAATGGGATTGCTTTGCTTTGCTGAACGACTGCGCCGACGACTGGGGCTGGACTTTTTTTTCGATGTAAAGTTCTCAAGGAGATGTTCTCTTCGCCATTATGTTCAGCCAACTCTGGGGTACTATGTCTCTTATTCAATAAATAGTCTCACCTGGCCTTCAAACACGAAGATAACAAAGGAAAACATACTAGGTATAAGCAACCAAGCAACACAAAACTGACGAAGCAATAAGAACTGGACACAATAGCAGACACACACGAAAAAAAGTACTGAAATTCTATGCAGTCAATCGAAATACCTTGACGGCGAATTAAAACAAAATACGATGTTATACCAGTCACAATATAATTAATTATCTTAATTTTAATTACTTTAAAAATGTATGTAGATTTGCGTATAAAAAGTCCTGACGATGATCACATGACTATTGGAACATGCCGTTCTACTGAAAAACACACGCAATGTAACGAAAACGTTCAACTGTCCCAGCCCACGCAATAAAGGCATATAGAGGGGGTTGAGGTTTAGCTCCACTCATTCTTAACCTATGCACTAGATGGAGGTGATTGGTCAACTTCATGACTGACCGCTATACCCCCGAGGAAAAAATCCCGGTACCCATTGATTAGGAGGCTGGGTGGGCCTCAGAGCCGGTCTGGATGTTTGGGACAAGAGAACATCTCTTGGCCCTGTGCCGGGAATCGGCATCGGGACCCTCGAGACCATAGCTAGTCCCTACACTGAGTACGCTAAGCCGTCTGCCGTAACATCAAACAGCATACAGTATGCTGCTTACACTGCGACGAACTGAATGTGTAACTACACATCACTAGGGTACAGAAGAGGAGGGGGGCGGGGGGGGGGGGACCAAGGGTTAAAATGGCTGAAGAGTTAAGCCGACCGTTCCTGGTTAAGAAAGTGTTGGGGTTGAATGTGCACTCCCCATGCGCCTTCATGCCATTCTGCTGAACTGTACCTACATCTTGCGTTTAACCGGCCAAAGCCGACATTCAAGAAATAATGCTACTCACCAAAATTGGACTGAATCAGAAATAAAAGTGGATCCCTATTTCATAGGGTTTTACATTTCATGAAACTCAGACTGTTAAGTTCACTGTAATTGTTCAATCCCAAATAAAGTGTAAATATGTCCTGTTAGATAATCTACAATGAATAATGTGAAGTACCTGCACGCAAGTTACGACCCCAAACTCACTGCAGCACAGTTCGTGCATCTTGATGCTGCGAGCAACAGACTGAATGCTGTTTGGAGGAATAGAAGACATACCTTCAGAGTTTCACAACATTCATCATACTGTAGCGAAATTACGCTTCGGACATCGTTGTGATGATTTCTGACCATTTGTTCTTACTAAAGCAAATTTATAGCCACGCTGCATTTTTAGATAAAGGATAAACTGGCTTATTCCAATTTCCAAGCAGAAGAAGAAGAAGAGGAAGAAGAAGGAATTAAGAAATGGCTTTTTGTTATAACCGATAACTAATTCGCTTGCTGTCTGGCATTTAATCCGTTCGTGAAAAATGTTTCTCTTATGAAACTTCGATTCATGCCGTGTTCACAAAAGTCACTCCATTGGATTCAGTATTAAAGCAGTTCAATGTCGCTTGATACCTTCAAAATAATTTTCTCTACGACCAGTTTTAATGTCACTGCTTCTCATGATTCGGTCCAAAAATTGTTACAACATCGTCCACTTCTCAAAACTCTAAATGCGAAGAAACAAGATAATTTATCTTATCCGTTATTTTGTACCGTTGGAAATTCAGTTCTTATTTCCATAGAAGACAAATTGAGAGAATACTAAAGAAATTCACCAAAATTAAGAGAAATAATATATAGACTATAAGGTAGGATGAAGGGGAAATAAAACATCGAAATCTTCTAAATCCAACACGCTCAGTGTTATCACAAGAGTAGTTAAACTAAGCAGGTTACAATGGATTTGACATGTAATGCAAATTGGGTGGAAGCCGGAATAGCTCAGTGACTATAATGTTTAGGATACAGGCTGGACGAACGAGAAATCAGAGTTCAATTCCCAGCAAGGCAAGAGATTGTTCTCTTCTCCACAGCTTCCAGACTGGTCATGGGGCCCACCAAGCCTCCAGACCAGAGGGTTTCGGGGATAAAACGGCGTAGGCTTAAGGCTGACTACTCATCTCCACCTATTTCCGAGGTTCAGAATTACTGAAGATAAACATCCACTCCCTCACGTGACTTCACAGCGTGGTGTTAAATTGAGCAGTCAGAATGGGGAAACCCGTAAGCAACGTGGCACTGTAAATGTTACTACTTCTGTTTAGTATCTGAGAAGCCCCGCATGCAACTTTTCAGACAGCTAGATAATTGGCCCTTAAAAGTATCCATCATTTGGAAGAAAATGGAAACATTTCGAAATTCGATGAATGGATTGCAAAGTCGCTTCATAGGTGCATCGGAAAACAGCAGTACATGATATCGAAAGTGGTCCGTCACAGAGCCTGCGTTGCTCAAAAGTCAGCCTGGTTGCCATGTCAATGTTTCTCAATCAACTGAATTTGTACAAAAGAATCACATACAAGCGTTAAGTTTCTGTAATATCCCTGTACCCTTTTAATTTTAAAATTTAGACTGTGTTGTTTCCATTTCATACCGTAATGCACGCGCCTAGACTTTTTTGTAAGACTGGAGGAAGAGAGTTGACCCTCAGGCTGTACAAAAATCATGCCATAAATATAACTATAACATAACATTGTTTGCAACTACATGTTTCACGACAATCTAAATTACAAGGTCTAATCTTACTATCAAATCTGTGTTTTCTTTTACCGGGGGTGTGCGCCTGCCGTAGTGAAACTTCGGGATGCATAAAATGCGGAGAAAGTCTTGACTAGGTGATGAGGTACGAACTTCTCACGAGGGATTCTGCTCCACGACGTAAATTACTGTCTGGATTAAATGTAATTAAGAACCACGGGCATAAGGAACGTCTTGGCGTGAAAAGGATGTAGGCGAAGGCTGCCTGCATGCGTTGCACTTGCCATCAAAATCAGTCACTAAGAATTTGTCCTCCGGGTCACTTAACTGTGAAGGGTGGAGGGGGGGGGGGGGAAGGAAGCAGAGTTCTAGCTATACCTATAACAGACACTCTCATCCGTCTACCCTAAACTTCGATGTAGCAGATACTTCCGAAACCTTGGTAGACATGTATATCAGGATTAATTCCACAAAGTCTCCAACTTAAAGCGTATATAACGTTAGCGAGTCTAGCCTGATGTCACAAGTCAGTAGAGTGCGCGAAGTCGTGTGTGCGTAGATCAGTGTGTTTCTGCAGTCAGAACGGTGGAGATGCCAGGATTCTGCTGTTTACGTACTAATTGCAATCATGTGAGTGAAGCAGGATGACCGTAAGGTTTGCGAGATTCGCGTTGAAGGTTTTCAGGCAAAATCACGAGGACTCTGTGGTTCTAATCCTGCTATACCAAACGACACGCCAACGCAAGTCAGAAGACCGTAATCTTCGTAACAGACAATTCAACACAATTTATAATTGTATAATATTTTCTCCTTTATTTTATGACACAATGTTTGTCTTTGATGTTTAAGGTATTTCTCAACTGAAGTTTATATAGATAGATAAGATTTATTATTTGAGTGAAAAATTCATGATATTACAGTATAATACATACAGTCTGCACTTGCTAACACCAGATTTTAATTTTGCAGGGCGCAACCCATGAAACCTTACTAACTAGAAAACTTTTTGTTAACCCTGCTCTAATCTACTACTATTTACCACCATTATACCTCGTCTTCACCTCCTAGTTTTCTCTTATGGTGCTCCCACTTACAACTAACCGTATATAAAAATAAGCTTAACTTTCTCAGATAGGTAGTTTTGGTGCACCCCGGAAGTTCTTAAAGCGCTATCTCTTCATTTATCTATAACCATGGAGTTTACGAGTATATAATTAATGCATTAATTGGACTAACTGATCATGCCAGTCTTGTTACGACGTTCTGAACATACTCATGTTCGTACAGCGTCCGCCCTATCACCTTCCTGTGAAACACAGAGAACCGAAGACTTCAAGGCAACTATTGTCATCAACGGAAGTGGGATTCATAATTACAACAATCGCTACAAAGGACTGAGATGTCATTGTCTGTACAGCAACAGCAGGTGTGACATGAGTCAGAGGGAAGTGGAGAAAGTTCTGACGTGTTACATGTGATCATTATACGACGTTGTGACACTTCTCATGTCCGTTCCACATTCGGGTCATGGCCACACCTTAGGGCAGCTTACATGATTTTCCTCAGCACCTGCACATGAACGCTCCCCAATTTCGTGTTCGGGATACATCCTATTTTAATTTAAACCGGAAATCGAATAACTTGACTGAGAACTCTGTTGGTTTTCTCAGTCATTCCAACTGAATATACGGGTTAAATGTAAAGTTGTCCCTTCACTTATTTTTTTAGCCTTACACCAAGAAGAACTCTAGAGGTGTGGCTGTATATTTTTATGCATTCTTTAACCTTGGCATTAGATGATAGTGGGTGGTCAGGTTTACGGCTCAAACGCTTTACTCCAGGGGAAGAGCCACCAGAAACTATTAGATAGAAGGTTGTTAGGCACCACAGTCCGTGTGGACACGGCAGCGATCAGACAATTCTCTGCCCCTACAGCAAATCAAACCCCGGTTCTCCAGCCCGTAGCTTAATCACTGTACTGATTGAGTCACTGCAGCAAAAATCCTTCACATCATGGCCGATTCCCGTAACATACACAACATCTATTTTAATACTGTCCTCTAACATTGTCTGTCTCCAAATTACCACTAAATTTTTGAGGATGTGTATTTCTGAATTCTTGATGTGTCTGATGACACTTTATCAACCGCAGAGGCTACATAGTATTGAACAGAAATATGGTAATGATTCACGAAATGGGTGCAATGAGGAAGAAAGCATTTTCTTGGTAGCAGTGAGTAACTTCGCGATCTCCTTTCGAAAGACAAATTCGGGCCCTCGCGTGTACCCCGAATAAGAAGCAGGGGTGCAAGCCATTCAAACATGAAGGTCACTTGAGTTGTATTATTGCAGATAATTAACAAAGAGTTGATCGTCACCATTGGTGGATTCCTATGGAGTGTTCAGAAACATTGGCTGTCCGTGATTACTTTTAGACGAAACAGGCTGAAATAATAATTCAATTCAATTCTTGTTTATTAAAGAGCTCAGTCAACGATTGAGTGACCAACAACAGAAATAGCACAAACAAACCTGTACATACGAGATTA
The DNA here is from genome assembly GCA_021186555.1 of Reticulitermes speratus. Lineage (NCBI taxonomy): Eukaryota > Metazoa > Arthropoda > Insecta > Blattodea > Rhinotermitidae > Reticulitermes > Reticulitermes speratus. The sequence continues at coordinate 44,346,504 of JAJKFL010000001.1, read as the reverse complement.
TAATAATGGGACAATAACAGAAAACAAAGAAAATAATAACAGAGGAGACAATAACACAAAATACATCACAAAAACAAAAAATTACGTAATTGAAACGTGGAAGCAAATCATGCGTAATATTCATAATACAAAATAATATGTATATCAAATAATATATTTAATAATATTAAATAATATTTTTATAAAAAAACTGTGAATCACATGCACTAAATTACGAGTAACTTTATGCACACAACTGAAATGAACGTTATGGAATACAGCCAAAGATCTAATGAGTAAAACTGGTGCTGCTTTGATACTGCATCTCACATTCTTAACTAAATACAACAAATCAAAGAATGAAAGCTATCTCTTCAAACATATTCTTAATATCTGATCTTAAAACAGAAGAATAGTTGAAGTTCAACAGTTGCACGGCCCGATTTTCTCCTTACCCTTACGACCCCCCTGAAATCCCTTCCATACTTTATGCTGACCTTTCACCCAAGGCCAACTCTTTTTAAAATGGAACGAAATAAAAACGTTCTAGAGAAGATGTTTTATGGTTAACGCCCCATATCTTGCACTAAAAAGTGTTTAATATACTAACGTACGTTCAGTTCTCGGAACAGAAGCTTCAAGAACAATAGTTATCCAACACGTTCTTACCGAGCAGGCTGACGGAGCTGTAGATTTACAGTCGGGAAGTACATGGTTTAAATCTCGGCGGAGATACCGCCTATCCTGCCTAAGGTTTGATATTGTTTTCCTCAGTTTCGCTAGGCAAAGACCTCTTCCTTCAAAATACGAGTGTTTACCTACTCACCATTCATGATCAACGTCCCATCTCTTTCGACGCTAGACAACATGCGGGTTTAAAGCAGCATCGCCAAAGAGCCTAAGAATATGAAGGTATAAGTTTCTAACAGGTTGACTATGAAGATAAATGTCTCCTGCCATGAAAAACTGCATAGGATAGTAGATAAATATTGTCGTTTCCAAATGATCTATCACCTCCATTTCCAGGGTTTATTTGACCTTGAAAATGGAAGCAACAGAGCTATCGAAACGTCGGTACTTATATTCTAGCCTGCACAACGTTCTATAATACAAGATAACCAATTAACCTCCAATCTCCATTCTACAGACCAGAGTTACTGAACTGTTCAAGAGACTACCTCTTACGGAACGTGATGTTTCTTCACCGCCATCACAAAAGCCCGCCATCAGACCGTAACCTGCAGTTCACAGATCAACAAACCCAGTGTTAATGTCATGCTGTCAACCACGCTTTGATATCCTTAACCTCACGTTGCGCTCCAGTTGTTATAACACTGACTTTGTAGCTGGGAGGACCAAGGTTTAGGCCTCGGACCAGAGGCCGGCAGGTTTAAAGTTCTACTTGATTTTCCTCAGTCTTTCCAGGCAAGTGTTGTTATAATAACTTAAATTAGGCCACGATTACTTCTCTTCAAATACTATAAAGTTATCACTTAAAATCATCACCCTTACATTCAACGGCATACGAGTGTACCCTACGCAGACGAAATTACTCCATGCAGCAGCGCCCTTCGTGAGGAACTAACCGTCCCTCAGCCAGTCAAGAAATTCCCCGCATTTCATGTAGCCAGAAGGTTCATTACCATGTTCACAACACCCCGCCACTTGTCACTATTTTCAGACAGATGAATCCAGTCTACGCCCTCCCATCCTATACCTTTAAGACCCATTCGAATATTTTCCCCTAGCTACGCCTTGGTCTTCCAAGTGGCTTCATTCTATGCAAAACGAGAAGGTATCGTACATAAACTGCGAAACTTAATCTCTCGAGCAGGTTCTTTCCATAAAGATTATCTACCGAAGTAGCCTGTAATGTGTGATATTTCTTCTTTATATTTATCCTGTCTTGAGGTGTTTGAGCCGTGGGGCGTTGACATGTTTGAAACTTGGTGTCTCATATTAAGGGAAGAACACGAGATGGGTGTGCTCGAGAACACGATGCACAGGCGGATATTTGGAATAATGAGAACTTTCATGATATTCACTTTCATTCAAATTTTGCAAATTGACCAATCACAGACGATGGGATGGTGGGGCATATGACAGGTTTGGAGGAGAAGGGAAATGCATACAGGGCTACGGGGGGGGGGGGCACTTAAGGAAAGAGATAACTTGAAAGAAGTAGGTGTAGAAATGAGGATAATATGCATCTTAAAGAAATATGATGGGCAGTAATGGACTGGATTAAACAGGCTGAGGATAAGGGCAAGCGATGGGCTGTTGTGAACACGGTAATGAACATTCGGGTTCCATAAAAAGCGAGGAATTTGTTGCCTATTGACTAGCTGAGGAACTGTTCCCGTCTCAAGAAGGACTCTGGTCCATGAACTGAATCACTGGCAATGGGCTGTGTTGTTTACATTTAAGATGAATTTTCTGCCTCCATCTTCAGCGTCAAAGAACGTAGGAAGCTCCTCGCAAACGCCGGCAACATAGCACACTGTCACATTAGAAACGAATTTCCGTAAAAGCCTAAAATCATCGATTTTTCTCTAATGCGTGCTGGATGTCCAGTTCATCTTTCCTGATTCCATCGCCGTTAGAGTACTGGATGAATAAAAACCACTAAGGTCTTTGTTACAAATTTTTTCTGTTACTTGTTGAAGTGTTCTCTTGGGACAAACCGAAGGTTTTAAACATTTTTCTTGGTATTTCCTTGTCAAAAAGTGAGGGATAAAGTTTCTCACACATCCTGTGCTGTCCACATCACCCTCCTTTTGCTTAGCACCTGCTGCACATTCCTAACACCCTTGATTCAGTAACGTTAATATTACACAGACTCTACACAATGAAATAAGTCCTCCCGTCAGTCTGATCCTTAATTACCTTTTTTTCTGTGACGCAACAGCCCAAATCCGACCTAGGCCGCTTCACTGTTGAGGTTTCTAAATCATACACAATTAGACACACACATCCGGCAGGACTCCTCTGAACGAGTGATCAGTTCGTTGCAGAGGCCGCTACCTACACAACACACAACAAACACAAGATACGAACATCCATGCCCTCAGTGGGATTCCAACCCGCGGTCACAGCAATCAAGCGGCCGCAGACCTGCGCCTTAGACCGCATGGCCACAGGAATCATGTCTTAATTACTTTACTGATATATTTACTTCCCTGACGACTAAGAGAGTGCAGCGGTGTACCAAACTAATGATCCCAGCCCACTAGGTTACACTAATTATTATTAGTAAACAGACCGTTGACATTTCGAAGGGAAAATTTGGCAAGTCACTTTCCTAGCTACGATTAGCACTGACTCGCTGAGCCATGCAGGGGCACGAAGAATTAAGAATTTCTCTAAATAGGGTATGCACGTTATGAACTTGAAGCAAGTGCTTGAAGAGTTAATTAAACGGAGAAACTACCTATGGATATTAAATTAAGTTACAGACCAACTGATGCACACTAAAACCACTTTTTAAGTAGCTTTATTATTAAAATTGTTAAAATTGTACCCCTACACGTGTTTCGATCCTAGGATCATCGTCAGGGGTTTTTTTGCTAAAAGCTACAGTCACTTCAAACACATGATTTAAAATATGAAGAGTACTATGGTTGACTCCACCATAGTACTCTTCACCGCACAACAGGCAGTACACTTCGCTCCCCACAAAAACATTTCACATGCCTTTAATACCACGATCCCACACGCCAGCACTTCCGCAATCTACCATCTACAGTACTTTTATAATTTTACAACTTTTAACGAGTCTTTTTACAAGATTTTAACTTATAATATATAAGTTTTAAAGTGCCGATAGAATATTTTAAATCATGTGTTTGAAGTGACTGTAGCTTTTAGCAAAAAACCCCCTGACGATGATCCTAGGATCGAAACACGTGTAGGGGTACAATTTTAACAATTTTAATAATAAAGCTACTTAAAAAGTGGTTTTAGTGTGCATCAGTTGGTCTATAACTCAATTTAATATGACGAAGATGCACGGTGTCAACAGTGTGAAAAATTGATACCTATGGATAATTTTTATCGGCAACGATCGAGGCTGCTATAGCGACAATAATATAAATACCACTCGACTGTTTCATAAGGACAGATTGTTTTCGGTGATCATTTCCACAAGGGGTACTTATCCGTAACTACTATAAGACAGAACGGCTTGCTACATGGGGGCAAAGTAAAAAAGCAAATTTCAACTTTCAGACATGTATAATATATATATATATGTATATATAGAGAGAGAGAGACAGAGAGGAGTTACACAAATCCCGGGTGCCAGGTCGCCGTGGCAAATAAATTTTGAACGGTGATGCATATTATTTGTGAGCCCTCAGTATGGACTGTGCTTCATGTCACCCTTCTGGCGCCTAGAATTTTGAGGTGGCTCGTGGATTTTTGGAAAATTTGTGCCTCCTGTACATATAGTACGATCCGCATAAGATGTACTCAACAACAGGACGTGAGTAATTTTGAGTAAAAAATTATATATGTGAACACACGCCCGATAATCAACTGTTTCGTCGATATGAGCGTTTTAATGTATGTACACAGCCGTGACCCAAAAATTATAAAATACATACGTTTTATTATAGTGTAGCTACATATAAAAATAAACTTATTTTTTGGGTTACACCAAAAAAAAGAAAGATATCCATTAATTATTAACATCCTGTACACCACAAAATTAAGGTAGCATTTAAGCCTTACGTACCGTATGTACGACATCGAAAGAAAATTATGTGTCAGATAATACCACGAAACAAATACATCACTATTTAGCTAAGTTACTGAGTTAGTTATGTTACAACACGGGAAGAAAAGAATCAGTCTTTATTAGATAATATCAAAGAAAGTCAATTTTCGGTTGTGTTAGAGTGATTACTGTATAAAATAACATCCAACCATCCTGTAGGCACAATTCTGCGTGTCTCAAAACAGAATTTGTTGCCTTTTTGATAATTCCATTATTTTCCATTAGGCGGTCAGTGGGTTCCATGATTCGTTGCAATAGTTCCCTTGTCTGCGATTTTTGCCGGTAGACCATGTCCTTCTTGTGCCCCACAACAAGTAGTATAGGGGCGTCAGATCTGGTGACCTCGTATAACACACACACACAAATTATCATCCCAACTGTTCTTTAGTGTCCGAAATTCTTTCTCTGGAAGTTTTTTCTTTCTGTCATTATTTTATAATCTCCATGCGTGTCCTACCATATGATCCATCTAATTTAATCACAGTAATATCACAAATTACCAGTTTTAAGGCATATGTCGTTCTAACACTGTATGGTAGGTCTATATTCTGCGTTCTGATATTAACAATTTTGTACGGGAAACGTATGAACAAGGCGTTGGAATCACGAAAGCAGGAAAGGCACGCCATACCTGTGGTATCCAAGATACGCAGGACAATTACTGAGGAGGTAATTCAAGTGGGTGGGATGAAGGTTGCTGTACACGACCAGCAACCCTCGTAACGAAGCAGCCAGTCGTTGAATTGCTGCCATTATTCGTGGGGTATGTGAAAGAAGGTGGATTAGTGATCTCCCAACCGTTTCTCCTGGGAGGGAGGGCTCTTATATAACAGGGTCCCAGACCCATACAATGTGGCTGCGGTCGAGCGGTGCACAAAAACATGGCTGGAGTTTCGCACAAGCTTCGTTGCAAAATGACGCAATATTTCGCTGTCAAACTACAAGGTAACCTGAGTACTCTGGGTAAAGGTAAAGCTACATTCTAGGTAACGTTCTCCCCAAGCAACATGGTAGGCATACAGGAGGCATGGAGGCGAAGATGCACTCCTTAGAAATGCTCAATTCTTTCTACCGCCTCAGCCCTTAGCTAACAGACAACAAAAATAATGTGAAATTACTTTTCTGTGCAATGTTCCCGCATACCCGAAAAAGCATTGCTTTGTTTGAAGGTTCCCAGGCTGCGTCAGTTTATTCTTCTGATGAGTGTAGCACGTAGTAAGCTGCCGATGAGTATTGAGCATTGATGGAATGATACTGACAGAAGAAAATCCAAGTACTGGGAGATAAACCCGTCCCATTGCCACTTTGTTCACCACAAACCTCACACGTGGTCAGGGATAGAACCCGGGCCTCCGCGGTGAAAGGCCGGCGACTAACCACCTGAGTCATGGCCCGGCCACATAACAGACAGCATATTCACTATTTACATACACCAACTGGATGCAACTTTATAAACATATTTAAAAACTTTTTAAAACCCGACATATGTTTCGGCTCTTATACAGCCATCTTCAGGGGTTTATTGTCGTTAAAACTGCATATATTAAAACGTCTTTTTCATTGGTTCACTTTTAGGCAAGGTTTTTCACTTTTCCACTGCTTGGTATGCACAGACACTATTTGTTATTCGTACTAAAATAATATGTTAATGTTTTCGTAGGTATTGTATTTGATGCATGGTACTGGTTTATCTTGTTCATTAGGTCGTATTTTTCATGGTGTAGGCTGTAATGTTTGTGTGTGCGTCTGATGCTGTAGTAGTAGTAGTAAACATACTACACATACTACAAACTGTACAGTTTTTTAAATAAAGTTGCATCCAGTTGTTGTATGTAAATAGTGACTGTGAAAAGTTGCACGGTGATTACAGAATAAACAGAGCATATTCTCTATCAAACACAACAGTTTGTTCGGCTTCAGCGCGTATCACGTACAACACAGTCTCACCTACAGTGTCGTAACCGTGGCAACCACAGTGTGACTCACTCATTCACTCGCACAATCACTCCAGGCACACTACATAACGTAGATTTGTGTTCTGTATGTAACAGGTTCGAATCTCGACCGGGTTACCGGCTGTCTTGCTGAGAGTTTTCCTGTGTTTATTCAATATGAGTGAATATGGTAAAGGTAAAGCAATCCCTGTAAAAGCCTGGACAGGCCCTGAGGGTTACAGGAGGTTGAGGCTCCCAGATTCCAAAACAATCGGCACATGAAAGTGGTAAGGTTGTCAGTCCTACGCACCGGCCGCCTTTACCCCTAGGCAATACAACGGGTACTCGTTTCTGCTAGAGGCTGAGTCGACCCTAGGGATTAAGTCAATGAAAAATCGGGAATCGAAAACGCGACCTTCCGGCTTGTAGCGCAGTGCCTCAACAAACTGCGCCACCGCATGCCCCCGAGTGAATATGGTACTGTAGTAGTATCTTTAAAATTATGCCACAAATGTCTCCTTCAAAATTTTTACCTCACCGTTTATAATCATATGTCTAACTCGTTAAAAGTTATAACCTACACACTTTATTCACTTCCTTTAAATGGCGTAAGAATGAATCCATCGACTGACGGGCTGGATTCATAAACTGCTTTCTTTCTGTCTGGAAGAGTAAAGTTAAAGACAACGTTTTTATGATGATGAGAAGGTAAAATTAAAGCAAAGCGATGTTCCCGAGTGTGCCAAATGGAGGTGCGCTCAAGTGTACGCTCCAGAAGTTCTAAACCTGGCCAATGAAATTTCCATACTAATTTAAAAGGAAGGCTGAGCCCAGTGGCCTCGCGGTCTAAGGCGTGGGTCTACAGCCGTTTGCTTGATGGGATTGCGGGCTCGAATCCCGCCGGGGGCATGGTTGTCTGTCTCTTCTGAGTGTTGTTTGTTGTCAGGTAGAGGTCTCTGTGACGGGCCAATCACTCATCCAGAGGAGTCCTACCGAGTGCGTTGTGTGTAACTGAGTGTGATCGAAGAATCTCATGGAGGAGGCCTAGGCCCACTAGGGATGTCGAGCTATCAGGAAATAAAATTTTAAAGAAGACTGCATGGTTCTATAGTGTAGATGAGAAAAAATACCAATAGTCCCATCCCATGTCGGGAATCGAGCTCCAGACTATGTAAAGAGTATCTGAATTAAATTTCTCACTCTGAGTTTGAAACTAGTTAATGGCTTTCGGAACTCGTAGTGTGTGGCTTTAACTATCGACAGACTGAAGGAAGTATTCACAAACTAACTGATCGATCACTCATGAAAGCCTGACGATAAATTTTTAAACTATCGCAGAATTTCACGAAAGAAACATTTCATGTTACACGACTTTTTTACAATGTTCAGAACATTAACAATTAACTGGCCGTAATAGCGTGTGCGTCGCTCACAGGCTTCAACCCCAAAAACTTTCCTCTAAGTCCGCATTTTAACAGGCTTTACCGTGTACAGAACTCGTTCAGACATACAGACTCCTGCACCATGCTAATTATCTTACTGTGTACAAAGCTGCATTTCTTTATTCGTGCACCGTTAACAAGGCTGACATCTTCCAAGTAATCGAAACTGTGTAGAAACACTTATCCAGAATTGTGTTTCGTGTTTTTGTAATGAAAATTTTATCACGATATATGCTTTTAACGTTTTGCTTCTTAGTTAACTGTCTAATATTTAGATTGTATCTGGAACATAACGGGCTACTTATTTTTAAAACGTACAGCTTCACAGAACAACGGTTAAAATGGAGGACCAATCCTACGAATCACAATGCTGACAGCAGCAGTCAAAATGTGCACGGTTTACTTTCAGTCTGAACCGCCACTGTCCACAGATAACTAGTAGTAAGGTGAAGCGACAGAGTTAAGATCTACCTGAATCCAGTCCGTCCAAGGACATGCAGGAACAAAGAGCCTAATCAGAAGCAGATTCTTCTGCCGAATTTAAACAGTAGTTAAAACATTCAAGAAATTCGCCTTCTGTAGGCAAACCGAAAGTTAATTACAACAGCCCGCCACTGATCCTTATTCTCAGCCATGTAAACCTTTCCCATTCTTAGTTCCATTTTAACAGTATTCTTCCGAATTCACTTAGGTCATCGAAACTGATAACGTGAGTTGTTGTGTACCGAAATGTCGGATGGATTTCTTACTCATTTGATGATTCTTTAATGACATACAACACCGAATGAGAAGTACACAACCATTGTTATTAGAAGGAAATTTCAAATTCTGATTCTAGCACTCTAGGGTCGGGTAAAGAAAATTCAGCCGGAAGGAGACTGTCTTGTTGCCGTCACAATGTCGGCTGACACATTCCACTCATGTATTTCCCGTGGGATACTTGGCGCCAAACAGCTGGCATGTTTTTGGGGTTGTTCAGGAGAGGAAACCATCCATGTGTTACCAGCACATTGATCTGGAGACGTAACGGTAACCAGGAATAGGGCTTACTCCTGGGAGTTCAGCGATCGTGTTCATATAACGCCAGTAAAAAAAGACACGTAAGTCTCAAATGCAACAAACAGTGGTAATAACAACCAGCTAAGTGACGTTATGCACAAGATTGCGTTGTTGCTGTTGGTGGTTCACATCTGTCTGTAAACGTAGGCCTGTGTAAAACTACTGATAGGATTTATAACTAATGACGGTAGAATTGTCCAACTATTGCTAACCTTCCTTCGGCTCTCCTTCTTCCCCTCCTCTTTTACTTCTTCTTCTTCTCCTTTCCTTATGCTAACAGACTGCCATTTTCACAGAACGAGTCCTTCCAGCCTTCCTACATCAAATGTTTTACAGCAAATTTAATTTAGGTTCCTTTCGTCAAACCAAACTCGTACTGTGCATGAAGCTAGTATAAAACTTTGAAGGCTTGTCGAAAAAAAAATTATGGGCCCTCTAAAATTTGAATTTAACAACTAATAACTTGAAGTCCATTTGATACATTTTTATGTGGTATTTTTGAAGAAATACGTATAATACAAGGTAAAACAATATATGATTACGCAGTGTGGTGTGTACCTGCAATACGATTAGATTTGCAAGACGGATTTGCATCTACAGTAATCTGCAATACATAAACTTTAAAGCCAATTTGTTACACAAAATCGCAAATAATTAACTAAATTCACGGAGCAGAGTCCTTCTTGAAAACGTAGTAGTTACTCGTCTAATCAAGACATTCATCACATTCTACGGAGCACAAATATTCATTTCCGTGTCCACAACAACCCGCCATTTGTCCCAGTTATGAGCCAGATGAGTCCATTCCATTTCCTTAAGATTCATTTTAATATTAACTTCCCATCTACATCTAGTCTTCGAAGTGATTCTTTCCTTCAGGTTTGCCAACCAAAACCGTATGTTTATTTTTCTTCTGTCCAATGCTTGCCCAGGCCTAACCCATCTCAGCCTTCTTGATTTGATCATATTTTACAAGGAGTGCAAATCATGAAGCTCCTCAAAATGCAAGTTTTTCCGACGTTCTGTTTGTTCCTCCAATCACATGGACCACATCTGGAAAATATTTGAACTGCAAACAAGAGTAGACATACGTTTGACACCTCTTGTTAAAACATTATTGTTGTACACATTTTTTATACAGATGAATACACATACTAAAAAAAAAGCATTTTCCTAAAGCCAATTATACAAACACTGTACGGTGTATGAACAAACATGACAACGCAGAGGTGGCTACGGTCCTGCATATAAGTTACAAGGAACAGCAGCAGTATGACCCCGTGGTTCAAAACAGATCCACTGTAAAAAAAAAGGTAAAACAATCCCTGTACAGGCCCTGAGGGTTGAGGTTTCCAGAATTTTTAGACAATCGGCACATGAAGGTGGTAAGTTTGTCAGCCCTAAGCACCGCATTTACCCCTCATGAAATATTTCTGGCACTCATTTCTGTTAGAGCCTGAGTCGACCCCAGGGCCCTAATGCGGCCGAAAGGATTATGTCAATGAAAAATTCCAATGACACCATCGGGAATTGAACCCGCGACCTCCCGGCTTGTAGCGCAATGCCTCAACCAACTGCGCCACAGATCCACTGTAGTAGTGAGAACGTTTAGCTGTTCACGCTACATCGCACATTCTATATAAATTAGGGTCACTTCAAGATTCACTTGTTTCCAAGGCCTTTTACACGCAAGGGACAATAGAGAAGGAAGTTCACTACAGCTGTGACGATGCGTCTCAGGGTTGGTGAGGCTTAAAAAGAAACCAATCTTGCTATCAGTCTCGTAGGAGACAAGGAAACAATAGGCCTATATTAGGGAGTTTCGACACCGAAATCACAGGACACGTTAGGACTCACAGTAACAAGGCAAACATTTGAGGCGTTAGTATGTCAATGTATAGAGAAGCTCGCGAGATTTGAGGTTATCATGCCGGTGAAAATTAAGATCAAGATCTTAAGGAAATGACGCCATATATTTTGCCGTAATCTGCGATGTGACGCTAGGATCCGAAATATCGTAGTCGGTATAGTAGCTAGGATACGGGCTGGACGATCCTGGGTTAGAATCCAGACAGTGGCAAGAACTTTTCTCCAAGTATTTTAAAGTTTTTTTAAGTTGTTCATTCCGTACATTTTTAATCTAACTTAATTTCCTTTACTAAACCAACCAAATGCACACATAATATACATCATCGTGTAGTTTATTAACATTGCGACATGTTGCGGTGCTAAAGCACCATCTTCAGGAGCTCACACCAAGGTCTTTAAAACCCAGCTGCAATATACTGATTTACTTTCGTAATTTTTGTATCTGTAGCGTGTATCAGCTAGGTTAAACCTGTAGAGTGATAGTCTACACAGTTGGTTATACATTAAAATAATGTGTATACATTATATCGTCTTCATATAATCATAAAACAGGTGAATATAAAATGTAGTTAATATCCTGTTATTCTTGATATGTTACAGCAAAGTGTCCAGAAAAGCTCTGCGGCCCAGCCAGTCGACGATTCAATTGATACCGGGGTTATTTCCCGGGGTAAAGCGACCGGGGCGTGATGTTGAACACTCATGCCTCCTTTATGGCTTGTATAGGCTTGACCTTTCCTTATCTTTATTTGGTATGGCACTGTATAATCTGGTGGATAGATAACAATGCATCGCAGGAACCCTATAGGATACGATGTCATGCAGTCCGGTACACATGCACAAAATTTCTCTTCCCCTACACTGCAGACAGACACAGCAGGTTCCTCGGGAACGTTGGTACGTATCTACCAGACTATACGGCATCACATCCCAGACGACAGTTATGCTAAAATCTACACTTATAAAGATGAGGGTGAAGAGATTCTGTTAAAGAAGGTACAGTTGCCCATGCCATGAAAGCATATAAGGGAGAAGACGTATAGCTCCACTCGTTTTTAACCTCGGCACTAGATGGAGGTGAATGGTCAACTTCACGCTCCGGCCACTTCACTCCCGGGAAAGGACCCCGGTACCCTTTGAGTAGGAGGCTCAGTGGTCCCCACAGCCGGTCTGGACGGTTTCTGGAGAAGATAAAACTCTTGCCCCTGCCAGAATTCGAACCACGGACTGTCCAGCCCGTAGCTAGTCGCTAGACCGACTACGCTATACCGGCTTCCTAGGGATTCTGTTACGTGGCTGCTTAATGCGAGTCACAATGGGGTAGTCGTAGACTATGGGAGTAACTGAGAAAAACCAAGAACTACTCTGAGTGAGGAGAGATGTTTAGCTTGAGCAAACAACCGAATCACCACGTTCAGCTCGAAGGCTGCCGTTCAAACAAAAGTGAACGGTCGCGCTGGTGTCCTTATGCGGGGTTTGAAAGGCCGTGGTTTAATGGTACTTATGATGTAAGGTGACAGCGTGTGGGCTGTATCGGGTTCCGATGAGGAGGAAGACGCGGCTCCGCTTACTGGACCAGGGGCGGAAGGTAAGGGAAGCCTGGGAACACTTCCGGTCCCACGCTTCTCAACGACAGGATTCTCTCAAATCCACTTTTCCGGAGACAAGTTCTCTTTTACACACACATGATCTAATTTTCTGAGTCTGCAGGCTGGAGCCCTTACATGTGCTCTGCATACCGCCTTGCGACCTGACACGTCGGCAGGTCAAGAGTACATCCGCAGGCCTGTACTTCCTAACAGGAATTAGTGTCAGTGTTATTCAACGTTAAGCACGTGTCAGCAAGCAAAAGTGTATCTCCATGCGTCACGGCACACCAATTATGTGTTACTACAATTCTTTAATATAAATGCCTCTGTATAAACTACGTCCCGAATATTATTTATATTTTGTTATGGCTAACAGTTCACCATAAATAACTTTCTAGGATTACGTCGTTAAAACGGTTTTGTTGTTTTTTCTATCGTCCCAAGTATCGTTTTTTCTCCGCTGGATAAGATGATGTCAGCTGTGGAACGCGGCCCTTTTCATTCATTCAAAATGGTTTCCTAATTTTGTTGAATGCCTTCTTTCTCTTCAGGTATGTTTGTAACTTTCAAACTTTCTCTGATGCCAGAATTTATCGGCGGTCTGAAAGAAATTTTTTATGCTGCCTCTAGTTTCTGGGATTCCTTTCGGTTTAAAGAACTTTCCTCACATAATAAAGTATTGCTCTTGAAATGACTTATATATGAGTCATTCTGCATCAACTGACATCTGTGTGCCAAAGTTTTATTTTAGTTATTTATTTATTGCATATTTTACAATATTTATACATTTGTGTGATGCACATCAGAGTTAATACAAAGACATACTCGACTAACAAAGTTTTGGAAAGAAATAATAAAAAACAAATTAAACTAAAAATTAGAATTATGAAGAAGCAGATTATGTAACAACTAATTATAAATACAAACTATACCGAGGAAACGTCAATTTGACAGAACAGCAGCAACGAAGCCGAAGAAGATTACATAACAGTGCTGGTGAAGCTGTCACTGTTATTGGTGAACTATTGTTAAATGTGTGGGACTGAATTTGAATTCGAAATGTCCTTATACTCCGTTGTGGAAGCAAATGTTCTATGTAGCCGGCACGTCGAGACCGGCTCTGGGCCACCCAGTCACGTAGCCCGCCGGTACTGCAATCCTGTTGCTGAGGGTAAAGCGGCGTCAGCTTAAAGCTCATCACTCACTTTCTTCGGTACCGACGTAGGAATTGTGGAGAGAGTATATAATTCCACTCCTAATACGTCTTCATGGCGCTGTACTTTCTTTCTTTCTTTCTTTCTTTCTTTCTATCCCAGTCTGATCTTTTCCTACCCACTCAGTGCAGGTGTAGAGGGTTATTGTTGCATCTGATCACACTTAAGGACACACACACACACACACACTCTCGGTAGGGCTCCTCTGGACGAGGGATCGGCTCGTAGCAGAGACCTCTACCTGACAACACACAACACGCACAACAGACAGACATCCATGCCCCCGGGCGGTATTCGAACCCTCAATCCCAGCAAGCGAAATACCAGCAGCAGACCCACGCCGTAGACCGTGCGGCCACTGGGATCGGTGGAACTGTCCATAAGCACCCAAAAATGTATATTTACCTTAAGGCCTATCTGTAGTTAATAAATTAAAAGTAATATACTGGATATAATGATTGCTATGGAATCCAATTACCGTAGAAATAATGGACTGTCAAATTAACTGACGGACAAGAAAGGGAAGCTTGCATAAGATGTTAGAAACAACGTAGTGCGTCCAAGGTACAGTAAATGAGCAGTACGTTTGTCCCTGTGCACGCCATGAAAGCATAAGGGAGAGTGGAGGTATAACTCCACTCATTGTTAACTTCAGCTCTACATGTCAGTGAGCAAAATTTCCTGTGTGTAAGTGCAATGCCATTAATCAGCATATGTAACAATGCAAACACACTAACTTTGTTATTACTTAGCTGTTATCGGTCATCGTACGGCAAATGGTCCATTGAGCCTACTACCGAAAACAAAGAGCACCCAAGATGCACTGGGTGGGCCCCTACCAATTTCGGACGTCGTGGCTAAGCCAAAAATCGTGTTTATGTCGAGAATTAAGTCCTGGTCATGCAGCCCGCAAGCAGTCTCTTCACTCATTTCCCAAGTGCGTCACGGGGAAAAGAAAACAAAAGTTCTGTACCAGCAGATGGGCGTTTGTTGTTTTGTGCTCTCAGATAGTATTACAGTGTTCTGTGTAAGACGATGAGTGCTAGAAACAATAGAAGCGGTCATTAAGGCACACTCAAGGTGAGGTCTCATATGCATATCTCATATTTTTGAAACGTAAGGCGCTGAATGATAGATGATTGTCTGTTGAACGTGCGGTCAGAATTACTTCGCACTGAGTACCAGAGAAACTGAAAGACAACACAAAACACGCGCTCCTTAAACTTACAGTTACGTAATTCTGATTTCAAGGCCCAGGAATAAAATACGCTTGTGACTTTTCCGCTTCATTCCACCCGACGTGTAACTTGGTAGATGGGTGCCAATGATTAGAAAGAAACCTACTGCCTTCATATTCTTTGCAGACGACTAATCCGCCTTGAAGTGGCCGTGCCATGGCTCAGGCGGTTAGTCGCCGGCTTCTCACCACGGAGGCCCGGGTTCGATCCCAGGTCAAGTCCATGTGAGATTTGTGGTGGACAAAGTGGCACTGGGACAGGTTTTTCTCCGAGTTGTCGGTTTTCCCCTGTCAATTTCATTCCACTGGTGCTCCATTACTTGTAAAACTTGGTAAAAAACTGCTCATCTTCATCTTCATCACAGGGTTGCACAATAAGCCTTAAGGCTGCGGTGCGTCCGTAGCATCAGCTGCGGGGCCCCCTCACCCAAAAAAAAAAAAAAAAAAAAAAAACCGCCTTGAACATGGAGGCAGAATGTTCCTTGAAAACGTTAGTACGTTTTTACTAAAGTACACGGCGTCACATCCCAGAAGACTTTAATGTACATAGTACATACCTTATGTGTAGTCATATGCACAGTCTTGTGTTACGAGTTGGTTCGTGTTTTGTTGCACTGAAATTCGGATCAAATCTATGTACCTTACGCCAATGGTATTTAACCTGGGGTACGCGTACCCCGGGGGTACGCGAAGACATCTTAGAGGGTAAGTAAAATGAAAAACTATATATTATTTCATGATAAACACTGAAAAATCAGGGCCAGATTTAGGGTTAGCCACAAGAGACCCGGACATAAGGACATGCGATTTGGGAGCGCCATTTGTTTTCTCTCTCTCTCTCTGTCTCCTTCATGCGATTCTTATCTGGGCGGCTAGTTTAACTTTATTCCACATAGTGCATATAATATATTTGTTATTTAATAGCTTCACTCTCCTTTTTCTAATTTAAAACTTATTATTTAATACATTATTTTGGATGTACTTTATTTAACTTATTTTAGATGTAGATTATAGACTATGCATAACTTGAATTAGGCACCAACAATTTTAAAGTTTAAGAGAAATTATATAAGGGGGTACGAGAACAAAAAAGGTTGAATACCACTGCTTTATTTGAGGAAATATTTTCGTACGATGCCGATCGCAGTGGCCGCCCGGTCTAAGGCGTGGGTCTGCGGCCGCTCGCTTGTTGGGATTGCGGGCTCGAATCCTGCCGGGGGCATGGATGTTTTTCTCTTGTGAGTGTTGTGTATTGTCAGGTAGAGGTCTCTGCGTCGGGCTGATCACTCGTCCAGAGGAATTCTACCGAGTGTGTGTGTCTGAGTGTGATCGTGAAGCCTCGATAACGAGGAGGCCCTGGTCCACTAGGGGCTGTTGCGTCATGGAAAAAAATAGTGCGATAACATAACTTCTGTATTTTTACACAGGTCCAAAAAAATTGAGGTTCATTTTCTATTAAAGTATCGAATGTCATGAAAATAAATTCCATAAAACATTGAACAGTGTCCTAAATACCTTTTACATGTACCCGCCAGCAATGAAGGACGGAAGGAAAAACCGAGTACAGTAAAGTACGTTTTTGTACAGTAGTGACAACTGTGTGCATTTTTAAGCTACGGTACCTGTGGAAGGTAATCTGGAAATGTGCTTACAGTTGTCAGGGCTGTTGTTAGAACAGACAGGGAACCCAACCCATTAAAAACAAGTGATTGATAGCTTGTAACGGGTCCGAAGAGAAATCTCCCCCGTGAAGACCCAACAAAGAGTGTGACGCTAGGGTACATGTGTCGGTCGAGTTCCGTATGTGCAGCTGGAATGGTTCTGTTTCGTGGTGTAGGTACAGCCTAGTGCAGTGATAAGTGTGCTAGACTCCGGGAATCTAGGGCTAGTTAAAACCCGACTTCCCGTAATTCACCTTCATGCTTTTATACTGAAAATTTTCTTCCATACACTGTTATCAATTTTGATTTTTTGTTATATATAATTTACGTAAAAGTTTCAATCTATTTACACGTTTTAATGTATGCGTAGTATTTTAAATTACGTTGAAAATTACACCACTAGGTACATAATTTTTAATACAGTAGAAACTGTCTCGATGTGAAAATCATAAAATCAATTTATTTGCCTTAATTTTTAGGTCAGTACCCACTTATCATTTCGTTTGAACCCAAATTAAATCAAGAACTGAATTTACTCAGGTACAACGAAATCGTTCTTAAACAGAGCATTGCCATGAGATCATTTCATGTCGCAATTTTGAGGGCGCCGATCCCAGTGGCCGTGCGATCTAAGTCGTGGGTCTGCGGCCGCTCGCTTACTAGGATTGTGGGTTCGAATCCCGCCGAGGGCATGGATGCCTGTCTGTTGTGAGTGTTGTATGTTGTCAAGTAGAGGTCTCTGCGACGAGCTGGTCCCTCGTCCAGAGGAGTCCTACCGAGTGTGGTGTGTCTAAAAGTGTGATCGTGAAGCCTCGAAAAATGAGGCGGCCTAGGCCCCCAAGGGGCTGTCGAGCCATTGGAAATTTTTTTTTATGGCTGTCAGACAATACTACTAATCAATTACTTACTACTAAACGACTAACAAGTGTAGTTTGTTATTGCTGAGCCGAATCACCGCTTTATAACCGGTAAAGATGGCGTGCAGCAAAATTCTTAACTTCGCCATTTGACGAAAATGCGTGATGCGCTTCGCACTCCGTTCGTTTTAACCCGGAGAAAAAGTTTCCAGCATTCATATCCGGTCTAAATTTGATAGCGAAGGACTCGTATTCCTGCCTGATTTCAGGCTTCCGCCGCCGTGTAAATGAGATCTTCGCTCTTCTGCGATGTTACGCAGCGTAGATTGGTAGTTGCCAGCCAATGTTTCAGGACAACCTATCGGTTCCATCTTCAAGGGACTGCTTGAACCTTGAAGATGGGACCAATAGGTTGTCCTGAAATATCGGTCACGAAATATCAATGTACGCTGCATGACATCCTAGAAGAGCGAAGGACTTGTATTCCTTTCAGTGTCGGAAATCTTGCCGCGGCCTTTCATGCTCTGCATAGAAACTAACAGTCAATTGAAACACGTCTGTTATGATGTTGGCGGTTTATATGTTATCATGACTTGAAGGAAACGTAGCTTTAAAATGCGATCAGAACAATGAGGCTAGACGTGTCTGTTCATAGCGCTTTCTAATTAGACAAAATATAGAGACACAGACGGAATTGGTCGCTGACTAACAAGACACACAATGTAGGTGTAACGTAACACTCAGGAGCTGTCGCGTAACCAATGTTACAGTGGAAAAGCGGTAAGTATTAAATATCAAGAGTGTGTGTTTGTATTCTTGTCTTATTTACCCAGCATACAAGGCGCATGCGCCGTATTATATTATCATCTGTGGCTCGTCCAGCTAAACCATATTTTTTCACATTCTCATGAACGGCACGATTTTCGGAAAAAAAAGTATTGAATATAAAATGTTTGTTTTGATTTTCTCTACGACTTTTGTCTGAAACGTTCCTCATTCTAAGAAGAATTCAGAGAGATATTGTCATAAGTGTTAACAGGTCTTCATCTAAAGTACCCGTTATTCTTGTCAGATTTTAAGGAAACTCGAATTTTCTCGACAGATTTCCTAAAAATTCTCAAATATCAAGTTACATTAAAGTCGGTCCAGTGGGAGCCGAGTTGTTCCATGCAGACAGATAGATGGACGGAAGGACGGACGGACACGAGAAAGCTAATAATCGCTTTTCGGAATGTTGCGAACGCGCTTAAAAAGAGATGTGCGTCAGTAAAATATTTACAATTGTTATATTTTAGAGCAGTAAGCATCCTACACAGCTGACCGCATCAACTGCATAGGCCTATAGGCCTAATGCTTGCAGCTAAGTGTGCGAGAAAAACTCACTGCTGAGGAGCCGAATCTTAATTAAACAATTTACTATCTAAATCACTAATTATATAGTCAACCAACTAAAGGAAACAAAGTTCTTCTTGAAAAGTTGATAGTCTCTCAGGTTACATAAGAAATTCCCCACCGATTACAGAATTTGAAGCATCATTACCGTGTTAACAGGAGCTATGTATTGCTCCCTATCATGAACTACAAACTCCCACCCTATTTCTGAATATTCATTTCAATAGACGCAGTCCTCTTTTAACGTTGCCCCAAACAACGGTTTTTCGCTTCAACGCTGACAAATTTTAGTGATCAAAGATTCGACGAACTTTCCAGCGAAACATCCCGGACGACCAGTATCCTGAATGTAGGCTTTAATATTAGCAGTACCTAGTGGTACGTGTACATGTTTTGTATCGTGACAGTGGTACGTGTACATGTTTTGTATTGTGACAGTGGTACCCGTACATGTTTTGTATTGTGACAGTGGTACGCGTACATGTTTTGTATTGTGACAGTGGTACCCGTACATGTTTTGTATTATGACAGTGGTACGTGAACATGTTTTGTATCGTGACAGTGGTACGTGTACATGTTTTGTATTGTGACAGTGGTACGCGTAAATGTTTTGTATTGTGACAGTGGTACCCGTACATGTTTTGTATTGTGACAGTGGTACGCGTACATGTTTTGTATTGTGACAGTGGTAAGCGTACATGTTTTGTATCGTGACAGTGGTAACGTGTACATGTTTTGTATTGTGACAGTGGTACGCGTAAATGTTTTGTATTGTGACAGTGGTACCCGTACATGTTTTGTATTGTGACAGTGGTACGCGTACATGTTTTGTATTGTGACAGTGGTAAGCGTACATGTTTTGTATTGTGACAGTGGTATGCGTACATGTTTGTATTGTGACGATGGTACGCATACATGTTTTGTATTGTGACAGTGGTACGCGTACATGTTTTGTAATGTGATAGTGGTACGTGTACATGTTTTATATTGTGACAGTGGTACGCGTACATGTTTTGTATTGTGACAGTGGTACGCGTACATGTTTTGTATTGTAACAGTGGTACCCGTACATGTTTTGTATTGTGACAGTGGTACGCGTACATGTTTTGTATTGTGACAGTGGTACGCGTACATGTTTTGTATTGTGACAGTGGTACGCGTACATGTTTTGTATTGTGACAGTGGTACGCGTGCATGTTTTGTATTGTAACAGTGGTACGTGTACATGTTTTGTATTGTGACAGTGGTACGCGTACATGTTTTGTATTGTGACGATGATACGCGTACATGTTTTGTATTGTGACGGTGGTACGCGTACATGTTTTGTATTGTGATAGTGGTACGTGTACATGTTTTGTATTGTGACAGTGGTACGTGTACATGTTTTGTATTGTGACAGTGGTACGTGTACATGTTTTGTATTGTGACAGTGGTATGCGTACATGTTTTGTATTGTGACAGTGGTACGCGTACATGTTTTGTATTGTGACGGTGGTACGCGTACATGTTTTGTATTGTGACAGTGGTAAGTGTACATGTTTTGTATTGTGACAGTGTTACGTGTACATGTTTTGTATCGTGACAGTGATACGCGAAAAAAAAAAAAGGTTTCAAAAAGACTGTTTTAACTAATCCTTATCCATAAAAGTGCTGCGTTCTGCGTTGTTTCGCTCCACGTCGTAGTTTTCAGGAATGTAACCCCAACATTAACAGATAACATAAAATCGTGATCCGACAAATGTACACTCTTTATTATTTGCTATTTAATACAATCTATATAATTAAAATAGTCCAACACGTTTCGAACTATGTTACAGTTCATCTTCAGGGACTCAGTTGTTTATTAGACCAGCTATACACGTATGGTACTCATTAAAATATATAAGTTAGGTAGATAAAATAATAAGGAGTGCACATTTGTCGGATCACGATTTTATGTAATCAAGAAAAATGTACGGTACAATAACAAAAAGATTAACGGGTAGCTTTCTGCATTATACTCCCATCTACACCTATGCCTTCCAAGTGGCCTAATCCCTTCAGTTTTTCCAACCAACATTTTGTAGACTAGAGTAACATTTATTTAATAAAGAACGGCTCTTCACTGATTGTGAGCCACTCGGTACACAAATTTCGGGCACCAGGTCGCCCGGGCAACTAAATGTTGTACTGTGGTGCGTTAGTACTTGTGGGTCCTCAGTACGGGACTTCTTCATGTCACCATTAAGGCGCCTAGAATTTTGAGAAGGCGCCTAGATTTTTGGAATATCTGTAAACCCCTGCACTGGTTAAAGTATGATAATAATAAAGAAATTAAACATATGTTATACAGCTACTTCAATTCAAACAGTATCACAAATTCAAACAAAAATGTAAACACGCAACATGGTTCAACAAAACTGTCACCTTCAGCGGCGACATACCGTTGAAAACAATAAAGAAGGCTTGTGATTATCCGTTATTCCTTTAGAATATTTTTCCTTACTTAACTCATTTATGTGATAATTTTAGACTCACCTATTTCATAAGCCCTGTGGTGTGTAAAGTTTAAAGTTTTCCCTGTTCCTAAACAGAAATGAGGAAACTATCCTCACTATTATTGGTTGAGGTTCTATTAAATTCCTCGTGTGTTTGTGTGGTGTCCGGCATTTTGTTCGAAAGTTACTGGCGACCGTACTTTAACGGAGAAATGAGAAGCGTGAGACTATTGACTGAATACAAAATATAGGGTCTAAGCACGTACACAAAAGGAACTACCTAACTACATGAGAAGCTCCAGGCCGTTATTTAAGAAGGAAAATGTGTAAAAAGGGAGTGGAACTCTAGGCCAAAATTACGACAGCAGGGGAAAGCAAAGTGAAAGGTAAAGTTGTCCCTTTACACGCAATGAAGGTGTATGGGAGAGTGGAGGTATAGCTATCCTCATTCTTAACCTCAGCATTAGATGGAGGTAAGTGGTTAGACTTACGACCCGGCCGCTTTCACCCCGATGAAAGAGCCCCCGGTACCTATTGAATAGGAGGCTACAGAAGTAAGAAGAGGCTAAACAGGAGATGACACGATTACAGATTTGAAGTCTTCACGACTGTGAAAATTTACGTTTCGTCTTCTGAGTTATGAAACAGTTAAATCTTCCACTTTGAAAACGGAATCTTTAAGTCCCTTCTAAATATTGATAATCTACAAAATTACACGGCGTCATAACCCCAAAATAGCAACCTAAATAGGTATTAATTTGGTCTTCTGGGGTGTGGCGCTGTGTAGTGTGCTCGATAAGTGCCACATATCAGAGGAACTTGCTGTCTCTCTTTCAAGTTTCTTCTGCCTAAATATGAAGACAAGAACTTCCTCCAAACAGTCGGTGACCACCTACAGAACTGCATAACGTAACATCCCAGACGTTCGTATCCACGTCTTGGTACACACCGCCGTTCCACCCTCAAATCTCCTCAAGGCAAGAACAGGAAGATAGAAAATCAAGAAATTACAATAAACTTGGTGTCGGAAAGTTACGCAAGCACGCTGTTGGTAGAGCAGGCTCTGGCGTCAAATGATAAGCATTACCGCTGAATAATGAATTGGGAGAAATCGGTCAAGGCCTAATTTAAGTCGCTATCCCGGAATTCGATTGGAAGGACTGAATAAAATCACGAAAAACCTGAGTCAGAATAGCTGGTCTTCGGACCGAGATCTGAAACTGGACAATCCAAAATACGAAGTGTAGTTCGATGCATGGTTCCATCGAAAAGTCAACTGACCTTGAAACAATGAAAATTCTACACACGTAAGAGTCAAAAGGGTGTATATCATGCTACAGGTCTCTTTTATCGCGTACCCGAGCGCCGCAGCTTTATCGCATAGAAGGGCTGCGTCCGCTGGCACATCCCGTGACAGCTGCAGTGCTCAGGACAGCGATATAAAAGAGAAAGTAGAGAGATGGGAGTGCTAACCAGTAAGCCGCAACTTTCGAAATAGATGGTTCAGAAATTTCCGGTCTTTTATGGAGGAATTCGAATGTTTATTAGCCAGGAATATCCAGTCCACACCGCAAGTTTTGAGGTTTCCGCTGCGATGTAGCAGAAAACTCGGTTTTTTTTTTTTGGAATATGACGTTGAGTCAATATATAATCGGGTCCCGACGTTTTGAAGCAACGTAGTGCCGTCATCTGAGGACCAGTTGACGCAGCGTCACATCCCAGAAGAACAGCATTCTAGTTCACATTCTCAAAACCAATTTCTAGACTTATTTAAATATTATCCTCCCATTAACATTAGTCTGTAGGCCTACTTTACAACAGCCTGGTTAAGTTACACAAGAACAAGATAAAAAGGATACGAATAATCTTTATAAGTGTTTCATCATGCCATAAAGAGCTCGATAGGGCTAACACAGCATTCAGTATCAACGTACAATGATGCAGGGCGCTATGTTACATATCGGAAGCTGCTGAACGCATTGCAGATATGATCTGCACATTCTCCTCTTCAAGGCAGCGCCCTTGTTCGGTGCTGTGACTCACGATCCTAAGCCACGTTATCGCAAATTAAGATCAGCTACGCTAAGCAAATCGCAACATGCCGGAGGCTGGCGAATTTCGTGCGGCATCAAACATCATGCTCAGGGAACAACGTGATTCGTTTCTTCCATCGCCAATTACTGTTGTTTTGCTTGTGTATTCTTAGCGATGACAGCAACGATGATTTGCACGTGGAGTCTTACTAAATGTTGTTAATATTCTTGTGGACGGATTAGACTCATTACGACAGACGTGACAGGGGGACTGGTGTTATGACCCGAAGTTAGCCTTGATTGAATGGGTAATAATAAGCACACATATATCTTGTAATAAGTGTCCATGAGATTCGACGCCGTGACCTTTCGACTATGAGGCAGATATCAGCTGATGGAGCTAATTCTCCTTTTCTCGTCTGACTACAATAACGTGGCAATGACTACAGAAAATCAGCTGCGTAGGCCTGATAGACTTACAACATTAATAACTGCTTAGGTTTTCAAGAAATTCGCTCTTTTATGGGCCCTGACAGTTCATTTCCACGTTCACAAAAGATCATCATTGGAGTCTATCTTCAGCCAACTGAATCCAGTTATCTTTACACCACATTTCTTTAATACTAACCTCAATATTATACTTCCATCCAAGCCTAGGTCTGTCACACGACCTTTACGTTCAGGTATCCAGCCAAAAAACGCCCATTCTCTATGAATCCCAAGTTAATCACCCTCAATTTAGAGAAGCTTACAAATTACCCAGTTATTTACTGCTCATTTTTTCGCCCTTTTTATCTCTGGAAATCCAATTTTTATAGTGTTGTGTTTTCTAAAACCCTCACGGCCAAACTGTACCACGTATTTACTATGGTCACATAGACAGTCGAAACACATTTTCTTCAGGCTCAGCATACAAGAAGAATATTTGGGAGCAAGGCAAACGAAAGTGCAACACATTATAGGTCAACGTCTGGCGTACATGGGCACATTTAACGCGCAATGTCCGGGACGAAACTGGGGACTTCCCACGAAGGGATAAACTTGAGGATCTGGAATAGTAGTTAGTTCGTGTCTGGAGGTAACCGAGGTTCATCTCAATATTGGTAACGCCACTGCGTCTGGACTCCCCGGGGCAATGCAACACCATGGGAACACAAACACCAGAAAACAACAAAAAGTTTACCAGTGCCTAAATCCCGTGAATATGTCCCTGAGAAGAACTGTATGTGCTTGTGAGCTGGTAACATCCATCATATCGCCTATATACAGTTATTGTAGAACATTTGTTTGAAGTAAACAGGCCTACTTCGGTGCTTCTCCACTTCGACAAAACTTTGTAGGCCTTTCGCGTAAACGGCGAAAAATGCATATTAGCTTCGTCATGACTGTCCACATGCATCAGCTCGGATGGATTTTCGTAAAATTTGATCGTAACTCAGACTCTGCAGCATCGATTATTTGATAAAAATAAGTAATTGGAAAAATGTGACAAAGCCGTCATGTCGCAAATGAACGTACTAATTGTCCTAGAGAAATGAGGAAAACCACGAAACCCCTTTGACCGAGATTCGAACCTCGAACTTTCCGAATATAAGTCAGACTACTTGCTCTGAAGATAGCAAGACGCACTCAATAGGTATCTTGTTTAAACATTCAAGTACAGACCGAGAAATGTAATAACACACGGAGATGGCTAAAAAGCAGTCAGGACAGCTGTCAGAATGTGTGTCACGTGAAGTAAACCCTGAGGATAACTATGTGCACAAGCGGCTTTACTTTTGAAACTTTCAATGAAGAAATTTTACGAAAATTGCAGGGCTTTAGATTTATTTTAAATATCCAGGGAACCAGAAGGAAATATGCTGGTGTACAAAGACAGTTCAATCAACATCAAGTTATATCAAAGTAAGGTTACTCGGAAGTAAGCGGAAAGTTTACCTCCATGAATATTTCCTTCCTTTCAGGCTACTAGAGTTGGCCCTTCGGTTCCACAGTATGTGGGTAGGTCCTAGATCACTTGCTTTTAGAAACGTTACCGTTCTATACAAAGCCAACTTAATACGTTCTGGATTGTGGAGTTTCTGAATACAGTCCCTGGCAGTTTGTGATGCCAAATGTGTGTGTTGCTGCTATACGAGCTTTCTGAACGTGCATGTGTTGTCGTTCCAAGACCTGTCGCTCTCCAGGGAAACCAAACATAGAGGCCACCAATACATTGTCACTCATGAAGAGACAGAAATTTCAAAGGCGTTCTATAGTGTAGTGGTCTACTGACGTAGTTTCACTTTTCCAAAACAATGGATAGATATTAAAGGGATATTGTTTATTTTACATTTTCAAAAAGAGTCAAAACTTTCACCGATTGGGAAAATTTCGTTAGTGGGTTAGATACATTCCCATAGGTCAATTACGTGTTTTAATCTGTTCAGTGCACATTCAAAATTAAATGTACTATACCAAAAATTGTAACAACATTTCTGTGGCATTAAGGTGCAGAATAAAAATCAGTCAATGGAAGTCCTAAACTACTGAGGAAGGAAGCATTTAATTTAAAAATTAATACGCGCAGTGAACATTTCTTTAGTAGGCTAAGCAGACTCTACCTCTTATTAAAATATTGCTTTAACGGTAATTATCAACCGATTAATCAAAACTCCACTAATTATCACTAAATTAGCCACTTTATTGTACTGTGCCGTAAAATAATTTAAGAGTCAATACTGTAGCAGATATTGACTCTGACCACAACTTACTGGTTGCAAAGAACTGCACCAGATTTAAGACAAGAATAAGGTTCCAAAAGCGAAAACCAAGATGGGATTTGGAGAAGTTATATGCTCAACGACAGAAAGTGCACGACAGTCTAGAAGAAAAAGTTGGTGCAATCAAATGTGGGATTGTGGAAGCGCAGTGGAACCGTATCAAGAAATGTGTGTTAGATACTATGAGTGATTTGGTTGGAAGAGTCGAGAGGAGAGAAAGAAAGCCATGGATTACACAGGAGATGATCAGTAGAATGGATGAACGAAGGAAATGGAAGAATGTCAACAACGAAGAAGGAAGGAAGTAAGTACTACGGAAGACTGAGGAAAGAATTGAAAAGAGCCACGGACAACGCCGAGAAGGAACATCTTGAGAGATTATGCGACCAGATCACAGAATTTCAAAGAACAGGACGTTATGATTTATTGTACATGAAGACAAAGGAACTAAGTGGGCAAGAAAACCGTGGGATTCAAAGCATTGGCATCGAAGACTCTCAAGGAAATATCAAAATAGATCAGAGAAAAATACTGCAAATTTTGGAGAATTATATTACAGAGCTCTACGATAGAGGTAATCGACCAGAACACCTAGAAGTTGAAACTAAGAGGAAGAATATGAAGACGAGAAAGGCCCTTATATTTGGC
The DNA here is from genome assembly GCA_021186555.1 of Reticulitermes speratus. Classification (NCBI taxonomy): domain Eukaryota; kingdom Metazoa; phylum Arthropoda; class Insecta; order Blattodea; family Rhinotermitidae; genus Reticulitermes; species Reticulitermes speratus. The sequence continues at coordinate 44,319,574 of JAJKFL010000001.1, read as the reverse complement.
AAAGTGAAGTGGAAAAGGCTACCAAGGAGATTAGGGATAAGAAAGCTACAGGAGAAGATGATATACCTGGGGATGCACTCAGACTATGTGGAGAAGATTGTCTCAAACTACTGACACAGCTGATCAACAGCATACATGTAACTGGAGAGTGGCCCAGAGATTTCATGGAAGTTATAATGATTGCTTTAAAGAAGGAGCCCAAAGCTACAAAATGCAGCGACCATCGTACAATCAGCCTCATCACACATACAGCAACGATAGTAGATAGGATACTTAGAAGAAGGATTTGAAGGAAAATTGAGGATGTACTTGGAGAAGATCAGTTTGAATTTAGAAGAGGAAACGGAACTAGGGATGCAATTGGGATGCTGAGAATAATATCAGAACGAACCTTGGACGTAGATGAGGAATTGTGTGCTTGCTTCATAGATATTTAACCGTGTTAACTGGACCAAATTAATGCAGGTCCTAAAGGAGATTGGGATAGACTGGCGCAAAAGAAGATTGATCAGCAAATTGTACATGGAACAGAGTATCAAAACACGACTGGACCAAGGGGAGATGAGAAGTGTGAAGATTGGAAGAGGAGTTAGACAAGGTTGCTGTTTGTCGCCGATTCTGTTCAACTTATAGAGCGAGTACCTTACCAAGGAAGCTCTTGAAGGGTTTGGAGACTTCAAAATAGGAGGACAAGTAATTCGCACTGTGAAATATGCAGATGACCTTGTGCTGCTGGCTAAGGAAGAAACGGTGCTACAAGGGATGGTTGATAGACTATTTCAAGTTGGAAGACGCTATGGAATTAAAAAGAATGTGGAAAAAACTAAGGCAATGAGAATCTCAAGGAAACCATCCCCAATAAAAAATTATGATAGATCAAAAACAATTGGAGAATGTGGAATATTTCAATTATTTGGGTGGCATGATAACAAATGATGCAAGGTGTACACGTGAAATTAAATCCAGAATTGCCATGGCAAAAGCAGCATTCAACAAGAAGAAGACTCTTTTTACCAGCAAACTGGACTTAAATTTAAGGAAGAAACTAGTAAATTACTACATTTGGAGCATAGCTTTATATGATGCTAAAACATGGATACTTCGGAAAATAGATCAGAAATATGTGGAAAGTTTTGAAATGTGGTGCTGGAGAAGAATGGAGAAGATCAGTTGAACCGATCGTTTGAGAAATGAAGAAGTATTACACAGAGTCAAGGAGGAGAGGAATATCCTACATGCAATAAAAAGAAGAAATGCTAACTGGATTGGTCACATCTTTTGTAGAAACTGCCTTCTAAAACACGTGCTTGAAGAAATGTTAGAAGGAAGGATAGAAATGACGGGAAGACGAGAAATAAGGCGTAAGCAGCTATAGGATGACCTTAAGGGAAAGAGAAGGTGCTGGAAATTAAAAGAGGAAGCACTAGATCGCACCCTGTGGAGAACTAGCTTTGGAAGAGGTTACGGACCTGTCGTAAGACAGACTATAGAATGAATGACTGCAGGCTCTCAAGAACTTCCACGCCTCATAAGGAGATTAACAAGCAGGCTACTGTAATAAGGAAGACTGTATACGAGTATTATGTCCGACAGAACACGGCTCAGACCCATACTGACAGAAAGTTTTCTCCGATGATGATCGAGGTTTGTATTAGCTTCATGAAATAGAGTCCTTGAAATGATAAAATGGATTGTAGGCCTATTGTTCAGCTGGTAAAGACATTTTATGTCCCGACACGGAAGCCGGAAGTTTGTTACCGTGTTCGGAACGAATTTCTTTTATTATTATTATTTTTATTATTATTATTATTATTACTTACTGCAATTGGGTTTTCACCCGGTGGCAGTAGTCCTTACACTAGTACACACAATACAAATGGACATATAAATATACATATAAGTAACAATACAATACAAACTATACACAATTACAAAACAATACATACAGTAAATACAAGTACACACATTAGAACACCATTCACACATTACAAAAACATCCACACCTTAACAAAAACATCCACTCCTTAACAAATACATCCACACCTTACAAAAACACCCACACACAATACAAACAAAACACACGCACATTACAAAAAACAACCCCACAAACTAAATAATACAAAAACATCAAAACACACATACTGCAAAAAGAAAGAGTTGTTAAGCCTAACCTAACGTAAATGAATCAGAGTTAAAAGTAATTTCGTATACCAAGAAATGAGTCAAACACTATACAAAAATAAAATTCCATGTTTTCATAGAATTCATCCGTTTGTGCTATGGAACAATCAATAAGGAATCTTTAAACAGTCCGTCCAATTGCGACTGAAACATGTAACTACTTTTTGAATAAACGTAGTTGTGTTGGGAGGACTATTTAAAAATCTCTTAATGAATGTTCAGAATAGCCCGTTATTGAATACAATTCTGAGCTAGCTGAAACCACTCCCCATTTTCACACCATATCTCTTTAATTTATACTTTAATATTAGGCTACCTCCCACCAATAACCTGGTCTTCCAAGAACATTGTTTCCTTTTGTGTTTCGCTAATAAAATTTTATACATATTTTTGTCTCTCCATGCGTCTCGTTGATCTCATCCTACTTGATTCAATCGCTGAATTTCGAAACCCTCATCTTGGACTGCTTTTCCCTTCAAGACGATGGAACTACGTTCTTTCGAAACACTGGGAGCCACACATCCGACATATCCTCGCATCTCAGGAGACCTGAACCATAACTTACACTTCGCTACCGATTTTACAGATCGGGTGTACTGAGGCTGTTGACGATTTGTACAACCCTGACCTCATCCTAAGTCGAAATGAGGATTCCAAAGAAACCCAACTATAGGAACATGGCAAGTGACACAGAGTACACAGATCTGAAAGCAAATAAAAAATACTGCGCTGGGACCGCACTATTCACTTTCCAGGAAGGGGGCCAAATCGTGTCAACAACTGATAAAAGATGTGCCAGCCGCAGGTAGAGGCACGCCTGTGATAATGTAAAGGCAGGCTACAAAGAATTACCTATTATTCCCACAAGAAACCAACATTTCGCTACACAGCTGAGTTCCGAAATTGTGGCACGCAGAATGTAAGTGGCACGAGAGTGGATTACTGTACTGAAGTGGACTGTTATTGTTGAAGCTAAATGAGCCAATGGCCATAATTAATTCATCAGATGAATTAACGTCTTAGTAACCAGCCGAGTAACCAAACTATCAATCAGTTAAGGACAGAAGTAAATTACCTGGTAGCCTATTAGAACAGATAACACATAAACTGACAAGTGAACATTATTCTGATCCAGCCCCATCCAACAAACATCACCGCAAGATCTATCGCGTTTTTTCGTTGTTTTCTTCAGTTCTTCGGTCAAATGCAGGCATAGTGTCTCAATTAGAACACGAACGTTTCTTGTCTTGTCCTATAAATTCATTATCAATTCATTATTCATTGTCCTACCATTCGACGCTACATAACTTCAGCTAACAGTGTCTAATAAACTTCAACTTGTGTTTATTTTTTGTTTGTTTGTATGTGTTGATTTACGCTGTCCGGTGATGGTGAAGGCTATAATGGTCACTAACTTCTCTTCCCACGCCCAATACTTCTTATCTTAAAGATTCATTGTCCCAGCACTAATAACGTAAATTTCCTGTGCACGGCATGATATATGAGGAAGTGGGGTGTAGCATCATTCATTCTTAAATACGGTGCCAGTGGTCAGCTTCTAGCCTCGGCCGCTTTCGCCCAGGGAAAGTGCCTTCCGTATCTATTGAAATGGACGCTGGGTGGGCCTCCGAGCCCGTCTGGAGGCTTTGGAGAATATAGAAACTTCTTGCCACTACCGGCAATTGAACCATGATTCCTTGGTCGTCTAGACAGTAGCCTGATCAGTGTACCAATTACGCTATTCCAGCTCCCTCTCAGAATGGATTCTGAACGGAAAGTAAAAGCAGTGGAGTATATTTGTTCACCATGTGAGTGTACCTGTACTGGTTATATGGCGTCATATTAAGTGGGAAAATTCATAACAAGAGTCGAGCAGGTCAGGATTTAGGTGGAGGTGACCCAATTTGTATTAGAGAGACGAAACACCTCCGTATATACATCCGGTAGACCGGAAAAAGTTCGAAGCTGGTACTTTTCAAATACATATACAACTATATATATATATATATACACGGGGGGCCGGGATAGCGTAGGGTGTAGCGACTCGCTACGGGCTGGACGGTCCGGGGATCGAATCCCGGTAGGGGCGAGATTTTTCGCAGCCGTCCAGACCGGCCCTGGGGCCTACCCAGCCTCCTATACAATGGGTACCGGGTCTCTTTTCCGGGGGTAAAGCGGCCGGGGCGTGGAGTTGACCACCCACCCCATCTAGTGCCGGGGTTAAAGAAAGAGTAGAGCTAAACCTCTACTCCCGCTCTGGGCCTTCGTGGCCTGTTCTAGGGAGAACTTTACCTTTACCTTTACCTTTATATATATACATGCGCGCGAGCACGCACACGCGCATGTTTCGTCCGTTTCTTCCTCCGGACCTAATAGAGAATATTAAAATTATTATGAAATCGACTCCGTATTATTATCAATACGGTGTAGCCAAGAATATTATAGTGATGCTTTAAGCAATGCGGTAGAGTTCCTGGAAGGGATTCGAATCCTCGCCCTTAATTTTCAGTGTTAAATTACGTAGGTAAACTTTAATTTCTCCATTTGAATGTTCTGTAATGTTTGTCGCTATATATATACCTCCTGAGCAATAACAAGCCGAATAATAATATTCATAACTGCTTACTTCGGGGACATGTAGACTGCATGTGACAGAAGGAAAGTGCACACAATGTTTTGGCACGATATCCTGAAGGCATAAAACCAAGGGAAGAAATAATACTATTGAAATGGATGTAAAGGCTTCGACTGCATTCAACAGGCTGTTGCAAACACGGTGATGAAACGTTACGTTCCATAATATGCGGGCGTTTATAGACCAGCTGCATAAATATCAGCTCAAGAGGGGCTCTTTTCCGTGAGGTTCGCTACAAGTTATTTGCTATTCTCGGAACCTTAGAAAACTTGCAGACCTATGGATGAATTCATCATTCATTATTTTGGTCTTGAATAGCACTACGTAGCCTAGCTATAGCTAAAGCTTGCTCGTCCAAAGGTACGATCACGACCCACAACAAACATACCGTTATTCGGAACGAGATTTAGCTAGCGAGAGGCGAGGAACCGTCTATCAAGGGACGGTTAATTGCGAGATTACTGCGAGTGGCGCCAGAATTCTGTTTGGTATCCTCTGACCTACATTAGCATGTTTAATAAATAGCTTGTGTTGAGGTCCATCAGAAGCTCAATAATGAATGGCTGAGGGCCCTCAAACACAACGGTTTCGTGTCTAAGTATTAATTTTTGATCGGTCGTAGCTTTAAATATTACTGCCTTTTGGGACGAAATGTCATGTGGTTTAGTCGACGTGTATCGACGTATCAGACTACACGGCGTCACATCCCAGACGACGGTAATCTTCATTGACCGCTGAGGAAATCTCACTTCTTACATCTTCGGATTTTGCAAGATGAGAAGCGTAAGTCTCCCTGACAAACTATCACGCACGCTGGTGTTGGGTACCTTAGTCTTTAGTTCTAAATTAAAGAATTTATGTCATTGAAACTAAATGCGTACAGCACAGCATTATGCTGTCGTATAGGGACGTACAGACAAAGCTTTACCTTGTCTACTGCAGATGCATGTGAATGGCCAGATTTACGCTTCTGTCCCTATATCACCAGAGGCTATGTAGACCTATATTCCAGAAACATTGTCAATTTAGCGGGGAAGAGAAAAACTCTTATTTCTTCTAAGAATCAAACCCCAGTCCTTCAACCAGCAGCGAAGTATTTTACTGATGCAATTAACCCTTATCTATGCACTATTATATACTATTTATAAATAAATATGCAGCAAAGAATAATTATTACTTTTAGGCGCATTTGCACAGATGGGAAAATCGACTATTAGCTCCGTCTAAGTAGAATTCAGCGAGATAATATCATAAATGTGCATAGCTCTTCATGTGCAGTACCCGTTATTCTTGTCAGATTTTAATCAAACGCGAATTTTCTAAGACAGATTTTCGAAAAATACTCAAATTTCAAATTTCATGAAATTCCGTCCAGTGGGAGCGGAGATTTTCCATGCCGACAGGTGGACAGACAGACCGTCATGACGTAGCCAATAGTCGCTTTTTTGCGAATGCGCCTCAAAAGTGTGACCATGATGGATTAAATGGTATGCCCATCTGACAACGGTCCATAAGCGAAGATGCGAGCGCGCCTCTATGTTCCATTTACGTGCATTTCCTATCTTGTTTACATTTTAATGATAAAAAGGACGATGACCATCATCATCCTGACCTCAATGAAACTGCGGGGTTGCGTCCCTCCCGTGTGATCTCGCCTCTGTACGTCCTGACCTCAGGTGTGATTGATGGCTGCTACTGACTTTATGATGCAAGACACTGTGGAACACTTTAAAGCATCGACATTTAAAGGCACCGTCGACATGCTTGCAGTGTACATTACATACATGTGCCAGTACACTACTGACGGGTAAAAGGACGATGATAGCTATGAGTTATTAGCAAAGTGGACGTCTAGTTGGGCGTTTCCTCATACGCCCCTTGAACAGCATTCTTATTTCCCCCCTAAGGAGTAGCGGCCATATTCCACAAGCAGTAGATGTGATGATGTGTGTTCGTATCTGCTGCTTTAACTAACATAATCAATGCTGTATAACAGCTGGTCCTATGGGGCGTTTCACTCCTGCGCCATAATTCACACAGTTCATGTTGCCAAGCAATAAATCTATAAATAAGGGAAGTACAGTATAATTCTGTACTGGAACACTGCGTGGTGTGTTTTTTGACAATATTGCCTATACACAATCAGATCTACACGTCTGCTTGTTTCAACACTTTGAAGAATAAAGTACAACTGAATTGTGTATAAGTACTAATTCCCTACCTAAAAAAAACAGTCTCCGTCTTTATAAGACCGGTCAGTTCATTCTGTTTATGAAAATATTCACTCTTTATTGTAAAATTCATAACTAACTAACTCCATGGAGCAGAGTCATTCCTCAGAAGCTAACAGGTCCTCAGCTAGTAAAGAAATTCCTTGCATTTTATGGAACCCGAAGGTTCATCACCACATTCACAAGCCCCCGCCATCTGTCCGTATACTGAGCCAGATCAATTTAGTCCATGCCCCCTATCCCATTTCTTGAATATACATTTTAATATTATCCTCCCATCTGCGCGTAGGTCTTCCAAGTGGTCTCTTTCCCTCATGTCTCCCCACCAAAACCCTGTATGCACCTCTTCTGTCTCCCATACGTTCCATATTCCACGCCCTTCTCATTCTTCTTTATTTGATCACTTACCTCGTCCCTCTTATTGTAAGAATCAAAAGACATATAAATATATCGTGTGGACAAACTGCATAGTTTCCGAATATTATAATTGATAGAAGGTGGTACATAGTTACCATTGGAATACAAAAGATTAATAATCCACACAGAGCCTTTCTTAGCGTCAAGATAGTGTGTATATTCAAAATACGGTAAGTTTATCTTAACTGCTAGCATAATCTTAATTTGTGTGTTAACAGGACACTAAAATAACGTTTTAAGGCTGAAATTATTTATGTTATTATACCTGTTAATTGTTAAATTATTGTAAAGTGTTTGATGGTTTACATACTTTGAAAAGGAAAGTTGTACTAAAAATTATACGTTGTGTAAATAAAAGTGATATCGCCACCATTATCGAAAAGGTTACCAGTATTATTGGACTATTAAAGTTCTATGGTCGATATATCTATAAGGCGATTTTGTGTTCGATTCCTAAGCTGGGTTTGAGAGACCACTGCTGTAAGGTACGAACCAAAACAGACAGGGATAGACAGAGAGAGAGAGAGACAGTATACAGAAATAAAGAACGAAGGGACGAATGAAGGAAACAAAGATGAAGGAAAGAAACAGGAAGAAGAAGCAAAATGTGTATTGCATTCAACAGTAATACTGTAGTACGTAAACATGACACGAATTTCTGTGTTCTGCTTTGGATCACTGAAGTATTGTGCAGTATGTTTAGTTTCAAATAGGAGTCGGGTTTGAAGTTAAACATGTCTGAAATGGAACCAACGTTCAGGTACCTGAAGATTCGGTTGTAAAAAAGATTTTACTGTAACAGAGAATAGCGCGCAAAAGTCAGATTTGAAGTAGATACAGCGAATTTTGAGGATTGCTGTCGTATGGGATATGACGCCGTGAGGTCTATTAGAATTGCACGGGGCCTTTCAGAGAAATATGTTGCGTCGAACGTCAGGGTAGAAACGTAGGTACACTTCTTCACTCGTCTAACACAAGCGGCATGTTCCGCCGAAACGCGGTAAACTTACACTCTCATAAGCCGGTGATGAATGTAGTAAATTCCCGCGAAAGGTCGGTGCAATTCTAGTACATTATATGCTGTCACAACCCCGACGAGAACAACATTCGTCATTAGGAAACTTCTTTTACACACGCAGTTTTATTTATTTCAGATTCCTGTGACGTCATTAAGCTACAGATACTAACACTGTACAATGTTAGAGGGCTGGAGTTGTATTACTTCTGTATACTACAGCTTATACAATAAACGTGAATTAATTTCAATGGAATCAAATCAGTGAAACCATTATAGAAAGATTATGGTGGGAGAACTGACTGATCGTAGCGGAAGAGGAAGCAATTTGAAAGAATTTTCTTCATTAAACGCCTAACCTGCATTAGTACAATTTCCATGTAAAACTTAATCTACCGGAATCGAAATTAAGGGAGTGAAAGTAGGGGGTAATCACTTAGTGGAGCAGGAAGGACTTACTGGAGCATTTAATCAGTACGTCTGATCCACCCCCTCTCTCCAGCCGGCTCAGCTGCTAGTGACAGGTGATTTGTGCGCAGCCTTCACGAAGTTCCCTGCGGCCAGCTTACAACAGAGATGAACTCCACAAGACTGCCTGCTTCACTGTCGCATGATTGAGCAATTATCTGACACGTTCTGTAATCACGTTACTGGATTGACCCTCGTGTGCTGAACTGATATTGCACTTTGTCTCCACACCTCACAAATCAGTAACGGGGAATGTAGTTGAACTTGATATTGAAGTCAGTGTTCGTTGTGGCTTTGCATGACAAATCTAACGGTCACCCGCATCACCATCTCAATAACGAAGCAAGAAGATTGGTGCCGTGGAAAGCTGCTCTGTTCCGAAGATACTCGTTTAGACTGTCGGCTGGGTTACAGGCTATCCTGACTGACGTAGGGCATGGTTTGCGTCGATCTCGACAGGCGAGGACACATTCCTTTTAAACCTTAGCATTCTGTGCCATGTTTCCACGCCCTGTCGTGCTATATAACGTCTACAGTTTAAACAACATCGCTAAATACCCTAAGAATCTATCAATAAATCCTCGAAGAGGCCTAACATTGTTTTTTGGAATAATGTAAAAGTAAAATTCTGCTTGTGCATGATGCACTGCACCATGACTTATCAACAGCTAGTGTGGGGATAAAGTAAAAACAGGCAGGCAATGGCCTGAGACCCTCGAGAATAGAGGAAGGTTGTATTGGAAGCCAAGGTCCACAACGGACTCTAGCACTTGAGGAGTAGGAAGAGAAGAAGAAGTAGAGAGAAGGGTGGGAAGAATAAGACGAAGAAGAAAAAGATGAAAAGAAGAAGGGGAATGTGGGGATAAAAGATGAGCATTAAAGAACTTGAACAGGGATGGCAAAACTTTTCGATGCCGGGTGCAAGATTTACATCAAAACTTTCTTGCCAGTGGCAGCAATGTTTGTCGCTAATCCAATAGTCAGATTCGTGAGGTTGCAGTACGTACGTGGTAGAGGAAGTGACACAAATGGCACTCGTTTTGTTTGCGGGACATCTTAAATTTGACATATATAATTCGAGTATTAAAATAATCCGTAATGTATTACTCCGTTGTTCTTTCTTTTTATCCGTCTTTCTCTGCGTAGCCACACTTTTCGGTTTTTGGAATGGACACATAAAGCAACAGGTAACTGTATCTTACAAAAAAGAACTGGTCAAGTATGAAATTATCAAGTGCCTCCAGATGTTATTATGGAAAAAACCAGAGATCATAGGTGCCATGCTTGACAAAAGTGCCTATGGTTCGCCATCCTTGACGAAGACCACACCAAATGGAGTGATGCCGTGTAGTCTGATAGAAACTTCCCGACGTTTCGGAGGATCCTGATTATCCCAGCTTCAAGGCAGAAAAAATTATTCTGCCCCAAAAATGAAGCCAGTAGTTTTCTAAGTGATTACACGGCGTCACAACCCAGAAGCATTAATTATTATATTCATTGCTGTGAGAACCTCAAATCTCACCAAATAATACCGTGTTGTGACAGGTGCACCGGAGAAAGTACACGTACAGGTGTAGAGATATTTCTCATTTAGTTATTCAGCAGGCCTGATCTTCCTCCACAAGAACTGAGTACTATGACTTTTGTATTGTACGTACCGTGCATTTAGTCATGAGTTTAAGTTAAAACCAAGTAACGCACAAGATTATTGACACAGTAAGATGTATTTGTAACCGCTACATACGTTTCGGCAAACAAGTTGCCATCTTCAGGGGGCGTTCATCAAAGAATCACAAGCAACTATGGCATCCAGATACACAGATGTGAAATGTGTGTGTATCTGGATGCCATAGTTGCTTGTGATTCTTTGATAAACGCCCCCTGAAGATGGCAACTTGATTGCCGAAACGTATGTAGCGGTTACAAATACATCTCATTCTGTTACTAATCTTGTGCGTTAGTTGGTTTTAACTAAAATTCGAGTACTATGATGTATGTTTCGAAATAAAAGCCGTAAATATGTCCCTGTGCTTAAATGGACATCACGCCATGGAGACATGAAGAAACCGAATCAATCGTTCTTAAATTCTGTTCTGGGTAGAGGTGAGTGTTCAGCTCCACACATCCACCGCTTTAACCCAGTGCTAATAAGCTTAAACCAATTTTAAAGGAGGTCCCAGAGCCTGATTTTGACGCAGTAACGAAGAGAAAAGCCTTTTTGCTAGTCGATAATCCAATCCCTGTCGTCCACCCCCATAGCTTAATGACTGCATTACCTGCTCCTCGCTTTTCGTTTTGTGCCTTGACTCCTAACGTTCTCCCATTCACGATCTATTAAGATACCGTAATTCGTACACACAGCTGCATTATACTGAAAACCAGTAAGTCATACCATCCGAAGAGTATACTTACAAATTGCGATATAATAATAATAATAATAATAATTACTATTATTATTGGTGGTGGCGGACGTAGTAGTATTTCCTCGAAACAGAGTTCAGCAAATTAAATAAACAACCCATCTCTCCATGCGAAGTGCCAACAAACACTGAAGTAGCTGCTACAATTCGAACAATTGATGACAGCTCGAAGCCTTGTTTATTAGGATGCCCGATAAAGATCGAGCAGCGAAAAACTTGTTAGTAGAGGGTATGACCCTAGCATCGACCATGTTTTGGGCATATCATATATTTCAAAACAGCGGGAACTTTGGGATTCTCAGACATACAGAACAAAGAGCGAGAGAGGGACAGAGAGGGCGAAATAAATAGAATACCCAGAAACGTGATTTAGAAAAAACATCAGAAACAGACACAGAAAAAGGGATGGAAGTGAAGAGTATCACGAAAAGGTACAGACAATTCAGAGGAAAGAGGAAGAGGGAGGGGTACGATATAAACGAAGAAGAGAATAAAAGAAAATATGCTGATATCGAAAATCATGTTTTTTTTTCTCGTAGCTCGAAAACCCTAGTGGTCCTACTGCCTTCTCATTGTCGAGGCTTCGTAATCACACTCAGACACACCACACTCTGTAGGACTCCTCTGGAAGAGTGATTGGCCCGTCGCAGAGACCTTTACATGACAACAAACAACATTCAGAAGAGACAGATATCCACGTCTCCGGCGGGATTCGAAACCGCAAACCCAGCAAAGCGAGCGACTGTAGACCCACGCCTTAGGCCGCATGGCCACTGGGATCGGCCGAAAATTATATACATAGGAATTTAAAAAAAGAGAAACATGCAGATTGCGGGTCAGAGGATACGGAAGTAACTGTAACTGAGGTATACATGGCAGAGGACAGAGAAATGAATAGGGGTGGATGACCACAGGCAGAATAAATAACGCCAGATGTATGTGTGCACTAAATGTTGAAAGATAAGCAGAGGTATAATATAAAGAGGATACAGAAGAAGTGGATTAGGAAAGAGGCAGAGATATAGTGTACAAGCAGAGGAAATTGACATGCTGTGACAGGGGAATTAGAATCAGAAAATCACGCGGGAGATATGATGGGTTCCAAAGGTTTAGGTTAAGTTGATACAATTTCAATATACGTACTTTGATCACCATAAAGAAAATTCTGAAAATCATTAGCAAAAATTGAACTTAAAATTAAAATTTAAACTTTGCAACACCGTCACAGCTTTCTCTTTATAGGTTTAAGCTGTCAATTTATTTTGTATCGAAGTCTTCAACTCAAGGTAAACGTCCGTATAGCAGCCTACTTCGCCCTTTAAAGTACGGGCCAATAACATCAGCTAGCAGAAGCTTAAGGAGTAAATTGTAGTGTCCAACCGGAGAGACAGCGGTCAGTCATGTGACAACACTCTTACTGAAATGTCCAGGAAACAACACATACGGCGAGGTTGAACTTGTTTCACCTCAAAAAATGTTCTGTGTTTCCAAGCAACCAAAGATATTTGTAGATATCATTTACTGAATTATTACTCAGGATAAACAGCCATGGAAGATGAAAATTTGTGGTTGTTTTAAGGGGAAACACGTAAACGTGGAAAATGCGTTTGTTCGAAACTGTACCACACAGTGATTGAGACTGTAACACTTGAGGCACAAACTCAATAACAAATATATAAACATTAAAATGTCTTGTTTAAGTTTGATGCAACAATTTTGCGTGTAATAGATGACTGTAAATATAAAATCTTTGCTTTTAAATATAATTATTAATTTCATAACCCGAACTCAAAAAACTTAAACAGTGAACACAATTGTAAAAACTAAACAACAGAAGAATACAGTGCGTTTCTTTTATAACAGACCTGACAGCAGCTGTCAGACGACTTGGTGGATGCAGGCTTTCTACTTGCAAATGTTGCTGTGCTGCGTGAGACATTACGTCATTAAAATCGATATTAAAATAAATAGGGAAATGGACTGGATTCAACTGGATTCATTACTGGAGCTCTTGTAAACAGATTTTGTAAAAGAAAAGAAAGAAAAATGTATATTTGTACGAGATGTTTTTTATACAAGGCATACACAAAAGAATGGGGCGGTCTGCTTGTCTGCTGGTATTGAAACCGCACCATTCTTTTGTGTATGCCCTGTATTATGAATAAAAATCTCATAAACAAGTGCACCTTGTTGGTTACATCGTTTCATAGTGGTGTAAAGGGCAACAATGTACTACAAAACGATAACGCAATTTAGGATTTCATAAAACACAGGAAGTTTCTTGACCAGCTAAGTGACTATCAGTTCCTTAGTAAGGACTCGACTGTCTATAAAGGCAAAGGTTAAAGTTCACCCTAGAACAGGCCATGAAGGACCAGAGAGGGAGTAGAGATACACGTATAGCTCTACTCTTTCTCTAACCTCAATGCTAGATGGGGGGGGGGGGGGGTGGCCAACGCCACGCCCCGGCCGCTTCACTCCCGAGAAAGAGACCCGGTACCCATTATACAGGAGGCTGTGTGGGCCCTAGGGCCGGACTGGACGGGTATGGAATATCTCGGCCCCACGGGCATTGGATCCCCGGACTGTTCAGCCTGTAGCGAGTCGCTATACCGACTATGCTATACCTCTACTCTTTATTCAATAAACAAACAGATGACTATAGAGGGAAATGGTTAAATTATCGCGGATGAATGGAAAGGGACAGACTGCCAGAAGTTACGTTAGCCAGACAGGCACAGAAATAGAATTGATCATGTAGAAAACAGTTAACCAATATGCGGCCCGCGGGTAGCATGCGGCCATCGAAGAAAGTATCTGCGGCTCTCGGTCACCTGACTAGTTTCAATAACACAACATAATAAACATGATATAATATGTCTACAGAACATAATATGGTAACTTTATTACCAGAAATAATGTTTAGAAACTGTAACTCATCACTTTTAATGCAGCACACAGTAAATCAATCTTTCTTTTCGATATATATATATATATATATATATAAACGTAAGGCCCTCGGGGGAGTCCTTACGAATTATGTGGCCCTCCTGTGCGTTGAAGATGGCCAGCCCTGATCTAGAAGGTGACGATGAAGCCGGAACAAGCATAGGTCTGAGCCGGGAACACAGAGAATGACTATGCATGAAGCAGTTTTTTATGTACTAAATGCACGTATCTGGTACCATTAAAGACCGTTTCTATAGCTATGTTTACGTCAGTTACACTACGACGTCAGTTGGTCTGGACAACAATTAACGTGGTTTTTGTAACAATAGTTTTTTGTGTCCCAAGTCCATATTATTAGTCACATTCAGTGGTTTGCGGCGAAGTGACCTCAGGGCATGTAACATATGGTCTACTGGCCGCTACTGCTGCCCTCTGCAAGCCACAGAAGAATATTGCTGGCATGTCTGCATCAGGAATGTCCAAACAAACAATATCGTGTTTGTGGGGATGTCATTTAATGAGGCTGTATCGACTATAGAGAATGCATATTAAATAATTCTACACGGTTAGACGATTAAGAATTAATCGTGAGTTGTAAAACAAAATATGGCTGTGGCCGATTCATAACACTCGCCTTGGTGGACATAGTGGCAACGGGACAGGTTTATCTCAGTGAACTTCGGTTTTTACCTGTCAGTATCATTCCACGAATACCCATACTCATATTTCGAGCATTGCCATCGACGCTGCATAATATTAGCAACCGAGAGACAGAGCTAGCGAAATCAAACAGTAATCTAATCTCTAAATAGATAAATAATAATCACTGATTATTACAGAATTTATGTGGTATCCAATCAGAAAAAAACTGCTCAATTGTAATCTCTAGACATCTATACAAGAGATATTCGGTTCATGTCTCTCAGAGATCATTGATGAAGCTGCCTACGGTTTGTCTTAGTTTTTCTCCGTTTGTGAGGACGAATGCCTGGATATTTCTTTAGAGCAGTTCCTGACCAGTACGTTCCAAGTACTTATCTAGTATCCTATTTTAAATCAAATTGATGGGAAGTTCCTTCGAAACGTCGATACATTTGGCCATTTCAATATGGTGTTACAGACCTACTCAGGCGACTATTTGAATATGAATTGCAGTGAATAAAAATCACAACTCTAAAAACTTCTCCTGTGTGTTCAGTGTGTTCTGCATCTTGCTGATTGTCTGCAAACGTTCTGTAAAGCCATATGTAACTGATCTCGTTGTGCGGTGAAATAACGTGCAACTGCGGCCTCTATGTCCCTGTTGACCATGCCTCTGATGATTGATGAATGGATAAGGAGCAATGGCGGAATGATAAATGACAGAGTAAAACCGAAGTAATAGAGAAAAACTTGTATCAGTGCTTCTTTTTTTCCATCATAAATTCCACAATGAATGCCCCAGGGACTGAACCGGGGCCTCTGCGATGAGAAGCTGGCGATTGGCTATGTCAACTGTGACAAGGCCGTTTACTAAAGGTTAAGTGGGAAGTGTTGTGAGTGGCCACATCTGTCCTGTGTGCTCCTGCACTTTGGAAAGACCTTGTTCACACAAAACACGCAATGGAGAAGTTTTGAAACAGGAGCCAGACTGCTTTGTGCCGCGACAACAGGCAAGACATGAAAATAGTTCGGGTTTCAAAACCCAAGTGCACAGTTGTACTTGTCTTTTTGTCTTCACAAACCAGGCCCCAGCACATGTTGGAAACTGAAAGCAGAAACCATTAAACTTTCCTTAGTGAGGTAGCAGCTAGCTGCAGCTTTGTTAAGGTCGCCGATACGGGAGTATCATACTACGTGGGCATATGCAGTTGGGACTAAAGAGCAAACATCAATCCATGCTACCTCAGACAATGTTTCAAGCCCAAACTTTGAATTTATAATATCTGCTCTAACTTAAACAAAAGTTCCATTTATAAAAGCACAGAAACCCGAAAGCATTTACCACTTCCTTTTCTCTTGCCCACTTACGCTTGCCATCACCCTCTTCCGTCTGCTGTACCCCATGTTTCTTATTTTTCCATCGCCATTTCAGCTTTTGGTTTTTCTAATTTTTATCTTTCCTTTCCCCTATTCGTTCTTCTGCGGTTAATTTTATTTTCTTATGTAACGCATCACGCCTAGTAGTGACTAGGCTACAATCTGGACGATGGAGAAAGCGGCATGCAATTCCCGGAGAGGATAAGAGACTTCTATCTTCTCCAAAGCGTCCAGGCCGGTTCTCAGGCCCACCCAGCATCCTATTCAATGGGTACCTAGGACGTTTCCCAGGGGTAAGGTGGACAGAGCGTGAAGCTTACCACTCACTGGTGCCGACGTATAGAATGAGTGGAGCTATACCCCTCTCAACCACATGCGTTCATGGCGCGCACAGGCACAACCTACGTTTGATGCCTAAAATTTTGTCCGTCAGGATGTTTCATTTCCCAAATCATTTACCGAAAAATCATGAAAATTCGTAGAAGGGAAATGTTACGTTATTTTATTTTAATCCATTAGACATCATAATTTACATTAAGAACTAAATGTTTTGTGCGAGTTTTCAGGCTTTCGAAGCCGTGCAGTTGAGATCTTCCTTCTCCTGTAGCATTGAGCTCAATCACTGGGTGTCTCTTGCCCAACTTTTCCCAGACCGCGTAGTACAGGGGTGCACAAAGGTTCCAAACAACTATGAGCCACCTCAAAACTCTTGGCGTGAGAAGGATGACATGAAGCAAGTTCCATACTGCGGACCCCCAAATATTAGGCGCTACAGTTAAAAATTTAGTCGCAACGGCGACCTGGCGCTCGGGGTTTGTGCACCCCTGGCTTAGTGGTCTCATCTTCAAGGATCGAATGTCCAGTGAAGATTGTAGAATGTTGGACATTTGACCCTTGAAGATGAGACCAGTACGCGGTCTCGAAACGTTGGGTAAGAAACATCCAGCGATGAAAGACAATATCCCACAAGAACAAATGCCTCAAGTAAAGGTTTTCTTTGTGTTCAAGTAGACAACACGTCTTAAATACAGTAGAACCATGATAGTTCGAGGTGAACGGGACCGAGGTTGCCTCGAATTACCGAAAAGCTCGGACTACACGGATTACAAAACTTTTCTGATGCTTTTAGCATTCATTATTAGGGTACGTCAAAATGCATAATTAAATCACATAACAATACACAAAAATTCACAATAAAAACGGCTAAAAATGCACAGTAATGTCTGAAATACACACGTGCACACAGACATACACAATTCAACTGAATTCTGTGCCCAACATAGAAACGGCCTTGACTAGAGCGCGTTGGCTCGGCCGAAATGGAAACTTGGCTGTAGCGGCCGCGGGCCAGGCGTCAACGTCGTGGTTCAGGCGGACATATTTTTTGAAAAGGAAGAGGATACATAAGAATACAATAAATATTTCAGGCCTGTATACCTGCAGTGCACAAAACTGCTTACAATGACCTTGAGTGGTTCAAACCCTATAATACCCCACGCCTACAGCTGTAAACAAATTATTGGTTTGCCTGCCTTTCTTTCTTCATTATTTTCTGTTTGGTTTTGAAACAGTAAAAAACTTAAGCGTGCGCGAGTTAATAAGTTAATCATGGCTGGTGAAACTGCGGCAATCCGGGCTATATGTGGATCGGGGTCTTCCGGATTACCCGGGAATCCGGACCACCGAGGGGAAAATCCACGGTATAGGTAACATAAAAAATCATCGCTCAATGCAAAAGTCTAACTTCTTGGAGCCTAAATACGGTGCAATAATAATAATAATAATAATAATAATAATACAGATAGTTCTCGTTTTACGCCACGGCCACTTTCGTGAAAAACGTCGCGCAAATTGAAATCGCGCAAATCGAACACAAAATTTCCATTTAAAACAGTGTATTTCCGGGGGTTAGGGGACTGACGACCTCATCCTATATAGTGTATGCCTATACCAGTAGTGGACATACGAACCTGTAGAGTATATATGTTCTGAATATACAGTATATATACATTTCTATACGGTATACATACATTTCTATACCATATATTTACTTATTTCTAATGCAAAAAAATGTAAGAGAATGACGTTCATATTTTCTTGGTACGGTTCATTCCGATAGGACTGCGGTAGTCTTGCTACGCAAACAAACACTTTACTTCCTGACTTAGCACTTTCTTTAATTCCATCAGCATTATCACGAATTGTACGTACGCTACTATGAACGAATCTAACATTACGGCATACATCAACAATTCGTTCACCTTTTTCAAGTCGGCTTATTACGTGTAATTTTTCTTCAATGCCTATTGTCTTTCACCGATTTTTCACTTGGATTGCACAAGGTGATGCAGATTCACATTTATCACTGATATTGGTAATAAAAGCCAATGCTGTTGACAAGGAAATTAATGATCCGCGTGGTTATATCACCAACGTAATCAATCCATACACGTGACTGATGGCGTGACAGTAACGTCACTTCCTGCTAGCCTCCTACAGAAGATAAGTGCGACCACAGATCGCCTATGCCAAATCGCATTAAACCGAAAATTATCGCACAAATTCGATAAGGGCGACCACGGATCGTCTATGCCAAATTGCATTAAACCGAAAATTATTGCGTAAGTTCGAAAAGTGGTGTAAACTTTCAAGTCACGTTAAAGCGAAATTGCGCAAAACGAAATCCCGTAAAACGAAAACCACCTGTACTAATAATGGTAAAAGCAAAGTTCTCTCTAGAACAAGCCATGAAGGCCCAGTGGGGGAGTTACGGTATACCTCTACTCTTTCCCTGGCACTAGATGGGGGAAGGTGGTCAACTCCAAGCCCCGGCCGCTTTACCCCCGGGAAAGAGACCCGGTACCCATTGCATAGGAGGCTGGGTGGGCCCCACGGCCGATGTGGACGGCTGCGAAAAATCTCGCCCCACCAGGATTCGATTCCCGGACCGTCCAGCCCGTAGCGAGTCGCTATACCGACTGGGCTATCGCGGCCTCCCTGTAATAATAATAATAATAATAATAATAATAGTGATGGGATATTTTGTCGCTCTCATTTCACCCTAACAGCGAAATAAGGGAGAAAGCTACGGCACTCGAGAGATCACGTCGTTACTGCTGAGGAGTTAAAGAGTAGCTGGCTCCTTCCGCTTCACCCACGCCACCAGTCTCAGAGTATGGATTGTCTCCGTATTTCCCCGGTGATCCGGACAATGACCGGAGTGAAAGAGAGTCTGCAGTTGGCCCTAAATTGTCCGGATTACCAGGGGATCCGGACTACCGAGGGACTAGGGCTCGCTTGCTGGGATTACGGGTTCGAATCCCGCCAGGGGCATGGGTGACTGTCTCTCGTGAATGTCGTGTGTTGTCAGGTAGAGGACTCTAAGTCGGGCTGATAACTCGTTCAGAGGAGTCCTACCGAGTGTGGTGGGTCTGAGTGTGATCGTGAAGCCTCGATAATGAGGAAGCCTTGGTCCACTCTGGGCTGTTCCGCCATTGGAAAAAATTATAAATAACACTGGGCAACAAATTTTAACTTTTTTTCGGTTACGAGCATCAAATCCACTTTCCTTTATGTAATTGGGTATGCTGAACATGAAAATAGGCCTTAAAATGATGAGTTAGCTACAGTTTCCAAGATTTGTGAAATTTTATAATAACATGTAGCATATTTAACACAATAATACTTACTATTCACTGCTGTCCGTCATCACTTCGGCTAAAGGCGTCTTTTCTTAGCCTGTCTTTTGTATACAAGTTCTGGAGAGTCTCTAACTACTGTCCAGCAATAATCTGCTAACATAACTGGACTCCATTTCCCCTGATAACGATTTTCGATTTCCGCAATGGTCTGGTGAAAGCGTTCACCGTGTTCGTCGCTGACCGCACCGCAGTTTTCAGGGAAGAAATCCAGGTGAGAATGCAGAAAGTGAATCTTTAACGACATATTGCAGCCCAATTTCTGATACGCAACCAACAGGTCCTCCACTATTTCCTTGTAATTGTCAGCCTTGGTGTTTCCGAGGAAGTTATTAGCAACCAACCGGAAAGCATTCTAAGCACACTGCTCGTCACCAGTGATAAGCCGGTCAAATTGTTCATCTCTGAAGATGTCTCGGATTTGTGGACCGACGAAAACAAATTCTTTGACTTTTGCATCACTCATCCTCGGAAATTTATCACGAAGGTACTTGAATGCTTGGCCGTCTCGATCCATTGCCTTGACGAAATTCTTCATTAGGCCAAGCTTAACGTGCAGCGGTGGCAACAGAATCTTGCTTGGTTCCACTAAAGACGGATGTAGTACATTCTTTGAACCTGGCTCCAGACGTTGTCTTAAAGGCCAGTCCCTGACCACAAAGTGCGAGGCCCTTGCTCGGCTGTCCCATTCACAGATGAAACAACAGAATTTTGTGTATCCTTGCTGCAGTCCGAGTAAGATGGCAACAACCTTTAAGTCACAACAAAGCTGCCATTTATATTTATCATAGTTTATGCACTCCAACAGTTGCTTCATGTTGCTGTATGTTTCTTTCATGTGAACTGCATGACCGATTGGAATCGATGGCAAAATGTTGCCATTATGCAATAATACTGCTTTCAAACTCAACTGTGAGGAGTCTATGAAAAGTCTCCATTCATCAGGGTTATGATTGATGTTGAGAGCTGACATCAGACCATCAATGTCATGGCAGGTGACGAGATTACTTTTCATTGAAAAGAATGAAACAAAGTCTTTATGACGTGAACGAAATGTAGACACGCAGACGCCCTCACCAAGTAGATTCCACTGCTGCAATCTTGAGCCCAAGAGTTCAGCTTTGCCTTTCGACAAATCTAGATCTCGCACAAGGTCGTTCAATTCGTTCTGTGTTATTCTGTGTGGCTCAGTACATGCTTCATCAGATATAAAATCTGGATCGCTAGAACTTGAGACATTTGTATTACTGCATTCCTCATCTTCATCATCATCTTCGATTTCAAATGAGTCAGGCGGTTCTGGAATAGGTAGATCGTCTCCATGGAGCACCGGTAGTATAGCAGATGGTATATTTGGGTAGCTCAGTTTACACTTTTTCTTCTTCGACGTTCCATGTTCCAGTGGAGGAACCATGCAGAAATAGCAGTCAGTAATGTGGTTTGTTGGCTCACGCCACACCATGGGTACAGCAAAAGGCATAGAACGCTTCTTGTGATTTAACCAGCCGCAAAGATTTGCCGAACAAGAGTTGCAGCATATGTGTGGAGCCCAGCTCTTGTCCTGATCCCCAACTTTACAACCGAAGTATAGATGGTACGCCTTTTTCACAATTGGAGTTAGAGCACGCTTTTATGAAGCAAATGTCACTTTCCCACAAACATAACAAAAACTATCTGAACGGTTCACACATTTACGAGGCATCTTAGTTTTCTTCGCGTTAAAAAACAAGATATTGTAACCGAGCACGGATGCAGCGAGAAAGCACACTGAAACTCTAAATACCACGTGGCACACCGTGGAAAAGGCGCGGGAATCCCCGACGATTAGCTAGCGCGACCCGACGCGATCCGACGATGACCGACACCAAGTCACTGCAGTTGCGCTACGACAGAACCGGCTCAATATATAGGCCTATATAATTTTGTGAATATGCAAGTACACAATCTTAGTGTAAGTATAAGCCTATAGCATAAATTACGGTTAGGAATGGAAATGTAGACCCATTTCAGTCTTTCGTGTATAAACAAAATGTAAGGAAAATAATAAAAAATCGGCCACATTAATAAAGGCCTGTTACTTCAAAACAAGAGCTAACAAACAATTTTAAGCATCATATTCGTTCTCAGCGACCTCAAATTAGTTAAGATTAACTAGTTTCAACTCCGTAACATTTTCACTGTTGACCAGTGTAATTAACAGAAAATGTGTTAATGTCATATTGTAACAGGTAAAAACGGATCACTTTTGCTGTCTGCCTGAACCACGCTAATTTACACTATGTCTGCCTCGCCCACAATTTTATCTTGTACACCTGAACCACGGCCGCCTCGCCCAAGACACGATCAGTCAGGACTCGGAGAACCAAGATTTCACTGTACTAATATTTAAGCAACACTGTAGCCTGCAGATCCTAAAACAAATTGGTATCGACTGGCGCGAAAGAAAATTCATCAGCAAATTGTGCATGGATCAGAGTGTTAAAATACAACTGGGGCTAGGAGAGACAAGAAATGGGAAGACTGGAAGACGAATTAGACAAGGGTGCTGTTTTCCACCGATTTTGTTTAACTCATACGGCGAGCACCTTAAGACGGAGTCTCTTGAGGGGTTTGGAGACTTCAAAATAGGACAAGTATGCGAGATTTCAGGCTTCTGCCGCTGTATAAATGAGCTCTACACTCGAATGAAATTTTACGCAGCGTAAAAGGGTAGTTTCGTATCGACGTTTCGGGATAACCAATCGGTCCCATCTTCAAGGGTCAAGCAGTCCAAGAAGAATGATTCTTGGACAGCTCTACCCTTGATCCTTGAAAATAGAACCGATAGATTGTCCCGCAACGTCGGTAAGAAACTACCAGTCTATGCTGCGCAAAATCCTACAAGAGCGAAGATCTCAGGAGGACAAGTAATTCGTACTGTGAAGTGTGCAGATGAACTTCTGCTACTGGCTAAGGTAGAAACGCTGCTACAGGGCATGATTGATAGACTAATTGAAATCCGAAGACACTATGGAATGGAAATGAATGTGGAATGAAATAAGATAATGAGAATCTCAAAGCAACCATACCCATACAGATTATGATAGGTCAAAAACAACCACAGAATGTGGAATACTTCAACTATTTGGGTAGCATTATAACAAATGGTGCAAGATTTACGCGTGAAATTAAATCCAAGATTTCCATGGCAAAAGCAGTATTCAACAAGAAGAAGACTCTTTTCACCAGCAAATTGGACTTAAATTTAAGGAAGAAACTAGTAAAGTGCTGCACTTGGAGCATAGATTTGTACGGTGCTGAAACGTGGACATTTCGCAAAGTAGATCAGAAATACCTGGAAAGTTTTGAAATGTGGTGCTGGAGAAGGATGGAGAAGACCAGTTGGACCGATCGTGTAAAAAATGAAGTATCACACAGAGTCAAGGAGGAAAGGAATACCCTACTTGCAATAAAAAGAAGGAAGGCCAACAGGATTGGTCACATCTTGCGTCGGAGCTGCCTTCTAAACACGTTATTGAAGGAAAGATAGAGGGAAGGATAGAAGTGACGGGAAGAAGAAGACGTAAGCAGCTACTGGATAATCTTAAGGAAAAGAGGGGTACTGGAAATTGAAAGAGGAAGCACTCGATCGCCCTCTGTGGAGAACTCGTTTTGAAAGGGGCTGTGGATCTGAAATATGACAGATTACGGAATGAATGAATGAATGTAGCATATAATGTAATCAAATTCTGTTTCGAGTAGTATAGCCTAGTATTCTTTTCTTAATGCTGAGTAGGTTCTAAAATAATTTTACTATGAGACCGAAACTGCGAGAATTTTTAGATTAAAAATATTCACTCTTTTACAAATGGAATTCGAAATATATGAATCGAAAAATTACGTTAAATTTTTCGTTTAAAAGAGTGTGGATCCATTGTTCGGTAGAGTTTAGAATTACTGATCCACAACAAAAGAAATTCTCACGTCATGTATTCAGCTTCTGAATACTTGTAATTTTGAAGGTCAGGCATCGAAGCATACCTCTGGCTCTAAATTTCAATTGAAGTAATTTTGGCATAACGCTGTCGTCTGTTTGAAGCGAAGGAAGTCTAATGAAGTAATAATCAATTAGGAGTTTTTATTCTCAAACTTCTGTTGATAGTCACTTGTTTAAGTGAGAAGACAATGTTTCGAGAACGAGATATGTACCCGCCCTCAGGGGAAACTGATGACGGAAACAGATCAGAACAGACCAGGTTTCCTAAACGTGTTCTTGTTTGAATAAGATCAGATGGACAAAAAACCAGAAAATGAGCAATTCTACGAGTAACATACCAACGCCAGAACACAGTAGAATTGACTATAACTAAGTTGTTCCATATGCACACAACTTTAAAAACTGGATGGACCCATCCCTTTAAAACAGTTAAAACCCAACCAAATATGAGTTACGTATGTCAGTAATGTACTTCTATTTTCATTTTATGTTAATGTCTGATCATGGCACATCTGATGCGCTGAAACATGTAACCACAGACCAGCGTTACTGTAGTTGATGTTGATGGATGCAAAAATCCACTGAAATGGTGATTCAATTAACTTTCCGTGATTAATATATGGTTCCGTCTGATCCAAGTCTGCTAAGGATCGAAGTGGGAAGTGTGCAAGGTTGTGTCATTTGCTACAACATAGCCGAATAAAATTGGTTCAAAATTAGTGCCAGAGGCTGCAAGTATGGAGGGTGTTTTGATCTATGCTCTGTGCTGCACATTGTATCATACACCAAAGCGAAAACAGTTGCGTATGCGAGGGACGTTACGCGCCGATCGCTTTAATAGCGGCGTAATTTGTGGGGTAAGCGGTGGCACGTAGTCCTAGGTAGCTGTTGTGAAAGAAAATGTCGTGACTTCTGTCAGGAGATTTATATGTCACAACAACGACTGGCATGAAGTGTGCCGGAGAAATCAAAGAGATTTTTATTTGGGCGAAGACGGAGGTTAGGTTAGGTTAGGTTAGGTTAGGTTGGACTGGCTGAAGGCTATAAAGTTGTCCATATGTTTAATAACACCACGTCATGAAGATGTATGAGGCGTGGAGGTATAGCTCCACGCGTTCTTTACCTAGGAACAAGATGGAGGTGAGTGGCCAGCTCAACGGCCCGGCCACTTGACTCCGGGGAAGGAAACTCTGGTGTACTTCAGAACCGATATCTTTGCTGTTTAGAAGAAATAATAACTGCACTTGCCGGGAATCGTCCAGCGCGTAGTGTGGTCACTGTACTGACTGATCTGCCTCGGCTCTCATAGTTTAAAGTTATCTTATTTTAATTTAGATCAGGTGGGGGTGAAGTTGATCTCTCATCTCCAACTAATGCCGAGGTTCGGAATGAGTAGTGCTAAGCCTTCAACCCACCATACGCCTTCATGGCATATTATTTAGAGAAACCTTCTAAATCTGGTGGAGTTATATATGGCGTATTCCTCACCCCCTTTCTGTGTATAGCAGGATTACATCCACAAAGTCCCCGTTATTTTGCATGACAACCTTCAGTGCGAGTCTCACAACCTGACGGCCCTCCTACCTCAGTCACGTGATTGTAGCTGTACGGCAAGAGGACGAATACTGGCACTTCCACTGCTCTGTTTGCAGAAACATACTGATCTGTGTGCACACGAATTCGCGCACTCTCGAGACTTGTGATATCAGCCTAGGCTCCCTAAAGTTACATGCGCCTGAAGCTGGAGGCTTTGTTGAATTAATCCTGCTCTAGCTGGGAATACATTAATCCAACCTGTCACGATGGAGGCAGCAGTTTCCTCTGAAACATCGGTACATATTTACCAGACTATACGGCACCACATTCCAAACGATAGCAATCATCATAATGGCAGGACAGATTACAGGATGAACGCAGCGGCAGACTTGCACCTGCAAAGGCCAAGAAGGTGTATGGGGAGTGGGTATCTGGCCTCACTAATTCTTAGCCTTGGCACTAGATAGGGTGAGTGGTCAGTTTCACACACCGGCCGCTTTAACCCGGAAATACAGCGCCAGACAAGAACTGAATAGGAGGGTGGGTAGGTCCCCAGTTGGTATGAATGCTTCGGAGAATGGTTTCTTGACCCTACGGGGGATCGAACCACGATTCCCAAGTTGTAAAGTCCGTAGCCTAGTCACTATACCGATTTAAACATGCAAGCTCATTACTGGATAAAAAATGGAAATATTATGAAAAGAAACAGTCGTGGCATCATTTGAGATACCACTCCAGCATGTGTGAAGTTCTGAACGTTATGCCGTACAAATTGCGCAGCAATCTCTCCACAGACGGCAGATTTAATTCGGCAGTCCAGCAGTTGTTAAAGAGACCTTGAAGACGTGTATGTACCCCTCCGAGAAGCAGAAAGGCAGGGCCACACTCACGAAGCAGCAATTTGCGTGACAGCCGAACCATAGCTCTACAATAAGACTCATTTCGCTCTTGGAAACGACTGAATTGCTGAAGGAAAATTTTCCGTGACTCGAGTCTGTGTGCCACTGCTAAATATGCACTGTAGTTAACACGCTGTTTGGAGGTCTTAAAGGTTTATATTTTTGTTTGCGAAATCTATCTAAATACTTTATTATGGAAACGCTCTTTTTTGCAGTTCCTTCACAAAATAGACATTAACTGTAATTAGGCTCATATTTTAAAGGTTTATGTGACTTTAATGTAAGAAAAATTCTACCAGGAATTGTTTACACCCGAGCACTGGTGGTAAGTCTAAATAGTTACTTCTCCCATAATAATTTTAATTTAAAAACTAATTGATTGACACCTTTTCCTCTTCGCCACTGCATCCATATTGGCTCTGGGTCCTACCCAAAGGGAAATGGGGGTAAAGCGGCCGAGACATGAAGCTGTTCATTCACTTCCATCCAGTATCGAAGTTAAGAATGCGTCCAGCTGTATCTTCACTCCCACAGATATTAACCAACATGACTTGGTGCTTGACTGAGCAAAGGGACAAAAATTACAATTTAAGTTTTCTTCGCACAAAAATTATAGTTACATTAACACGATTTATATGGGCTTTGGTAACCTATTCAAACAACTAAGATGGGAGCGTCAAGTGTTCAGTTAATCTATCTTTGTTACAGCTAGGAACTGCCATAACAACATTGCTCGTACAGGCCTACCTCTCCAACGCTAAACATGGCGAACCAATCTTGCAAACTCCGTAATAAGTTTGGACATTAGAACAATATGTTTGGAATTTACAGGATAATTTTGCAATTTAATGAAGAGGATTACCGAAAAAAGAAACATGTTTATATCCAGAGACACATAACTACTACCGTTTTTTCGAACTTCATCAATTTTGGTTCTACAATGATTACAGGTGAACACAGGTCACACAAAAAACACAACCACAACATTATTTGGTACTGACTCTTAAATGACGAAAAAGGACAGGTAAAGCTTCGCTTGAATTAATTGTAAAAGTTATTCACAGACCTGTACAAACCGCAGACCTGTACAAGGCTGAGATAGCAAATTGATAGACAAATAAGAGTGCAAAATAAATTTCTTTTACGTATTGTTGTAAGTTGGAACTGAGGATGGCCTGAAGAGAAAAAGCCGAAACATACTGCCCACTTAATCAGTATATTTATAACACAGCAATAAAAGAGTTGTAAGTTTTCAGTTTTGCATGGCTGTTGTTCACCACACTGTAATCTTTTTTTGGGGGGTTTCTCTAACAAGTAGTAGTTAAATATTCCGACGTTTCGGAAAATGTATTATATCCATCTTCGGGAAGATTGAATTGTTGTGGGTGGATGCTGAAGTAAACACTCGTATAAGATTCGTGTCAAACTGAAAACTGCGTCTGTAGTTGTCTGCTAGCTAGGTGATTGAGTTAGTGAGTGAGACAGTAACCTGCACTCTGCAGCTTTGGATAGCTGGATGATTGGATAGTGAATCGAAAACTATATGGCGTGGTTTACTCTGAGGTACTATCCCAGCATTTGTTTTGAGGAATCTGACCAAAACCACGAAACCTGTCAGAATGATTTGCCTCCTAGCCGAGAGGTGACATTCCATCAACACGAAGCAGGGGAGCTACGCACTCGAACCCGACGTTCAAGCGGCCGTTCGGCCAGTCAGCCAGTTGTTCGGTTAATTTGTCAACCAGTCCGTCAATTGATGTCACTCAGTGAGTTTGTAGGTCGTAAGATTTGCTGCTTGGCGAGCGCAATTTCAGTTATGAGTCTCAGTAAAGTCAAAAGGTCTGTCACGTCAGTCACGCGCCTTTTCTTCAGTCATTCTGTTGGCGAAAGAGTCAGTCAATCGGTTAGTGGTTTAATTAAGAAGAAAGGCACCAGTTTGTGTATGTGTATTTGTGCAAAAGACCTGCCTCCAACGGCGGTTCGTAGTAGCGCTGAGGCTAGGATTATCATATAATTAATGAGAAAGCCTAATAGAGCGTTTCTTTCAGCACAGCCACTCAGCCACTTATGTTTAGCATACATAGTAGCTTTAAATTTTCTCATATTAAATTTGCATTCTGCTTGATAATGACTGAAAAATAACTAAATCAGGCGCTGCATGACCTAAATTCTTTATCCGTCTTCTCGGCGAGAGTTAAATGCGATAAACTGATGCCCTGTAAGTACTTCACATTGTTCTTATTCATGTTTATCTTAAAATTGCAACTACTAAAATTAAATCATTCACAATTATGGCTTTGAAAACGGCTACGTAAAAATGATTATAAAAAACCCAGCGTTTGAAACGTTAGAAAAGGTAAAGATATATACAAAGTCTTCTTCTAAACCCTCTCAGGGTTGCAGTGCCTTCAGCCCCGCCCGCGACCTAGATGCCGCTCTCTTCCAACCTCTCGGCCTAGCTGCGCTGACCCAACGCGCAATGTCTGGGTAGTGCACAGCCAGCTCGCTTTCCGCAGCGTGAGTATCAGAATTTAAAATTATTTCATATTCATTTAAATAATGTAGGTATCTCCTAACGAAAACTTTTATTCAGATATTTAGTTCAAATTTTCTCAAAATTTCAGGGAGGGCTGCAGCCCTGAGGCCTTTATAGAAGAGGCGCCCCTGCCTGCCTTACTTAAAGGCTAATTGAGTGCTCTTCCCGAGAGTCACTTTCAAACAACAAAGGGATAACTCGAAGTTGGATGGGCACAAGTCTGGTCAAAGGATCGGCCTTGAACTTCTGGGTCTCTCTGCATCACGCCAACATTCCGTTGCCTCCCCAGTGACTTAGTTGCAGGGGGCAGAATGTGCCTCAGGGACCCATACAGCGGCATCCACCCCACTCGCAGATAGCACAACTATATTTTCATTATTCTGCAGGCGTGTTCCCCTGCTCCTCAGATTAGGATGTGGCGCCCCGAGGTCAATTCACTGTTCCAGATAGGCACAACATTCTTTTCCCGAGCCAGTGATATACATCATGTACAAGGTCACCATTGTATCACACGCGAGGGATTCTTCGAAAGGGCCAGTGAAGGGGCAGGTCTATGTAGCACATGTATTAAATCGCTTGATATCCTGCGGCTTATTGAACCACGAAGGACTGTGGAATGTATCTACTCTACCAAGAAAAATGAGTATAGCGACCAGAGTTCGATTCAAGTCAGGACTATGCACACTGGAGAATGGGAGTGTAAAATTTCACGGAACGTGAAAATGACTGCTCAACCATGTATGTATGTAAGTATGTATGTATGTATGTATTTATTTACTTATTTATTTAACGACGCTGGCAGTAGTTCAGAATATATACCGTCTAGTGATATGATGGTCAGTCAGTCAGTAATGAATTGGAAAGGATTTCTAAGGAAGCAGTTGTAGCCTAATTTGTGGTAAAAGCTCCACATTTGCCTGGAGGGACTGAGGAAAATCACATAAAACCTTAGGCAGTATGACCGGTCTTCGAGTCGAGATTTGAAGCTGGGACCTCCCGAATAAGATTGTCAAGAATGCTAAGAATTGATCGCAACACATACGTAAATATAAGGTGCAGTATGAGAATGTCAGCTGCTATGTCTTGGACTGACTTTCGGCAGGGAAGGATGGATTTGTATCTTCCTCAGGTCTGGAATGTTTCAAGAGTCCACCAACTGCAATAACCAATTAGGAAGAGCAACTCTGTGGTAAAATCCATCAGAGTGTGAACATGACCAATGACTTCCATCCAGCATCCACCTGAAGTCCACGCACTCTTCACGCTTCCACAGCGTGATGCTTTGGTACACGAATAATCCTGAGAATTTCTTCGAAACGTCGGGAATCAACAACGCTGATACTCGGTGCATCAACGTAGAAGACTCAAAATCAGTGGTGCGAAAACCTCAGACATTGGAAGCATAATCTTAACTGACTACACGGCTCAAAAGCTGATCAGTTACTCAGCTATGAAACCCAAAGTATTATCGATGTGTTAATATACGTATGCCATTCGACTTCATCCTCTCCCAAGTTTATTCAGTCTAAACGTCCACGCCCTACTTCTAAAAATCCACTTTAACATTGTATTCCTCTACGCGTATACCTCTCGTCCAATCTCTTCCTTCAGGTTTCCAGGTCAAATACGTATTTATTTCTCATTTGTTTTTCGTATTTTATGTGCCCCGACTATCTCATCGTTCTTTAATTACTCACTACGGAAAGTAGCTGACGAGTAGAAACAAACTTTAAAGCGCCCCATTATGTCATTTCCTCAATTCCGAAGTTAATTTTTCCCTCCGAATTAATTATTTTTATCCAACAAATGCACTACACTATTTTAGTGTTTTCTTGTCCCTACATATGTTTCGGCACTCCTTGTGCCATCCTCAGGGGTGTCGTCGAGAGTTCACAATTTTCAATGCATCCAATTCACTTTCACAACATATAATTCACTGTCACTGCATACCACTTATCTTCTTGTTTATGGTAGTTAGAACGGTATATATAATATATAATATAAAGTTCGTTAATGCCCAACAAGCAAAATTAGTATACCACTACAAGAACATCAAAGAGAAACTTTATAAAACAAATGCATCCATATGGTTCAATAAGACATGTATTATCGAAAAATTAACACCAAAATACATTCACGTCACAGTAAATGGAAACGGCTAACCACCATGAACAAGAAGATAAGTGATATTCAGTGACAGTGAATTATATGTTGTGAAAGTGAATTGGATGCATTGAAAATTGTGAACTCAAGACGACACCCCTGAGGATGGCACAAGGAGTGCCGAAACATATGTAGGGACAAGAAAACACTAAAATAGTGTAGTGCATTTGTTGGAAAAAAAATAATTAATTAATTATTGAAATGCACGGTATATATAATATAAAGTTTCCCTCCGAAGTTCATACATACATACTCTCCTTAACTCTTTGTGCTGAAACACTCTCAATCTATGTAATTCTCTTAGGGTGAGTCTCTATGTCTCATACAAAACGCTGGTTATACTTGTAATTCCGTACATTTTATTTTTTCTGTTTTACTAAAACAATTATGTATTATTTTCCGTCTACATCAACAAAAAATACATTTACATAGCTACATATTTCAGCACTCATGTGCCATCATCAGATCTCAGAAATGTGAGGTTATACCACTGCAGTATTACAAAAACCTAAAGCAATGAAAAGAAGCAGACACAGGTAGATTGTGCAAACCAGCTATCTACACTGTCAAAATTTAATAGGGAATTTATAATTGGTTTCTAAACACAATACGAGAAACATGACATAATAAGAAATCCAAAATAAATAATAAAATACCACGAAAAAACCAAGTAAAGTTAAAAGAACATACTGAGAGCTGAGGTTCTCAAATGGCGTGAAGGTTGAAGTCTTCTGGGATATGACGCCATGTTGATTGGTAAACAGTTACCTATGTTTCGGAGGAGCTTACTGCCACTACATTCAGAGTCCAACATTAACTACAGTACATGGAACCTGAAGACGAGGCGGCAAGCTCTCCAAAACGTAGGTAACTGTTTACTAATAGATATCGTGTCATACCCCTTAAGACTTAAACCTGCACTATAACACGAATCTAGACTGAGTGATGTACAAGCATAAATACGGTTTTATAAATCTTTACGATATGCAAACAAATTTACTCATATCCATAATCATGTTATCTTAACTCACCTTTTATAGTTTGAGCGTAGCTGTATGTGAGATTACATATCTTATGGGACGGCGTGTAATATGATAGAAATATACTGAATCTTCCGAAACGTCGGTACATTTCTACCAGCCCACAAGGTGTCACATCCCAGAAGACAACAGTCTTACCGCCGCGAGAACCTCATATCTCACAAGTCTGTAAGGCTTGCCTGCTGTTCAAATTCTCACGATAATGCAAGCCCTGCCTAAAAAATGTGACAAAAGATTATGTAATATAAAATTAATATTTATGAAAGATTTCTAATTTAATTTCACTACTTAGGATATGTGAAACTAGCACTACATATTGAGTGCATATTTCAAACTAGTAGCTCTGCTCACTTCAGAGTTAAAGCTTGATACAAACACACAATTATTAACATCTGTTTCTTACTTTCATGGCATTCTTAAACTATTTTACACCTCTGAGTTTAAATTTTCATTAAAATGCTGCACAAAGGGTTTTAACGCGATAAAGTTAAATAATTAGAATCTTTACCCGTTGAATGTATTTGGTTTGGACGGAAAACATATGCTATATGTACAGTACAGTCTGAATAGAAGTAACACACAACTGCATCCTGGAGCTGAAAGTTCTATGTCTAACGTATAACATAGGAAGGTCAAAGATTCTGCACTTGGTGACAACACACAAATAATTCTGCAGCATAAGAATGCGTGTACTGGAGGCAGGAAAGTTATTCAAATGATGAAGACATTTTAGAAGTCGAAAGATACGTTTTTCGAAACGTCGGAAAAACGTTACCCAGCGATGCAACGCCATAACCCACGAGAAAGGAATCCTCAACCACAAGGCTACAAAAATTTCAGAACTCGCCTTTTACAAGTTTCTCACCTTTAATCCTTTAAAACCTAGTGGTTAGAAGGCCTATACGTGTATGTAACACTAGGTTTAACATCGAAAAATCTGCATTCTCCCACACAATATATTTATGTATTATGTATGATACTCACAGTACACAATCATTTTCCAGTAGCTTATAGCATTAATTTACTGGTCTTTCTAATTGAACCATACTATGTTCTCCGTGAAGTCGACCTCGGTGGACTAGTGGTTAGCGTGCCAACCCAAGGTTCGCGGGTTCGATCCCGACCGAGGTCGATGGTTTTTTAAGGGTGATAAAAATCCGGAGCACCACTTCCTTCGGTGGGGAAGTAAAGCCGTCGGCATGTAAAAGAACCTTACGGGCATGAATAAAAATGTTACGTAAGCTAAATTCAAAGCCTCCATTTCTCACCCAAGTCTCCTGACTGCCTGCCAGATGGCTCTGGCGGACACATCAGGATCGATAGAATAGTAGCGCGGCCAGTTTGCCAGTCGCCAACTGCCACGAATGCACACGACTTAGTAACCTCGGAAAGAGGAGGCAAGAGGAGGCCCGAGCCCATATAGGGCTGTTGAGCCATGGTTATTATTATTATTATTATGTTCTCCGTGAGGTATGAACTAAATCTTCATATACAATGTACGTTAATTTTATTCTTCAGCTTTATTGTATTTAAACCGTCTGATTATCAAGCAGAAAAGTGCGTGCCATAATAATATGCCATTTCCTTATAAAATTCCACGTAATTCAAAACTCTTCACACAAATGAAAGCTACTGTATTACTATATATAAAGTCAGATAGCGATATCATGAGATAAAAAGCACTGAATGGGCGACCTGTGTTGATCCGAATCTTGGAATTCTGTGAGGCAAATCTTTTACAGCTGAGTTCGAAAACAGAGACTTGTGGCCTGCTCTGATAACGGGTAATTTAGGAAATACACAGGCTCTCCTTTAACTACGAGTATCTTCATGTGTTTAATCTTGAATTCGTCTGAACACCTTTAAAGTAAGTTATGAAATACAACAGTCTGAAAGTAGAACCCAACAAGACAGGCAATGTACGTATAACGTAACATTGCCGTATCAGTAACCATTAATAATAATAATAATAATAATAATACTTCATGTTTTGTTTATTAACGTACTGAGTCAACAGCCAAGTGGCTGTAAGTAATATGCAATTGTAATAAAATATGGAAGATTTGACAGTTTTCCGTGCAATGTAACGTGTCAATGAGAATTTACATTACAAACGAAAATGGAATTATGGTTGGTGCACATCCTAGAACTCTATGCAGAAGTCTATTTAAACAACTAGAGATTTTGCCTGCTCCAAGCCAATATATATTTTCATTAATGAACTTCCTCGTTAATAATCAAGGAAACTTTCAAACAAATTCATCAATACACAGTATTAATACAAGGAATAAGCACCATCTTCATAGACCAATTGCCAACCTATCATGCTTTCAGAAAAGTGCATTCTATTCTAGTATCAGGATCTTCAATAGCTTATCATGTAATATCAAAAATCTTAAGAATGAAAAGGCACAATTTAAAACAGCATTAAGAAGATACTTAAATGCCTACTCCTTTTACTCTGTAAATGAATTTCTTATGAGTACTGTTAACCTATAATACTGACGTCTAAGACTGCACATAGAATGTTTAAAGCATTTTGCAACGTACATTTTTGTATGATTTTGTATGTTATGACTTATTCCACATCCTCTTGTCTTGTGACAAAATTATGGATCCATGGAATGTATATATGTATGTATGTATGTATGAATCGACATTGGGATATTACTGACCACAGTGTTTTTCATTGCCCCAGACACATTAAAAGACTTCAAATATTATATGAGAAGTAATCTTAAACTGTAAGGTCCTAACCTATTACACTGATATTCAGTGTCCCTCGTAGTGTTCAAACATGTAAGAAAAGACAAAATAATATCTATGAATATTTACCATACGTTTGATACCTTACTACTTTAGTAACAGCAAGGAAAGCACATTAATAGAGGTTGAAATAAATAAGTCCCCAAAGTGAATGGCGCTATCAGTTAGCAGGGTTTGCCAATATCTCGGAGACGTAGAGGGCAGCACCTTGCAAGTAATTTTAAATCCATCAGTCTTGATAAGCAAGTGTTGGTTCCCATTACCCAGTGGTCCCATTCCCCCTGATTCCCCTCCCCTACGTGTAGAAAGTATGAATTCTAATGGCGCAAAGCGACAAGGACCTTTACATCCCCTTTAACTTCCTTTTTTGCATGTGGGGAAGATTAGGCTGGCCCTAATCTCACTCTTTGGCTTACAGTAAAAACTGGCCATAGACCAGGGGTCTCGAAAACAAATAGTAAGCAAGCCAACGGATAATTTAAGGCCAGACACGTGACATTTTTAAACAACAATAGGCGAAAGTACTTTCATTAAAACTGAACATACCACAAAGAATGCTTCATACTTTTAATAACAAAATGAAAATATATTGCAGTTATTGCATTTAAATTTTGCTGCATTTTAATCACTTTACTGACATATGTTGTATTTTAACGTTGACGGATAGCAAACATTCTTGAGCCTTGAGATTCGCGACGAAAAGAATATTCAATTAAGTTCTTCGGGTCGCATTCTGTAATTCGAGTAACATCAGTAAAAAAGCCGTATAATATAAACTGGCGGGCCGCATGTGAACCGCGGCCGCATGGTTGAGACCTTAGAGCCAGAATTCTAAATGATACGAGATAAAAAATTTTTAAACAACAGAAAAGCTAATTCAATTTCAACATAAACAAGGATTCTGCACAGCATCTAGTTTTCTTTAGGCCTCACGACAGTCGGTCCGGGCTTCGAATCCCAGATAGGGCTGTTACAAAAGCAGATATTTCTGTATTCGTTCGTGATTTGTTGCTCAACGGTATTCTAGTTTAAATGCTCCGTGTTGAAATGTAATTGTGGGCAAACAATTTCATTTGCAAAAAATACACACTTTATAGTAGTTTCTTGTTTCTTTAAGTATACCATTTACGTCCACACACAGACACACACACACACACATATATATATATATAATGTAATATGAATTAATATGTTGGATCCTGAAAGAGCTGTTTTAAAGACCTGTCATCCTTAACACGAAGTCCAGAATTTCCAAGGTTTAAGCATGGATCGTATTTTTTCGTGACATGGATTCGTTTACCGACAGAACATTACGTTAAGTTGGGTTAACATTCGTCTCCAAGTTATATTCCCTTCCTCAAGAAACGTAAAAGATGTGTAAATTCGCTTTAGATGGTTCACTGAGCACACGTATGTAAGATCCACAGGCCTAAGCAGGCGATCTGCAAGAATACGCCTTTTATTGGCAGGTCGTTTCCGAGTTTTATAAGGAATATTGGGACTTGTAAAGAAAGGAGAACTGACCGTTTTGGCCTCAAACAAATCAATCAGATTCTTTTCAAAGGCTCCTACGGTTAATAAAGCTTCAGAGCCATAGCACTTATTATACATGTCGTGCAATCCAGGAAAATATGGCCTTTAGAAATTCCGTAGAAAGTGAATAGAGACGGGGGAATTTGCTTGAGGCACTGAAGCAGCTGAAAGGTATTCACACCAATGGTTGCCGTGTTTTCTTTATTTGAGGATTAAAAAATATTTTATCAAGCAGCACATTCCGTACGTGTTTGTCAGGTTCACACAAACAGCATTCTTAATATGCAGTGATCTAATGCTGTTTGTTTCAAAGAAGTGCTCAAGTAATTCCTCTTGGCCTTAGAGATTACGGTGGAATCTTCCCTGATTTCATAATTCCATTCCACGAAGACAGAACGGCAGCGAAGTTTTCTCAGCTACGTCTCTGTTACAGGACACTCCACTCGCAACTGACACCACTAGCACCACCTTAGCTGGTGATGGTGGCCATGCGGTCTAATGCGTAGGTCTGCGGCCGCTTGATTGCTGGAATCGCGAGTTCGAATTCCGTTGAGGGCATGGATATTCTTCTCTTGTGTTTGTTGTGTATTGTGTATGTAGCTGCCTCTGCGACTGGCTCATCACTCATTCAGAGGAATCCTACAGTGTGTGTGTGTGTGTGTGTATGTGTGTGTGTGTATGTGTGTGTCTAATTGTGTGTCATTTAGAAAACTCAAAAATGAGGCAGCCTAGGGCCGCGTTGCGCTTTTGAACCAAAACAAAAAATACATCGCCGTAATACTTCAGACCATACTACGTCGATGGTAAGATTATTAATAAACAGTGAATTAGATGGATGTCAGAATCGCCCTGATCAGGCAGTAAATTACCACACGTCTGACGTCTCTACGTTGGGCGCTTCCTCTCTAACCGGCACTTGCCTAGTTACAGAAGAAGAAAGTTAAGTGGGCGTATTTGATTTTGCCGGATGAAAATGCCTGTGCGCTAACTAAACTAGCCTGCTGATATCGTAGTAGCAGAATATGCAAATTCGACATCACCAACACCACAGACACTGGCTCTGGTCCAGTTATATCCATATCCCACTCTCAAAACTTCTCTCCCAAAGATCTATCCTGTTATACTCACCTCCCCTTCTCGGACTTCCTAGAAGTCAACGCATCAAAATACTCTATTTATTCCTTTTCTCAATGCTTGCCACATATGCAGTCTTGGCCTCCTAGACAGATGTGTGTGTGTTAATTCGAGGAATTACTTTAAGAACGCAACGGAAAAATAGTTTTTCCCTGTCCGCAGTGCTGCCTTTCAACGTTTCATTGCAGTCTTGTCTCGGCACCTTAGCGCCCTTTTAGACTGATATAAAATTTACATAAAGTAAGATACGTTGAGAGACACGAAGAGGCCAGAGGCCTGCTATGGAGGTTCTAAAGTGGACACACCATGAGGAACAAAAGCATTTCAGCGTCTCAGTGGATTCAGAGCAGCTGTGACAGAACATACGAAATTGTGGGTTCGTTATTCTCTGTAATTTACTCATTTGCCAGATTAATGCTCACTTCTTCAGTGAGAAATAAAGGTATCTTACTTGAGTCGTAGGACAATTCCTTCTCCGAAAGCAGTTAATAGAAAGACCAGATAGTTGTTAGTTGTTCCTGTGTGTCATTAAACGCCACGCTGTGAAGATGTGGATGAATATAGAGGTATAGATCCACGCACTTTCAACCTCGGCACTAATTGAGGTTAGTGGTGAGCGTCATGCTTCTGCTGCTTTAACCCCGGGAGAGAGATTGTAAGATGTATGGACTACAGAGTCGGTATGATTCCGAAAGAAGTACATAAAAATAAAATTTTCCTGTTACGTAATTTTTATTATCATTCAGTTCATCTGTCTTTGGTTTTTTAGCAAGAATCTTGAGTTACAAATGTAATCATTCTGACTTCACTGAACTGGAAAAGAGATGAAGAGAGTGAAGCCTCTTCAGCATACGCGTTCTAAGAACAGTCTCTGCATACCGGTAACGCATACAGTAAGTACATTACTGCGGTGCACACAGCATGAATGCGTACTGGGGAATGTAAGGAAATCGTAAAGCTTATTGTCGAAATAAATTGTGACGGCCAAACTGGCGGGAAAGAAGACGTCGGAACTAACGCGAAGATTTCTTGCATGTGCGCAGTCAGGCAGAGGGATCCGAGGCTTCTTCCGCCTAGTCGAGTGGGGCTACAGCGCGAAGTTCGCTTGACACAGGTTCTGCCTAGAATACTCACTGCAGATGCCGTGTCAGGTTCATGCTTCAGTCTCCTGCACCAAATGCGCTGGAGTCTTAATGGGACATGAATCCATTATGGGTGTGATATAGGATCAATTTCCCCACAGGTTATTGACCCCAACAGCCCAGTCCATGCGGTCACATCACTCAGGTCGTGCCACAGCTCAGGGGATTAGTCCGTGCCTTCACACCGCGAAGGCCTGGGTTTAATTACAGGTCTATGCATGTTGGATTTATGATGGACAAGTTGACGCTCCGGAAGGCTGTCTCCTAGTACTTCGGTTGTCCCTAACAGTCATCATTCCGTAATGCTCCATATTCGTCTTTAATCACTTTACTTACCAGGGGCTGAACAATACTCTCATATGAGCCCGTAGTGGTAAAGAACTGTTCCATCCCATTCCTATCACTAAATCGTTTCATACCAGCTTTATTCCTTTTCTATTTATAAGAATTCCAATCTTAACACACCGGCTGGGTCGAGTCCGAATCTGTGGTCCACATTACAGTACTTCAACATCACCTAAGAAACCGAGCAGTTAAAGCGATCGATGGCTTTCACATTACAATACCACTTCTTTTTATATCAAGTTTGACACTGGCACGCACGATTCCGCGTCCCAAACA
The DNA here is from genome assembly GCA_021186555.1 of Reticulitermes speratus. Classification (NCBI taxonomy): domain Eukaryota; kingdom Metazoa; phylum Arthropoda; class Insecta; order Blattodea; family Rhinotermitidae; genus Reticulitermes; species Reticulitermes speratus. The sequence goes on along the minus strand of JAJKFL010000001.1, from coordinate 44,280,195 downwards.
TTAAGCGACGGTAAAAGAGGAAGGCATTTCGGCTTTCTTTTGTGATAAGGTTGCATGCAGGATGTGGTGTGGAGAGAAGAAAAAAGAACAGACTGGATTTCAATCTAAAATTAATTTTATTTCTCTTTCTGTCGTTTGAGAGGAATTATTGAGGACACCTGCAGAGATCCTGCCACTTCTAGCAGTTTATTATGCGGTTAGTTTTACAAATGAAGCGAAGATGTCAATTTTCATGTTCTATATAACATCCAGGGGCAGGGTAATTCTGTGTGCCATCCTTCTGCATTGATTAGCAGAACACATTAAAAGCTTTTTATAAAAAAAACATGAATTTATTTGTTTAAATGTGGTGAGATTACGGTCTTAAATTGTGCTTACTAAGTTGTTTGTTAAGGAATTAATTGAAAGAAAGACACGGTTTCTCTGCTGAGCTTAATCGGTATGCCGTCAAGAAATACAAAGGAGGTGGAGGAAAAGCTACAATTCTAAGCAACAGATAGAGGTGAAAAGTTAGCTGCAGGTTGCGGTCACTTCAGTCCCAGAAAAGACCCTGCTGTACCTGTTGAATCGAGAGCTGTTTGGGTCTCATGATCGGATCAGAATGAGAGAGAAATCCATGATTTTGCAGCAGTAGAGTGGAGCTACTTCGAAGTTTTATCTGTTGAGAGCTTCGAGATGAGAGGTATATATTTATGCGTATATTCCCCCATGGCGCAACAGCCCCTAGGTGGGCCAAGGCCTCCTCATTATCGAGGCTTCACGATCAGACTCAAGACATACCACATTCGGTAGGACTCCTCTGAACGAGTGATCAGACCTAAACAGAAACCTCTAATTGACAACACACAACACTCATAAGAGACAGAAATCCACGACCCCGGCGGGATTCGAACACGCAGACCCACGCCACTGGAATCGGCTTTACGGCGTCATACTCCAGAAAACTTTAATCTTCCTCCAACACCTCTGTGAGACCCTCAAATCTCGTTAAAATCTGAATTTCTAAATTTTTAAAACGCTGTCACCAATTTCACCGGCCGAACATATCATAGCCATAAAAAAAAATACGTTAAAACAAGAAATATTAAACTGCAATTGCGCTTTTCAAGACGCGCATCAAAACTCAGAATGGACCCCACTCGACTTTCTGATACCCACATTTGTGTAAGATACAGTAAATTAAAGTGTTAGATACGTGTATTAGAGACTGTAGGGTAGCATTTGTCAGAATGTGTACGTTCATTTATTTCTTTGGTCATTATGCTAATTGTCATAGACAGAACCACGTAAGTTTGCGAAGGTAAAGACTGGTAAAGAGTCGTACCATTATTTTAGTCTTCTGAGAATTGATAATCTGTTGGCCTATTTGTGCAAGTTGACACTGACGTTTCGGAGGAACGTCTTACCTTCATCTTCATAACCGAAAGAATAAAGTCCAAGTTGACGCTGACCATATTCCCTCAACCCCGCAGACACAGAAAGCATGTTCCTCCGAAACGTCGGTGTAAATGTACGTAACTACACAGCGTCAAGACCGAGAAGCTAAATTCCGAACAACCCTTGCATGAAAACCGGGGAAATGATCGCGCTACGGAGCGTTCATTCAACATTTTAACTCGCACATACGGCAAATTTATCGGGACCGCATGACTGATCTCGGGTAGTTTTATTAGAGCGCGTTCGGATACAATGCGTCATGTCTTGCCGTGACACAGTCCAGTTCGTGCGTAGCTGTGCGTTACAGGCGCAATTGTTGTATGTTTGTGGGAACGAGCGACGTATAAAGCAAAGGGTTTTTATTGTGACGTAAATTACTACTCGCAGAGTGTAACAGAGAGGGCCTGGAAATCTGTATAAAAAAAATGTAAGAAGTGTTGTAGCAAATTGGAGGTCTGTTTCTCGGTTTTTCAATTCCTCCGAAATAAAAAATATATCGACTGCTGCGACATTATTCATTCCGTGCACTGAGATATATTTCTTACTATAAAACCAACATTTTGCACAAACAAAATGTATACAATGATACAGTAGTTTTTCCATCATGTTTCGGCGGTCGACCGCCATCTTCAGGGAGTAACACCAACATTTAAAACCTGATAAAATATGATACACTTTTAGAGACAAAACCCTTTATATCACACTAATATCGAAGCAGCCTTCTTAGGATGTGAAAATACATCGACATATTGTATATGTAGTTAAAATTCTTAATATTGATACAACGTTACGTGTTTCCCAATGCCCCTTTAATATTTAGTGCATATTTTCTTAGTTTTAATTTATGACACATTTGTAATAACAAACAATTTGTATCACAGTGATATTCAAGCTGTATTCGTACGATGTAGAATGCGGTAAAATGGCGTGTGCGTGGCTGAAGTAGCAATTGTTAGATAAAGTGCTATGTATTTCTCAATGGCATACGAAAAACTATCGATTTTTCTAAATCTTTAATGGATTTTCTCCTTGTGTAACGTGTTGTAGTGTACGGTACGTTAGGCCCTGTACCGTAAATGCAAGTACACTCGAACTCGGTTATAAAGTAATGAAATGACTAAATATTTTGCATCGTTACAAACGAGTGTTGTTATAACCGAGTATAATGTTATGGTTCACAGTGAGGAATTAATTGGCATCACAGAATATCTGAGGTTAAAGATGTGGTGTTGCATAAACCGATGTCGTTATAACCGGGTTCGACTGTATGCACAAGAAATTAACTGCACCACGGTAACAGAATTGAGAAACGTAGGTAAATTTTTATGTAAGAAGGGATGTCAAAGGGAGAACCAAACGAAGAAAACAACACAAAGAGGCGAGGAAGAGAATGAAGAACTAATAAAAATGGGGACCGACAGCTTACATATTACATAATATTTTGTAGATTGTAAAGATAAGAGATGTGAACTGCACAAAACGTCGTGTTAGCAGTCACAGCCTTTGGAAATATGCACTTGAGTCTCAACATATGGGTATTAATTATACTATTACATTAAGTATATAAACCAGGGTGCTTTAATCGCTTGAAACAAGAATTTCATCTGAATAATGTTTAAACATTCACCATGTACTGCTCAAAACTCACACTTTGGCTCCATTACAAGGACCAAAATATTAATGTTGTATGGGGAAATGCTCGCTGTTCATCGGGAGAATTATAAGAAACACGTAAATACAGCGTGGAAAAATAGACACTGCACTTGAAAAGGTCAATATATGAGATACTTCGTGTTGCACATTAAGCAATTTGAACCCCAGGACTTTTGCAGACAAGGCAGAGTGACATCTTTCGTCCATCGTGAGGTCTACGTTGAAACGTCTGTGACTCGGACACAGATATGATTTACATACTGTTTTTTCATGGGAACCTCTCCGTGTGGCAGTCGTCGCTGTAATCATGAAGTGGTCCATATAGAGGGCATTATACTGTACAAACATAATTACAGCTCTGTAATCGGGTTAGCTCATGATGCAGTTGATCCTGATCAAATAACGACAACTCAGTGCAAACGAGTTAAGCCCATTCCTACATATAATCGGGAAAAGGGGTGGAAGATAATGCCGTGTTAAATTGATTACTGTGAGGGTACGTAATCAGGTCATGTCACTGCAGTGTTTGGGATGTGAACTCCTCCCTTCCACTCATCCCTTACAACCTGGAAACTAAACCTCATGTACATCACTCTGTTAAAGGTGCGCGCGCACGGAAGCACACCCACAGAATTACTTTACGTATCAGTGAGTAAAAATTAATTTTGTAAATACCCTGCTGTCCCCTCTTTGCAATTATAGAACTCAATAAGAGAAGATTAGTTTGTAAATAGCATGGTAACTGTGTTTTCCCACTTAATGATTTTCCATTCCTATTTCGTATGAACGCAACGGTAAATTTGTAATTCGATTTTAACAGAATTAACTGTTATGAACTGATCTGAACATAATGATCCATTGATTATTACTCTTACCTCCTCAACAATAGCAAGCCGGTATTTAAGACTACTGTGTGTTGGACACTGGTTTCTTTACTAGATGGAATTGCATATGCACTCTTGTACTAATGACATGATATATTTGTTTCTTTTGTACAGAAATATGGTTACTGAAGTGTTATCCATAAATCACCAGTGGTGCGCTGGGATTCTACACGTGGTCCTAGAACTGAAGCGTTTATTCCAATTTTCCCTACAGATTAACTGAAATTTTTGGAGGAAAATGTGACGCCCAAATTTTGTGAAAGTAGCAAAAGATGCAAAGCAGTAAATATAAAACCAGTACGCCGTTTCTGTAAATAATTTATACTGAAGCCATGGCCACAGCATTTGAAGCTTAAGGTTATTCTCCGTTGTTGCTAGATCTACACTGCCAAAGACACATACTACGAACTAAAGTAAACATGTTAAACGCAACCTAAAGAAGTAAAAATGAACGGAATAAAATATACATATTAACACAATTGTGAACTTATTCTCCCAGCTGCTTGTCAGTTTCTTTTCATTTCCAGTTGCGAAAAAGGCAACGAACGCAAATGGCTAGGGTTTTCTGGAAGAATAACGTTGCCACTTGTTGGAGAGCGAAATCTGGGCCTGCTGCCTATGTCCGATATCTGGCAACGTTGCGTTTTACCGCAAGCTTCAATTGCTGTGGCCGCGGCTATAATGCGGTATTAAATTCTGTATTAAATTTGTCAAATATAACGTTAACGCCTTCCACCGTTGCAATGTTTGTAATTGTTGATGTAAAAACAATACAGTGTTTCACCTACAGAATCTGTAGACTGAAAAGTATCTTTTATATTGGCAATCGAGCTACACGTGTGACTACCGGCCATATAAATGCTGCATCGCAGGGCTCACTATGGTCTGAAAGTAACAGGATAAATCCTAAACTTAAGTACCTATCAGATTAGCACAGTTTGTTTGAGGAGAAAATGAGACGAATTTTAATTATATAAACTTTTGTTACACTTTCAGAAAATAGTGATATTTGTGTTGGATATAATAATAAGAAATTAAGATGTCAATTGATAAATCCAATAGACAAGCTTTTAAAAGAAGATAGGCGGATAGAGCTAAATACTTTTTAAATAAAAGGATTAATAGGTAACCGCATAGAAAACTGTTGATCTACGTGAAAGGACAGACAGTGAGAGATTCACAAATTTGTGCGTTCTGCTGAAAAATAAAGGAATATAGGAACAGAGGAAGACTATGCGCAACATGGCCATAAACTAGGAACTACAATGAATATGATGCACGGAGGGCAGAAGGGGATGGAGAGCAGAAGAACAAGGACTTACAGATTCATATGTAAATAATATATATACACAACGTTTTGAGGCGACATTCACGTACTTGGAGTAGAAAAATAATGGTCAAGTTTGGTGCACCTTGTTGGAATTAATCGAAATAAAAATAATGATTTTCAATTAATGACGTGTCGAGTAACAGGGCCGGCTATCTATTAATGACGTGTCGAGTAACAGGGCCGGCTATCGATTAATGACGTGTCGAGTAACAGGGCCGGCTATCGATTAATGACGTGTCGAATAACAGGTCTTGCTATCGATTAATTACGTGTCGAGTAACAGGTCCGGCTATCGATTAATGACGTGTCGATTAACAAGGCCGGCTATCGATTAATGACGTGTCGACTAACAGGGCTGGCTATCGATTAATGACGTGTCGAGTAACAGGTCCGACTATCGACTAATGACGTATCGAGTAACAGCTCCGGCTATCGATTAATGACGTGTCGAGTAATGAGGCCGGCTATCGATTATTTGTGACACCTTAACGTGCTTCCTCGTAAAGTGCCTCCAATTTACTCGGGATTCTGACAAGCTCCTCCAATGATTGCAATCCCTGATATTATTCCATTTGAAAACAACACACAGGCTACGCATTAATAACTTGTTGGTGTCTGCACATTGGGATAAGAACCATGAAAGGTAATAGATATGTAAAAAATGAAGCATCATCTCTAAATAATTTTGCTACTCGCTAATGGCCCGCGGGGGCCAATAGCGCTCAAGTCTGTTATTGGGGGGGAGGGGGGCGGCGGGAGAAACTAAATAACGTGTATGTCGGGACACATTACAAGATCACATGAAAAAATTCAAGTATCTATAGGATTTTCTTTCTGGGCGGATGAAGTCTGCTGTATTTCATAGCTCGCAATCCGAACAGTGGCTGTCAGTGGAACAGTGGAGCATCTCCACAGCTCTCATGGCTAAGTTTCATTGCTTGAACTGATGACGCCCTGCGACACTGAATGCATAATTGTGTAGGTCAAGGCAATGTTACTTCGTCAGACCTTAAGGTCTGTGAGTTTGAACTGCATACCACACGAACATGCAGGGAAGAGAACAAAGCGAATGATGACGAAGGGTGAGAGCAGAGGAGGAAAAAGGAGAATTACGAGGAGAGATAGGAGAACGAGGAGGAGCAGTATGACAAGGAAAACAAGCAGTAACAGAAGATCGAGTAAAGGAGAAACGAAGAAAATTTTAGTAAGTACTTCTTATGTCCGGGCTGGACCGTCCGAGGTTAGAAACCCTGGTGAGGGCGAGATTTTCCATACCTGTCCAGACCGGCCCAGAGGTCCACTTAGCCTCCTGTACAATGGGTACCGGGTCTCTCTTGGGGGTAAAGCGACCGGGGGTTGGCGTTGACCACTCTGTAATGTAGTGAATTTTGGGAACACTGACCACTTGTCAAATTTAGAAAATGCTGTTATAAATTAGGTTTTTAATGTGTGGAGAAATGATGTAACAATTATTATGTTATGGAATTCCATAATTTGTTGATATGTGAAGGCCAGAACAGTTACGGAGTAACTTGGCATGTAAAGCCTTTGCTGATGGTAACAAACTTAGAAATTTGTAAAGTCCAGACCGAGGTCAAACAAACGTATAGTTATTGTTTCGTTGAGAAATAACAAACTATCGTCAAGGTGACATACTGTCACAAGCATAAAGCCCGACGCCGTGCTGATGGTCTACGCCTTCGTATTGTCTCTACAACGTAGGACGGTTTATTTCTGAATTTATCAAAGGTCTATGCTGGTTTTTGACAGTGATGGGCGTGGAAGCCAGTGAATTTTCAGTTCAAGTATCATAGGAAACCCTCGCCCCTTAATATAATAATGTACCATTTTTAATAATATACTTTGTTTAGGAATTAACCTTATTACGGTTAGTCTCTTTCTCACTCTAAAATAACCTATACCTTCGAGCTTAGAGAAGGGTAGTTTGTAGGGTCTGATCTCTCGCAGACCCTGCATTGTTCATTTTTATATACAAAAGATGGTGGCACGCTAACGGATCAGGTCCCCGGACTCCGAGTTCGACAGCCAGATTCTTACCCTATAGTGGCGCAAAGTCTGATGTTCCAGAACTAGCCCAGAGAGCTGGAGGGTTGGACCATTGCGTCACAACACATCCACACCCAACTAGCGCCGAGTTTATAAATGGGCACAGCTTTTTTTTTTACATGGTGAAGGGCCCCGCAGCAGATGCTACGGACGCACCATAGCCTTAAGGCTTTTGTGCAACCCTGTGATGAAGATGAGCAGTTTTTTAACAAGTTTTATGAATGAAATGAATGGATTGGAATGAAATTGACAGGGGAAAAACTGACAACTCGGAGCAAAACCTGTCCCAGTGCCACTTTGTCCACCACAAATCCCACATGGACTGACCCGGGATCGAACCCGGGCCTCCGCAGTGGAAGGCCGGCGACTAACCGCCTGAGCCATGGCACGGCCATGGGCACAGCTACTCCCTCCGTCTGCCCTTCACGGCATGTTATAGGGCGAACTTACTTTTGACTTCTTACGTCGGCCTATCCGCAAGTAACTTTAAGCAACTACAGAAACAACGCGTCATGCATCTTATGTAGGCAGTATCTCCAGCATGAAAATTTAATTTTCCATGTAGACCCAATCTTCGGAAAAGACGTTTTATGCTATTTTTGTACACTTAATCCGAGAAAGAAAGTTTAATATTGTTTGTGTATTAGTAATCTCCTGCAAGAAAGATTAAAAATTTTGCGTAGGCCTAATCTCCAGGGAAAATATATAAGCAACGGCAGGAAGAACGTATAACACGTCCTTTACGCCTGATCGCTAGGAAGAAAGGCCGCGCCATGGCTCAGAGGGTCAATTGCTGGCTTCTCGCTGCGGAGGCCCGTGTTGAATCCCATGCTAGTCCATGTGCGATTTATGCTGCGCACACTAGAAGTGAGTAGGACAGGTCTTTTTTTCGAGTACTTCGGTTCTCTCCTCTCAGAGTCGTTCCACCAATGCTCCACTTTCATTCATTCATTCATTCATTCATATACCACCGACGCTATATAATGTAAACAACTAACAGCGTCGTTAAATACCCTCTCCATACACACATATTCTAGGAAGCAAGTCTGATACGTGTACTATTTATTTGGACCTAATAGTATCCAGGAATCAAGCTGGTGCAATACTTTAAATGTAGGCCTACTCTCATGGAAGAAATTTTAATGTTGTAATTTCTCTGTCTGCCTAATCTCCGTCCAGGGAAAAATTTGTTTCGTGTTTGGGATGACAGCGTAGATATTTGGTGCCAGATTCGCGCTAAACCGCAAAACAAACTCCTTTGTAATATTATTAAAAGTAAAGGCAACGCTGCCTCTGTGCCTTAGCGGCACGCCTTGAAGGTATGTACGGGGGGGGGGGGGGGGGGGGGGGAGCTGGAACTAAAACGAGACGCGATTTGGACTTTAAAACTAGACCGAGGTGAGAGTTCGTCTTCATGCTTAGGGTGGAGCGAGTCATATCCCGGTCGCATTGTCACTTTATTGATACATTATCCGCCGTCTTTCATAAACACATACAATCCTTTTCATATTTGCAGTATTTTCTCCTTCCATTAACTAACTTCAAACAAAAGTACTGTATATATTTAACGGCAAGTTACAGTTACCGTCGAACTATCCGAGATATGAGGTTATCACAGCGGTGTTGCTAATGATTCCAGTCTTCTGGGATGTGACGCTGCATGGACTTGAATTTGCAGCGTAGGCCTACATTGCCATTTTGCAAATAACCTCGCACACAGTTTTCAGTATCGTAAAAGAAAAATTGCCAAACAGCATAAGATATGGCACTAAATTAAATGACTTCATTTCGAATGGTCGCCATGTTGATGCTGTTTCTTTCATGGCTCGACAGTCCTAGTGGGCCTAGGCCTCCTCGAGATCACACTAAGACACCACACTCGGTAGGACTCCTCTGGACCAGTGATCGGCCCCTCGCAGAGACCTCTACCTGACAAAACACAACACTCACAACAGACAGATATCGATACGGCAGACCGCGCGGCAACTGGGATCGGCAAATATGCAAGCAAGGTAAAGCAATCCCTATACAGCCCTGGACAGGCCCTTAGGTCTCCAGAAGTTTGAGGCTCCCAGAATTTATAGACAGTCGGTATATGAAAGTGGCAAGGTTGTCAGCCCTAAGCAACGGCCGCCTTTACCCCACAGAAGGTAAGCCTGGTTCTTATTTTTGTTAGAGACTGAATCGACCCCACGGCCATAGTGTGGCCGGAAGGGTTAAGTCAATATAATATCACCATAACCCCACCGGGAAAAGAAACCCGCGACATTCCGGATTGTAGCGCTGTGCCTCAACCAACTGCGCCACTGCATACCCCCACTTAGAAAAGAAAATATGAAATTCACTGCGGTCAGAACCTCAAATCTTACACACGCCCACGCTTGCACACCACATACATACAATCGCACACGCGAGAGCATGAAAGTGTAAGCATTACTTTCTTGTAAAATTTGAAAATTCTGGAAATCTGATAAGTAAACAGACAAATGACAAAAAAAATCATCTCAATAAAACGGGTAAGGGTTATTTAGCTGTTCAAAAACATCATGGTGTAATATATAGGACCAAAATATTTAACGCCGTCGTCTGAGAAGTCCCTGTATTCGTATGCGTGCGATTCCGTTTCACGTCATAACTATTTTTCCTCGAAGATGCAGTGTAATATCACACTATTTACGCTTTAGTATCTCTTGTTTAATTATGTTTTCAAAAACAAGTACGCATTTCGACTTTCCAAGTATGACCTATTTAAGTTTCTTACCGTAGTGGCCCTAGTAAAATTACGTGAATAGCAAAAGTTAATTTCGCGCAATACAGATTTTTATACAGTTTGTATCAGCAAACTCTAGGTTGGCAACAGCTAAATTATTTAAGCACGTAATCCAATGCACGATTTTCCTCTAAAAATAATTATACACGAAGTCTAGAGGCTGGGCTAGACGGAAAAACAAGGCTTGTTATCAGAATCTACGCCATTAAAATTTAAAATTATTTTCGGCCCATGCGCATTGTTACTTCGACGAATGAAGCTAAAGCACAGCATTTAAACTGGCGTGCGGGAGGGGGGGGGGGATGAAAAACAGCGACAAAGGAAATTTGTAAGTTAAATTAAGCTAAGCACAAGCGTTTGCAAATGTTATGTTGTCCTGCATACGGACCAGTAGCTGCAAAATTTGAAGATATGCACAATTCCACGGCATGAAATTGGAATACTTGAAAAGTGGAATGGAAGACGGGAAAAAGGACGCGAAACTGGTAGGGAGAGGAAATTCAGAATAATACAATCAACTACAGTGTCAATTTAATTTGAATGCAAACTATACTATATTTCAGCGCTGCAAAAATCGTTACAACTGGGTGTACCCAAAGGGAGCTCCATTAGAAAAAGAATTATGAGTTCCGATTATCATCATCTTAGTATATTTTCTTGGATAAATCTGTCAAAAATTACGATCGAAATTAGATCCTAGATCAGTTAGGGGGGCCAATATTGATAATGTAAAGCAGAAAAGTGAAATGGGACAGAAGGTGGGTTCTGGCCTTTCTATTTTGAAACACGTACCGGCCGGTGTGTGACTTCGAGAAGAACTAAACACTTCATTCAGGATATGTGCGCCACTCTACATGCCAATATGTGCGTAATGAATGTAATTAAAGAAGATCCTACCTCCATCTTCTACCTTGAGATGGAAACAGAAGGTTCCGCCAAAACGTTTCTGAATTTACAGGGCAGAACACGACGCCACCTACCAGAGAACATAACTCTTCATGCTCATAAAACGTTCAAGGACAGAAAAATGCAGACTAAAGGCAGAAGTAATTCCACGGGGTCTTTGAGAAACTAAGAGCCGCTCAGCTAAACAAGAACAAGAAGGACAATGTCCTTAAACGTAACATTGAGGCACGTTCGCTTAACAATTTTTGCTGTGGAAAGCAATAAGTATTACATATTCTGAATGTGTGTCTGTATCCTTAGTTATCCAGCACGCAATGTGCATGCGCCGTGTTATATTGTCATCTGTGGTCTGTCTGGCTGTACCATATTTTTCCACATTATCTCATAAAGGTAAGATTTTCGGGAAAAAGTTTTAGCACATCAGATATGTGTTTTGATGTTTTCTACAATATTTGTCTGAAATATTTATTATTCTATTCAGCCACATATTATCCAACATGTACATAGGTATTAATGTAAAGTACCCGTTAGTCTTGTCAGATTTTAATAGAACTTGAATTTTGTCGACAAATTTTCGAAAAATATTTAAATATTAAATTTCATGAAAATCCACCCAGTGGGATTCGAGTTGTTCCATGCGGAAATACAGACGAACAGACGGACAGACATGACGAAGGTAATAGTCGCTTTTCGCAATTTTGCAAACGCTCCTAAAATATTCCCCTCTTGCCGTTTATTATCGTGTTTATGCCAGACCATTACTGGGGCTTACCCTATGCCAGATGAAACCAGTAGACGCTTACTGGTCCTGTTTCTTTAAGGTCAGTCTTAATATTATCCATGCGGAATTTTGTGGTGGTCAAAGTGGCACTAGAAGAGATTTATGTGAGAGTACTTCGGTTTTCCCCTGTCAGTATCATTCCACAACGTTCCATACTCACTCACATATTTATGACCGACGCCACCTAATATTAGCAATTGACAGCGTCGTTAAACAACACTTAAAATATTATCCTGCTATCTAAGATTACGTGCTCAGTAATAATTCCTCGTTTTCCGATTAACATGTATAAATTTCTCATTTCTCCTAGGCGTGCTATAAGTTCTGTCCATCTAATCCACTTTTACGAAAGATTTCATTTATCATTCACTCCGTAGTCTCTCTTACAACAGGTCCACATCTCCTTCCAAAGCGAGTTTCCCACATATTGCGATCGAGTGCTTCTTCTTTCAATTTCCAGTATCCTCTCGTTTCCTTAAGGTTATCCGGTAGCTGCTTACGTCTTCTTCTTCGACTTCCCATCATTTTAATCCTTCCCTCTATCTTTCCTTCAATAACGTGTTTTAGAAGGCAGTTCCTACGCAAGACTTGACCAATCCAGCTGACTTTCCTTCTCTTTATTGCATGTAGGATATTCCTTTCCTCCTTGACTCTATGTAATACTTCTTCATTTTTTACATGATCGGTCCAAATGATCTTCTCCATCCTTCTCCAGCATCATATTTTAAAACCTTCCAGGTATTTCCGATCTACCTTCCGAAGTGTCCAAGTTTAAGCACCATACAAAGCTGTGCTCCAAATGTAGCACTTTACTAGTTTCTTCCTTAAATTTAAGTCCAATTTGCTGGTGAAAAGAGCCTTCTTCTTGTTGAATGCTGCTTTTGCCATGGCAATCCCGGATTTAATGTTATGTAAGATATGATAAAAATTACAAATTACGAAGCCTCTCATTAGGAAATTTTCTCCATCGTCCCCTCTCTTTGATCACATTGTTTTCCATAGCATCCTGTTCTCAAACACCCCTACATAAATAGTCTGTAAGCGCTCAGTAGATTACTGAGTTAAGAGCAGTGTTATTATTCGAGAGATGGACAACGAAATGATTATGTCACAGTTCATACAGAGGTATGCAATAAGACATGTTCCACGTACAGTGGCTGAACATGCTCCTGTACCCGGTTATCTCTTTTCCCTCCCCCTTGATTTATGAAACTTTTGACTTGCAAAACGCATGAATATTGTATGTAACTATGTTCCGGTCTGCTCACTGGCGCTTGACCTCAGGAGGCACTGGTGCTCTCTCACCGCTTCAGTTCCGCCCACGGACCGTGACGACAGCCGCTCTGCTCTTCTAATTCGTTCAGTTATTGATCTATTTAACGACATCTTCTCAACTGCATGGAGAAATGTTGCTGCAGATTGAAAGCTTGAGCGATGTGATGTTGTGCCATTGGGCGGGTAGTTTCGGTCTCTCAAATGATCGCAGGAACTTTATCTGTAGGGTCAAGCAGTCAAAGTAGAATGCTTCTTGACCCTGAAAAATAAAGCATTACAGTCCTCCGAAACGTCGATTACTACTCACCCAAAAACACACTGCTACATCCCAGAAGAATTTAATCTTGAAGGAGCTTTTAATCTGTAATTAAACTTAACTTCCTCATCATGTGATCAGTCATGTGACCAGTCAGAATTGAAGTCTGCAGTATAAAGACTTGAGATGTGGTAATGTGCTGCCTGACCATGGTTACTGTATAACTCACAAATGGTGGAGCTACAGTGGCATGACAATTCGACGAATACCGAAGAAACGTGGAGACAAACCTGCTGCAGTACCTCATCACTCTCGACTAGCCTCAGACGAAGTCAACCTTGACTGAGCTGGAAGATGCATGATGAGAATCAGGTGCCTAGCTTGATATATGGCATGGCCTATAATTCGTAATTAAAACTAATACTGTAAAGGAAATTAAGCAGTAAGCGTAAGACAGACGAGGAAAGCGAAAGTAAGGAATATAATATTTTTTTTCGAACAAAGTCAAGGAAATACACGTATAAATTCAAAAACCTACGCATACATGAAGGTTGATATTAAATATAAAGTTCACCCCATAAGAGGCCATGAAGGCCCAGAGGGGTAGTACAGGTATAACTATTTTTTCTTTAACCTCGGCCCTATATGGGGTTGGGTGTTCAACGCCAGGCCCCGGCCGGTTTACTCCCGGAAAAGACACCTGGTGCCCACTATACAGGGGGCTGGGTTGGCCCCAGGGCCGGTCTGGACGGCTGCGAAAAATCTCGACCCACCGGGATTCGATCCCCGAAGCTTTCAGTTCGTAATGAGTCGCTATACCGACTACGCTATCCCGGCTTCCGATACTAAACATATTATAGGAAAACACCTTCCTGTATATTCAAAGTTAACGTAAAAATATTTGATGCAGTGTCAGAATGAAACAGAAAAACTAACAGCCATCATCGAAACTATCAAAGCAGCTGCAGTGTACTACTACGTGCTATGTGGCAATGCTGCGCCGTAAGTACCACTGGTCTAATTTAGTATATTTTCGATAATAAAAGTGACCACATACGCCAGTCGTTAATAGTGACTAGGCTACGGACTGAATGACTGAGAAATCGTGGTTCGATTTCGTGCGGTGGCAAAGATTTTTCTCTTCGCTACCGCATTCAGACCGGTTTTGGGTCCACACAGGCTTCCATCCAGTGTACACGGAGGTTTCTTTCCCCAGCGGGCAAAGGGGCCAGGGCCTGAAAATCACAGCTCATCATCAAACGAGATTAAGGATACGTGAAGCTACATTTTCACTCCCCATATGCTGTCATAGCATTGCACTTAATTAAGCACAGTAGCACCATTAGCTGTTTGTCTGAATATCATATAGGCTATTTTTTTTTCGATGGCTCGACAGCCCCTTGGGAGCCTAGACCGCCTCATTTTTCGAGGCTTCACGATCACACTTTTTAGACACACCACATTCGGTAGGACTCCTCTGGACGAGGGACCAGCTCGTCGCAGAGACCTCTACCTGACAACACACAACACTCACAAGAGACAGACATCTATGCCCCCCGTGGGATTCGAACCCACAATCCTAGTAAGCGAGCGGCCGCAGACCCACGTCTTAGACCGCACGGCCACTGGGATCGGCCATATAGGCTATAGACTTGAATAAGCTGTACATGTTGTACTGTGTAACAATTTTCAATGTTGTAAATACTCGTATTTAACAAAAGAAAATTATACCCTGAAGTCTATTAGTGTGGTACCTGTGGTGTCACTAATTCTGCATCAGTGGGTTGTATCAATAATAAATATTAAGACCAAAGAAGTACTTAAATAAAAAGTAAAGCACGTCAATAATATTTCGAAACCCACAGAATTGGTAAAAGTGCCTTAAAATGCGTATTAAGATCAAAATTTCCATAGTTTTACAGACTTCATTTACAGAAGTGATTGACCCACATCCGCTGCTAGGTACGTACTTGTAGGTCTTCTGATCAAATTTCAGTTTTTCAACTAATATACTGTACCGTATTCAGCACAATTCCTTATTTCTTCGGCGGTGGGCATGAAGGATTATATAGAGGTACATAATTGCTACATAAATGACTCTGTTTTAAAAGCTGCACGTACATCCATCTGGTCCTTACAAGCATAATTCTGTGGTTGTGACACTATATTAGATAAAACGTTAGGTCACAATTTTTATCTATATTAACACTTCATAAACATCAAAATTCTAATCCCTTCGTGAGAGGAAAACATAAAATATAAGTTTTTTTTCAAGAAAAATGTGTGTGTCCTGCAGCAAGTAGAGCGTGGCTGTTAGTTCTTCAAGTCAAAAAAATATGTAGTCTACATTACTTTACCTGACATTTAAGCGAGGTTGTCGGAAATTGTTTCTTTCCGTGCTTTAAATTAATATGGTAACAACGACACAGATTATGTGTGATAATTATCTCAGTGGTGCCCTGCGGGGGGCTACATAAAATATAAGAAGTACTCCCGGAAACTATAATGAATGGTACCCGCTGTGCTGTATCCCTCAATCGTACGCTGGGTGCACATGGTGGAAATACTGCTTTAACACAGTCTGTTATGTTGAAATCAAAGGGTTCCTTAGAACTTGGTAAGTTGAGGACTAATTGTTGCAGCCGAAAGAGACCGGTTTGAGGCCAGTCATTTATAAAAATAAGATCTAACAACTTCGTCCATAAATGTCTCAAAAACTAGAAGACCAAAGACATAATGTAACGTCATGTTACATGACCACCAAATTGGTCGTGAATTTTAAATTTGTTTCTTCTTAGAAGTATGACTACATCACCATCACCACCACCACCAACACCATCATCCAGCCCCTTGAAATTCAACGGCAAAATTTCACATTCCCATTTTTATATATGACTTCTATAGCCGATCCTTCCATTGGTTATACATCATAGCCAAACTAAATGTGCATGGCATGAATCAGGGATGCTCTTGAACGACATGAAGTTGAATAAGTGGTATTACTGCCTAGAGGTACGATTTTATGGCCAAAGGTAGAGACGGCAATATCGACTGAAGGACAGGTACCTCTCGACTGGTTCGTAACGACATATTGCTTTCGGCAGTCAATGCCACTTGGCGCATGTGTGCGAAACTATGAGAATTATTTGCTAAATGTGGAAAGAATAACGACACAATCTCAAAGTCCAGGTTCCTATCATCATCATCATCGTCACATCATCATTCTTTATGAAAAAAAGCACCGCTTGAAAGACATAGGCTTACATCGATATAACCAAACAGGCAATGTACGTATAGCGTAACATTGTGGCATTCGCGTAATGTTTATACTTCCTCGGTTATCCTAGCAGCCTCGAAGACAGCGCTTTTATGGCGATATAATGTCGCCGGAACAATAAAAAGCACTTATGTTTTAATGTAAATTGCCGATATTTTTTCCCGGTTTTAACCAAATTTGGATTTTCTCTCCACAGATTTTCATACAAGTCAACATTAAATTTCACAGAAATCTGTGAAGTGGGTGCCGAGCTGATACATTCTGACAGACGGACGGACATGACGAAGGGAATAGGCGCTTTTCGCGACTATGCGAACGCGCCTAAAAATGGAACTTAGGGGAATGTGATGGGATAGTGTGGACTCAATTTATCTGGCTCAAAATGGACTAGTGGCAAGCTCTTGTGAAAAATGTAATAAACGTCGCGTACCGTAAAATGTGGGGAATTTTCTGATCAACAGAGCCGTTAGTGTGTCCAGTACTTTGTTCCGAGGAGTGTTTATATCATCACATCATCGTCGTCGTCGTCGTCGGTGTATTCAGGAAGAAGTCAGTTTTGCTTAAAGATTTATTAACTTCAGTATGCTAATTATAAATTACAAAGAATTTAGTTATTATTATTATTATTATTATTATTATTATTATTATTATTAGATCTATTTTTCCCCGTTGATATAAAAATTCTACGTGGTATAAAGTCTTCTAAGGATAGCTTTCTGTTGTATAATGACATCGAATTCATGTAAGGTTTGTGTGCTGTTAACTTCACGACATTAAACATAAGCAAAACCAGTGTTACTACCTTTACTAGGAAAACATCCTCATTACTATGTTTATAATTTCTGCGATTCTTGTGTAACCCATGCGGATAGCATCAGAGATTTAGGAATACTAATTAACTCGAAACTACATTTTTCCCAGCATGTAGACTATATTTTCTCCCAATCCGTACATATGCTGGGCTTAATTCGAAATGTAACATTTTCCTTCTGTACCCTTGATTGTATATATTTTTTTATCTAACATTAGTTTGACCTAAATTCCTATGTGCCTTAACAGTTTGGAATTCTATAAGGTCTACTAAAGCCAAAACGTTGGAAGGCATCCACTGGAAGTTCGTAGCCCTGTGTTAAGTTGTATACGTAAAGCCTCCGCAGACTTTGCGGCGCGGGGGGCTCCGTGGGTCAAGGGGTCCCCAAACGTGGAGAATACTGAAATTTGTTGTGGTTCCTTCCAAACTGGATTTCGTTCTTCTGACACAAAGCAGTATTCTGGATCCCTGTTACGAGATCTCGGAGTAACTGCGCTAATAATTAGAGGGGGCTACGATTAAAAAGCAGCGGGGAGGGGGGGGGGACCGACGGGTTACCCACGGAACTGCTTATGTCAAAATCGTTTTTCCCCCATCATGCCAGTTACGAGAATTCATTTAAGCATTTAAAGCTACATACTCTTTGCTACAGAAGGCACCACCTTGACGCATTGTTGTTTGTTACACTTCATTCATGCCCAAAGTGTTTTCCTTCCCTCTTGGATGTTACAGATCTCCGAGTTTTTAATCGCAATTTTAGAAACTTTTCCATGTTTTCGTACACTTGTAAAAACTGTCCTTCTGCTAGAAGTGTTTCGGCTGCTAGCCTGCTATGCAAAGACGTCGACATTTTTAGGAAACGCCTTGCTTCTTAAAACACATTCCGTATTAATTTGACACAACTTCACATTTACTGATTTTTGTTTCCTTTATATTCAGTAGTATTTGTCATTTAGTTTTTATTATGTTCTGTGTGTTAATGTACAAGTGACATTTTGTCGTTTAAACTGTCTAAAGTCGCTGAGGCGGCACAAGTAAGAGAGAATTACAAGGGGCTGTTGTGATAGCATTTGATTTATTTTTTGTTGTTACTTGTGTTGTTCTTTATTTTGTTTTATTACTGTGTTGCATTTTTGTATCTGCATTTGGCATTTATGTTTTGAGCCAGCATTTTCATAAGTACAGACATTATTATCATTATTATTTTATTTCTGCATTCCATAATGTAGTGCGTATTGTTCATTAACCCTGGTGAAATCACGTTGCTAAGAATTATATTATTATTATTATTATTATTATATCCTTATTGTTATTGATGATAAAGTTAGAGAACAATTTGTTATATCGTCGATTAACTTAATGTTACTGTATTATCTATGAAATATCCTTATCATGTGTTATAATCGTGTACATTATTTTCTCTTATTTTGATTTAACTTTCACCTTTAACGAATTAATTGTAATGCTTTGCTTTTCTTCTCTTTTCTTCCCCCTTTTGTCCTGGCTTTGCTCGTCTCGATTTATTGATGTAACCTGCTTGTACATATGCTGTATTTGTAACTGGCCATTAAGCAGGGCGGTTCACTTAGCAGGTGAATAAATAAAGAATTGAACAGAATTGAATCACCGCGCAAAACAGGAATCTAGACAGCTCAGTCTTTGCAGTGACTAGGCTACGGACTGGCCAACGAAGGAATCGGAGTTCGATTTCCGGAAAAGGCAAGAGATTTTACTCTTCTCTAGGGCATGCGGACCGGTTCTGGCATCGACCCAGCCTGCTATTCAAACTGAACCAAGAGCTCTTCTCCCGGGGAACAACTTTATTTTTCATATCAGTTTATGATCCTGTGTGTTTGTTAGCGCATGCCTGTACAGGCTTTCAGTTCCTTAGTGCTCTAATAATAAAAAAATAGGTTTATTATTATCATTATCATCATCACCATTGTCATAATCGCTATCATCACACGTGCATCTTGTCACTTGTCGCTTGGTCCGCAAATACATACATGTTGCATGCACGTGCGTTCCCCAGAAATCAGAACCATAATCTCTCGTATAATGAAGTACTGGTCTTCTTTTCACGGTTCTGCACTTTGAATTAGACCAACTCGTTCTCTAATTTTCGTGCATTCAGAACTGCAGTGACTATTTATGCTATCGCTAGTGCATCGGAAAATAGAAACATCTTATTAGTTAAAAGAGAGTACGGAGCTGGCTGCCAGTGTTTTCGTAAGTTAACTTCGAATAAACTCCAATTATCTTTATTCATCTCCCGCGTTTATAATGTTCTAACATTTGTTTACAACATTTTATTCCTCGTATAATCACTGCTGGGTTAATTAATGAACACAGAGTTCTCGCTGATTTTAATTTTTTAACAACTTAATTGTCTACTGCATAACGATATTCAGGCATATATAGACTTGGATTTCCAAACATCTTTAAGCACCTGTCATGGACTGTCAAATACGTCAGTTCTCTATCACGATCGAAATCCCCTCCTAGGCTCTATTTGCGCTAAGGTCAATTATCTCCGCGAGTGTTTAGGCGCGTTCACAAAATTGCGGAAAGTAACTATTAGCTTCGTCATGTCCGTCCGTCTATCCGCAGAGAACAACTCGGCTCCCACTACACAGATTTTCATTAAATTTAATATCTGAGTATTTTTCGAAAATTTGTCGACAAAATTCAAGTTTCAATCAAATCTGACAAGAATAACGGGTACTTTACATGAAGACCTATGTACATTTATGATATTATCTCTCTGAATTCTTCTTAGAATGAGAAATATTTCAGACAATAGTTGCAGAGAAAATCAAAACACACAATTTTTATGCTAAATAATTTTTTTCCGAAGATCGTGCCGTTTATGAGAGAATGTTGAAAAATATGGTACAGCCATACAGGCCACAGATGACAATATAACATGGCGCATGGACTTTGCATGCTGGATAACTAAGGCTAACAGACATACGCTCGGAATATATAATACTCATTGCTTTTCCACGGCAACAATGGTTTCGAGAACGCTCTTCAATGTTACGTACGCGTACATTGCCTGTCTTGTTATGCTTTCGCAGCGATCTTGATAAGGCGGGTGCCAATTACTCAGAAGGACGGAGACATAAATTATCCTAGATATTGCTTCTAATGTATAACTTCGCTTCAGACCAACAGTGTTGTCAGTAGTGTTTTTATTATACTGAATTTTGGTCTGATTTTTACAACAAGGGCTGACACTCACACAGACGTTTCAGTACACTATTAGATTTATTCGATAGATATTAAATACCCGTACATGACATGATTCTTCTTTTAGATACAAGTTGTTTCCTTCGATCAGATGTTTAACACAAGTTTTCATTTTTAAGATAGTCACAGACATTACTGGAATGGAGCTAATAAGCACAGACGTAACGTGGGGGGGGGGGGAGAGAGGCAATGAAGGGCAATGCCCCTCCAATATTTTTTCTAC
The DNA here is from genome assembly GCA_021186555.1 of Reticulitermes speratus. Taxonomy (NCBI): domain Eukaryota; kingdom Metazoa; phylum Arthropoda; class Insecta; order Blattodea; family Rhinotermitidae; genus Reticulitermes; species Reticulitermes speratus. Next base: position 44,259,273 of record JAJKFL010000001.1, on the reverse strand, counting down.
CTAAGAACAGTTTTTTTGGCTACTGAGTTGAAGAGAGGCAAATAAAAAAATTGGGGTGACAGTGAAGGAAAGGGGTGTAGGTAAATTAAGGACTGGTTCAAACCAATCTTCGCCCTCTTTCTAACTTCATTCCTTCGTAAATTAAAGTTCCTAATACCCATGGTCGATGCTGCCTCCCCCCCCCCCCCCCCCCCGCCAGTGCTATTAGCCAAGTTACGCTTATGCTAATAAATATGCATAAAAAAATTGTCCACTTGCAATATACCTTTTATCTTACTGCAGTGAGAACTGTCCAACGGAATCTGGATGAATATGAAAACGGCCTCTCGCGTGAAATGTCTGCGATACGGAAAAACTAAGGTGAAAAAATATATAAAATTACCCGCACTAAAAGGAGATTATTAATGGAGAAGAAGAACAAAATTAAAATGGAAAATATTTTGATAATTTTTTATCTTTAAATAGATTTGTTCCGCGCTCTAGTCTACAATGTACCCTCCATTCAGGTACATGTCTGACCCACCCTTGCCACTGTCAACCATTAGATAGCAGCTCGGAATTTCCTTGGAGGGTACAATGGTCCGAAGGTTTTTTAGTCCTTCCTTTCGCCGTATAGCTATGGACTCCAAGAAAAGAATATTGATTGAACTGAATACAAAAGTTAAAGTGACTGAGAGTAACAAAAAGGAGAAGTCACGGTGAAATAAATCGTGACAAAGTTTAACCTTTGAAGACTGACACTCATGTGAAAGTACTTTTCTGTCAATGCTCTCCAATATCCGAAAGAGCATTCTGTTGAAGGTTCCCAGGCTACGCTCGTTTGTCCTTCTAGTAACGGTAGTACTAAAATGAAAAGTGTGGAGCATTGGTGGAATGTCACTAACAGGCCAAAATCTAAGTACTAGGAGAAACACCTGTCCCACTACCACATTTTCCACCGCAAATTTCACAGGGAATGGTCCGAAATTAAACACGGGTCTCCGCGCTGAGAAGCCGGCCACTAACTGAACCATGCTACGTTTTGCCACTCACCTGCTATACAACTTCAGTCTCCACCACACAGGGAACACAGTCTGCTTCCACTAGAAAGACCAGCAGGTTAAAGCTACTTAGGGAGAAAATCGGCACTTACTGTGAGAATCATAGGAAATAAAAACACACACTATCATGAAGTACGAAATTCGTTAATGTCACAGCAGGTGGTACATATAGTTACCACAATGCTTTACACGGTTTTTGCTGAAAAAATCTTACATTTCGGCCCACGACTATTGGAAAGCAAAGACTGAGATAAGAAATGAGTGGCTAAACTGTGGTAATGGTTCAATGAACGATAATTAAAACAACAATGAATCCTCGTGGAAGTGGTTTGTAGCGCGAGGACTTGAAACTTGTGAATGTCTGGAACAGTGGTACAGAATCATGTGAAAATCGTGGCGCACAATTTTGGGAACAGTAAATTTGCAGCTTCTATTTGATGGACTCTTCTTGGACTATTCCAAGGTTGCAGGCCGCAAGCTCGTCCAAAACGGTTGTGTTTCTATACCAATCTACACGGCGTAATATTCCAGAAGACTGGAAGTTTCATCTAATGCATGGTTAGAGAGCTTCAGGAAGAACAATTAGTTTCAAATCTTCTGGGATATTGAGCTGTGTTACTGGGTTATAAAATCCTGACGATTCGAAAAAACGCACTTTTCAATTACGGACACGACCCAAAGGATATTGCGAATGGCGACAAAGCGGAATATTTTGCGTTGCAAAGCAAGACGCTATTTTTGAGTAGTGAAATACGAACGAGTAGAAAACATCCAAAAGAGAGTTTAACAGAATTAATTTGTGGTTTTATGACTGGGGAGACTGTAAGTCATGTGGTTTAAAGAGCGAAAAGCCGCTATAGTTTTTGAACATTGATGTATAGCAGGATTACATCCACAAAGTTCCCATCATTTTGCATGAAAACTTTCAGAGCATGTATTAAAAACTTACGGTCCTCCTACCTCAGCTACGACTGCAGCTGCTACGTAAGCAGACGAATACTGGCACCTCCACGGCTCTGAATGCTTAAACACAGTGATCTAAGCGCACACAACTTCGCGTACTCTCCAAACTTGTGTCATCAGCCTAGGATCGCTAAAATTACCCGCTCCTGAAGCTAGACACTTTGTGGAATTAATCCTGCTCTACCTTTCCTTCGTCTGAAAGTCGAAGGAAAAGAGTGCGGGTGGCATATCATGTACGAATAGCTGATATCATTTGATGCGAAGATGAAAAACACACTCAATATGATCTCTTGTTTTTGGACGATGAGAAGTGTCATCGTCGGACTGAACTGTCCAAACTACGGCTTGCATCGTTACCACCCATCATCATGAGTATCGATGTAAGTGAATCCATGGATCAAGGCGTTATAAACTGCTTGCGTTTGAACTGTCGTAAACTCAAACTTGAATTTCTGCTAGCCAATATTGAATCCGCATCTTCTAATGCCTAACTGCTAATTACGCAGAGCTCGGTGTGATCATTTGTCTAGCAGAAACAAAAAACAAGTGTCGCCGGAAGCAGTTCACCCGTGTTTCTAAACATCAGGATTTTTCAGGAGTTATTTGAGAGGAAAATAAACTGAAGAAAACATTCGGGAACTTCAAATGCCACACAATCAGACCACGTTCGAAAATGCTGGGGCACAATTTTTCCTTAACATTGACCATAACTTTAAACCGAAGCCGCTATTTAGGAAAGAGATGACTTTATTGAGAACCAACAGCGAGCAAGGCTGTAACGAAGGAAGTGTGAGGCGTTTAATTAAAGACGCTCTCAATTGCTACGTTCACATAGCGTCGACTGTAGACACGCGAAATATGAACATAGAATTATACTTACAAGTGGAAATGTAAGTTATTGCAGAAAAACTTCTCCCACTGCCGCTGTGTCTACCAAAAATTCCACAGAGATGATGAGGGCCGAGGAGAATAAACTTCCAAAGAAGGGCAGGTGGAATGCGACCTAAAGACTTTATGTAATGCCCTCAAAACATACAATAGTTCCCAGGTATTTTCAGTAGATCGAAGTAGTTTTTAACTACGTGACATAATCCGCAGATAACAAATACTGGTTGAGATTCACGCAGAAACTTTACTTGAACTACTGATAAAATAAAACAACGTGTATTTTGTAGTGCAACATGTGTCATATTTGTACACCTTGAATAAATATATAGGTATATTTGTGAACAGAATGTATTAAACGGCTACCCGCGTAAGAAAAGCACCTGTTCCTTCGGGTTCCGTAATAGACATGTTTTACCGTATTGTGTGCTTGCAAATGTTGAATATATTCTAACAAATCTCCTTTCTGACACCTTCCTTGCTTAGCCTTCAGTGTTTATTGTTATATTTCATCGCCGATTTCATTGCAAGATACTTTTATTCGTATGACTATGTTTCATGTCATGCTTTCGACCACGAGTCTCAAAATTTATGATCCACGGACCTGCAAAATAACGATGGGTTCACCAAGGGTTTGTGACCTACTGTATATGTATATGTCAGGGATGGTGCTAGTCGAGCTCCGGATTCGCCCTTTAGAAGGTAACTAAGGCAAGAGCCATGTCTTTATTCATCAACGCACAAGTACGGTAGCAACACTACTGCCTGAAAGAAAGCAGCCAGCGCGTTATTCCAGCGACACAAAGAAATAATACATTTTGGGGAATCAACTAGATGTGCTAATGGTCTGTTCTCGAATGACCTTGACAAGAAATTTTGATTTCTGGAACATCTGATATTGCTATACAAAGATAATTGTAAGCAGCTAGTGGTCAGTCATAAGTCGCCTTTTCAGTCAGTAATGAGTCTTCTTTCTTTAGATCTTTTAAAACGCCGTTCACATTCAGTTTCGTTAGTATTTAAACTACCCGAATATTAGCCATAACACAAATTTACTACTTAATAAATCAGCTACATGTTTCGGCTACTCTTAGTAGCCATCATCAGGCCGATCCCAAGAATATAAAATAGAACACAAAAAATAATACAGTTGCAATCTTGGTCGGAGATCTCGGAAGTAGGCCTTTAATATATGTAACAAAAACATTCTAGAAAACACAAAGAAATACTGGCGGAAGTGAATTATATAAACTTATAAGACACAAAAAATATGTGCTCAAGACAATAACCTTAACTAGAAATCTTTGAATCTCTTAAACATAGACCAATCTGCTTGTAAGCTATTCGTATATTTCACATAGATCAAACAGCATAAACAAACGAACTCTTACTTCTTGAGCAAATAGACCACATCCGCAAAAGTACAACTCCAAGACAGAAAATATGTACCCATTAATTAATTCTTCCTATATACATATCATGTTATATACTTTATATAACACATCATAAGGTCCGAGATCTCCGACCAATATTGCAACTGTATTACTTATTTTCTTTCTTTTTATATTCTTGGGGTCGCCCTGATTATGGCTACTAACAGTAGCCGGAATATGAAGCTGCTTTACTAAACTGTAAATTGTGTTTTGACTGAGGAAACCTTAATTTTATTTTGTTGTAAACACAACGGGAATGATTCACATTAAGATTATCTGAATGTTATTTTTTACAGACGAGTTGCGCGAGCCACGCTGTGGCTGCTCTGCAGTATGTGTCGTCTAAAGTCCACGTCTACACACACTCATTTACGATACAGTAACACAACTTTAAGTAAAAATAAACAAAAAATAAGTAAATTACTGAAGTAATGGTATTCCATGTCCAGCAAATCACAATTGTCACGGCATATTAAAGGCAAATATATCTGTCTGTAAAAAGTATGATGTAAAACCAAACAAATTTCGAAACCTTCGCTACAATAAGCCGTGGACCGATAGCTATCCGCGTTCTACCGACTGAAAAACTTGTTCCAAATTATAAATTATTTACGGCATCTGACCTACTGCTTGTAAAATATTTTCATCCTTTCTCCTATTCTAATGTCTATTCACAAAAAAAAATGCCTGCTTGTGTGCTGTATTGTAAGCAGGTGCATGTAAACTGCGAATTTCTCATTTACCTTTTTTCTCTCTTTTTCATTTCCTCCAATCATCAGTTACTAATCACAGTTAAATTATATTGGATTGTATGCAAACCACCATACATAATGATTCACATGCCTAGATGTAACTCTTGTCGATGAATTCTGCGTTAAGAATTAGCCTTCACTCTCTCACGCTCTCTGTATCATATTTTCTCTAATTCGTCTCTTCCTTTCATATATTTCTGTCCGTAATATACAGCTTTCTGCTAGTGTGTTTATTTACTGTCCATTTCGCCTTTCTTCAGGCATAGTACCTACGTTATTAATGCAAAAGTTTGAAAATGCATTGAATTTGGAAACAATTCAGTCCAGCGCACTGAAAATGATTTCCACGGAAATCTATTTTGCTATTACCCTAGCATTTTCTCTTAGTCCTTCTTGTTACAAATTTCCTAGAGATTTACTCAGAATTCTGTGCGCGCTTGTTGCTTTCCCATTCGATTAGGCCTACACATAAATTTACAGCCTACGCATAAACTGATGTTTTGTGCCATCTGAACCTGCCTTGAACTTTAAAATTAGCCATATCAGTGCGTTTCATACTAGCCATATACAGTTCACCGTTCCGAGACCAACCAGTTTCGTCACTTTCTGAAGCTACACAGCTCGACTAATCTGCTTCTGGCAGACGCTAGCATTTCTGCCTTCGTCCATCGCTCATGTCGTTTTCGTGCCCATCAAGCGACCTACCCAGCACTCACCACCATCTAATGCCGAGAACAAGAATGCGTGGAGCTACACTCCCAACCTATAAAACTTCTCCGTGGTTGAATTGAGCACATAGGTAACATTACCTTCTACACTGCTGCTTTAGGATTAAGTGCAGCTGTTGCTTCTTACTGCAATGGCGTTGAACCTTTGCAGTTTCTTATAACAGAGAGCTACTAACTGTAATCGCCTGCGTCTTTGTGTAAGTAGAAACGAGTTGCTCATAATTGCCAAGCAGTACTTGCTGTATGGATACCGAGCGTTTCAACCTCCATTCTTACCACCAAGGGCTATACAGACGTAGGTAGCCGAATGCGCACTTAACAGCAACATACTAAAATCGTAGGCCCGTTCTGTACTAAGAATGCCAGTTAGAGATGTTTGCAAAATTCTGCAAATCTCGAAATACTCATATTTATAGTCGTGTAATCAGAGACACAGACCTGAAGGCGGACAGAAGTACACTACACGTTGTCAAGTTTACACTTGTGTTGTAGGCTTCATGCAGTGAGGACTATTAGAAAAATGAGAGTATGAGTTGTCAGTTGAGCTAGTGATACAATACTGTAGATAGGCCTACGAGAAAACGGCAACTTTGAGCTAACTGAACGTTACTACAAACAGAACAACACTACACTGTTGAGCTAGCGTTACGTTACTACAAACAGGACAACACTACACCGTTGAGCTAGCGTTACGGTACTACAGACAGGACAACACTGCACCGTTGAGCTAGCGTTACGGTACTACAGACAGGACAACACTGCACCGTTGAGCTAGCGTTACGGTACTACAGACAGGACAACACTGCACTGTTGAGCTAGCGTTACGGTACTACAGACAGGACAACACTGCACTGCTGAGCTAGCGTTACGGTACTACAGACAGGACAACACTGCACTGCTGAGCTAGCGTTACGGTACTACAGACAGGACAACACTGCACTGTTGAGCTAACGTTACGGTACTACAGACAGGACAACACTGCACTGCTGAGCTAGCGTTACGGTACTACAGACAGGACAACACTGCACTGCTGAGCTAGAGGTACGGTACTACAGACAGGACAAAACAACTCCACTCCTTTTGTGTTTTTTTACTGTTTCTGTCATTGGTCAAATTTTGATACCTTGTCGAAAAACAGGACAAAATACGTGCAAGGACAATTTGTTTACACCCGTTTTTTCGTATTGGGCCAAGGTCTACTGAGTTTGGAGACGTTTATACCTCTGTACGTGAGCCGTGAATTTGATTTCAATTTCAATGTTTTGGGCACCCAACTGGTTCTATCCAAATTTACATTCTATTCCTTTAGCCCCGAGTTTGGGTAACTGCTTGAGAAATCGGGCAACAAGCTGGGTAAGCAACAGGGAATGTCTGTTCACAGACTGTCATGGGCGTTAAGCGAGGGTGGTGCTATATCAGAGGTTGGCTTGATATATATACGCGTATGTTTCAAAGATATATCCGAAATTCCGACAATTTGAAATGCCAAAGTCTCTTGCGATGATAGTTTGCTGCTGATATGTCAAGGTGTGCTTATTGAGTACTCTGAATGTCATTTGTTATGTTACGTAACAAAGTCGAGAAGTGCGTGTTGTAAGTTTAATTGTTGGACGCAGTAAATATACTCTGCAGTAGAGTTCCCTGATTTCCATAAACTTCTAATCTTTCCCCATGAAGATTTTTACATATTATTAGAATATGTATACATAGAGTGCCGATCCCAGTGGCCGTGCGGTCTAAGGCATGGAACTGCGGCCGCTTGCTTACTGGGATTGTGGGTTCGAATCCCGCCTAGGGCATGGATGTCTGTCTCTTGTGAATGTTGTGTGTTGTCAGGTAGAGGTCTGTGCGACGAGTTGGTCCTTCGTCCAGAGGATTCCTACCGAGTGTGGTGTGTCTCCAGTGTGATCGTGAAGCCTCAAACAATGAGGCGGCCTAGGCCCACACGGGGCTGTCGAGCCATTGAAAAAAATACATTGAATATAAAGGCTACATATGGAAACCTCTTCAGTCTGTCCCGATGTTTTACGTTGGTGTATACAATACATTGTACAAACTTCGAAGTCGCCTTATCCTTTCATCCCAGTTGCAACAATAACAAAAACAACAACAATCAACGCAGAAATAAAATTAATAAATGTACGAATACGGAGGGGTGACGAGGCATTAGGTCAGTGTTAGCAAAACAAATAGCAAGTAAATGAAGAATAAGATAATGCGAGACACTGCATTCGAAACCTAAATGACCAACTGCTCAAAGAAAATAACATATTTATTTGGTTTACATGTACAAAGGCAGGGGTATAGGAGAAAATGAAAGTTAGGTAGCTACTGAGAAAATCAAGCACTGAATACCAATCTTTACAACAAAGTGCTAAAATGCCCAGATGCTGGTACGCTTAGAATGCACCAGCAATTTGATGCGGCAGCAAAACACGTAATAGCGGGATATCCAGCTCAAGCCAAGGACGAGTGTATCTAATACGATGATAGGCTCTGCATAGTTATATGTAATATCTGTAAAGTGGATGCGAATGTGGAAGGGAAGGAATTGTACAAATATAAACTAAAATCAGCTGAATCAAGTCCTGGCAATGATAATCTGACACCAATAAATTTTGACAGAACCATAATATACGACTAACCTGACATCACACTGTACTAGGAGATAGAAATGAACACGTCTGCTGATTGAGATTTACATACCATCCGATATAAATACACTGAAGAAAGGAGTTGACAACATACTGACTGTAGTACAGCGCATGCGTAGTGTGGAAGTGAGGGTGATTAATAATGACAGCTTGATTGAAGAAAGCCTCTCAGATCTTTCGTAAAGTATCCCGGTCTACTTCCTGGCAACAGCGCACATCTCGACTGATTTAACTGATAACGTATTTTCTATGAGTGGGCCGGGATGTTGTAGTAGGTATAGCGACTCGCTACGGGCTGGACGATCCGGGGACCGAATCCCGATAAGGGCGAGATTTTCCGCACAGGTTCAGACCGGCACTGGGGCCCAACAAGCCTGTTGTACAATGGGTGCCCGGTCTCTTTGCAGGGAGTAAAGAGGCCGGGGCATGGCTTTGGCCACCCATCTGCATCTAGCGCACAGGTTAAAGAAAGCGTAGAGCTATACCTCCACTCCCCCTCTAGGCCTTCATGGCCTGTTCTAGAGCGAACTTTACCATTATCTTTAGTTTATTTGTTTTTCTTTTGTGGCGCAACAGCCCTACTGGGGCCAGCCCGCCTCATTGTTGAGGTTTCGATATCACATTCAAACACAGCTCACTCTTTAGGACTCCTCTGGACGAGGGATCGGACCGTCGCAGAGACCTCTACCTGACAACACACAACATTCACAAGAGACAAACATCCATGCCCCAGATGGGATTCGAACCCGCAATCCCATCATGTGAGCGGCCGAAGAACTACGCCTCAGACCGCGCGGCCACCGGGATCGGCACCTTTACCTTCACCCTTATGTATTTACTATGAAGCTATTGCGTGACAAGCCTTATGGACATGGTTTCTCTCTGGAACATGGACAGGATTCCGTGCAGTGTGGCGTGAAAGTAAAATATTATCATAATGACGATAATAATGATGATGAAACTACTACCACCACAACCACCACCACCACCAATAACAACAACAACAACAACAACAAATTTCCATATTGTCTTAACGACATTTTTTCAGTAACCTATATAAAAGCACAAGTACGCACACACTAGGATAATTAAGAGACAACTCGGCAGAAACTCCTTTTCTTCTTTAAGTAAGAAGTCAGTAATAACTGACTAATATTATTAGACATATCCAGTACAAGGTACGCCACACACGGACACCGAATAGACGTTGAGAGACCAGCTTCACACGCTCCGGCCGCTTCAAGTCCGTGGAAATAACCTTCTCTACAGCCGAATAGGAAGCTGGGTGGGCCACGGTTGCGGACGGACAGCAAAAATCCGCGCGCTTGCCGGAAATGGAATACAGTCGTTGCCAATGACTCAGTTACACTGGCTAATATATTTTATAACATGTGAGGAAACATGTAAGAATAAGTATGTGTAATATATATATATATATGTATATAAAACTGTGGCCTGTATTTTTTTGAATAACTTTAATCACATAATGATCCACTTTGCCTGTAGGAAGGCTAATTTGATGGGAATTACGAATTAACAAGGGGACGAATTTCTGAAGTCTACTGCATATTTCCACAAGCAATTACCTAGAGGCCAAAATCTTTATGTAATCCAAAACTGAACATTAAATTTCTCAGTGCCTCGGGTTATATCCAGTAGTTATAGCTAGTTATTCCAGGGAGCATATCCATTGCCCTCTGGTTCGATAGCCATTACCGCGAGCACATCAGGGGTGCCAAATTAAGCAACCTGAGAGCTAGAATGCCTGAGCGTTTGAAGATTGGGACAATAAAGCAGACTTTTTCATTGACCTTTTTATGAAGACGAGGATAGAAACTTAGGCATATGTTATTAGGTAAATTTATTTTTAACGCCGGATATAGGCTTGGTCATCTTTTATCAGATTAAATGTAACCATAATCAGCTTAAGGGATTATGTCTTGATTTTCTATTAAATGTCTTTAAATAATTAATCCATCTTTTTATAAGTCTTCCAACATGAATTTACTCGTGATCCGTACTTCGGAACACTTTTTTGGGGATAGATTACCTGTCATGCTTTAAATATGTTGCCAGACTTGCTTCTGTATTCCGATATTCAATTCTAACGTGATTTATTTGTAATCCATATCATATTCACTCCTATGTTGACATCACAGAGTGACTTCTGCCGCTGACTTCGTAAAACCCATTTCATTAGGTTCTACTATTTATTATTTTATTTTGGGCTTACTGTCAAAATCTCTGATTCACATAAACACAAGAGGTCTTGCTTTCCTGTCTTATGCCAGTTTGATAATTCGCAGGCGCTCTAAATGTTAAGTATCATTTTTAACACGTGCTATATTTCTGAAAGTCATCAGTTTATAGGCTGTTTTTAAAACAACACGATACCATAAGTGACAAAATTAAACGATTTTCCTTATTGTTTCACTATGCATCACTATTCTTGTTTGAATAATCTTATGTATATTTTCCACTTACATTGCTGAGTTTTCAAAATTATAATCCATCTTCTCTTATACAGGGCTACTCAAAAAAATTGAACACTTTCAAAAATGTATTACTCAGTAACTAGGCATCACATAAATATCTAGTATGCACCAAGGTGTAGAGTTATGCATATTGAACATTTCTAAGATGAAGAAAAAACTGTGAGAGTTCTTTCATGTTCATATGATACTAAGTTAATGAGTAATAAATTTCTGAAAGTGTTAATAATTTTTAATCACCTGTATTATTAACTAAAGTTAATTTGTATCCTGACTGTAGATGACCAGCTCAATCATTAATGTGTGCACATACAAACACAAATAAAATATTCTTGTAACTCAATCGTACAGTTTTTATTTTGCGAGATATTTAAATTTTGTGCAGGCTATATCTGAAGAATTATTCCTAATCTTCCAATGAATTAATACAAACCAACTACGTACACAGATGTTGTAGATTACAACTAAATTCAATTTTTGTCCGACACGTTTCAGTCTATAAGGCCATATTCACGGTTATCAAGACACAACTATAAATATCTTAGTCTCCCATGTAAACCGACATATAAACCAGCATTCCAAAAGTGAATTGTATCACTTAATGTTCCTTCTTCTGCAGTTAATACGGTAGGCACTATTTGTTTCTTTCGGCCTCTCAATTAATTTGTTTTTCCCTTGTACTTCCCATATTTATTTGTCCAACTTCTCTGTATATTATTGTAATTCTGTATCACCTATTAGCCTCCTGTAAAAGGGGTAACGGGTATCTTTCACGGGGGTGAAGCGGCCGAACCGTGGCGTCGACCACCCACCCTCTTCTAATGCTCAGTTTGAGTAAGGGTAGAGCTATACCTCTACCTCTTCTCAGTGCCTATTTGGTATGTTACAGGACAAACTTAACCTTTCATATCGCCCATGTTTTATGTGTTCGATCCACTACCGCAGGTTTACATAATCGTGTAGTATGACGTAACACGTAATATGAAGAGTCTTCGTCCCTTGTTACAGGTAACTGTTTCTTCACGGATTGTTGATTATATGTGTTTGTGTGTGTGTGTGTGTGTGTGTGTGACTGCCCCAAGTTGGGGCGCCCACTAAATTTCGTACAACCCATGGTTTTATATAGAACTTTCATCTGATTAGCCTGCATACTTCTACGGTGTTTTCTTTGGTGTGACCCAGTTTTCATTACCATTCAAAAAGTATGGGATGCCCAGAACTTTGTAAAACTACAATTTTGTACGCTTAGTGTTTGTTGTAAGTACCATTCAACGCTTTATTTACTCGTTCAATACACAGACTGGAAGTTTATAATTTATTTCTGATATACCATTGCGACATCACTAGTCAATGTCACAAGCTAAACAAACTCCATGGAACAGAGCCTTTCTTTGGAAGCTATCAGTCGTTCAGCTAGCCAAAAATTTATCCTTCTTTTACGAAAGCAGAGAGTTCATAACCACGTTCACAAGAACATCCTAGTTAGTGTTAGGTATACACATTTAAAATGTAGGTGAATTGGGAACAAATGTATTATGACAAGAGCTTAGCGATTTATGTGGCTCAGGCAGCATTGTTAGACGAGTTAAGTGAAGGTTAAATGAGGTGAACGTGCGACTTGGATGACAGAAAAGGAAGAAATTTAAATGTAGTAATGAAGCCACGTGACAGACAGTGAAAAATAAGAAAGAACACTTTTAAAATATATTTTAAATGATGTAAGGATATAAACTGGAATTATATAATCAAATACTGTGTGCTTTAGCACTAGCAATGTTCAACACCTGAGTCCCTTTCAAGAGATTTAATACACGAGTACGTATCATCACACAAATGGGCGAACATATATGACGATATGAATAACAGCATTATCGTATACTTAAAGAACATAAAAACGTTTTAGTATGAGAAGGTGGATTAGATGAAGTGTCAGAAGTATCAGTATGTACATTACGCGGTCACGTCGTAAGCCAAGCCGTGCGAGATATATTTGGGCACCCCCTGTCGATGGGTGGAGGCACGCACACGTTTCTACGATGCTAAGGGCTCGTGTGAGGCAGATAATAACAGTTATTGCATTTGGTATAGTGTAGGCCCGCCTCTTTGCCGCTTTGCTATTGAATGACCTGTAGCTATATACAGTCAAACAGAAGTGACCATTTCACAGGCACATATTTCTGTTTTTAAATGTGGGAGTCACAAAGAGTTGTTAAACATGTATTTGACCTTTTGTTCTTGAGGTCTGTACCCTGCGTACCAATTAAACGTTTGAGACTCAGATTTTATTGTAGCAGAATCCAGTTTCCACAAAAAACTTTTCGACTGATCCACTATTTGACCATGATAGTCCTTGAAGACTAATGTAGAAACACCATTTTACTGAATATCCACGCTACATAAGTGAAGCTTTTCGACAAAAATCGAGACTGCAGTACCGACTGAAGCACAAATACCTCCCACTGACTTGTATTGCTGCCATCTTCTAGTCCTGTTCTTAACTGCTACCAGTAACACATATAGCGACAGAATAATCAGCCTCAACATTTATTCTACACACCTGAATCAGTGCATGCTGGATCAACACATCTTCAGATTTTGCATAACTCGTACAAGTCAACTGGCTACTGAGTTCTGTAAGTTACACGTTACGATTATGAAACTGACTACTGAGTTCTGTAAGTTATACGTTACGATTATGAAACTGACTACTGAGTTCTGTAAGTTACACGTTACGATGATGAAACTGGCTGCTGAGTTCTGTAAGATATATATTACGATGATGAAACTGGCTACTGAGTTCTGTAAGTTATACGTTACGATGATGAAACTGGCTACTGAGTTCTGTAAGTTACACGTTACGATGATGAAACTGGCTACTGAGTTCTGTAAGTTATACGTTACGATGATGAAACTGGCTACTGAGTTCTGTAAGTTATATGTTACGATGATGAAACTGGCTACTGAGTTCTGTAAGTTATACGTTACGATGATGAAACTGGCTACTGAGTTCTGTAAGTTATACGTTACGATGATGAAACTGGCTACTGAGTTCTGTAAGTTATACGTTACGATGATGAAACTGGCTACTGAGTTCTGTAAGTTATACGTTACGATGATGAAACTGGCTACTGAGTTCTGTAAGTTATACGTTACGATGATGAAACTGGCTACTGAGTTCTGTAAGTTATACGTTACGATGATGAAACCAACAGTTTATGGCTGCGCCAATTCACAGCATATACACGAAGATCGTAAACTACAGGCCTATTTGAGTAATTCCATGGGTTTATACCTTCTTTTAACTTTCAGAAATTTTAGCAACAAAATGACATGTTGTAAAGGTAAGTTCCCCAACTTTAAACCTCGGTGGGACATGTTGTCTTGTTCTTCATTTTAAAAGTTCTGTTAAGTCTACACTTGCCTACGTTGCAACCTCTCTCTCTCAAGTTGTTGAGAAGTTTTTCACAGATATGGCCAGCATCATAAATTCTTTATCTTGAGATTGTTTTAGTACTGTAATGTGCAGAAGAAAAATCACACAAACTTCCTAAATTAAATATAATTTTTTCTGGAATGGAAATGTATAACTGAGTAAATATGTGAGTTAAAGCGCCGTATAGTTTCTTATAAGAACAAACCTCTAATCCAGTGTCTGTCAACTTTCTGGCACCACCAACTTCTTACGTCTCACTCATTCTGCAGACCTCCCTCCCCTAAATTATCTGAAATTTCAAACCCCTTAGGCATAAGTCTTAGAAACCTGCGAGTCAGAGGACCTCCGATTGTGAAGCACTGCACTAAATTTTACTATTTGGACTTCACGATTTATTTCTAATTTTATTAGTCTTTTTAGAGTAAGGGCTACACTGTCTGGATGTGACTGTAACGGGTGTGAGACCAGTATTAACCCGATGTGCGCTCTTCTGGGATTTTACGCAGCGTACAATGGTAGTTTGTTACCGACGTTTAGGAAAAACCTAACGGTCCGATCTTCAAGGATCAAGCTTAATCCTTGAATAATGTCGATAAAAAGAAACTGCAAACAGAAGGAGAAGCGATATATTTGCGGCTGCAGTGTATCTACCCTAATGCCATAAATGTTCATTGTCTCATTAAGCATGAGTATATCCTAGAGTTATAGCATAAAACTACCCACAATGGCATACCAAAGGTATATCTCATAGCATAAACTATTCCACCACACCCAATTATTTCCTCTTTCCAGTAAAATGGGTAAATTCATTTTGTATATATATATATATATATATACATATTACAACTTAACCCTACACGAATAAAGATAAGATCCACCAAATATTATTAAAGGCACAGATTTAACAGTGTACTGTTAATCATTTTATTGCGTTATAATGTAAATACTAAAGCTTTATGCCCCGTTTCTAGGCCCCCTTCCTCCTCTCCTTGGGGTATCGTGAGTAAAACATTTCTCAAAACCTGCCTGGTCATCTAGGGTATTTAAAATATTCAGTAATTATCAAGCTTGTTTTTTTGAAGTGTTATTTGTAACAAAAGGTCATTAGTATGTTTTTATTATAGAGGAAGATGCTATCTTGAAGATGACTTGTTCCACTTGGCTTACGTAGAAAACTTATAAATGTCAGTAAAAATATATACAAAAATAACTAAGAAGTATAAAAGCAGTTTCTACCTTACTGCTTACAAATCGGTGCTACAGAGACCTACTTATGTAAGTCACTTTTATTTTATCATAAAACTGGTGCAGAGGAAAGACAAAAACAACATCCATATTCAAACACTTAAGTATGCTTATGAAAGGTGTACTTAACACCAACTCTCCGTGCTGCCGCCTACAGTCTAACGGTTCCACGGATTTCTTTAATAATTGTTGGCCGTGAAATGTTATGCAGAGCAGTGTCTCTCAAACACAGATATTGGCAATGGCCGCTTCATTCCATAATAAGGTACGTTGATACAGATGTTCGACAATATTAGCGAGGTGCAATTCAAAATTCCAAACGGCGCACTGATCATATTGCCTTTAACCCTTCGTGTTGACTGCAAGAATCACAGGAAACACATAAATACACTTCGTGAAGGAAATGAACAACTTCTAGATATACATACACCACTGGGATTTAAACGGTTAATTTTGTGATAATTCTTTCTTTTCACTTATCGAAATGTCTACAATGTATTTAAGTACTGACACTATAGTGTATAGACTAGCAGATAGCGAACGAGAGATCGAAAGTGCAACAAGATTTTACGACACCTAAATCTGATGTCTCCCCACTGATGGTGCTTCCACCTGGTCGTGGTGGTGGGACCTGTGTGTATCAATGACCCAGAGAGCTATGCCGGCAGTAGCGTAGCTACTGGTAGGGCCTCCCAAGCCGAACAGGTCAAAGGGTAGGTACCAGACTAAGAGAAGCACCTTCCCCGTGTGGTGACCGGGGAAAAGAATAGTCCCACTGCAGCCCATGCAGGTCGTAAAAGGCGACCAAAATGGGTACCCAGTGCCTGGGGGTATAGCTGGGCCACCCTGCCCCGGGGGTTATAAATTCGGTGGACTGGACCTCCAGGTTGGGGGTTGGGCGACAGGCAGACAACCTGTCACTGTAAAAAGCTTACCGTTAGGAAACCTAAAATGTGGCCTCGGAACAGTCGGGAGTGGACTGGGAGAGGGCCATTAAGGAGGCGAAGGTCCGCATTGGACTGTAGTACCACCGAAGAAGAAGAAATCTGATGTCTTAATTTTTCTATCTTAATCTTAAAATCCCATATAAATTGAAAATAATTAAAAGGGAAATGGAGAAAACTACTCGATGAGGAGCTTCATAATTTGCATTCTCCAGCAATTTTTAGGGCTGTAAAATCAAGGATGAGATAGGCAGAACATGTGGCTCACATGGGAAAGGTAAACAAGTGACAGGAATTCACAACTTCGGAGTAGGTGGCAAAATTATAATAAAATAGATCTTAAATAAAGAGTATGTTAAGTTGTAAGGATATGGCTGGTTGGGTGCAGTAGGCGGGATCTTGTGAACACAGCAAAGACCCTTCGATTTTTACAGTTGGCTGAGAATTTACTGAACAGCTGAGAAACTATTAGTCTCTTAAGAATGGGTTAGCTACGTTAACTTTAGTTTACTTCTCTGCACTGAGTCCAGTAAAATGCCGGATCGAAGTTGAAAGTTCTAGCCGAGGACCGAACTGGCTGGCCGTGATGACTGTGTGTAGACCACTGATGGAATGACTGACAGGCAAACACAGAAGTGTCCCGATGAGGTCTGCACTTACGAAGATGGGAGAGGAACCAGGTAAGACCAGTGTCCCGTAGAGAAGACAAACTTGCCTTCTGTATCACTTTACAAGTAACAAGTGCCGAAACCTCCATGTGTAGCGCGAAAAGCGGTCTGCGGGAAATGAAGGGGTTTTCGCAATAAAATAATCTTCAAGAAAACGTTAAATTGTAGTAACACCAACTAGCTTAATAGTCGGACGATTACCTGCTCAAAGTTTGGAAAAAGCTGGACAGGCGTGTTAATATAATGGGGCTTCTACTTGTAGATATTAATGACGTAGGTAATGTAGGGGAGTAGGTGGATGTAAATTGTTGGATTTGGTATAACACTGTGCTTTTTATAACAGACCACACCCCGTAATAACCAGGAAGGGGGCATCGTCCTGTAGGTCTATAATATCACAACACGAACAACCATCACAACAACCACCATCACAACAACAACCACCACCACGACCACCACCACCATCATCATCATCATCATCATCACCACCATCATTCGATTAAAATAACTGATAAAACGTCTTGACAATCAATGTCCGAGATAAAATATGTATGAATATATGCTTAAAAACTTTGTTATTTAAAAGATATAAATACTGTGCGAAATCGAAGACAAACAAAGCAAAAGAAAGCGATAAGCATTTCGACCTCTGGTATGACGATTAATTACGAGTGCGTTCCGAATAACGGTGCTGATACAATATCATTTGTATGTTCAT
The DNA here is from genome assembly GCA_021186555.1 of Reticulitermes speratus. Lineage (NCBI taxonomy): Eukaryota > Metazoa > Arthropoda > Insecta > Blattodea > Rhinotermitidae > Reticulitermes > Reticulitermes speratus. Next base: position 44,241,318 of record JAJKFL010000001.1, on the reverse strand, counting down.
TTAATGTCCTGTACCAACTGGAGTGATTTCACAACGACAAACGAGATATGGCAGAATTAGTGCAAACTATGGGCCCTGGCGAGTGTGCGAGAAAAAAATTGCCGTAATTCATTTTTCCTCCCAGTCATGGAAATTAGTAAGAGGTGTCGGATGTGGAACAGGGGGAAAGGTATAAATTAATCAGGGTTATGGCTCGAGTATGGAAGGACAAATTGCAGCAAAACCCGTTCGTAATGTGAGGAATTTAACCTTTAAATTAACGGAAGGGTTTTATTTTTGTACAGCTTAGACAGATAAAGAAGAGGAAAGAAAATGGCCCAATAAATCGCAAACAGCAGTGCTAAATGCCCATCTGCCTCCCAACACGTTAAAAACTAAAAAACAAAACACATACAGTCATGGCTCATTACGACATGTGCGCGATTCCAGGCACGGTTGTGTACAGGTATGAAATAAGAGGTTAAAAATATGAGAAGAAAGAGCTATGGTTACAAAAGCAATATGCGTAAAAGGCGGCATGTAGTGCTTCTTGTGTTACGTGCGTTTCGTATGGCAGTCAATAGACTAACCACCAGTAATGGTCATACGAGTATTAAAGTCACACTGTGACAATTTTTAAAATATGAATGGAACACATAATTACAATTATAGTAAAAAAAGACGTATTTATGTAACACACAGTAGGGCTATCAACTGGTACTATTGATAATGGATTATTTTCCATTAATTAATAAACATACCAATTACAGATATATTATTTATTGATTTTAATCGATAGTATACTAATACGATCATGGTTAATGCCTTCCCAGTAAAAACATGACTAGAAATAAATATGTCACCCACAGAATTATTTACTTCACACCGAGTCATGTCATTTTCTCTTTTCATAGCGTTTTGTCTTTTGAGTCTGTTCGTGCCGTTATTTTTTTATTACTTTGTTGCCTTCTAAATCAGTAGAAATTTGTGAATTACAATTTCATGGGATGCAATTAAATCAACATGCGAATGAAATGATTTCATGTCTTGGACAATTCTGACAGCATCAATCCCGTCGGTGACAGACATAAATAGCAGCAGCAGCAGCAGCAGGGTTAAGCTCCTTCCTGAGACGCTCCTCGCCCCAACAGTAATTCCAGTCTGACCTAGACACAGGGATTTCACCTTATTAATGCAAACAATAAATTTTTTTCGAGGTTTGTATGTAATAATTTCCAGAATACAGACATTTGGACATTTGGAAAAATCCTGCCATCACTTTGTTGTAGTACCCTTGCACACGAGCCTCTGTTTCAAAGTACACGTACTCTGAAAACATTCCACAGATCCTTGCAAATTAGCAGGCGGAAACGTCAAGATATCTGAAGGGAGTGCACAGGGCTGTGAACTGTCAGTGTAAAATACATATTGGGCGGCGGTATCAAAATATTTTGGAAATATATAACGAACCCTTGAAAATTAGCGTAATCCTTAAAAACCAGAGTGCGGATATCCAAAGATAAGATTCGGGATTGCTAAGAATATACATGAATAACAGCGGGGAAAGTAGCAAAGTATTCTGCGGAAAGAGTTTAACATGACGGCGATTAAGTAATCCGCTGTAGTCACCTGGCTATTATGCAAACGGAATAGCCATCAGCAAGTTGCGTGGTTGGATACCACCTTTATAATGACACACTCTTATACAAGCAATACTTCTTTGAAAATTATGGCAGTTTAGGTCGCTTGCTATCGACTGGTTCTCAGTGCTTAAGCAAGGGACTTGATGAGTTGGATTCTTAGGGTATTTGCTGATTCTCTATCAAGAGCAGAAACCAGGTAAAGTCAAATAAATAGAGATGAACAGGACAAGAATGCGGGAACGTGTAAGCCACGAAAACTATCAACAGTATACTACTACTTCAAACAAAGAAGGGATAATGTTGTGCCATTTTGTCGGTGAGATTATATCAGCGATAAAATAACTGATTTATACTTGCGAGATATCGGTTTGAATCTGTGGTGGTGACGTGGATATCCTGATGGTTTTGCCTCTGTCCTTACAACGGAATACTCTGTAAAACATACGAAGGTAAAGTTGCCTCTGTTCTTAATTAAATAAACATCACACCATAAAGATGGGATAGAAAAGAGAAGTGGAAGTATAGCTTCATTCTTTTATAACATTCGGCAATGGAGGGAGGTAAGCTGTCAGCTTTACCACGACAGCAAACATTCACCAGAATTCATAATAAAAGAGGCTGAGTGAGTCCCACACATGATCTGCAAATGGTGACGAAGAGAAAAACATCTACTGCCGCTGCGAATGCCACTCAGATTACCCAGTCGTCCATATCGTAGTCTAGCCACTATTTTGACTGAGTTACCGCGGCTCCCAGCGCCTGGACAATACTGACAAACAAAACGCCACAATAACACTGAAAAATATTAATCCAATGTTGAGATAGTACTGTAAACTAAGATGTTACCACTTCTTTCGGAATTCCGCAAAAATCCTCAAGTATTATCATTCTCTGATTTCAGTCTATGCTACTAAACATTCCCTTCTGTGACGAAAAACAACCGTCGATAAACAACCTACAAGGCTCTCAATGCCGACAAACGAAAGAAAAATAACTTAAAAATTTAAGGAACACAGATCATGTTCTCCTTCTACCATCACCCCGTCAAATTCTAACTTTAAACCTCTGAAGACTAAAATCGTCGTACGATATACTAGTATGTATAGGAATAAGTCAGAAACTAAGCGTCCCTACTTTATTCCTGTGAAGGCAACGACCATGTATTTTCAGCAGCGCAGGAAATGCAGCGCCGGCGCAGCGTCAGCTGGAAAATGGCGACCTTACTAAACGAGTGGACAAGGGAAGAAGTGCGGGCTGTTGTCCGATTCCTGTGCGCACAAACCACGGAACCCGTAAACATTCACAGACAGACTGTGGCCGTGTACGTTGTTGCAGATGTAATGTCTTTCCAACAAGTGTGTAAATGGTGCCGTGCTTTTGGAAATGGTAGGGTGAGTGTAATGGACGAAAACAAGTGGCGTTCAACATGAAACATATTCATCCATGACACCGACGAAATTGCGGGAGGACAGACGTATATCGCTGAAGCATTTAGGGCTGATGTTCAGCCTCCCGCACGGCAATGTTTGGGACAGTGACCATAACCGTCTCGGCTATCGCAAAGTGTGCAGCAGATGGGTGCTGAAACAATTGTCCGACAAACAGAAGCTTGAGAGAATGGCCACCTGTCTGACCAACATCCAACGTTACGCAGCTGAAGGCGATGGCAATGAGACATAGCTGCACAAATACAATCCGGAGAAGAAAATGGAAACCATGTTAGGGAAGCATTCCACATCGCCTGCAAAGAAGAGGTTTAAGACGACTGTGAATATGGAGAAGGTGCTGGCAACGATCCTTTGGGAGATTCACGAGATAATTCTCGCTGATTTCACGCTGCGTGGTGCGACGGTGACTGAAGTTGTCTATCCGGCGACGTTACAACGCCTTAAGGAAGCAATTCGATTACGAAGCCTGGCCTGTTTACACAGGGTGTACTGTGACTGCACGATAAGCCAGGCCGCATGCGGCTCACACCACCGCCCTGCTGGATACCAGGCCTTGGGCTTGTGTTCTCCATCCACTATACAGTCCCACTTTGCCCTCTCAGAATTTCATGTGTTTGGCAAACCGAAAACCCCGAGGTCGGCGATTTCCACCTGACGACACTGCCAAAGCCGAGGTCCAGAAATGGCTTCGAGACGAGGACGTCTTCTTCTACCGCCAGAATCTGGAAAATCTAATCGTACGCAATGACAGGTGCCTGAATAAATTTGCAGGTTATTCGAAAAAAAAAAAGCCTGGTGTACAAACATAACCGTGTGCTTTACTTGTCTCCACTTACTTCCATTCACCTGAAAAGACAGAGAAAAGTAGTTCCCGACTTTCCATGGCGCGCGCGTGTGTATGAAGTTTCAGTCCATACCCGACAGAGAAAACAGTGCGCTTCCATGGACTAATCGGCGAATGCTGTCTAGAGAAATAGTCGCCACTTATTGCGACAAAAGAAAGACACAAATACACCATACGGAGACAATGCAGACTTTTTAGAGTAAAACACCTGGCTGAAAATATTTTTTTTTTTCCAATGGCTCGACAGCCCCTTGAGGGCCTAGGCCGCCTCATTTTTCTAGGCTCCACGATCACACGTTTTAGACACATCACATTCGGCAGGAATCCTCTGGACGAGGGACCAGCTCGTCGCAGAGACCTCCACCTGACAACACAACACTCACAAGAGACAGACATCCATGCTCCTGGTGGGATTCGAACCCACAATCCTAGTAAGCGAGCGGCCGCAGACCCACTCCTTAGACCGCACGGCCACTGAGATCGGCGGCTGTAAATATACTAAACATTAATCTTTAAAGGATTGAAGTTTAGTTCATAATTAGTATAATTTCATCATGAATTTTTGACAATTCAAAAAGTACAGCTATCATGTCCGCGTATAACCCTTTCATTCAACTACTCTTACATATCATTAGTCTTTAGAGATATTAGGAAATCACGATTTCACCAAACATGTATGTCACGAAATAGAAGTTCTTGAAAGACAGTTTGATAGAATTGGCAGTGCAGCTACCCAGATGAAACTTCGTGCCGGCTAAGGCGGAGTCTGAAATACTGAACGAAGCATAGGTACTTTCTCACTTCTTTCTTTCGAAAGTGGCTGCTCCTTATGCGTTCGATGTTCTTTGTAATCCCAGCTCAAAAATTATTGCATCACAAAACCATTTCCGTCAGCGAACTTTCAAAACACTAAAGTAAGTCTTTAATTACTTCATTACAAACCGTGTACTAAAATGCAATTTTATTTAATAACATACCATCATAGTACGCGAAAAAAAACATATTTTATTTGCCTATCGGTTTCCAACACGTTTCGACCCTAGCACCATCATTAGGGAAATCGTAATTCGTTGACAATTAAGGGAAGAATATATCAGAACATCTCACATTATGAAACAGATTAAAATATATATTAACAACATAGGCAAATACGGATAATTTAGTGGCGCGGTCGCGTAATTCTGGAAATCCTCAGCTATCCTAACAGCCTGATACTATTTCACTAGAAGAGAGCGCTTTTATAGCGATTTAATATTGCCGGCAACAACAAAACGTACTTGGGTCTTCATGTAAAGTGCCAAATAGTTTTGTCCGACTTTAACAAAATTTGGATTTTCTAGACAGATTTTCACAGAAGTCCTCATTATCAGATTTCATGGAAATCTGTCCAGTGAGAGCCGAGGTATAGCGACTCGCTACGGGCTTGACGGTCCGGGGTTTGAACTCCGGTCGGACGAAATTTTCCGTAATCGTACTGGGTCCCTTCTGCGGGGGTAAAGCGGCCGGGGCGTAGTGTCCACCCATCCCCTTCTAGCGCCGAAGATGAAGAATAGGTAGAGCTGTACTTCTACCCCTTCTGGGCCTTCATGGCATGTTATAGGGGGAACTTCAACTTTTTATAATACCAATAAAAGTTGATTAAGATCATTTATTGTGGTTATTTTGTAACCCATCGTGCAGGTTTCTGGTTGTTGTGCATTGACTATGTAAGCCTGTTTTCTCAATTTGTGCTTGTTGGCGGCAGGAAGTTGTCAATTACTTCATCTTAATATAAGTGTTTTCTCACGTACAGTTTTTAGGCGCGTTCACATAATCGCAAAAAGCGCCTATTAGCATCGTCATGTTTGTCCGTCCGTCTGTCCACATGCAATAGCGCGGCTCCCACTGGACGCAAGTCGGTGAAATTTGATATTTGGAAGTTTTGTAAAAATCCGCCGAGAAACTCTAAATTTGATTACAATCGGACAAAAATATCGGGCACATTACATGGAGATTTAAGTATGATTTATTCTTGCCGGCGAGATAAATGCGCAATAAAATATTGTTGTGCAACAGTCAATATTTTATTACTGTTGAAAGTGACATTAACTCAACAATACACACAGAATGCCTTGTTTCATTTCCCCTGCAACAATGGTTAAGCGAACACTCCACACTGTTACGTTATACGTACATTGCCTATCTTGTCTGATAGTTTTCAGTTGACTGAAGTTCTTATTTTTGTTGCAGCTCTGAGATAAAGTTGTGGCTGATCTAGCGACGTTGTGTTACGTGTTTATGAACGCTGTGTTACTGAACGCGACCTCTACAGAGAGACTGAACTTGTGATACCAAAGTAACTTCAAGAAAGCGCAAAAATGGAGTACTAGAAAAGCAGACGTCATATCAAACGACTTGTCCTGATGTATTAATTGACAAGATCCAAAAGCTGGGGCACAAATAAAATATGAACGAAGAATGTCTCTTGGGAAGTAACGCTGGGTAGTCTGACAGAAATGTACTGACATTTTAGAGGAACGTGCTACTTCCATTTTCTCGGTAGATACAGGAAGCATGTTCTTCCGACACATGAGTACATTTCTACCAGACTGCAATGCGTCATGTCTCAGAAGAAATTTATTCTTGGTGTTTACAGCTGTGAAAACAACATGATTCTCGTACAGCGCCCATACTGGAAAGAACGTATCCTAGTGCCTCGGCTTACAAATGGAAAATTCAACATTTTCAGGAAAAATTACGAAAAAGACTTCAGATTCATGATGTTAAGACAGACTGTGGAATGGCTCGTTTTATTGGGAGAACCAGCTTGCTGACATTCGACATCATCACAGCTCATTTTAACAGAGAGATCTTCCTGTAAGCTTACTGAGTCCTAGGAAAATCACAATAATATATTGCGGAATGTTAGAACCAAGGGAAATAAAAAGAAAGCCAGACAGGCAATGTACGTATAGCGTAACATTGAGGCGCTTTCGCGTAACCATTGTTGCCGTGGGAAAGCAATAAGTGTTACTTATTCTGAGTGTGTGTCTGTTCGTTATCCGGCATGCAAAGCGCATGCGCCTTATTATATTGTCATCTGCGGCATGTCCGGCTCTACCAAATTTTTCCACATTATCTCATAAACGGTACGATTGTCGGGAAACTGATATTGAATATAAAATGTGCGTTTAAATTTTCTCTACAAATTTGTCTGAAACATTTCTCGTTTTAAGTAGAATTCAGCGAGATACTATAACAAATGTGCATAGGTGTTCAAGTACAGTACCTATTATTCTTGTCAGATTTTAATCAAACGTGAATTTTCTAGACAGATTTTCGAAAAATACTCAAATTTCATGAAAATCCGTCCAGTGGGAGCCGAGTTTTTCCATGCCGACTGGCGGACAGACAGACCGACATGACGTAGCCAATAGACGATTTTCGCAAGTTTGCGAATGCGCCTCAAAAGTGTGACCATGATGGATTAAATGGTATGCCCATCTGACAACGGTCCAAAAGCGAAGATACGAACGCGCCTCTATGCTCCATTTACGTGCATTTTTATCTTGTTTACATTTTAATGATAAAAAGGACGATGACCATCATCATCCTGACCTCAATGAAACTGCGGGGTTGCGTCCCTCCCGTGTGATCTCGCCTCTGTACGTCCTGACCTCAGGTGTGATTGATGGCTGCTACTGACTTTATGATGTAAGACACTGTGGAACACTTTAAAGCATCGACATTTAAAGGCACTGTCAACATGCTTGCAGTGTACATTACATACATGTGCCAGTACACTACTGACGGGTAAAATTAGTTAAAAGTTTGATGGAAATTATGACTATTTACAGGACACGGCCTACATACGATCGAGGATTACAATAGATGTTTGAATATGTACTGCCAAAACTAAGTTTATTGTATCTAATTTTGTTTTAGATTTTAAATATTTTACATTTAAATGTTATAATACGTTTTATATATGAGTACAACACTATACATTATAAAATCCACTTATTTTATTTACATACAAAATGGTTTACCAGCAGTATGTATTGATGGTTGTGAAATTGATAGATGTAATCCATATTGCTGTTAACGGTATTTAACTTGGTATGTACTCCCTGCTGATGGCATGGTTATGTCGAAACATGTCGGAGTAAGGTGACTATTGTATCATGTACTGTAAGTGCATTTAGTTGTCACTCAAACGAAAATAGTGATTCAAAATGCACGCAATAAATAACTTTAAAATTTACTAACTCGTTTCAATTTGTAAAGGGCTCTTCATAATTCAGCAGTTCATAACTTTGGCTTGATAACACAATTGTCCGAATGCTCTAGTACAAGCATGGAACACGGAAAGTTTACTACAGCCGGTAGAGAAAATACGAATAGGCCTATCAAAGCAGTTGAAATCCCACACCCACTGTAGACAACCAGTATCCATAAACAGAACGGTACCGGATAATGAGCAGCCTTAAGTACCATTTTCCTTTGCAATCGTGGGAGTAACAGAGCCTAAAGTGCTTCACTTAACGACCTTACAACTAGAGGAAACAGATGACGGTGGTCACCTGCATGATCTTACGTGACCTCATTACACCGGATGACCCACGCCCCACCGCGTACAACAGCTGAACCTCTCTTCCGCTCCGATTATCCACGCTCCATGGCTCCTGGTGACCTTTTGCTGACTGACTGGCCCGCCATCCTTCGCCTCCCCATCTCCACGCACTAACAACTGCAGTTATGGCTGGGAAATTACCGACTCTGAGTCGGCCCCATCTGCCTGCTTCCATTATCTAATAATTTTATGTGCCTCTCTGATATTTTGATTGACTGCTCTCAGTTAACGAGCCAAAACTGGCTGAGGAATTGTTTCACCTTTAACCCCTTTCCACGCTATAGCCGAGAATTATTAGTCAAGAAAACCATCTATTTCTACCCAGTAAATGCCATTTAAAGCCAATCCCAGTGGCCGCGCGGTCTAAGGCGTGGGTCTGCGGCCGCTCGCTTGCTGGGATTGTGGGTTGGAATCCCGCCGGCGGCATGGAGGTCTGTCTCTTGTGAGTGTTGTGTGTTGTCAGGTAGAGGTCTCTGCGTCGGGCTCATCACTTGTGCAGAGGAGTCCTACCGAGTGTGGTGTGTCTGAGTGTGATCGTGAAGCCTCGATAATGAGGAGGCCCTGGCCCACTAGGGGCTGTTGCGCCGTAAAAAATGCCATTTAATGTTGTCAGTTAAAATAAAAACAATCATAATAAATTTCAATACATCTTTCGACTTCTGTGATTATGTCGGCGTAACGTACTATAGATGCTGACTATAACCAAGAGAAAATATTTTGTTAACAGTTAACTTAGAAGGATACGGCGGAAGATCAAGGCGGTAGAGGTTTGCACGGACCGGCCCTGCGCCTGGTAGCATTGTCAATGTTCGGGGTCGACCAGGTTCAAATTATAGCAACTCAAGGCTACGTAAAATTTTCGGGCTTTCTCGGGCTATTCTTTCGCAGAGGAAAATTTATACGCATTTGGCTTCATCTTAAACTTGTGACATAGAAAATTAACAACCAGCACAAATAACTGTGATGCTACTCTTGGGGCTGCGAATTGACCAGGGAATTACGATGGGATTTCAGGAACACGTAATGTACTTCAGTTGATAATTTATATTAAGAACGAGCTTAGGGAGTCGAGTTCGGTGGTTTCCGGAAACAAACACCGGTTTTATTTTCTCGGGGACGTTTTCTATTGCCCCCCCCCCCCCCACACACACACAAAATAGTTCGGGGTAACACCTTACATCTGGCATACGTATAGGTCTACATGTACCGTTGCTGAAACAGCAAAATAATATCAGATGTTCTTACAGCGTCGATAATTCATTCAGGGATTTTTAACATTTAACTGAGACGTAGTAATGGTACGAGTCAACCAAACAGATTGGAAATAGTTCGGGGTTTATTCGGGATTGAATAAAAGCAAGTCGGGCACGGATAACTCATTTGAAGATAAACTGCGGCGCCTGGCCGAATTCCCCTGGCGAAATGCCGGGTTAAGTTTTAACATTTCGGCCTGTGTAGATCTCTACATGGCTGACGGCGGACTGTCAAAACTTATGCCTACACACAAGAACATAAATGAACAACACTGAGAATCCGGATATTTGAATCAGAGTGACTGGCTTTTCGGTAGCAGGACGTCTCTTCTTCCACCACCATCAGGATCGGTCCCTAGGTCCAACAAGCTTCCTCTCAAATGGGTGCAGGAGGCTCATTCTCTAGGGATAAAGAGGTCGGAGCCTGATGCTGCATAATAATTTCCATTTAATGCCGGGTTTAAGAATGCATGGAGCCATACCTCCATTCCACGTCATGACGAGGTTCTTTACTTAAGCAGTGGGATAACCTTGAAAATGAACTTCATATTAGTGTTTTACTGATAGTTCAGTAAATCATTTGCTGATTCCTAGGTCCTTTAGTGAAGTTTCCCACCTGCAATTATAAGAGTATAAAGTTACTGTCGAGTGAGGTGGGACGATAATCATGCATGGTGACTAGGAAGTGTTTGGCGAGGAGGTGTAGTTGCCTCTTGTAAGGTACTACCCCACTCTTCACCTATAATGGTCAAGGTAAATAGGTAAAGCAATCCCTGTACAGGCTTGGACAGGCTCTGAGGGTTCCAGGAGGGTAAGGCTCCCAGACTTCAAGACATTCGGTACATTAAAGTGGTAAGACTGTCAGCCCTGCGCACCGGCCGTCTTTACCCCCCAGGAAATATACCTGGTACTAATTTCAGTTAGAGGCTGAGTCGACCACAGGGCCATAGTGCGGCCGGAAGGATAATCGGAAATCGAACCCGCGACCTTCCGGCTTGTAGCGCTGTGCCTGAACCAACTGCACCACCGCATGCCCCCTAACCTATAAAGAACAACAGATAATATGAAGTTCATGCGTGAGCATGTCCAGAAGCCTGAAAAAGATATTTTACGAGTTGTTCCAAATACAATTTAAAAAGTCGCTACGTCAAAGCCCTCGGCAAAGGTCACTCAGTAAACATCGATTGCGAGCGAACAAAATCGTCAGGACACTAATCGTGATCTGAGATTACGACCTAACAACAATATTTATTATTTACAACTTATTTAATGGCATTTTCAATAGCTCAGACTATACAGCGTGGAATAACAGTACCATTAGTGGTTGTAGTGAAGGATACCTCCTAATTTCAGGTACTATACTGGCATTTACCTGTACGGCCGTAGAAAAAAAATTCGACACACCTAAATCAGGACAGTCTGTTTCCGGGCTGAGATTTGAACATGAGACCTCAAGAACACGAAATGGGGACGCTAACGGCTCGACCGTCATGTTTGGTAGCAACAGACATAAACGTGACGTCGATACACAGTGTTTTCCAGACGAGTTCTTTACGACTTTGTGTACCCATAAGCCAAAGTAAATGGCTTTGCTGTTCATTTACTGAAGAGACAAACAACTGTGGTAAGTTAATTACACCGCACAATCACAGAACATTTAATTTATACAAAATAAAACTGCTTCATAATTGAAACCATTTTTTTAGAGAAATTAGTCGTTTCTGAGAAAACCTATCTAAGCCCATATACCAATTGTAATACCGGTCACTCGTACATTTCCCCGACAGCTTTTAGTGCCGACCCGCAACAACAGCAATGCCAGAGCTGTCGCTGAAGTTAGCGAAACTGCACGCCCTGACCACGCACAGTTGTATCTTTATTGGCGTCGGCACTAGATGCAGCCCAATGGTCATATTTACACTCCGGACTTTGAACCAAGCCAAAGGGCCCCCGTTACCCATAAGACAGGAAGCTGTGTGGGCCCCAGTGACGATCTGGATGTTGTGCAGAAGAGAAAATCTGTTGACCCTTTTGAGAATCGAGCCCCGATTCCTCGGCCGTCCAGCTCGTACCCTAGTCACTATAATGCCTGAGCTGTCTCGGCTTTGCCGGCCTCGCAATAGCAAGTTTAATCAGCATCTTTAAAGACGTTCGGAGATAGAGCATACGGAAGCCATCACCAAAACGCATTAATATTTCATACGCATACACACACACATACATACATATACACATACATACATACACACACATACATACATACATATACACATACATACATACATATACACATACATACACATACACATATCCATACACACATACATACATATATCAACACGCACATACACATCTATATACACACATATATACATTCATACATACATACGCATCTACATACACACATACACACATTCATACATACATAGGGGAGACCGGGTTTAGTAGGCACACTTTTCACTTTTTAATTTTTTACAATTTTCATACAAATGGCACAGAAAAGATAATGGTACTGGTGGCAAGTGTCATTCTTGGACTATGCAAGAAAATATACTGAAGAAGTTATTTCAATAATGAAGCCATGAAAAAGGACGCATTCAGCGTATATACACATATACATACATACACACACAAACACATATACATGCACACATACATATACACGTACATACATACACACATACATATATACATACATACATACATACTTCGTGTAAGGAACTACTACTTGCTTGCTTGCTTGCTTGCTTAGTCGTCCTATTCAACCTTCCGGTGTCGAGGTTCACACGAGGGAGCCGTTTTCCTGGCCTGCCTCCAGTCCACTCCTCTCTCCTGGAGTCCTCTCCTTACATTTTCTTCCCACTTCACTCTTGGTCTTCCTCTCTTCTTCCTTCCTTCTGGTACTACTACTACTACTAATAATAATAATAATTCAATTCAATTCAATGGGTATTTATTAACGTGCAGACTTAACAGCACAAGTGCCAATTACAAAGCCAGCACAAAAGCACAAATAAAACACAAAACAGTACAAATACACAAGACAAAAACTAAAGAAACAAAACAAATATGAAGTAAAACAATATAAAAGAAGTACTGGATCCAATACCCTGACCGAACATAGCTGACTTGTTTTAAAAATGTCGCATTGACCGAACTACAGCATCGAATTCAATATTTACATTGATAACAAGTCATTAATCAAGACAGACCTACAATTGAATATACTAATTTCCCCACTGATGGCATTAGCCGCAGAAGCGCATCTTGCGGAAGGGCAGTTGCAACAGTTTAAATTAACATAAAACAGTTTAAAATCTCTAAAATTTCGATTCGGCACACGAAGGCCGACAGTTTCCAAAAGAGTAGGGCAAATTTTTAAACCATTGTAAACATTAAGTAAAAAAAAGGGCGTCTAAGTGGCACCGACGATCACTTAAAGTATGTAATTTCAAGTAATTTAAAACATTGGCATAACTGTAGGGTAAGTGACTAAAAAACGACGATGACAAAGAGACACAAACTTGCGCTGGATGCGCTCAAGCTTACTGGCATCAGTAGAAGTAATAGAGTTCCACGTAACAGAGGCATATTCTAACTTAGGCCTAACTAATGTGCAATATAGCATCAAGAGGCTCTGCAGAGTGGAAAAGGAAAAAGTTACTGACCTAATAATAATAATAATAATAATAATAACAATAATAATAATAATAATAATAATAATAATAATAATAATAATAATAATAGCTTATTGTAAGGAATACAAGCACGCTGTAGGCGTATGGTACAGTTACAGAACATCAGCAGCTGAAGCAATGCAAAGGGTTAGGAAAGAATCTGATCTCACAGAACACAGTGAAAAATAGTAAGTGCTTGATTGAACTTTTATCAGACAGTGCATGGACCCGTTGGTACTTTTTGTTGTTTCAGTCACGCGTATGACCCATGGCATCACTTCCTGTCACCTGGACGGTCGCGTCACGACAGGCAGCTGTTCTGTTATATGAGTGGAGCTTCGTTGTTGCTGCAGCAACGCACTTCGTCCAGTTGTGACCTACTTCTATGCAACTTCGAACGTTTTATTCCGTTCAATAGGTTCGTCACGCGTCCAGCCCTTCCGTATTACACGGTTTTCGTGTTTCATAGTTTTCAGACTACAATATTCGTTCGTTTAACGTCCCACGTTTTTTGCTGCAAGGCACATGAGAACGCAAACATAACTGAAATTACATGAACTTTACGGAAAAATTAATTTTCATTATATTTTATATCACTACCTCCTCTCCTACTTTCTACCTTTCTAACTCTTCTGTTGTTTTATGACGCTGTATCTGCTGTTCAGATTAAGTGACGACACGCTGGATGTGATAGGATTGTAATTAACACAGAAGAAGCAGGCGAGCGGATATGATAAACTGCGTAGTTAGCGTAATACTCCTTGCTGCATTTGCCTGGTAGAACTGAGAGAAAACAAAATCACCCAAGATTTCCGTCCCTGGCAGGGATTTGAACCAGATGACTCTCGAATAAGAACCGCATGAGTCTCAGCTACATAAACCTCTGACCTTTCTTCTTCCCGGTAGTTTAGTGGGTAATGAATTCGACTCAGCTGCATTGGTTAAATACAAAAACAAAATAAAGTCATAACAATCTAAAGCACAATTGTAACTGTAAAAATTGATTTAACATTACAGACCTCTGTATTTTAACCACAGAATATATTTGTGTGGGCTATGTATGATACTTGGAAATGCAAGGCGTAGTATGCAGACTTTACCAAGTCGTTCTTTACTTCCAGAGTGTCAAACTGTTTCACGGTACACACGTAAATGCGGATTCATTTATGTGTATAAGAAAAATACGATTTTCACGAAACTCGTAAATATTCAACAGCTTTATATGTAGAGTTACTACACCAAATTCCACCCAAATCAGACATAAAACGTGGAAAGTAAGACAAATTTTTTTTTGGCCGACCTTGAGGTAACTCACAATCAGCTCACATAACTTCTATAGCTTACTATTTTAAAGTAGTTACAGATGTTATGTACCACCTGCTTTAATATTAAAGAACTCTGCATTTTGCGACAGCGTAGCTTATGACTTACGTGTTTCGAAATGTTCTCACAAATACAGCATTAATTAATTGGTTTGTGTTAGTAATGAAGGCAAAATAAATTGTCTGTAATGTAGGAATTGAATTTTTAAATGTTATTTTCTTCAATTCCATGCTTGAAATGGCTAATTAATTGTGAAATACTACTTCCTACTGTTGCCAGAATGTTGTAAAGTACCAGGCGTACGGTCAGTGCCTTTAATACTTATTAACAGGTAACTGGTTTGACTTTCCCATCAAGTTCTCATCCCTGCTTGTCCACTCTCGGGAACATCAGTGCGTCAGTACGCACTGCGCCACCACATAAGCTCTTTACAGTGAAGTGTGGAAAAGCTCTAAATGGCTCTGAATTATTCACAATGTGTTAAGGTCTGTGCCTAAAAGCACTATACTCGAATAGTTCATTCATCCGGGCAAGTGAAGGTACATCGGAATTAAATATGAATCCCGTAGAACAGAAGTTTCAACCACTGCTTGCACCTAAGCGAAATGCAACAGCCGCCGCGAAAATTACAATAACGTTACGTCGTTTGATGCAAATGTTGTAGCAGTGTCACATAGCTCTTACAGCACTCGCAACAAAAATCTGAAACTTCATTTACGTTGTAAGGTTAGACGCTGATAGTTGGCATCCAGGTTTCCAAAAGTTGGTTCCCCACGTGTCGTTCCCAAAGTACAGCACTGTACCCAACTTTGTGTGTTGGAGGGAGGTTAAAAAGTTAATTCAACCGAACTTTGTATTTTGCCTGAAAAGAACACATGCATCCCTCGTGCAAGGAAGCGTTCGGCATCACTAAATCCATTTGACGTTAACAAGAGGGAAAGGAAAAGATCCTACTGGGTGAGTAAAAATTTCAGTTCTCACAGCCCTTCTTTTAAGGCATCAGTTATTAACATACGTTCAGCTTTGAAGAGAAAAAGATATTTTGAATTTGTGAGCGTTTGAATCCAACGAGCGGGAGATCGAATACTTGAATGTGATCGAGGTAAAGAATGTCAGTGGTGGTAGTAGTAGCAGTAGCAGTAGTAGTAGTAGCTGTGGCAGTAGTAGTAGTAGTAATAGTAGAAGCAGTAGGAGAGGTATTAGTAATAATAGTAATAATAGTATCACTAATAATAATAATTTATTGAGTTCACACCCTCTACTTGTTTCTAGGGACTATGAGCCGGTTAACACCTACTTATTGCAGTCCGGTCCCTTCTACGTTAACTACTTATATTATTCCTATTCACCTTAATTTCATTTCACTTAAACATTTATCTTTACCTTGTTTAAGTAACTAACTAATTTACTAATATCTGCTTTATTTGTACAACTTAACATTTTCCTGACGATTCCAGTGGCCGCGCGGTATAAGGCGTGTGTCTGCGGCCGCTCGCTTGTTGGGATTGCGGGTTCGAATCCCGTCGGGAACATGGCTTATCTTCCAAATTTTCATCGTAATGTCCGCCTTTCGTGTATTCCTTAGTCATCCATGTAAAAGTTTTCTTACACGGTTTCACACCAAAACTTCTGCACGTTCTCCTTCCTTCTCACTTCCATACGACGTTACTAGTTCCTTTTATTCCAGAAATAAACAAATATTACGATATTTACTGACCACCAACAAAATACACGTATCAGGTCAAAGTAGATGCCTATTATTTTATATCGTATAGTCTGCAACATGTTTCGGTTCTAACTAAAACATCATCAGGGAGGTTACAATGTCAAGGGACGTGAAGCACTGCACTTGCATGTACTTTCATCGATGATGTGTATATCAAACATCATATCAAATCTAAGTTGTTATGCTGTTGAACACTAGTGGGACAGATTCTATGTTTCACAGTTAAAATATGTACATGTATATATACACATATATGTACAGTTAAAATATTAAAATTAAAATAAAAACAAGTTGCAGTCTTCGGCAGTCTTAGGTTTTGGTAGAATATTCGCAGTATTATACTTAAAAATCTATATATCGATATAGGCCTACTGCTTACAATTTTATACATTTAAGGGTATTTTGGATCCCGGTGGCCGCGCGGTCTAAGGCGTGAGTCTGCGGCCGCTCGCTTGCTGGGATTGTGGGTTCGAATCTCGCCGCGGGCATAAATGTCTGTCTCTTTGAGTGTTGTGTGTTGTCAGGTAGTCTCTCCGTCGGGCTGATCACTCGCCCAGAGGAGTCCTACAGAGTGTGTGTGTGTGTGTGTATGTGTCTGAGTGTGATCGAGAAGCCTCGGTAATGCGGAGGCCCTGGCCCGCTAGGGGCTGTTGCGCCACTGAAAAAAAGTATTTTGTGTTCAACTATGTGTATTGTTTAAATTAATCTTGCCTTCGAATAATCCAAAGGCAAGTTGTTGAATCCAGTAATGCGGGAAGCGGCAGAGGTATACAGATAAAGTGGACATACTGTACTGGACCGAATACACAACACTTCCAGATTTAAAAAGCAAGCTTTTAACGAACTATAATGGATGTGTTTTGCAAAGAGACTGAATTTTAGAACCTTCTTCAGGGCCTAATTTTTCCCCTCTTAACAGAAAGTAGCCTATACTGTAACACAGGCAGTCGGCGTGGGGTCTTGCTACAATCTGTATGCCCCCGTACATTTCTGGTTTAGCATCCAGGCAGTAGAAGTTGAAACGTACGGCTGCTGCCTGCTAGATTTCTTTCATTACGGATTTAAGAAAAGCCGGCTTTGTAGGCCGTTTAAATAATAACTTCTCATCATTGAATATATGAGGGCAAAGGAGATTTGGAAATGTCGTGTGCATGTTGGTGAATTTATAATGCGACCCCGCACTCTGCTAGCAATTAAACTTGCAGCAAGAAAGCACAGCAGTTCTCCCTGGTACACTGCTTTGTAAGTCCCTGGTATGGGGACGTAGGGTGAATATACGCAGTTTCTACAACACTTGGAACTTTTGCTAATGAAGTCGGATAGCACAGAGAGGGTGAAACACTGGCGTTGGTCTTCATTCCTGTCCTTTCATGTCTTGTCGTTCTATTTTTATTTCCTTTCACTTCTATGGTTCTCTTTCCTTTATTCATCTGTTATTTGATCCTCTGTTCACTATTTCTTTCTTTCTACGACTATGTGTTTCCTTCTTTATTTGTTCGATTATTTGTTTGTTCCTTCGATTATCTATTTGTAGCTTTCGTGCTGTACGTTTCTTCCTTCAACCCATTTTATGCAGCAGATGTGTCCGCAGTTTCCATTTCACCGGTCTTGAGTTCATGCTGTCCGTCTAACCGCCCATTCACATACGCATCAGAATAGCAGAAATATTTCTTACTACAGACACTTTTTACACACTCTTCTGTGTTACAAAACATGGTTTAGTAAAATAGGAAGTTCAAAATTTCATGCTTGTACAAAGCAACAAGCCCGCAACTACTAAGCCCTTCTTGGCTGCACCTTTAGCAATGCTTCGTAAACTGCAAGAGTTAACACAAACTGCCCGCGTAATTGACAGGTTGATGGGTTTCTATCAGACCATTCGCACGTGTCACCTCCAAATACGAAAGAACTTCATTGTTCGCGGGTTAGCGCATAACCGTGTAGGTCCCTCGCTCATTCGCGGTCGCGCTTGCGTGAGAGAGCACAGTAACGCACAAGAGGCTGAATCTGCCCGCCTGTCTCACTCAGTGGCTACCTAGATATCGTGGATACGGACATGGGATATTCTCCAACAGTACTTTTCAAAATGTTTGGTATTAATTGTCGTGCTCATGTTTAATTTCGTCTGGAAAGTGTTTTGTAAGTGCTGATGGACGATGCGTTTTAGCACGAAAAACGAAACAGGAGGAGGGAAACTGTTCAGGTCAGTGCTGTAATCAGTGCAAAATTTTTTTTGCGTAAGTAGTCGTGAACGCTGCCTCGAAAATCGGAAGGTGGAGGTGGAGGGTGTCATGTCATGCACCATACAAGGAGGTGCATAAGGACAAACAGAGGGAGACAAAACAAACGAAGATCATCTCTTTCTTCACGAAGTCCTCAGTCTCTACCCCCCCCCCCCCCCCCCCACCTCCCCGTCCTGCCATACACTCTACGTCTTTCAATCACCGTACAACTTTCAGCCAGTACACCGACGTCGTTCTGATAAAAACCAACACAAACTTTTTCGGGTTTATTAATGATGAATGTACATATCATCATGTTTCGCGTGTTTTAGGATCCCCTAACCCCAATATTTCCGTCAGGCATGAAATTTGCCCATTTCGGTTATATCGTTCGCCGGACTTTCCAAGAACGTAATCCCCGCGATCAGCGAAGGTTAGGTGTATTCACAGAATTTTGAATAAATCTGGTATGGTTCCTACACTAAACGCTATGGGGAAAATATAGTTTCAGTTCACTTCATACGAAACTAGAATCAAACGTCACACTTCTTCTAGAAGAACGCCTATCACACTTAAATTAGCGAAGTTACAGAAAACAGGGAATTTACATTAAGACCAACAAATTTGAAATGAAGCATTCTTCAGCGCGGTAAATATAGAATAAACTCTAACAAAATATGTACCAGTTGAGAGTATTTTGGCTGGATAAGTAGATTACGGGATTCACTTAAACGGCACAGAAAATAACATGCATAGAAAACGGCAAAATCATTTTGAGAATTTAGACCCTAAGCAGTACAACTTCCATTATTATTATTATTATTATTATTATTATTATTATTATTATTATTACTACTACTACTACTATTTAAAGGTTCGTTTACTTTCGGCTCCAGTATTACGAAAAGGGTGAAGGCCGTTGCACGCATAGGACAGACGAGGAAGTCATACAACATTTTATTCAACAATCTTAGATGGAAGAGACTGCTTGGAAGACTAGGCAATAATATGATGATAATATTAACATACCGCTAAAATATAAATGGCGTGAAGATGTGGATGGATTCATATGTCTGCTAGAGACAAGTGGTGGGCTCCTGAGAACACGGTACTGAACCTTCGAAAAATTTACTGACTGTAGGAACTAGTATCAGATTCTCAAGACGACTCTGGTCCATGGAGTTAGTGTTCTTGGTATCTTTTACAGTATAACTGACCATAACGACTTATTTGTTGGCCTGTTTTGGCTCAAGATTTGAACTTGCTACAAACGTGACGGGGGAGGAAGAGGGAAGAAGGCTGCCGTCACGATACAGGTAATTCTCCGCCATTCGCCTGAAAGGTCTGAGGGAAAGTTGAGTCAGGGTGGTCGGTCGGTATGTTAGCAGAAATTCGAACTACAAAACATCTTTGAGGGTACGTCATACCTTCAGTAAGCAAGCTTCCCGAAGAAAAGTCCTTTGTGTTCAACAAGATCTCTCGTAATAGCGATCGCGGTAGGCCCTGTTTGAGTGTTTCACAATTTAACAGACTTGAAGATATAATTAATATTAGTATATGTAAAGAATGTCCACAGTGTTACATTATAAATAAAAGACATGAACACTTCCATGATAAATAATCATGTAGGCTATAGAGTTAAAAATTACGCTATTTTTGGTGATTTATCATAAATGTAGCTTGCACACGTGACGTTTCTTTCTCCTATTGTTGTGGCAGTAACATGGCAGGCCCCAGCCAGCTGTTTTATTGTGTGTATATATATATATATATATATATATATATATATATATATATACACACACACATATCAGGCCTCATGCTTTTGCGGTACAGATATCACTTTTATAAATACTGTGCTTATCTTAACAATGTGGAAAAACAAATATCCGTATCTGTATTTTGGGTCCTTGTTGCATTTATTTACGCTTCGGTCCTATATCGCGTGCCCAGCAACCACAAATAAAAACTGTTCTGGTTTTCGACTTCAGTTCGACGATATCCGAATTGAATTTTGTTTTTGGCGGGGGCAGGGAGGGGGATACAGATGAAATATTTAATCACTCAGTCACGCAGAGTTATGAAACACCTTGTTATATTCATATAAGTCATTTCTGATACAGTACCGACAAAAAGTTTGGACCACTCCAGATTTTAAACTAGATACGTGTGTTATAAGGTTTTATGCAATCTGTTACAAACACTTCTCATTGAAATTTGCGTAAAAAATAGAAGCAAACGACAAAAGAAATATAAATATCTCCAACGACTCTAAACTTGCAGTAAAAATAGTCTTCAAAATAATGAAACTTTGAACAACAACCGTTTTGTATTTTAAACATTACTTCTACACAGCAGAATCTTCCGAGCGAGAGGGACTACTGCACTCCGAAGCTCCGCTGTTGCAGGGCGAGTCATTATCCGAAACAAAGTGGAAATCCTTCACTTTTGGGAAGGGAAGAAAATGCAAAAATGCGAAACGAGACGCAACATTCCGAATCAGATCTCACAGTCGACATCTGGACTAGGACTCTTTCATGATGGCGGACAGAGATTTTCATACGCCATGAAAACAATTTGCTATCAAGTGTCTTGCGTGGTTCTCACTGATTCAACCAGCGCAGGGCAGACTAGTCCCTTGCGTTAGTGTTATTAGGTCATCTTGTGCTTCAGTGACGAGATTTGTGACATTTACATCAATAAACACATTTACTGTTTTTGAACATGGACGGAAACTCAAGTAAACTGAATATCTTCAACAAATAAACGGGGGGACTGATACGTAACGTGTACCAATAGAAAGTGGACGAAGCTAGATTCTACTCTTCAGGTGACTGAAAATGTTGCGAAATATCAAGAGCCACAGCCGAGACATGTGATATCGGACTTAATAGGAAGCACATTGAAAGGCTTCAAGCATTCTATACTTCGATACTGAGTAGAAATGAGCGTCCAACCTCATGCTCCGGCCTCTTTACTCTCAGGAATACAGTCCGTTTTGCAGACTGAATAGAAGAGCAGGCCTGGGCGCGGCAACACAAACACAATTACCTCCCTTACAGAGGAATAAATTCCAATTGTGCAGCTTGAGTGAATAGGAGTCTTCTTAGCTCTTCATCTGGGGATGGGAACAGATAAAATTACAGAAACTTTGTTCTATTTTCGGAATACAACACGATAAACGAAGTCCGGACACCAAGTAAACTTAAGGTTGAACAGCTGTTACAAAGTATGGCTAATAGTTACATGTGGCGAGTGTAGTATTACAGTATGCTGATGTCCACACCGTATGATTTGGTACAGTATTATGTGCTACATTATTTCAGGGGGGGACTTGTATTATATTCGGCGATTATTTAGTGTGTCGCTGTTAGTACGTCATGCACATTCCCTGAATACAGAAACACAGAACACGAGGGATATGTTGCAGAGGGTGTTATCTGCACCACTGTAGGAGCAGCCAGAAAAAAAAAAGAGAGAGGCAGAAAAGACTGCTTCTAGACAGTAACAAATTACACACATAAGAATGTTACATTTCTGAGCTTCGTGGAATTACTCAAGGAAATTACAGGTTTTTACCCTTGCTTCCATAATAATGTCTGTTTTTATCTTGGCAGTGACTTTAAACCCTGTTAGAACACAATGGTTATTACATGTACTGCATGCTTTATCATTAAAACACACTACATTGTACCGATACAGCGCTTTCATATGCTTCATTTATCAGAATAAATAGCGATTATTTTCCTAAAGAGCATTAGCCGGTTGGTCTTTGTAACTCAGAAGCAGTTTGTTTACCGTACTGTAGAAAATTAATTTTTGTACTATTTAAATGACACTCATCCGTCAAAGGATAGTCATTACGATCTACCAGACACGATATACTGTTGACTTCTTTGGTTGCTTCGTTTGACGATTCGGAGTTTATGGAAATGTGAGGGGTAGAACTTCGGAAACGAATACTTACAGGCCTACATTTAGATTGCAATCAAATTACCGCAAGCATAAAACAAATTACCAAGAGATGTTGCATTAATATACAGGGTGATTCAGGAGGAAAGGTCAATATTTTGGGAGGTGATAGTACCGGTCTTTGTGAGAAGAAAGTTCATATGAACATGCGTGTAATTCTGAATGGTTACCGAGATGGAGCTGTTTGAATCTGGCGCACACTATTCGTCCCTCCCTCTTCTCTGGTGCGTTAGGAGTTTTTTTGTGGGGTTGGATGAAGAGCGGCGTTTACAAAATAAAAAAAGTAAATACATGAGACGAATTGCTCGCTCGCATTTTGGGTTCTGCTGTCCGCATACAGAAACGTGAAGATCAATTCAGACGAACAAGACACATCTTCGCACACGGGTTGCAAAGTGCATTGAGGTTGAAGGTGGGATTTTCGAAAGTTTCTTGCGAACTGTAACAAATTTGTCATTTAAACATAAATTAAAATTAAAATAAGATTACGAGTAAGCAATTGTTCTTTCTTTACTACCATTCACAATGATCTTGTATTTGTAGATTTACACAGCTCTATCTCGCTAACCATTCAAAACAGAGACATGTTTATACGAGCTTTCTTTTCTCACAATGACCCATATTATCACATCTCGAAATATTGACCTTTCCTCCTGAATCACCCTGTATAATGTTTCAACTAAGTATCATACTCAGTGTGTATGTAGTCCCATAACTAAGAGGCTAACTATCCTTAAAAAGTGAGACGGGGTAGCCCTGTCAGGAAAATGACGGTCATATCGATTCCCGGTGAAGGCACATATTTGTACATTCACAACATATTCAGACAGGCTGCAGGCCCTCTGCCACCCATATGATCAGCACTGGAAATTCTTGTTCCGAAAGTAAAGTAATCGAAGAGTGAATCTCGCCATTCCATTTAGTGCCGAAGTCTAAAACGCATATAACCTTGTCTGTATGACTCCTAAATTTCTTCGTAATGCCTAGTAATAGGGACACTTTATCATATCTGCAGGAGACACATGAAAATAATTTTGTACTTGAGATATAATGTAGATGTTACTTATTAAATATTTAAATATAATTGGTTATTGATTATAAAATAAAATTTTCCTCAGAGTTTATCCTAGTACAATCAAACATCAACATATCTATTATAAAATATGTCATATTTTCAATCAAGTGTTTGATTACTGAGTTCTCGTAATATTGATGAAATTTTTCCGGTATTAACCTGAAATGGGAGATCCAATGGCTACACCTTTCGCCGGTTTATAAAATTCGCTTGAAACTGAAAATAATTATGTTTCAAAACAGCGTGTAAAAGTAACAATAATGACGTTTTCATAATATTTTAAATGATATTTTAATATTTTAACTATATATTTTTAAACTGTGAAACATTGAACCTGGCATACTAGTATTCAGTAAATAAAAACTTGTATTTGATATGATGTATGATATACACAACATAGATGAAAGTATGCGCAAGTTTCGCTTTCCTTGAAAATATAATTTCCTTGATGATGGTTTAGTTAGAACGGAAACATGTTGCAAAATGTACGATATAAAATAATAGGCATCTACATTTACCTGATAAATGTATTTCGTTGGGAGTTAATAAACACTGAAGTACAAAAACACGAAATATGCAACTCTAGAAAATAAAACGCAATCGAGGCGAAAATTCGAAATTTTAACGATCTCTGTCACATGGCGCAGCAACATGACAAAATTGGAAGCCGACAGTATCACTTGATGCACAATATCTTACAGTATGACACAGTTCTTGCAGACACACATGACAAATAATGAGACAGGGTGAGATTGCCTTCGACGGACCAGTTAAGAATTATTGAAAAAAAAAGGAATGTGCTGCGCATAGAAAGGCAACAGATATTGCTTTAAATACCTTACTTTGTTCTCTATTACTCAACCAAATTTTGCATATCTAACTCATACATAACTGTTCGAAAAAAAAAAATTTTATTCAACTTTGCAGTTGGTCCATTCATCGCACTAGGGTCCCATGAATGTATAGCACTGTTTCCATCAATGGACCTTAAGCCTAATATAGGAAATATAGTTTATACATGCAGTAATGTATTATATGTTGTTGAAATTATATTCTTGGTTGACATAACTGCTCTCTGAGTTGAATGCAAAAAAAAAAAGTCCTGGCTGTACCCCAAGTTTGAAGTCTTCACATGCTCTTGCCGTTTTGTATAGGAGATACACAGCAGCCAGTAGCCCTGACACATCAGACAGATGTAATAAGAATAGTTCCTCCCTTCGCACTTCAAATTGACCAAATCTGTGATGTTCCATTTCTCCATGTCACTTTTTCGTTTTTTTCCTAAACTGTTGTTAAGGCAGTTTCATTCACGTTATACAAACAGATTATAATAACATTAACTTTATGTTCAACAGTTCTTTCAAGCAAATTGAACAGTTCACTTACTCTGTCCGTACTTAAACCTACTTCCCGAGACTTAATTTATCATGTCGCTGCCTCAAACTTAGGCGTGGGTGTCGTCTCGTGAACCCATAGTACCATTTCCTTCCAGCGGTAACTGTCTTATTGAGTGTGTAAGGAAAATAATGTAGTTCAGCAACTTTAAAGGCCAGGCTTCATAAATCAGTGTTGGTTATATAAAACACCTATTGTTCCAATTGTAAAAAATGGTTACCCAATTCCCTATCGGCAATACCTTAAATGTTTTCCACTGCAAAATAATTTTTCCCATCTAAGTGTCTCTTCAGGTATCTTTTTGAAGAGCGACAGGCACGCGATGCTGCATTTAAATCAACATCGCCGTTTCTAAGGGCTTCAAGAGCTATCTCCATATTTACCGGCTCACACTTTCTGTATCTAAGAACTTTTGGTATCTTACAATATAAGCTGAAAATTTATTCCTCACTGGGCTTGCATGACTACAATATTTTCGCTTGAAACTCCGTGCTACTTGCGCATATTTATAGAATAAGGCGTAGACACAGGTGTAGAATTATTAACTTTTAAATAATAGCCGGAGGAGTTTGTACAATACTGGCAGTCTGTAACAGAATACACGGTTCCACGAATGATCCACCGGTCCATTCGCGGAGCCCTGTGGTGTTTCATTGATAGCGACTACGCCATTTTTTTTGAAGCTCTGAAGTTCAGTGAAAATTAAAACATAAGAAAACCAGTACAGTAAATTATACAGTAGAGAACACACTTTTACCACGTGTGTATAAAAAGGCAGTCCTTACTCTCTGTGATGAAAATATCCGTTGAAGCATAAGCCCAAAATAAGAGCAGAAAGGTCGAAAATCTTTGTAGCCAATTTTCTCAGTGACATTTTCACCTAGCAAACTCAAAACACTGAACAAGATGACAAGTCACTAGTTGCTGCTCCTACAACCCTGAACGCGCATGCGCATCAACACATATTCGAAATATCGCGGGTGGTCCATCGATGGCTACGGTTCAACTATGGCAACCTTACTATACAGTTTCAGTCTTATTTCTCCTAACACCTTTTATGGTTTTCCTAAGACCCTCCACGCGAATGTCGTAACTTTAAAATTAAATGGGTCGGCCTCCTATCCAGTTTATTGTAAATAATCATCTCTATCATTTGGCTGTAACTAACATTTGAATTTCATGCAGTGTTGTTAAATAATGTTAGAACATATACCAGTTTAATTACAACGAATGCTGACACCAAAGCAATTCTATATAACTGACGGCAACAGTGTAGACACAAAACTGAGTAAAGGATCCAATTCAGTGTTCCAGTTTCATTTGCTTTTTAATTAAGGAGTTTATTCAGCATAATTCTACCACAACCAGGACACCAATGGAGAACATTAAAAGGCGTTAAGACAAAAACAATCGCAGCTGGGCATCCTCTGCCCTGTGTGAACGTTTTAAAGTTTCAGTTATGACGTACAGACCTACTGATGTAATCTCACAGCGTGTCAGTTGTAATTATGAAAATGCGCCAAATGGAGGAAAACAGAAGCGAAATATTTGTTTCCCTTTTACGCTTGAAGTTTACGAAATCTACTGTTACTGCGTGCAAGAACAGCGGCCCTCTTGAGTAATAGAGAGTCAGGGTAGTTAATTCGGCTAGGCTAGGGGCTATTCGACCGACAAATCGGGATTCCAGGCAGCAGCAAGAGAATTTTCTCTTCTCCACAAAGCCCAGATAGACTCTGGGGCCAACCCAGACTTTTATCCAAAAGATACAGGAGGTTCGTCCTCCGTGGCTAAAGCGGATGAGGCGTGAATCTGACCACTGACCTCCATCTAGTGTCGCGGTTAAGAATACTTGGAGCTATACATCCATCATCTCCATGGCGTGGTTACTAATTGAGCCCAGTGACCTTTACCTTTATTTTACCTTCACTTTTCACTTAACCTTTGCCTTCTTTGCGCCGTGCTTAATATTCACACCATAAAGGAATTTGAGGCAAAACATAGGAAGTACAGCACAAGGAAGGGCACCGACGTTTCCGAAACATTGGGTTCTAATTTTTATTTTAAACACGGGAAGATTGACAAAATCTGAATAATATATAATTCCAAATTTGCTCACATTAATTTTGTGAATCGACCAAGCTTTACATCCCGACCGCTTTACCGACACGGAAATACACCTTGTAACCGTTAGACAGGAGGCTTGGTCGGCCCCAGAGCGGGGCTGGAATATGTCGAGAAGAGAAAAATCTCTTGCCCTTGCACGGAATCGAATTTCAAGACCTTGGTTTTCCAGTTCGTGTCGTAGTGACCCTACTGAGTTATGCCGAATCGTAAACCGAAATGTACGCCTACAAAACTTGAAGAGATCATTTAGGGCACTTAAGTGCACCTCACATGTCCATATTTCTTCAACGTGGAGGCCTACGTTTTCCCCTAGATCAGTTTCTTACCTGGCCTGTAGAAAAAAATTATACGCTATTCTTCACGACACTTAAGCACCTATATCCTCTGCCAACTAGGCAATATGGTGAGCACAAACAAGTGGTCTACCTGGTTTAAACCATTCAATTCCTGTCCCTTATAATTCTCCTAGATTTCTCTGACATAATACCAGCATAAAGACATTGAGATTTCAAGGAGAAATTGTTAAAAAGACATTTCGTCAAAAATAACTACCCTCACCACACTGAACTTAGAGATTCATTCCTCAAGCCATATTATCACCAACTACAACAGCAGGTGGTTGAGTGAGTTGGCCTTCAGATACAAAACAAGCACAGACAGGCACTTTTCAAATTTCGCTAATAGATATTATTTAGATATTACCATCACAGACTACAATTCTTCTCATGTGCATTTTGTAATCATTCAGTGTGCATTATGATAATCTCGAAGGTAAAACAAATGGACGCAGACGCATCGTATATCTTGTTCTCCTCCTACATCATTCAGCCTATACTAAGGTTTCGAAATAAACAATTCCTGCTCCACGTACGACTTCCGTAGAATGCTCCTTCACAAGTCGACCATGATGCACCAAACCACAGGTACAATCAATATGCATGCTATCACTACGGACAAACATTTTCGGCAATCGTTGCCGCTCCGTGGCCCTGCCACTCGAAGGACCATCCATAATCACTAACGGTGACTGCTTCATAATGACAAACCGTTTTCGGCAGTTAGTGCAATGTAGCATTCGTATCTGTAACTACGTAAGGACAGCATAACGACAGAATGTCAGCTCTTAGCTATAGACACAAAAAAAGATTCCTTATGGTCATTCTTGCTACTGTTTCACTGTTTTATGTAAGTGGGCGACATTTTATAAACACTTCTGTACAAAATGAAGAACTGAGTTCGTTCTGCAGAATCAAAATTATGACTTCAAAACATAAAAAGTTTAAAAATATAAGGCTGCAGCACTAAGAATTAAAGTAATGTTGTTCCTGTGTATTAAAATTTGGTATTTACAGCTAGACTCCAACCTTAGATGGGTCACATTTGGGGCCCCGTATTTTCTGGACATACAGGAAGAAATAAAATCCAAGACCGAGAACAACATTTCTCTTGGCATTCTACATAAGAAATCTATCTGCATGATTTCTTTGAAAGCCCATACTCCTCTGTTTGTTACAAAATTTTCCACAATTTATGAAACCAGACTGTTCATTACTGTATCATTGGCCACAGCAACCGACCCAAAAAATCTTTAAACCCTAGATTTTAACGTCAATTCATTGCAATGACACCATCTTCGCCTAGGTTTCCATTGTGGTCTCTTACCTGCAGGTTTCTGACTAAATCGTTGCCTATAATTGTAATTTATCTCACGTGTGCCACATATGCCATTCATATCTTTTTCCTTGCTCGTGTCACCGTAATATTTTCGCAAAAAATGTAGGTCAGGGTGCTGCCTTACGGACAAACAACATCGATGGTTTCGAATCCATACTTCAAGATGTGAAAGGTACTTTTAGTATTGTTCATTCATGATGTTTAATTGTTAACTATACCAAACACTCTCCCTCTTGAGACGTTACTGGGGAATCAAGAAGTTTCTCGCATTTTGTGTAAGCCGGAAGTCCATTATTGTGGTCACAAAGGTCTGCAACTTGGCCAAACATGAACTCAGTCCACAGCCTCCCATCATATTTAAGATTCATTTTAATATTATTTCCCAACTACGCTTAGGTCTTCCAAGTGATCGTTTTCCTTCGTTTTTCTACAAAAATATTGTATTTATATCTCCTTATTTCATGCTTGCCACGTGTCCTATTACCACATAATATTTGGCGAGGAATAGAAATTATGAATCTCTTCAGTGTTTAATATTCTCCAGCATCTTGTCACTTCCCCCTCTTTGATCCAAATTCTCCTCAGCACCCTGTTCTAGAACACCCTCAGTCTGTGTGATCACTTCATTGGGAACCAATTTTCACACCCACACAGAACAACTTGCAAAATTGTAGGTCCGTGCGTTTTAATGTTTGCGTTTTTACAACAGACGCAAAAGACAAATAATTCTGAACTAAATTTAATCTGCTTTTAATTTACTCACGAACTAAACTGTAATCTGTTGATTTCAGTAATAAGACTTTTTTTAAATACACACAGTGAAACATATACACCCCTCCCATTTGACACGATACCTGCATTTCTGGATACTCGATGGGAACGGTTCCGGATCCCGGGTTCCTTCTGAACGTGATGTGGTAAATATTGGATAAATAACGAATTTGTTTATGAAAAGTTTTACTGCTTTGTAGTTAATTATTCCTGCAAAAAAACTAGTGTTCTGAGTAAAGAACTCGTAAGACATTCCGATTTGATAAATTCAGACACTTTACTTGACAAGTCGCCATTTTTCATCTCCAAGTCAGACAGAAACTTTACACTGCTGAACACTATAAATGACGGCCATATTGCTGTCTTTGTCGACAGTGTAGTTTCCTGCATTTGTTTGATAGCAGTGACCAACCCTGCGTTTTAAATGAATCATATTAGTTAATTTTAACATCATAAAAAGTATCCACTGCCTGTTGTTAATAGACCAAGTCTCGGGAACTTGTTGTCTCCTAATACTGCGTTTTCTGAATAAACTTAGAGAATGGATAGTGTCCGTGACATTATAACTAACCACGAAGCACGTTCATCAGAAACATTCAGAAATAAATCCTGTCTTGAGGTATTGTTTATTTGAAAAAAGAAACCTATCCAAGAAGGAAACCGCTCTTATCGGAAAATTTCTAACGCCGAAGAACACTTCAATCCAGAACCTCATAGCACATTTTCAGCACTCTAGACTATGAAACCTGCGGACGGAGAGAGTATAATCACACTGTATGAACGTTTTATGCAAACAACACGTATAAGCAGAACGAATCCATCTACATTCATCCCACACTAACAAGCAGCTGTACAAATATATGTAGAACAGTACATATATAAGACAATGTTCATTTGCTCAAATACAAAATTCCCTAAAGCATTTGTGTTTGCCTGCTTCCTTTCAAATATTTAGATCTATATGGTGGGGTTAGCAAGGGCTATACATTAACAATCACGCTCTTTAGTACAACATTTGTGGACCGTTTTTACTAGAACATATTCTGACAATTCTACACATGTGAGGCAGGCTATAAACTCGAGGTTTAGCATTGTAGAAAAAATTTTAATTTATGCCATGTAAACGATATTTCTTCATACACAAATTTGTAGGTATGTTTACATTGTGTTTCTATTCGACCTAAATCTATTTAGGACTTTCGGTGGGACATTACGCTATTTCGCAGGCTACACAAAAACTGCGTTATCAAGAGCTGCGTACGTTCCACGGCCGTAATTTCACTCACAGGTTCAGGGACCTACTTTAAGTGGTACTCGTGTCACTCCACCAAGTCAAATCGCTCCGTAACTATTTTATCATTGATGGTAGGAAACTGGAAAGGATACTGACATAGTTCAATCTAGTGGCGTGAAACCCGTATCGAGTTTCATAAAATTCTGTCAACTAGTCAGACAATTACTTGACTAGGGACTGGGATCGGCATACGGAACTGGTGATAACATCAAGTTTATTTTTCATATAAATAAGAAAACTGATCACTTTATTATAAAATAGGGCACAATGCTGGAAACTGCAAAGCAACATATTCTCTTTCCCAAGAAAACTATTAATACTATTCAATCAGAATATCCATATCAACATTTATAGCACTATTGATTTTGACGAACGATTTTAGAGATTCACACAAATACGAAGGAACATTTCTAACCACTACACATAACGGTTCAACTGGCGATTCGGCGAGTAAGGAAAACCATTACATTTCCTCAGACCTTCGTGATTTGGACATCGTCTTCAAACGTCGTCGAGAAAAGTAGGCCCATGAGATATGAAACAGCAGCAGCTTTCGAAACGTAATGTTTCATGATTATTAACCTTGATCACTAAATAACGGTTTTCGAAATTGCATACGCCTACGTTTTGTGGCGTCAAATGGTAGAATCATGAATAATTAATTGTAAAGTTTGTCGAAGGTCACAGTCGATGTTTGACTATCTCAGTATTTGTCTACACGTACTGAAGAAAACCGCAAAACCACAGATAATCTCGTGACCGAGATTTGAAGGCATTACCTTCCGAATACGAAGCAAGAATTAATTCACTCTCTCGTGACGTTCAATGAAATGTGATGTTACATCCCCTTTAGGAGGGTGTGCAGCCGGTAGACAGACAGACAGAGCACAAGGCTGCCAAATATTCATTCCAGATATAGGTCTATATACGCTACGGTTTTTCCGTTGTCAGTGTACTAAGAGATTAATAGGTTGGTCACGCAACGCACCATGGCGACCAGCTTAGAAACTCGCTCTTAATAGTCTGTGGAGAATCATGATTAATTCAGATGAGTCCATCCATTGCAGAAGCCTAGAACTTGACATTGCCTGGCCCGACCAACATTTGTCTCCCTGAATACTAACGCACAGTCGATATGACAGTTGGATAGAGTGGGAGGGGATGAATACTGCCTGGGACATCAGGCATCCCAACCGCCTCCAGTGCTTTGTGGGTTGTGTATACAGCAGGCTGCCATCCGTGCGAATAAGCCAGGTGAACCGGCTACGAGGATTAATTACCAGGAGGTTTAATGTGATTTCCCCTACTACAATTCGTAATCAACAGCTTAATTCGAAATGATTGCTTTGTCCTGTTATATCATTGCTTTCAGGAAGCAATTTCATGGAATAATCATGAAATACAAAATGTGCAGACTATATCACAATGTTCGGCGGAACTTCAGGTTCAACGGATATGTTAATGCAACAGCGAATTACATCGAAATAACACTTTCTGTTCAATAAAAAATTCTGCTCCGAAATAAATAATCAGGTCCAGAAATTCAGATACAGAATATTTTCCGTACTTAGGTATACTTAATTAAATGGAGTGTTAAGAAGAATTGTTCGCGCTATTCAGTCTCGCTCGTGGCAGGCATGCATTCGAACCTTCGCAATTTCCCGTAATATCCTGTGCACGCGGAGGTTTGGTGACTGAAGCTCATCTGTCCAAGCAGTCCTACCGAACTTCTAGTAGATTAAAGAAAACAGAAACATCTACACCACTACTTAAAACAGTAGAAGACAAAGAACCAGTTATTCCAGAATTACAAGAATCTAGTCCATAACTTAAAACTCTGTTGCTTTAAAAAACTTTTGATATTATTGTCCCACCCATGTCTAGGTACCCCATATGATCTATTCCCTTTAAGTTTAATTTTACTGAATGTTCACGTTACAATACCAAACAGAGAATAAAAGATTTTGTCATATAGGCTAATTGCTGTTGAATTTGAAAACTGATAAAGCCATATTTTGAAATCGAAAATCTGAACTGTGAGTATTAAGAAAATGTCTACAACTGCTGTGCGTGAAAAAGTATCGAATGGTAAATAAAGAAATTATTAGTACTGCCTTTACAAAGCCGAATGGCGGGCCTTACGAACACGGCAATGGAACTTTGGATTTCATAAAACGCGGGAAATTTCTTGACAGACTGAGAACCTAGTAACTTCTCAACAAGGGTTCTACTCCATGGAGTTAGTTACGTACTTAGTTGTAATTAGTACTGTAATTGATAAATTGCCAATCCCAGTGGCCGCGCGGTCTAAGGCGTGGGTCTGCGGCCGCTCGCTTACTACGATTGTGGGTTCGAATCCCGCCCAGGGCATGGATGTCTGTCTCTTGTGAGTGTTGTGTGTTGTCAGGTAGAGGTCTCTGCGACGGACTGGTCCCTCGTCCAGAGGAGTCCTACCGAGTGCGGTGTGTCTAAAGTGTGATCGTGAAGCCTCGAACAATGAGGCGGCCTAGGCCCCCAAGGGGCTGTCGAGCCATTGGTTGAATTGATAAATTACGGGTTATAGGTTTATGAGCATGAGAAGTGCGAAAGAATATGAAGTTTCGTTAAGACAGAAACAGTTAAAAATCTGTGGTTCCTGTTGAAGGAACGAGGAAGCCTCCACACCTCGATAAGCCGTTCACAGTCATTTAAAGTTTTATTAGGTTTGAAGCTCTAACGGCGGTGGGTACTCAGATTACGGTCCTCTGGAAGGTGACACCGTGTAGTGCGTAGATAGGTACCGACGTTTCGGAGGAATACGTTACCTCCATCTTCAAGGTCCTAGTCAAAATGCCAAGATTCGAATTTATCTAAATTCGACCCTGCAGTTGGAGTACCGTGTTGTACGGTGTCACATTCTAGAAAACCTAAACCATTTAAAGCGCAGAGGTAACTACGTACTATAATACGCTAGGGTGACCTGGGTCAGATGTTGATTTGTGTCAGTTTCAGAATTCGCTTCCTGTACGGAAATCTAGATGCACTAAAGCAGCTGCTACTATTCAGCGGTAAAGAGTGGAATTTGCAGCAGTAGTTGAAGTTGGCGGGATGTTGAAGTACGACGTTTTGTGCGTAAAGTAAGCTCAAAAGAAATATCGTCTTGTATACCATGTTCAACAAAGTGACCAAAAACATTTTCCGTGCCAATTTCGAAAGCATTATGTCTCAAACATAACAATAGATGGTGCCTTAACTTCTCACAGATAACCGCCATGTCACCGATATATTATAGCCAACTGCTGAATACGTACTAAAACCCTGCACTTTGGCTAAATAGAATTACAGACTTTGGGTAAACATGATCAGTACTCTCTACACATATAACTCCATAACTATGGGCGCAAAATCTTTACGTTTGGTTTAGGTGGTGAAGTATGTAGGGAAGACGCACTATTTATGGACCGAAAATGACGTACAGAATGCTAGAAAAATTTTCGCGACTGAAGGTTCTTAGCAACATGCAGCGGAACTGTTCGGAGTGCCTCATTCCTGCCTTCAAAGACAGCTGCAGTGTGGTTTGAACACGACCTCAAGGAGTAAAAAAGGGCAATCCCTATTTTCCAAATATCAAAACACGTGATGGTGTATTCTGAAATTATCTTTATGTGGATTTTGAATAGCTGCAGATGATGGCAGAAGGGTTGCCTTCGGTTTTGCATAGTGAAATGGAATAAAGCACAACTTCTCAGTAAACAAAAATGGCAAGTTTTGATTTGCTCAAATAAATCCGATAGCGCAATACAATTATAACAATGAAAAAACAGGTGGTCTTTTATTGGCTTACTGCAGTGACCTCAATCAACAAGAGGTTTCTGAATATTTTTTTATACTGTGAGAAATTATGGAGAAACTTGGTACAATGAACAAACCGTAAATTATGCCGGTAAGTTCGGAAATCAGTTCAACAACAAATCGACCAAAAATATGTTGGCAAAGAAGGGAACCAAAGCCGTTTACTCAAGAACTTCTGTGTGGAAAAGTGGAACTTGTTACTATCACAGCCTGCGGAGATACTGTTGGGAACAACTTCATCCCGACAATGGTTATCTTCAAAGGGAAAAAATATCGTCCAGAATTTGCTGACGGTTTTTTTCCAAATGGTTCGTTGGTCACCATGATTGATTCTGGCTGAATAAAGGGAAAATGTTTTCATGATTTGCCTACGTCGCTTTCAGGGACAGGGAGCTTCAGATTCAGCGAAT
The DNA here is from genome assembly GCA_021186555.1 of Reticulitermes speratus. Lineage (NCBI taxonomy): Eukaryota > Metazoa > Arthropoda > Insecta > Blattodea > Rhinotermitidae > Reticulitermes > Reticulitermes speratus. The sequence goes on along the minus strand of JAJKFL010000001.1, from coordinate 44,206,045 downwards.
GGCCAGGTCCTTCTTCAAGTCTCTAAAGTCATTATTATGATAACGAACGCAGTTCACTGATGCGGAAAAGAAATGGAGAAGGAACGACACCAATGAGGACAGCAGATGTAAAGACAAATTTGGAAAGAAGTTCCATCAGACACTTAGGGCTCAAAGGAAGTGTCCAGTCAATTAGGAATGAACAGAGTTACACATTCTGTGAATTCTACCACGTTAAAACTGCGACACTGTTTCCGCAAGATTGGCTGATTGGCTACAGCGCCAAGAGAGGAAGGTACTGGTGCCACGAGAGGTGTGTTGGAGCGCAGGGGAAGAAAACATGTTTTTGCGAAAGACTTGGTAACATGAAATGCAGCAGAATAAAAATACGCATGATATTTTAAGTTTGCCGATCCCGGTGGTCGTGCGTCCTGAGGCGTAGGTCTGTGGCCGCGCGATTACTGAGATCGCGGGTTCGAATCCTGCAGCGGGCATGGATGTTCGTCTCTTATGTTAATTGTTTATTGTGTAGGTAGCGTCCTCTGCGATGAGCTGATTACTCCTACCGAGTGTGTGTCTAATTATGTGCGATCTAGGAACCTCATCAAGGAGGAGGCCTAGGCCCGATTTGGGCTGTTGCGCCACAGATGGGTGACTTTAACATACGGGGAAAATACTGAACCGATTTGGCATATCATATGACGCGATTTATCCTAGAGGATTAAGGTGAATCGGTTATGCAGTTTTGTACTTTAAGTAGGTCCTACTCAAAAGTATTTTACGGTTAGATCGAGTCTAATTACATGACTGTGGAGCTCAAGGATCAAACTGAAGAACTGTGCACCACAACTGCAATAAATGTTACACAATAAGCTATGGTGTGAAATTATAAATTTTTTTGACCCGACACGCACAAACTTATCCTATTATGTACCGCCAGGTTCAACATTTAAAAAAATGGGAATTTTGTCCACGCAGTGTATTTGTGCATTCCATAGATTCGTACAGCAAACAACCATTTTTTCCTTATGAAGCATTCGCCGCCTGGTTTTTCTAATGGAAACACAATGTGTTCTCTGTGAGGTACGAACTGAACCTTTACATATGCTGTAGATTCGTTTGAGTCTTCAAAGGGTTAATCGATTTTAAATCTCATCTGATGCTAGATACACTCTGCAGATGAGGCAGGAAATTAACACTGGATGAAATGAAAGCGATAATACCCTGAAATAGTCTAAGCCTGGAAAGCTGGTACTCTTCCAAATTCGTGGCGCACTACAATATGTTACAAACTCGTTAGTTGATACACGCTCCTTAAAATAACAGACGGGAGGAGGGGTTAATTTTTCCTATAGTTCTGCTTTTACTCAGACATAAATAGAGCACCAGCAGTGCTTCTTCCCTTGTGTGGCCAAATGAGGGTTGTTTATTCATTAGCATCCATTTTTGTAAAATGAAACTGAAGTGTTCTCACTGCACACTCCCCCATTGTGATAACCCAGACTGGACAGAGGATAATAGCGCGCCGTTAGGAGGGTGAATTTGTACTTTGAAGTGGCATAGCATCCCCTGTTTCTAAGTATAACAACGTTGGGGCGGAAGGTGGAAAGGCTCATGCATCTAACCCGTTCGAGGTCCTATCTGTTTCAGTTAACTGCAGGACCACAATTATAATTAATAAGCGTTATTAGCTGAAGTTGTGCGTTACTCAATGCTGCAGGGGGTGGGCGGTGAAGGTAGAGGTGGGGGGGGGGGGGGTGCAGGTATCTGTGCACACAAGCAAACTGGCGGCCTGACTGTCATAACAGCCAGAGGATATTACACGATCCACAAATTCATATCTGATATATCCGTGTGAAAATATAATCTCTACTTTGCTGCTGAGTTGGTTCGAATAGGTCTATGTGATGATATTAAATGTGCTTTTGTGAACATAATAATCCGAAATACACAAGCATCTACAGTTATTAAGAGGAACAGTGATGTGAGTTTGTGCACATCTGCAAGTTGATTAAAGGCCAAAACTGAAATGAATATGCCACACCAGTTCCCATGTCTAAGCCTGTCTTCGTTTTGTGACATGATCAGTTTCGGTCGGCCTGTAACAGAGTTTCCTCTCCAGAGCCACAATCAATGAGACAAAAAAGAAACAAAATATTTAAAAACAAGAAGAGGATGGTGGAAAGCAACATAAAAAGAGTCAAGAAAAAGAAGAAATAAGAAAAGGAAAGATAGAACAGAAAGAAACAAAGAAGAGAAAGAATGGTAAGACGGAAAACGAGAAATTTGGTGAATCCAAGGTCTCTAATGACATTTATATCGATTTGCTTTAAATGCTGAAATGCACAGGCCTATTTTGTAATACTACTGTGTGGCCTAGGTTGAATTCTGAGGGATGAAGAAATGTGTACATTTTAATTATGTTTTATATAATTAACTGAATGGGTATAATCAAATTAATGTATTTATTCACATCTTTCAGAGTTTAAATAGGACGATTATTGTGACTACTTAAACTAGAGTCCTTCTTCAGAAGCTAAAACTCAAATAATAAATAAATTCCCTCCAATCTTTTATTAAACCAAATTTAATTACCGTGTTCAAAGAGGCCCGCCACGAACTATACCATAATTTTGATTTTGTAGGATGTCAGTGTAAATCTATCACACGAAAAGAAAGAAGTGCTGAGAACAAATGTTAGCCTAGGCAATATGGACTAAATACAGGGCATACACAAAAGAATGGTGCGGTTTCAAAAGTGAATAAAAAATTTATTTCTCACATTACATGGGCACAACATACACCCTCAGCGGCGGCAACTGTCCAAGTTTCTCATTTGGTAATTACAATCTTTCAATGTGTGCACCCTGGGTCACACGACACACATCCACACGGTAATCAAACTCATCCCAGACCCGGTGTAGCATGTCCGCTGTAATGGTCTGCAGTGCATGCGTTATCCGATCACGAATTTCATGGATGGACGTGGGCAATGGTGGTACATAAACGCTGTCTTTAACGAACCCCCAAAGAAAGAAATCGCACGGTGTAAGATCTGGCGAACGGGGTGGCCAAGGGAGAAGGTTCTTGTCTCCATTTGCAGCAGCACGTCCGATCCAGCGCCGGGTCTGGGATGAGTTTGATTACCGTGTGGATGTGTGTCGTGTGACCCAGGGTGCAAACATTGAAGGATTGTAATTAACAAATGAGAAACTTGGACAGTTGCCGCCGCTGATGGTGTATGTTGTGCCCGTGTAATATGAGACATAAATTTTTTATTCACTTTTGAAACCGCACCATTCTTTTGTGTATGCCCTGTAGATTGGAAAAAATCACCTAATGGTGATCTTCACATTTTACACAATCTAGCATAACAGCGATAATTAAATCAACAAAGATCGATGTTCTTCTCTCAGGTGAAGGAATCAAATATGACACCCAAACAGACAACAGATAATATCATTATATATATTAATACAGTAAGGTTTTTTATTATATATATAATTAATTAACAGTAAGGTTTGTTTACATCATAATCTACTGAACTGCCGAAGGGGTCTTTTATTAATTCCTTCTCAGACTTTTTAACAAAAAAAGCTAACGTTAAAAATTGGCATTGCTGCCTCAAGCGTAGGCCAAGGGAAGCTAACATATTTCATGTACTTCCTTAGGCCTCCGCTTGAGGCAGAACTGTCGATTTCAAAGTTTTGTTTCTTATTTACACGTGCTAAGAAACTTTTATTTCTTATTTACACGTTGCTATGATCTGTTGATCACCTAAAGAAATTATCCAGGACTAAACATTAATAAGTACAATTTTTAATATTTATTAAGACTTAAATGTTGTAGGTTTTGTTGATTAAATATTTTACTCTTTCTATGTGCGAATTATTCTGACGGGTACAACTAGTTACTGTAATTTTTGCACATGTGTCTAAAAATGTTTCTATGTATTAAGTCGTATAATGGACCGCATGACTTTCGCGGATCACGTATTGGACAGAGCCGCTGTAGTGGTTTATACGCTGGTTGTGCAGTTTGATGGGGGTGAAACTGTATAATAAAACCACCCTGTTCTCCTCTCAAAATAATGCTTTGCAATGGCCTAACAACTAACTTGTTACAACGCATAGAGTGAGCATAAACAAAGCATGAATCTTCGTGGGGGCGGCAGATTATGCCACACGGGGTAGCATAGAGACTAAAGTACACAGTTTTAGAGCTGTTTATCACAAACATTAATCAAAGACCACTATTTTACAAAGGAGCGTACCACAGATAGCAAATTAAGTCCACTTGTACCACACATACCAATACAGATCTCTACTTCTGGAAACATTAAAAATGAAATAACTGTTTTCATATCCATCTTACCATCAACTGCTGCAGATGTGATTCTTCACGTTCGTGTTCATCTGACGAACCGACAGGAGGCCACGCCTTTGACTTATTTGACTAAGCTTTTGTTACTATAAACCTTTCTTGCAGAGAAAATCGATGATTCGAAGATGTATATACTAACACAGTTTAAGTTTGCCATTTTCATAAATCACGTAGAACAATAAGGAGTACACCGATACAATAAGACCACTGCACTTCACGCATCGCTACTTGAGATCTATAATATGCTACGATCACAGAAATATAATGGGAAGAAATGCGTACAAACAACAAGTCAACTAATATTACACTTCGGGAAAGACAACTGCGTCCCGATCTACTTACATCGCCGGTTACCTCACGATTACTTCCCAATCACTTCTTTTCATACGTCTGCCGAACAGTGTAACCACCCAAACAAGTTGGCCGACAACAGTCCCATCAAACTGGATTAAAATATCCCTTCTGAAAGAGGAGTTACTTAAAAAAAACACTAATTGAAAGCATTACGAGAGTGCGTTTACAGATTTGCCATCCTAATAAATACAACAATTTCAGAATTTTGCCCATGAACAACTTGGGAGTACCCTACATCGAATTGCTGTAAGTGCTATCCAAACCAAGTTCTGTGGTGCATGCCCTCAGTTTCAAGAACGTAATCGGGAATGTGACTGATCAAAATACATGCCATGAGAATTTTATCATCTAAATAGTAAATCTGAATAAAATCTGAGGATCGTTACAGTGTTTATTTCTTTTATCCTCTTTTATAACAGTACTTCTAAAACTGTAACTTTTTTATGAAAATTACCTTCCCACTATGTCTGTATTGATGTGAAACTTGGTTGCTACCAGAAGCCATAAAACGGGACTAAAACATACAAATGTATTATTGACAGCAGTGGCTAGACTCCGATTACCTGATAACATAATAAATGACATTTCACAAAGTTAAAAGCCAGTAAAATTCTGCTAGATAAGAGAAAAAATAGGCACGTACTGAAAGCAGGAAGAGCAAAAAAATTACGAAATCGGCAACCAAACATAAACACTATGGAAGAAGAGGATTGGGACGACAAAGAAAAAGATCGACTCTTTACTTGGAGCTGTAACAGGTTTCTTAGCCTAATATGTGACGAGGAGGAACAAGAAGAATGAGAAGTTATGACAATGAGTGTCTCAAAATGTGTTCACCTTTTAACCGGAAATATGAAACGAAATACTTTCTTCATAACATTGATACAGCCTTGGCGCCATATGGATGCGGGATGCGTTGCCAATGTTTCCGAAAAACTCGCTTCATCTCTCTTCAGGGCAAATACCCTGAAGATTGAAGCAGCAGGCTCCCCATAGACGTTGGAAACATACCCATAGAATGCCCCAAAGTTGTAAGCTTATTTACAGAAATATATTCTAAATAGTGAGAACCGGAAAAGAATAAAAATGCTTATGTTACCTAAATATCTCAAAAAACGTAATTAAGTAGTTGAATTTGCCACACTGGGCACAGGTTGCCTAAAATATGTGCGCAAGAAAATTAGCCTTTCAACTATGTGTTAAGAGAGAATAAATACAAAAAACTAGCGTTCCGACGTTTCACCGGAGCTTGCTGCCTCCATCATCATGGTGGATACGTTGCGATCAGGAAGGACGTGGTGAATGTCGGCACAGAAGGAATCAGGGGAGGATCCTCTTCAATATGACGAAATCAAGAAAACCTGTGGACGCGAAAAGGGATGTTAGGGAGGGCAATGGGAGGAATACTAACAAAATGGAAGGAGAGGAATACTAAGAAAACATAAAAGTACATAAATATAAATAATTAAAAGTAAGATACAAAAACTACAATAAAATTAAGTACAAGAAAACAGAGATGGATGAAGAGTGGTGACATGTGGCTATTGAACCAACAGCAAGAGAGGAACTTCAGGTGCACAACATCTTGCCAACAGTTCGTCCGGAGCACTGTCCTGAACCCTCGCTGTAACTGTGTCTACATAATCCTTTTCGCGCGAGGTTACTCACCTAACCTGAAGATAGAGGCAGCACCTTCCTCTGAAACATCGACACACTTCTAGCAGAATATGACGTCACAACTCAGAAGACAGAAGTCTTCATAGCCATCGACGTGATAACCTCACATTTTACGTTTCTAAATAACTGGCCTCATTCATTCTGCAGTCTGTCTTACGACAGGTCCATAGCCTCTTCCAAAGCGAGTTCTCCACAAAGTGCGATCTAGTGCTTCCTCTTTCAGTTTCCAGTATCTTCTCTTTCCCTTAAGGTCACCTAGTAGCTGCTTACGCCTTATTCCTCGTCTTCCCGTCATTTTTATCCCTCCTTCTAACGTTCCTTCAAGCACGTGTTTTAGAAGGCAGTTTCTACGCAGGATGTGACCAATTCAGTTAGCCTTTCTTCTCTTTATTGTATGTACAATATTCCTCTCCTCCTTGACTCTGTGTAATACTTCATTTCTCACACGATCGGTCCAACTGATCTTCTCCATTCTTCTCCAGCACCACATTTCAAAACTTTCCATGCATTTCTGATCTACTTTCTGAAGTGTCCAAGTTTCAGCACCATACAAAGCTATGCCCCAAATTTAGCACTTCACTAGTTTCTTCCTTAAATATAAGTCCAGTTTGCTGGTGAAAAGAGTCTTCTTCTTGTTGAATGCTGCTATGGCCTATATTTAGATAAATAAAATCGAATTTCAAAATGTGACGCTGGGCTATTATAGATAAGCCTAATTCTAGTTTTATGCGCATTACGTTCTGTAGCATTCAGAAAGAAAAGTAGGCTCTCTTAGAAATGAGGAAGTTTCCACTGGATGTAGTAAAAAAAATGTTGACACAGATATCAAAATCATTAAACACATTAAAAAAACATATTTTTCATATCTGTGTACTTGTATGCAAACCATTTATATTTATCCAGTATTATTTTCGCAAATAATGGCGTTGGTAAAGCTTGTAATTACATAAAACACAGTTTAAAGGTTTTGTCGACATATCGGAGGTCATTAAATAGCAAATCATCTTTCACGAATGGAAGTCTTACACTAACCAAGACATCATTAATACTTCCTGTAGAAGTTATGTCACAATAGACATAGATAAGATGTGGAAAAAAAATAATAGGCTAATACTAAAACGGAACATGCAACAAAAGTCTACATCTGGAGGTTTGTGATTGCCAGGCTATTTTGATTTAAGTCAGGGCATATATTAACTCAATTTTTTGCACATCACACATTAAATTACACGATTGTGAAGAATGAGTCGTGAATGGTGTGTAAGAACCTTTTGAATCCATTTTCAAGTCATATCTAAAAATTTTCTTGGAGCGGCTGAAGAAAAGCATTCTTCTCTCAAGATAACACTTCTGTCTAATACGAGGCATGATTCTTGGTTTGACTACGATGGCAGAAGTTTGTAAATAAAGAAAGTCGAGCACAATATCCTTCACGTAGAGCTGATGTTGTGTAGCAACGCAATCAAGTTGGTGCCAGCTACAGTTCCGGCAGCTTCCAATAAACGTGTGACGGGAGTTATGTGGTTTCAGGTGACACTTGATCTGTCACCTCTTGACCCCGCGGGAAGCCATTCAAGCGCCAGTTGCCATGGCGGCTCGCTAAGGTTTCCAGCACAACAGTAGACATGTATCTTCGTCTCCGAAGTTTTCATTTCGACATGTGTTCTGTAGGCAGGAGTAACATGGCGCGGTGCAGCTGAGACAGCATTATATCTTTCAGTACTTTACGGTGTAGTCCGCGCAGACGCCGCTCTACGGATGGAGTGAACTAACTGCTTTAAGAGTTCTTCAATTCAAATCCCGGCCGCGTTACCGGCTACAAAGACTGATATTTCTCATGCTTTTCCCGGGTCCCTCTGGCGAATACAGAAACAGGATCTGAAAACAGGCTAGAACCCACTCATTCCAAATCTTTACGTAAGCACTACACATGATCATTTTCCCACCTCGTTCGAAAACGTTCCCAGATAAATCGGTGTCATTTAATAACCTAAGAATCAAACAAGAAGTAACCTGTTAATTTTTTCCCTGTCTCAGGTAGTTTGAATAATAAGGATATCGGTAATCAAGGTACTTGCATAATAATTAGCTTCACAGTTCATAATCTTTAGCAGCTAGTAAATTTTAGCTTTCCTGAATCAGGGAAAATAGGACTGGGGAGACAGTATTAGTCTTTGTAGCAAAGTAGTGTATTCTGTAAAGTAATCTGTCGTAGAAATTACTCGTCTACCAACAACTGCACTAATAGTGCAGTTGTTGGTAGACGAGTGATTTCTATTACCATAATGCACGGTGAACAAAAAAGTAAAGTTAATCTGTCGTACTCTGTGAGGAGCACGTCCTCACGACTCGGAAGTGCTGCTTACCTGATGAAGTTACCGGGAGCAATGTGCTAATACTCGCAGAGCTGAAGAATATCTTGTATATACATTTTTATAGTAACATATTTGAATTCATGAAAGTGGTTGTCAAGGAAAATGTGTGGCGTCTTGTGTTAATATTTTCTGAAAGCCAACGAAATGATAATTTCTCCAAATATCTTAGAAATGAAATGAGTTGTGCAAGGTTAGCATATGTAGCAGAAACAGCTATTTAATAATCTCCCATGTTTGCCGAGAGGTACATACCACAAAGTAAGAACAACTCTTTATAGCGTAGTGTTTAATATACGTGTCTTATTTTAATATAAAAGCATCTCCACTTTACCCACAGAGAATATCTGTGGCTTTCCTATGAATAAATAGTGATTATTTACATAAATAGCATTAAGCAGTCGATCTTTGTACTAATAGAGAGGTAATGTATTTTCTGTGAAGTTTTGATTAGTATGTAGATGAACATCAGGCCTGCAGGAATTAAACTTTCTGCTTATATTACATGCTACAAAATACACAGCAATCTTCCTGTATAAAAATCTTACAGTAAGACGCTCTGTTTTGTACAAGTAGCGGATTCCTTGTGTAGAAGGCGTAAAATATATTATAGCCCACACAATCTGCTACATTTTATCTCAATTTTATTATGTTCTTTTTTCCTTTTCGGACTATCAACTTGAAGCTGACACCTTCAAATTTGAGCGATCATGAGGATGGTAACGACCACATGCCGTGTCGCGCGTCAGTACTGCCACTCTCTTATTGATCTGCAGTGTGTGCTAACAGCAGAAAAGTAAACCCCGGTTACTGATGAATCACGCTAGTCAACTCGTGCCTACGAATCATACTTCATTCCAAATTGGGCCACCAAAGAGGAGTCATAAGTTATCGTTGTGGAGATCAAGGCTGATTGCCTGGGTGTGTTGATCTAAAGAGTCAACAGTAACAGAAAGGAAAAAGGTTCATGAAGAAATTATGAGAATAATAAATTCGGATACGTTTGCCACTATTCAGATCAAAAACTGTTTGCTTCCTTAAACGCTCAAGGATTCCACACACACACGCACACACACACACACTTTTTGCATATGCTTTGTAGGTTTGTGAAACGTGTATCTTCTTCAGGGAAATGATGTATAAGTGTAAAAAAAAGTTGTTCAGGAAACTACTGAAATATAAGAATGAACCATTTTCCAAATATATGACAAGGAACTTCGTGTGTTGTACAAATCCCTTAGTGTCACAAGGGCAGTAGAACCTACACGGTCATAAAAAGACAGGGTAGTTGCATTGAAATGAATTACGTTCATGACACAGGTCACAAAACAGTTGACAGGGCTAACAGTTCATGATATAGTTCAGTAGGTTTAAAAAGGAACTGGAGGCACAAATAGCAGAAGCTCGAAAGGGACGGACAAGAGATGGATATGGACAGCTCTTGGACGGCAACCAATTCGAATACAAAATATAAAACGGGAGGTCCTGGTGGCCGCGGGCTCTAAGGCGTGGGGCTGCGGCTGCTCGCTTGCTGGGACTGGTAGTTCGAATCCCGCCGAGTGCATGGATGCCTGTCTCTTGTGAGTGTTGTGTGTTGTCAGGTAGAGGTCTCTACGACGGGCCGATCCCTCGTCCAGAGTAGTCCTACCGAGTGTGTGCGTGTGTGTATCAATGTGTGTGATTAAGGGCAACAGTAACCTCTACACCTACAATGAGTAGGTAGACAGAGGTCAAGACTAAGAAAGAAAGAAAACGAGAGGTTAATAGACCTGCGTATTAGGATAGATCTTAAGAGAGAGAGAGACTGTGTGGATGGCAGATAGACGGGAGGAGTTCTTGAACGTGTCGCGGGCTTGGGCAACTCGGTTTGAAATTTCGGATTCCTTCACCAGATAAGAGGATACTGTGCTAAGGCAGAGTCAATGACAGCAGGTCCACATTTCGGACGGAGAAGACAGCCTCTAGATACAGAGCGGTGTGTCTTGAACAAGCAGTCGCGTAATGCAGACTGGGAGTTGTCGGACATTTTACGGAATGGATAGGGGTTAACAAAATAAAAAAAATATAATAAAACGTCATATATGGCCTCGAACTTGGATAACTTAAATCCAGGCGTACAGAACTGTAGCAAGTAACCCCAACGCAAAAGACCACTGCGGAGACATAAGACTCGATGGAAGGACAAAACTAAAATAATATTCAATAGAGAAGTGTGTGAGGGCCTGTAAGCATGGTACAGCAATGAATCTTCAGATTTTGTAAGAGCGAATAATTTCTTAAGTAGCTTAGCGACTATAATGTGTTCAAGAAGGACTCTCTCCATATGTTTACCAGTCAGCACGTAGCTTAGATCTGAGGTTCCAAAATGAAACACAATTAAACTCGCCTTAGAAAAAAAAATCGCAGTTCAGCGCACACGGAAGTTGACTGAAGAAGTGCGTTCGCTATGAAACATGCTGCCTACGGACTGAATTGTTATTCTCAGCAGGTAACCAGTTCCTGTACAAACATACAAAATGTCGAAACGTTTCTTATTGGAAGTGGGCAGTCGTTAAACAGGATTTCGGAATCAGGCCACGTAGAGGAATGAGGTAAAGCCTCCAACACGCCGGCCACTGCTAGATCTATGTAAGAGCCCACGCATAATCCCAAGATTCGTTAAACCTGAAAACAGCCACCATAATGTTTGCCGAGATGTCGGGAAATGATCATGTCTGTACGCGGCCTAATTACGATAGCCGATTCAACGTAATGAGCCTCAGCCGTTAAAGCCTTAGAACTAGAACACCTAAAAGGTTCTTGATGCCGTAAATGCGTATAGTGCGCATGGAGTTGCAGCTCCAGCATTACAGATCTTTGAAATAGACTGAAGTAAGTCATCCAAGCCTCGGTCGCTTCAACCCCGGCGAAAGAGCCTACGGTACACATTAGATGGGGACCGGGTGAGCTCTGGTGACGGTCTGCTGTGATGGCGAAGGAAAAAAAATAATTCCTTAACTTTGTTTGAAATTAAAATCCGCTTATCCCCAAAAGCCAATCATTGTACTGAGTTAACCCGTTGCAACCATTTAAATTCTTCATCAACGAGGATAATCGTATTTTAATGTATATAACTATGCAATCGTTACAGCGCTTGGATTGTGATTAGTTGACAATAGTTACGCCAGATGGCACTTTTCATTACGTAGCAGTCAAGACGTAAAGAGGTACAAACTATGACAATTAGTTCATGATAGTTACGCCAGATGACAGTTGTCAGTATGAAGCTGTCAAGCCGTAAAGAAATACCTATGCTTCGGTCGGTACTTAGCATCGTACTTGGCAGACAACATCTATTCAGGTAAGAGATTTCGAAATTCATGGCGTGAATATTGAGTGAGAGTGTGATTTAATACTACACCTTTAGGTATATAAGGTATAAGAACGGATGAATTCAAGGGTTATCTGTGGAAATATGCTGTCCATTAGCACCTGAATATTACGTTAACCACGTCACATGACGGGACTGTGGCTAGTTGTTAAATCGCACCACGTTCGGAGAGCGGTGTAGAAGTAAGGGAAAATACAGCTTCATACGACATTCTTAAACAGAAATTTTTCAATGTCTAACTAAAGCTAAATGCTACTTTGAATTCAGCACCTATTAGCTTGACAGCGAGCAGTAACAAGTAACAAACCTCAGACAGCTGCAATAGTGTATCTGCCACTGTTGTATGTCTTAAGAGTTTTTCCGTGTCTGCTGATACCAAAACAGCTGACTTCCAGAGCAGTTGGCTCCAACAGATGGAGTTATAAAAAGCAACAGCTTGTGTTTTACTGAAAGATGATTTATACGCAGATCATTGCCATTTATTTTCAGTTGCAGAAATTAGGTAGGACAGCTGTAACATGGAATAAGATGACGTTTGTATGTAGTGAACTGGACAGCATAAGAATGTAAGAGACTTTATCGTTTCTTACTTTATTTAAGGACGCTGCCCCAACCCTTTATGTTACATAGTGTCCAGTGGTGGATACGAAACTGGACACAATAATGGGAAGTTGCATTATTTCAAGAAATGGCATATTTCGAAAAATCGTCATGTTTACATAAAAACTAGTATAAAGCGTGATGAAATTAAAAAGGCAAATATGACAATTCCCATCTATAACAACGATTTACACAGCATGCCATTGCAATGATAAATTCTTTTACGGTATTTCATAATTCCTGACAGATTCTACGAAAGCGGAATTTAACTGAATATGCCACCGTGAAGTTAACGAATTCTTGAAACACAGGTTCACAAAACAAGCTCCTACTTGGAGATAATTCTTATCGGCAGAGGCAGAGGCTTCGTGAGACCGGATAGCGTAGTCGGTATAGCGCCTAAGCTACGGGTTGCACGATCCGGAGTTCTATTCCAGGCAAAGGCAAGAGATTATTTTCTTTTCCAAATCATCCAGACCAGCTCTGAGGCCCATTCAGCCTCCTGTTCAATTCGTACTGGGGTTCTTTCCCGGCGGTATAGGAGCAGGGGCATGACTTGGAAAGCAAATCGATCTGGCGCCGAGGTTAAGAATGAGTAGAGCAATACCTCTACTCCTTCTATATGCCTTCACGGCGTGGAGAGGGACAACTTTACCTTTACCTTTTTATTTAGAGGTAAAGGCTTCAGTATCGACCGAAACAGTTACTGCACGACTGCTTCTTAGCGGCAGTCACTACCACCTATCGTACCTTTCGTTCTGCAGTCACTACCACCTATCGTACCTATCGTTCTGCAGTCACTACCACCTATCGTATCTATCGTTCTGCAGTCACTACCACCTATCGTACCTGTCGTTCTGCAGTCACTACCACCTATCGTACTTATCGTTCTGCAGTCACTACCACCTATCGTACTTATCGTTCTGCAGTCACTACCACCTATCGTACCTGTCGTTCTGCAGTCACTACCACCTATCGTACCTATCGTTCGGCAGTCACTACCACCTATCGTACCTATCGTACCTATCGTTCGAAAGTCATTACCACCTATCGTACCTATCGTTCGGCAGTCACTACCACCTATCGTACCTATCGCACCTATCGTTCGGCAGTCACTACCACCTATCGTACCTATCGTACCTATCGTTCGAAAGTCATTACCACCTATCGTACCTATCGTTCGGCAGTCACTACCACCTATCGTACCTATCGCACCTATCGTTCTGCAGTCACTACCACCTATCGTACCTATCGTTCGGCAGTCACTACCACCTATCGTACCTATCGTACCTATCGTTCGAAAGTCATTACCACCTATCGTACCTATCGTTCTGCAGTCACTACCACCTATCGCACCTATCGTTCTGCAGTCACTACCACCTATCGTACTTATCGTTCTGCAGTCACTACCACCTATCGTACCTATCGTTCTGCAGTCACTACCACCTATCGTACCTATCGTTCGGCAGTCACTACCACCTATCGTACCTATCGTACCTATCGTTCGAAAGTCATTACCACCTATCGTACCTATCGTTCGGCAGTCACTACCACCTATCGTACCTATCGCACCTATCGTTCGGCAGTCACTACCACCTATCGTACCTAATCCGTAACTGTTGGAATGACTTGCTACACGCAGAAAGAATAACAGCGATTCAAATTTTCACTTTCACTGACATTTTTTAAATTTAGTTCGAAATTACGTTACTAAAATCTTACGTTAAAATATTACCTGGGCCATTCTACAAGAAAGAGCAACAGAATATGCAATATGATATCAAGAACAAACTTAAGTTTAATATTCCTGCTATACGTTTCGTCCAGGCTTTGCTATTACGAAGGAGAACATGTGAAATACAAAGTAAAATTACTCAAGTTTTACATTACACACTTCAATTAATTTTAGGTTATTTCCTTTTTCTCTTCTCGTATATATGTATGTATGTATATATGAGCTTAACCTGATCGACTGATACAATCTTGAATTGATATTAATGCAAACTTAAGTAGTTTCTACTTTGCAATTTACGCGTTCTCCCGGACGAAGGCCCAGCCTGGGCGAAACACGTAGGAGGAATATTAAACCTACGTTTCTTCTCCATAACATATCGTGTACTGTTTTTGGTATTTACTGTAGAATTAGATACAAAAGTGAAGTGTGAATTATACAAAAATTCTTGGTTGTAACATACGCCATTTATTGACTATCCGTGCGGAGAATAATGTATTGCACTAAAGATTATATTTCGGATCCCCTTACAAAACACACCACCTCCGGTGAGTAAGAAGAATACGTGGATATTCCTACAAATAAAAAAAAAAGATAGGCAATTTAAGTATCACGCAACATTGAGGTCATTTGAATCTTTGCATTCTGATATGTACATTTGGTTCGTCCTGTCCTAAATTTAATAATTCTGGGTACCTCTTTTGAAACAACATTACATGCCAACTGACACTTTATGAACATGTTTACTTCTGTATATCGCACAAGCATTCACAGAATGGAAAAATGCATCCAAACAAAAGAATACTGGCCACCTTACGGCCTACTATACGAGTATCTTATACGTACAACGAAGCTAAACAGATCGTAATAACAGTTAATCTGTAGACTCATTCCTCTTTTTCGTACTTCTGGCCGCAAATCAGTCTACTTTCTCAATCCAAGAAAAATTCGCTGAGATATTGTCATAAATGTATATAGGCCTTCATATAAAGTGTCTCTTATTTTTGTCAGACTTTAGCCAAGAATAAATTTTAGTGGCAGATTGTAGTAAAAATTAAAAGAAAATCCTTCAATTTGGAGCAGAAATGTTCCATGTGGACAGACGGACGAACGGGCGTGATGAAGCAAACAATCGCCTTTCGCAATTGTTTTGCGAAGGCGCCTATTTAGTTGTCAGCAGAAGTTAGTGCAATAGGGCGTTCGACTGAAAGATTAATATCCATATTTCTGTTTTATTCTTACAATAATATAAGCATCTTGTAGATTTATCTGCTGTTCCTGTAATGGTACGTATACGATTGTGAACTTAAACGCTCAATAACTTAATCGCCAGTTTATCCACATTCCCATTGTTTCGTGCAGCACAGCAGTATTGCTACTGTCTTCGATCACACGTCTACAAGCTTCTGTATCATTATATGCACTAGTTACATACAGACTCCGAAAAAATACAGGTGTATGGTTGTTACGTAACCCAGCTGCCATAAGGAGATTTCCAAATTTATTCGCGTTCTTCAGGCATTTTTGAAAGACACAACGAATGGCTCACCCATAAGGACTGCAGAATTGCAAACCACCCAGAAATTTTGAGAAAAGTTAAACTAAATATCTGAATAAAAGTTGGCGTTATGAGATAGGTACACTCTTTAAAAGAATACGAATGAAATTATTTTAAATTCAAATACTCGCGACGGACTCTAAGCGCTGCGGAAAGCGAGCGGGCTATGCCCTGCCCAGACATTGTGCGCTGGCTTCAGTAAAACTAGGACGAGTGGAATGCAGGCAGTGCAGACCCAGAGGTTGTTTCAAGGAGGACTTCGTATATGTGTTTACCTTTTCTAACGTTTCAAACGCTGGAATTTTGATAACCATTTTTAGTCAGATGTTTTCAAAGCCACATTTGTGTGAATGTCTTAATTTTCGTAGTTGCATTTTTAAGATAAACATGAAAAAGAACACTGTGAAGTATTTACAGGGCATCAATTGTTCGCAATTAACTGTCGCCGGCAATACTGAGATTAAGAATTTAGGTCGTACAACAACTGATTTAGTTGCCCCTCAGTCATCATCAAGCAGAATACAAACTTGTGTGAGAATATTTAACCGTGCTATATACGCTAAACATAAGTGGTTGAGTGGTTGTACTGAAAGAAACGCTCTGTTAGGCCTTCTCATTAATCACACGTATAATAATCCTAGCCCAAATCCTACCATAAGAATGTCCCATGAGCCGCCACTGAAAGACACGAAAAAATTTGCACATATTATAATACGCAATAATGTTCTTTTTGCAAGTCGACAAGCTCGAATACAGTACTTTAAAGTTTAATTCAATACTAACCTTAATACTTTTTTGAGAGTGGGCGGACAGATTTCTGGCGCTGAAACAAAGAATTAATTCTGAAATATTCTCACAATAATGTAGGGGAAGCAGGGGCAAGACAATATACAAGACCAATAACACACCGTACATTGATCACATCGCTACCCTGCTTACAACGGTATCAATTCATGTTTTAGCAGGCGCGTCTGAAGTTAGGATGACTTCTGGGAAAAAAGTTTAAGTTATGTAGACTATATTATTCTGACAATAACAGTCTCACTTTTTAAAGTAGGGCAAATAAGTAATCATATATGCAAGGCATGACGTCATCATGTCCAGAATGCAGCAAAGTGTACAAGAGATCCGCAGACTGACACCGGGATCTGTAAATCACGGTTTCCCGAAACTTGTACGGACTAAAAATCCAAAAACAAATTTATCTCTTCCATGTGCATTTATGAAATGTGTATCAAAACTACCACCTCTAGTAGCGTCCTTGGGTAAGGTATTAACTGTGAATTGTTTTAGTAGTTAATGTATATATATATATATATATATATATTATACATATACATACAGGTGCACACCCAGAATTTTTCTTTGGGAGGGGGCTGACCCTAAGATTATATATAATTTATGTTTAATTCTAAAACTTACGTTACATGAATCAAGTCATATTTATAACTGTAACATAAAACTGCTTGCAACTGCATGTATATACATACAAATGTAATTACATGTTCCATGACTCACTCACCTAATTGAAATCACAAAGTCTATTCTTCTTGTTTTTTTTTTATTTCATCTAAGGCCTCCTAAGACTTTCTATTTTATTTTTCAAAATTATAATTTACTAGTCATCAGCCGATTGCAGTAGCTGATTTCGGCTTAAGAGTAAATCACGTAAAACGTTTGATATAATTTCTTTTGGATTACCCATCCCGTTGTGCTTGTATATACCACTATTTTACAGACAGTTTGTATAGACTGTCTGTAAAATAGTGGTTTGATATCATCGCGTCTACAAAATCCGTGCTTTTCAAATCGATAAGGGGGGGCTGCAGCCCGGCAACCCCCCCTCACGTGGGTGTATATATATATGAAAAGCATAGCCTTATATCTCATTATTCTATTATGTGGTTTAAGTTGCTTCAGCCATGGATATAAGTTCCCCGTCTACTTGTTTTGTTTGTCCCTGTCGCTCCAACGTGGAGCATAGGGGCCTCCTTTCGGAGGTTTCTATGGTCATGTGCGTTGATGTAGTGAGTGACCAGTCCACTGACCGCACAAGTTCGACTCAGAGTTCGACTCAATCCTGATGTGACTTGGGTGAGAAATTGCCGCTGAATTTCTATTCATGCCCGTAAGGTTCTTTTACATGCCGTAAATATACGACGGCTTTAAACCCTTAAAAATCCATCATCCTCCCATCGACCTCGGTCGGGATCGAACCCGCGAACCTTGGGTCCAGTGGCGAGAACGCTAACCACTAGTCCACCGCGGGCGACCCCCTGTCTACTTAATTGTACCAAAACATGTGATAGCTGTATTTGCCGCGGTTTGTCCTAATGCGGTCTAGTGGAACTACATTCAGAACTTTAGAAATCAAATGTATCTTTTACGATATAATAATTAAAACGACTCCTTAAAATAGTATTAATTTATCGTTTATGATATTCCTTATAATTATTTCGACACAATATAACCTACTCAATAAAGACAACGTTTTTAAATAACTCAGCAGCAACAAAATCACTCACTCACTCACTCATTCAAAACATCAATCAGTCAATCAGTCCTAAATACTAAGCAGATATGCTGTTTCCGCCTATACAGTTAGGCACATGGTATCCTAAACATAAGGCATTGTAATGGTCCTTCAATCAAGTCGCTGTGAAGTAAATAGCAGCCTTGCAGTGTAATCCGGAAGTATCAAATTCGACTTCTCGGTCCGGATATCAGCCATTATGACTTACTTTCCGTTTGCTCTTGCACGTCTGCATTAAGTGACCTTTCTTGAGAAGGTGAGGGTAAATGTGCCCAGTTCTTACTAAGTTCCACGTCAAGAATAATTTGCAGGGGATTGGAGGTGCAGCTCCACTCTTTCTGAACCTTCGGTACTAGATGGAGTTGAGTACTTAGCTGTACGGCCCGACCGCACTTCTTCCGAAAGAACCAAGCTCGGTGGGGGAGAGGGGAAGCTGTTCTGGACATAGTGGAAAAGAAAAATCTTTCGCTGCCGGAAACTGACCCAGATCCTCTGGTCGTCCGGTCTGTAGCCTAGTCACTATACTGAAAAAGCTATGCGGGTCATTTGTTCTTAAAAAGGACACCTTATTCTTGAAAGAGGCGACCCCGCTGTCTACTCAAATAAAATAGTGTCACTGAATAACGAAATAATTAATCACTCATGCTTCCTACTCCCTCTGGCGACAGACGTACAGACAATTCAATTTTCTGTAGGTCATCAGTCTGTCAAGCGACGGAGTATGAGTGGATGACCGATGCCCAGTTCCCGGACACGTTTCCTTTTACGAGATTTGACGTCATTAAAACGTAGTTGATGAAGATTCAAGTATTCTGGAATGTTAGGCCCCGGAATACTTGAATTTTCAGGTTTTCTCTTCTTGAAAACGCAGAGACCGCTTCTAGAGCTACATGTGGTACCTTATCCAAGAGGAACTAGAAGTAATTTATTCGGGAGTAAAGCAAACAAAGCGCTAATTTCAGCATCCACCTTTCGTTACACGTCTTCAGAAACAGGGTTAACTTAACCGTTACTTTTTAAATGTCAATTAACCTGCGACTTGTTTTCAGAACTTCATTTCCTGGTTGTGGCAATAGAGAGGATATACTCAGCTACTGTGCTGGTCGCCCGTATTGTTAAAGTGAGATGATTTACAGCTTTGCATAAGTTCACGGTCGTTGGCAGGATGTGAATCCTGTAGTGATAGTAGTCGAGGCCCGATCTATGATTTGTCTGTGATGGATGCGTCCAGGAAAGACCAGTCCTTCCTTGTGTGTAGTGTATCTCGTCATGATAGCCATTAACTTTCTCTTGATGGGTGTATTCCACTATTGATCGCAAACAGGAATACACACTTTTCCTATGTTACACGTGCATTATGTTCAGTTTTTCATACGCTAATAAAGTGTAACCTATACAGTTCGTACAATGCCGTAGACTGTATAATTAATCAGCCAACGAATCATACAAAGTTATCGCAATACAAATATTATACTACACATAAACAAAAATTATTTTTCAATCATTACGTATTCGTCACATTGAATAAATGTCAAATAATTGTTGTATATATTTTATTTCTTGTAACCATTTTTATATGGTGAACGTCTGTTTTGTTGACAGGAGAGTTCAATTCGAGTTTCATAAGCAGTAGGGGTTTACTGGTACAATTAAAACAAACTTAATTTAGCGTATATTTGACTGACATCCCATCTTCAGTGACGGAGATGAAACAAGCAAATGTACGGGCACAGATGACCTTCAAAATGTGCATTAACTTCACTCAGTTCGCGTAAAGAAGCAAGACTTGCTCCATCCTGTTAGTTAACTTCATGGAACAGAGTCCTGTTTGAGAAACGAACAGTCGTCCAGTTAGCCAAGATACTGCCGGCCTTTCATGAAATCCAAAGGCTCATCACAGTCTTTACAAGAGCATTCCCTCCCTCCCTCCCTCCCTCCCACCCACCTTCTTAGACCATTAACCCTTTCAGGCATAATTTCATGTAAATAATATACGGAGTGTCCGTACATGATATTTACGATTTTAATCTTGTATTACTCACAGCACTTTTAAGGCATAGTTAAAATAAAACAAGACAGACAATGTACTATAACAGAATATTGAGGCGCGTTCGCGTAACCATTGTCGCGTTGAAAAGCAAGAAGTATTACATATTCTGAGTGTGTGTCTGTAGCGTTATTTATCCAGAACGCAAACCGCATGCGTCGTTTTATATTGTCATCCGTGGCCCGTTCGTCTCTACCATATTCTTCCACATTTTCTCATAAACGGCACGATTTTCGAAAAAAGGTATCGAACATAAAATGTGTGTTTTGACTTTCTCTACAACTTTTGTCTGAAATATTTCTCATTCTAAGAAGAATTCAGCGAGATGTTATCATAAATGTATGTAGGTCTTCATGTAAAGTAGCCGTTATTCTTGTCATATTTTAATCAAAGTTGAATTTTCTCCACAGATTTTCGAAAAATCCTCATATATCAAATTTCATAAAAACCCGTCCAGTAGGAGCCTAGTTGTTCCATGCGAAAGAACGGACAAACGGACGGACAGACAGACAGGCATGACGAAGCTAACAATCGCTTCTCGCAATCTTGCGAAAGCGCCGAAAAAGGTACGAAAAGTCAACTCAAGAACTTTCAGTTTGGCGCTTGTGTTGCTCCTGTTAGGCATTCTGATTGTTAGATAGAGCTACATTTGTCACTACCGCAAAATGGTAGAAAGGTGTTTTGTGCGTTAGATTTTCACGAGAGGAAATTCTTGTGAAAGTGAAACGAGTATCGGCGTAAGTACGGGAGGGAACCACAAAGTACACCATCGATTCTTGGTGGGTGCAGGTGTTGCGTGGAATGACCTCCGAGATACCGAGAGCACACGCCCAAGGACTTCTGTTTTGGAACATTGTACGGACAAAGCGCACATCCCTCCGTTGCCGACGACACCGGAACAGCTCAAGACACAGATCACAAAGGCCTGTGCAGAAACTTACCACAATGGTCCCCAAAAAGTGTGTTAGGCTACAATATCGGCTTGATGTTGCTCGAGCCACTGGTGGGGCTTACATTGAAATTCACTGCATTTTTGTAACACTATCCAGATTGACCTTTCAGATTGTTTGTGTTTCTCAAATACAGCTTGTTGCTCACCGCTACAAGATTGAAATTGTAATGATTATTTAAGGACAACCTACATAAGAATTCGGTAGATACAGCACAGTAAACACATGTCGTCTATATTGATCTCGTTCAACTAGTTAACTTTCTATGCGGTAACAACTGCTGTTCATAGTGAGGATCAAACCACACACACATAAATGCACTCCTTGTGCAAAATAACAAGTTTTAAGCGTTTAAGTACGCGGTGCCCATAGCAATCACTATGGTTTAAGGAATTAAAGCTGAAATTCGAATACACCGCCCTAAAAATTTGGTAGGCCTACATTCCTTCAAAAAATAATCCGTCTGCTTTAAACCTCAGAGGCAGAAAGAGACTAATACGAAGTGCCCAATGCCTTCTTTACCGTACATACCACAAAGCCCATATGAAATGTCCCAACAGTGTTATGCTTTCCCTGCTAAGAAGGCACAACACTGCTTAAAGAAGTGAAGACAAATGCATTTGACTTAGTAAGAGGCATCTGTGCACGAAGTAGTGTATCATGTTCTTGATTTGAAGGAGATGTCGGGGGACATTCTGTATATGAAGAAGGTACAGAACAGCAATTACTGATCTCCACAGTGACCGTGATATCCTCAGGAGAAACAACGACTGACGGTTGAGGATTCCTTTCTTGATTGGCCAACAACACTTGAAGCTACTATGACCCCTACTTCTTTAGTTATTATTTATTTATTTGTAGAAGTAGTACGGTATTCAGGAAGTCCATTAATATCTATTTCTTGTAAAATGTTGCTTCGTGACTTTTCTTCTAGCCTGGCGATAGCAGTCATAATTAAAACCGTTGCTTTACGTATGGACTAAGAGGCATGGTTGCCTTCTCGTGATGTCGCTGATAAACGCTACGATTTCTCTTTCTCTGTTATGACAGAGAAGGAACCTACCAAAACACAAAAGCCACAGAAATTAAAACAAGCATCTAAATCGTGCTGTTAAAGGAAAAGTGCAGTCCGTCCTAACATGCCCAACCATCAGTAGGTGTTTCGAAACGTCGTACGGAAATTTAAAGCGAAGAGAGTTTTTAAAATGTCACTAACATTAAACTTTTTACATCTCAGTCTAATCTACGTAATATACACGAATACAGTTCCTACCTCATAAAAACACACTGATTTTCCATTACAAATATCAACTGGATAACTTTCGTAATGTCATTAGAGGAATAATCGCTCTTTGTTCAGAGAACCAAAATAAAGAAATAAATACACCACTGGACAAAACGCAGACTTCTTTCAATCTTATTGCAGGTAGAGAATGTATTTACCAGTGTGCGTTAAAGAGGTAAGCACATACAAAATATTAAGTAAAATTTGGAAGATGTGTCCGTCCGCCCACAGACTATGCTTCACATTTGGACACTCGCTAATTGAAAATTTTGATATTAAATATTTTGTAAACTCTTTCTTCAGAAAACCGAAGTAAGGAGATCATTTGGAAGGCCTACGCATAGAGGGGAGAATAAAATTAAATTGTTTTCAAAGAAACAGTATGGGAGGGTGTGGACTGCATTCATTTGATACAGGATAAGTTGTGAACAAGGAATGTTTTTACAATAAATAAATTGTTGTGTTTTACTGTATTTGTCTATAAACTTTGTATTACTGACCATCATCGAACACAAATTTTACAGTTTATCTGTTCATGTAGCCTATTTTTAGGTCTTCTTAAATTCTTCTTATTCTTGTTTTGTTTTGCGTTTTTAATACTCGTTTTGCAAATCTTTTATGACATTTCAGAAATTTGATTTATTAATTTGTCACGTACCCTCATTACAATACAATACGTTCAAGCACATCATTGTTATTTTTCCTCTCCTTTCCCCATTTCGAATTTCCTTATTTAACCCTCCGTTTATGGTCGGTCTATCACATACGGAATTGAATCTCAGACATTATATTAGACTTTTTTCAAACTTCAACAGTATCAATAAAGACCTACTTACAGTTACTAACGTAGGTTATTCTGGTGAGTATTAAGCACTTCAAATCGACTAACTCCACGAGGCAGATTCGCTCTTGAGAAACAAATAATTTCTCAGCTCTTCAGTAAATTTCGGGCTTCTATGGAACCAAACACCTTATCACAGTTTTCACTTCAGATTAGCCCTCCATTTCCCACTGCCGTACATCAACTGAATCCAGACCACATCATCATACCCTAGTCCCTAGAGTCATCTTAGTATTATCCTTCCGTCTAAGTCTATGTCTTCAAAATGCTCTATTTGCTTCGTGTTTTCTGACTAAAAATTGTATGAACATTTAGTGCCTCACATGAGTGACGGCCCACGCATCTCATCCTCCATGATTTGACCACACTAATAATATTTAGTTCAAATTATGAAGGATCTCACTATGCAGTTTTCTCCTGTATCCCCTCTTAGGTCTGGATATTCTCCTGGGTACCAAGTTTTAAAACATATAATTAAGAGGGCTGTCTCTATAATGACAACGAATCATTTAAAGACGGCACCAGAGCCAACTTCTTGAAGGACGTGTAAACCAACTGCAGCTGAGGCACTGAAGATTGTCCAACATGACAGTGCTGTAATGAATCAAGTACTGTCACAACCATACACTGCGCAGCCGCAGGCTCTAGACGTGATGTTTTCAAGAGATAATGGTGCAGGTAACGAAGATCAGCCAGCCGCGGGCTGCTGTAACCTGTACATGAACCCGGATCGCCATAATGCTTTGCTGCATCCTCAAAACCAATGACTTAATTTCCGAAATTCGTTTTTTTTAAGCTGCCATTATTACAATGTCGCAATTGGTAGAAACAAAATGAGCAATTTTTAATTTACTTCTAGACGTGAGATTGGATGGTTATTGCTTATATGAAGGTTGTTTACTTGCCTCCAGTTTAATGACCCCTTACTTTTCTTCGAGGCTAATGCACTTGGCAGCAATAGTAAGGGTGTCTCATTCTGAGAGGATACGACTGTGCGTGATTTAGATAAAAGAAAATGCAGTGACAGTAGACAGGAAAGAATTGCATAAAGAGCAGCTGCATAATGTTGTGCTCGGCGCCTAATACAGATAGGATGATTAAACCCACACTGATGACACACGTGGGATACAGAGTAGAAGGCCTTAACAAATGTGATCACTCAAGAGAAGTGGAGTAAAATTTTATTAGTTCCTTTACTGAGAGATTTGAGGTTGAGGACCTCGTATAACTTTTTAGAAGTCGACACGGCCCAATATCCCGGGAAACCTGAAACTTCAACAGCACCTATGTGAACACAAAAGGTAACTATTTACCAGTCGACAGGGCGTAATATTCCACGAGACTTGTATCCTTACTTTGTTAATTGTTTATCTAATGATGGCTTCAGTAACTCAGATAATAAGATTAGAAAGTCGAAGATAGTGTGATTAGTAAATAACGAATTGAAAATATGTGGACAGAAGCGACTATGATCTTAATTAGATACTATGTCACCATTTGCACGGAGAAACTGAGAAAACCAGGTAATCTTTAATCAGGGCAGCCGGTGTACGGTTTGAGCCCGCTAGTCCCCAAATACTAAGCAGGAGGCCTACCCACATGATCGTAACGTCAGAGGAGAATTTATGGAATGAAACGAGAAATAATTTTAGAAAACTGGCGTGTGAAGGCAGAACTGGGTTCAGCTGACTCATTATAGAATTATTGGCCGGAATTTTTTTTGAGGTGAATAGACTTCGCGTCCCATAAAATCTGGGAATTTCTTGACTAATGTAACACCTCTTAACTACTCAATCAGATTCGCCCTTTACTACAAACTAAAGGCCATGCAGAATAGTACCAATTTCGAAAGAAGCGGTCTGCAGAAAGTGATTTATACTGGTGCGGCTGCAGTGCAAGGTGGCTCTAGACCCCGCCTGCTATATGAGATTGACCAGGCTGGAGGCACGTGAGCGAAATGTACAGGTCATCGCCATGAGAAACAGAAAGAGACAGACGATACAAAATTCATACTTGCGTGCAGACCCTTTCATTCTCTTTTTTTAAAGAGACAGCAGACATGCAAATAGACGGATGAACGGGCAAGACGGACGGCTAACTTCACTTCGTACTTTATCCCACACCTTCAGCTCATAAGGGGATTAAAAACTAGTTTTATGCATTTCTTGCACACAGCAGTGCTTCCCAAAACATTACTGTCGAAAGGTAACTACCCTCAATTTGTTTACTGCAGACTACAATCTAATTCAGCAATGTCATTGGCCTTTCCTTCGACACTGACCTAAAGCAATATCTGAGATCGCGTGGCTGGCCACTCACCAGACGAATCAAGTCCTAGACCTGATCATGTAGTACGATAAACGAAGTTTTGCAGCGAAAGAAATCATTGCACAAATCACATAAATATATGCATACATGCACCGGCATAAAAAGAATGTAGAGGAGATTATTTGCAGCTGAGAGGCTACAAATTGCATAATTGGAGGCATAATAAAATTTATTGTTCACAGTGTATTATTAATACGACCGACTCAAGGAATATGAGATGGATAAGGCACGTAGCACGCACGGGAGAAATGAGAACTCAACTGCTTGGACCAAAGTGTTTTTTCAAGAGCTAATAGGCTCCCGCCTAGACAAAGTTACCGCATCTTATGGAACCCGAAAGTTTATGACCGTGTTCACACTATTCAGCCACTTGTACCTTTACTGGCTCAGATAAATCCAGTCCACAGCCTCCCATCCTATTTGTTTAAGATCCTGTTTAATGTTATCCTCCGATATACGCCTGAATCTTTCACGCGGCTTCATTCAGGGTTTCCAAACAAAACATGTACGCATTTCTCTTCTGCGCCATGCGTGTCACAGGCCTCGCCCATTTAATCCTTTTTGAGGAAAGATGAGAAAGGCGTTCAAAATTTTGATCAGACAACGTGAAGTGAACCTACTACTTAGAATAGCCAAGTCTAGTTGGGAGGATAACCTTAAAGTGAATATTAAAGGAAAAAGATGAGAGGGCATAGAATGAACTCATGTCACGCACGGATAGGGAGAGACGTCTGGCTAAAAGGCTAGACATTTCTCAAGCAGTTGACCGACTATCAGCCTGTCAAGAAGCCTCTACTCCAAGGAATTAGTAAAAAAACCTAAACTTTGGTCTTGTCAACTTCTGGTCATCCAGAAGTGAGTGGCATTGTGTAGAAAATTTTCCCAGCTTCTACAGATTTTCATGCATCACTGCCTCATCAACTCAATCAGCCTTGATGAACCGTTTAGTTTGAAATGTCAGTTTCAAAAGCAAAAGCGACAACTTCAAGGAATGTCTCCAATCCGCAGAAAAGTAATTTTTTAACTGATTTCACTGCTTGGAAAGGAATACTTTATTTCAAGCTGATTATAAGGCAAGCAATAAGGCAAGCGCGAGACAATAAACAGAATGTTAAAAAAAGCAAAAAATATAAAGTTGCAGTTTTTAAAACGCGAGGAAATGGATCTATATTTTCTGTTTTCGGTTAAGAAGCGATGAAGGTACTCACGACCCACAGTCTGTAAACCCCAACGGCGCGTGGTTATCGTTAGACTTGCTGATGAAAGCTCCATTCGCGTGACGTCGAATCGAATTCCACTTCTTCATCGACCTAAGCGGCACGAGTCACACTCTTACCTGCAGAAAACCCTTCCAAATATCTGGTGCAATTGAAAAGAACAGAGAAACGGTGAGACAACATGCACACGGCCTGGCAGAAAGGTATAAAAATACAAGCAAAAATATTAAGTACTGACGATAACAGACACAAAAATTTGTATTTCCAATTAACCCTTCAAAGCACGAATTTCAATTGTTCAAAAACTCAGTTCTTACCTCAAAGTAAAGATTCAGTTTACAGGAGCAATCGCTTAATGCCACTGAGGGGAAATAATCGCTGCTTACTGTTACAATCATGAAATCCATACACACGGGGTGGGCAAAATACGCATTTTGTAACGTTTAAGCATATAGTAAATACAGTAACCATAGTTCCTTAAAGTGTTAAAAAAAGTGTTGACAAACTGACAACGAGAATTCTCGTGTTTGTAGATACTTTGTACTTCCTAATGACTGAAGTATACATACCATATGTCGCAGTATTTCATACAAAGTCTTACTCCAGCTGGTACGAAAACTTCAGCTTGTCTAAGGTCTACAAGCGGCACAAAAAACTCCATTTTGAAGAAATCTTAGGGTATTTTTCTAAATGCGTTATTAACTAATTAATTAACTGTCTTGTAGCAAAACCAGAAAACACAACACTGCTAACACCAAATTACGCCACCGACATTTCTCTCCAGCCAGTTCCATAGGATTCACGTCTCAAAACTCGCGTAACCTAAGAATGATTTTCGTCACGCTGCAGGGATATTCTACATTCGGTTTCGGAAAGCATCCGTTTCGAATTCAGGCCTGTTTGCCATCAATACTGACAGCTTTGCAGTGGTATTCATCAGCTTCTTCACGTGAATGATGGACAGGACCTTTAAAAGGCAACCACCGTCTCGTTCCAAATCCTTGTCTATTCACAATTAATGACACCAATTAAATGAATTTTCGTTTTAAGTAAACAGGCCGATCCCGGGGGCCGTGCGGTCTAAGGCGTATGTCTGAAGCCGCTTGACTGCTGGGATCGCGGGTTCGAATCCCGCTGAGGGCATGGATGTTCATCTCTTGTGTTTGTTTTGTAAGTAACGGCCTCTGCGATGAGCCGATCACTCCTGCAGAGGAGCCTTACCGCGCGTGTGTGTGTGTCTGTGTCTAATTGTGTGCGATCTAGAAACCTCAATAATAAGGTAGCCTAGACCCGAGATGGGCTGTTGAACAGCAAAAATATCAATCAATAAGTCGATTACGCCGTATTCACTCACCGCCACAGTAAAGACGTCGATTGCATTGAGACACCCGGACTGCAGATGGCAAGTGACGGTGCCAGGGGAAAGATGTGTGTGCATGTGTATATTGGAGGGGGGGGGGGGGGGCTAGGACTTGCCTGCATTTAGTGCAGCACGACCTCTTTAGCCTTCATACACACTACACCAAAGATGCCTCCTGCACTGACGTGTGCTAGCAGCAGAAAAGTGTCAGGAAACCAGGATTATAAACACTGGGGATCTACCAATGTTACTGGGACAGGATGAGTTACAGACTGTAAATGTGAGAGTGGCTATTATATATGTATATTACTTTGCAAGTGAATCTGACAAGACTACACACTGCGTTGGGCAAAGATGACAATTCCACCATTCGTCCCGTCATAGGCAAAATGATCGTCCCTATAAAAATCTTATCCTCTGAGGGATGTCGCATGCACAAGAGGAAGGCGTGTTTTCTGCAGACAGCGGCTGGTGAATACATGGAATAGCCTGGGAATGAACCCGTGTCTCCGCGGTGACCAACCCCCTGAGCCACAACATGATGCCTCTAATTGTTGTTGTTGTCTTAAAACTGGCTGAGACTCCGGGGTGTCCGTACCAAAGCTGTCATGGGAGGAGAGTGGGTCGGGTGGCAGACCAGAGCTAAGGGATACATCGGAGGAGCGGTATTGTTTGGTGTTTCTGGGGACGTTTGGAGGACTCTCTGGCTCTGATAACGTCCGACGCTAGGAGGGTCGAACTATCAAACAGAAAATTCAGACGCAGTTGCAGTTTCTTCTAGGTGTAAATTTCGGGGGTCATGCAGTAGAAGGGGAAAAAATCCCGACAGTGTTAACTTTCTTTTTTTTACTTAGAATATACTTCAAAGAACTTTTATCTGGACTTCCGAGAATGACAGGGCCTAATCAACACATATTTTCTGTATTGCGCTTTTTTGGGGAAAACAGAACCGTCCAGACGTGGCTTCAAGAACAGCTGACGCAGTTGACTCAAACTGTGTAATTCTTCAGGGTTTCACTGCGTGTCCAAATTGTGGTCTTTTGGGATTCGACCCTGTTTAAGCTTATAGACTGATACTAATGTTTCGGACAAACACGCTCCCTCCAAATTATAAACCCAAAGACCGGAATGTGAATCTTTTATCAGCGTTATTCCCATAAAGCCAGACAGAGACAGAGAGAAAGTTTCACCCTCATAAATCAACAGGTGAAATAAACAATGCAGCTAAAACCATGGAAATATTTTGAGTGTGGAATCCAGAAACACACTGCCTCCCATTAATCAAGAACAGGCTGCAATCCTGCATTATTATATTTTTCACAGATATCATAAAAACAACTAAGTTCAAAATACAAGAGCAACAGACTGTGAAACAGCTCAGCACGCCACATATGATATATACCACAAACACTCTTAACTTCCAGTAGGGAAGAAAACTTCTCCTAATAGCCAAGGCAAACAGCAATGACATCCGATATTGATCTTCAGAAGGAAATAGCTAGACAGTATTAAGTTCGTGACATAGTTGGGGATGGGACGACGGAATATCGAAGAGAAAACTTTGTTCCCAAGAGTCAGCCCAAGTTTTACGGCGATAAATTTATACTGCGTGTCCCACGAATACTTCCTTGCTCAGTGGCTAAGTCAAATGCGGCAGTCTCTACCTCTCAGAACGCCAAATATACTTGACTGTATCGCGTTTGTATAACCCCGCATATAGCACGAAAATACCAACTTACTTTTTGTGTTTTTAAAACAAAAATTACTAATTATGCCGCAGCGAATAATTTAAGGAAACATAAGACTTTATTTATCGACTAAATTAAAGTTTCAGTATATACTTTCTTTTCAATTCTGTCACACGAAAAGTATACAAAAATGCGAAACAAAACGTAGACAGTTTCTGTTATCTAATTGAAATCCTACTTCCAATGCACGTCAAAACTATTCAAGAATAATAAGAAAAGTATCGGAAATACAGATGTAGAATTTCAGTGGTGACACTGGATCTCACAGCGCACTGAAGAGTATCAAATACGATCTTCTGGAGACATTAACCTTGATATAGCGTACAGTGGTTTGGAAGTTAGGCATTAGAGGACTATAAGTTGACCAGTGGCGAACTCTGATCCAGAGGTCAGGTCATGCGAAAGAGCACAGAATGCCTTTTACTCCCTCCAACAAATTAAGAGACAAACATACAGCATTGTCCAAGGTAGCAATAATAATAATAATAATAATAATAATAATAATAAGCGACAATGTAAAAGTGATCTCACATAACTCAATTATCCGCAGAAAAAGAGAAACTTAAAATCCTTACCTGCTACACTTGGGTCACTTAAAATAAAATTCCCGTGTCCTATTGGCCTTGTGTATACCCTTTAGTCTTAGATAAGGGGAGAAGGGCAGGGTCGTCCGTCCTTTATAATCTTACATTTTTCCACTATACTTCCTTGAGAATGACATCCCTAATCTCTGGCGAATCCCAACCCGGAGATCAGGTCTATCGAAAGGGTAATTGAAAACATTGTTTATTCTTCCGCTAGGAAGGATCGAAATTCGCCACTGTTTATAATAAGTCCTGAATCACACTTTCATCAGCTTTGCACACATCCATTCTTCAGAGAGAGGATTATTAAAGAACAAAATCATTTAAAAATAGATTTATACATCACACTACTGCAATCTCATAAAACTTTACAACACAAAAGAAAACTCGCGTTGTTCTTCAGCGATCACTTGCAAGAGATCTGAGGTCGTACACTATTTTCGTGGCAAACCCCCCTTCCATCAAATTCAAACTTGGAAAGGATGTAGTGTTGCAAAGCAATAAACGCGAATGAATTCTGCAGAAACGTACAACAGTACATGACGGTACTGTCTTCCGTGTTCGGCGGCACTGGGGTTGCAAGACTGAGATCCTGCTGTGAGTACCAACATCTAACACTGAACAATATTCCCAATTTTATGTACTGATGGAGACTGACGTCCAAATATTGTGAAAACTTTCATCGTTTCCTCTTTTTTTTTGTATGAAAATCAACCATGCATAAGACATAATAAATGAGAAACATAAAATCATAAACAAATACGTATATTCTTAACGATACGAAAACAGTGATTTGAGTTTTCCACCGGGTGAATGTTAGGAACTAGGTCTTCTGTATTGTTGAGACGTGTGGTTGGGTAATTTTGCCAACAATTCGAAGAAACGTACCGCCTTCATCTTCAGAGTTATGGGTGCATTCATGGATTCATAACCCTGAAGACTAAGGTGGTACTGTCCTTCGAAGGGGCGGGAAAAAAATTACCCAACTACACAGAGCAACAACCCAGAAGATCTGGTTCCTCTATACGAAAACAGGGTTCTAACTAATAAAACCTTTCAGCACTGTGCCATTTGCAGCGGGTAATGCGGTAAGCTTCCCGCATGACCTAGTCGTATATTCACTGTAGTCTGTAGCTCTTTCACTCTCTCTCTCTCTCTCGCCTTTTACACAAGCGACCAGACGTATGGCTGTGCTATTGGCCGCATTACTTGGAAGAGAGGGAGAGAGCTAAGTTGAAATGGACGCTACTAACAAACAACATTGCCTCCCCCTTCTCGCTCTCTCTTTCTCTCTCTCTCACATACACATACGCGCGCGCGCTTCAAAGGACGAGGTATGGCAGGGAATACTCCGCATCCCTAACCTTTCAGCAGGTGCGTTGTAAAAATGTATATAACACTTAGTAAAGATTTGCGGGTGGGGGGGATTTAAATGATTTCTCGCTCTTTTCAATACATAAAGGAAGTCATTCGTTCCATTGCTGTGATATGGCGGCGCAGTACTGGCCACGCCGGAGAATTCGCCACTGATTTTGAAGGTGTTGGATTCCCTCTACTTACACGCTGTTTGAGGCACTTATTACCAAACACCCCTACGTGCATTAACTCAACTTGCAGTTGTAAGCAACAAGTAGACCTACTGACGTTCTTGCCGGTGATTTGTGCCATTATGTTGAACAACACAGCAAGCTGAGAAATGTACACATGACATAAGAGCTCTGGTCCAGTTGCTTTGTTATTGCATCTAGATTGCAGTCTTCAATATTAACGTTTGACACTATTTCACAAATATCTTTAAACTAAGAAAGATTTGAAGCAAAACACTGAGAAATGTATTTCAGTGTACCTTTCCGCTTGTTAAACTACAAACACGTCACTTTGAAGTTCTCCTTCCAGTGGTGTTTCATTTCTCTATGCAGTTTAGTTTCTGAAAATTAGAAAATCTTGGAAGCCTCTCAGATTTCTCAGTGTTCACTCTTTTTTTTATTATCCAGAAAACTTCATTTTATGGAAGAAATAAATACAGTTTGTCACTGCTAATAGAGCGTGCGAACTTGTTAGTAAGAAGTCTTTAAAAGATCATAATCCCAGGAACAGTGCAGTTTATAAAATACGATACAGATAATACTGTTTTGAACTTCGAGCAGATGGAATTCATTAAACGCGGGGTATAATCCGTAAATGCAGGATATACATCACTGCCACTAAGTGCTTCTGGTTAATGTTCTACACAGCAATAATAAAATTCAGTCAGTCGGGCTGCTTATTAATGGCAGCCTTTACATACCGAGTTGAATTAAGTGTCTTGCCGAGGAACGCGTGTGAGAAGCATTAATTGATTTTATTCGCAGGTGTCTGGGAGTTCTTCATCAACACGCATGCCCAAATTTGTATTAATATCACAGTCAGAGGTTAACATAAAAGTTACAAATTTCAACTAGTTTCTTATTTCCATATTTTCTCATAAGTCAACAACTGGATATAACTACCACATGGACGGTCTTTTGTAAAGTGAACAATAGGCCTACTTATAGGCAGATCGGGTTCAAGGAAGCGTCACAGAAATTTAATGTCATGGTGACGCTAGTGACCTGTATGCAGAAGGAATCTGGTAGTATCTCGGCAGCGAGTATGAGCTAACGTATGCACTTTTGTGGTTGCATTTGGTCTGTTTTAAACAACGCTAAGACATACCGTACTTACAGATGTAAGATATTTTGTAAAATACGTTAAAAGAAGGGCGACGAGAGGAAATTCGGACCTAAGATGAAATAAAAGACAAAAGTGAGAAAGTAAAATTCATAAATTGGCATCTTCGCACAATATCCACAGCGTAGTTAAAGACTAGCACGCACTACACCGAAACGAAACGTCAGTGCAAAATATCACCAGAATCGCCATCTATGAATTGCTACCTAATAAGAAAAGCTCGATTCAGGAAGCCCAGGTACTGTTAGGAAAATTACTTAACACGAATTCGGAGCATGAAAGACTTTGAATCATGAAGACCACTACGTATATAAAAAAATGTGATTTTTCTGTGGACCCACCGCACATTAGCGAGAATCTCTCGGAATTCAGGCAGCACGATCTTTCTCGCATCGGTTCGGTTTGGTGAGATGCGCTGCGGTGTTCAGCCGTCACGTTGTGAATTCCATTGCCGGTGCAGGTAGTCCCGGCGGAATACAAAAGCTTTATACATCACACTGAGCCGTTATTCGTTAATGTTGGCTTTCACTGAGCCGAATCATTCAAAACAACTGGTAAAGGATGTGCGCCGGGATAGCGTAGTCGGTATAGCGACTCGCTACGGGCTGGACGGTCCGGGGATGGAATCCCGGTGAGGGCGAAATTTTCCGCACCCGTCCAGACGGGCCCTGGGGCCCACAAAGCTTGCTGTACAATGGGTACCGGGTCTCTTTCCCGGGAGTAAAGCGGTAGGTCGTGGCGTTGACCACCGACCCTCATCTAGCGCCGAGGTTAAAGAAAGAGTAGAGCTATACCTCTACTCACCCCCTGGGCCTTCATGGCCTGTTCTAGGGTAAACTTTACCTTTATTTTTAGTGGTAAAGGATAATGTATTGAAGGAGACTGGTGAAAAATTTGAAAAAGATCGTAAGTTATAGTATAGGTACATAAACGCGTATAAGACACAAACAACCTGGGGTGTTGTTCTGTTCGACTTCGGAAACGTTCGTGTTTGGGCCACCAACGGGAAATTTTATTCGTTTCACTTCATTTCATTTCGGTTCGGTTTGGTTCGGCGTAGGGTGGCGCTGGCCTTAATTCAAAGAAACTGAAATGGGCCTCCTCAGTGAAGCTTTATCCAGTACATGTACGATGAGGTCAGGAACCCGGAAACAGTTAGAGGTCAGAAGACTAAACTGATCAGGCTCCTGTCTGATATGGATGCTCCAGTCACCGTGACGCCTATGCCTGCAGCAGGAACAGGTGGAGACTTGTCCCGCATCTTCACGTCTTTTCGTCAGACTGGTTCCTTCCGTAACAGCAACAGCCATGTAACTGATCTTCACATGCCACGCTGTATCGAAATTCCTCTTGCTGTTTGCTGCTACCCGTCCAGTCTGATTGCCCTTAGGGAGAAGCTGGTTCGAATGGCGGCGAATAACTGGATATTAAACTGATAATAGGAAGGTTCCTTCAATGCTTATAAGTCAATAACAGCATAGCAAAGTAAACTGAATCTTATCACATTTCATTCAAATATGTACAATTGTCAGCACTTGCGACAGCTTAGTATTTGTACAAGGAAGCATACAAACAGCAAAAGTTCAAGCACGGAGGTGTTCCACAACTGTCTCGTTAATTGTTACAGAGAGTTTCTAACAAGTTTACAGCTTTAATCCTCTGTTAATGGAGCTATCCAGTTTGTTGTTTTATATGACTATAAAGCACGGTCTCTATTAGTCGGCGGGAAGAAAATAATTCAAATCTTTAAATGATTATTTACAGTTACACCTTGTTCATTGTGAAAATGCGGTGGTGGGCAAGGAAAAAGGACAGCAATAGCAACCACAACAATGACAAAAGTAACAAGAACAAAAGCAAAAAACATTAAACTTCTTTGTAGAGGACTTTTTTTTATCGGTGTTGGATTCCTGGCACAGACAGAGAGTTTTCTCTTCTCCACAGCGCCCGGACCGGTCCGTGGCCCTCCGAGGTTCCTATCCAAAAAGTACCGGAGGCTCTGATGTCGATTTCGATCTCGTGGTACGTTCCTGGTGTACAGTCTTCTCTTAGGCTTTTAAAACATGCGTTGGTGATGACAAGGCCATTTCTTTCACAAAAATCGATGAGCATTTGATTTCTCTGATTTCTCCTTCCCAGTCCCTGTGGTCCAACAATGTTTCGATATGATTTATCTCCAATCACATTGTTCCAGTCTTCCATTATGATATCGACATACTTGCTAAAAAAAACCCAAAGCAGATCAGGGTACGTTACACATCCCAAGGCAGGTCTAAAACTTTAATTAAGAACTGGCCTAAATATTTTTCCACGTCCAGTTTAGTTCAATCAGCCTCTCTGTCTCACGCACTCGCGTAACTGAATACTATATTTCCGCTTCTCCTTTGCGTAAAATCACACTAGCCGCTGGACCGGAATTGTGCAACTCATTTCACCCCACGTGTATTACAGTCCTGGCCATTCCGTTCTTTATAAATTAACCCAGTACCAGGCGGCGAGAAGTGTACAGATCATGAAACTCATCTGTGAAAACTGGGGTTCTTAAGGATTTTGATTTACGAGATGTGATGCCGTGTAGTCTGGTAGTCACGTACGGACGTTTGAGAGAAATCTGCTGCCTCCATCTACCCCGATGGAGGCGAAGGATCCACAAAAACATCATTGAATATCTACCGGAATACAATGCGCCCCAACCAAGAAAACAGTTACATCTCTAAAGCTCCTAATATTACACTCTACTTCAAGTCCTTTGTACTTTGTCTTTTATTATTGTCTACCCCTGGAATATTATATAGCTCCTATACACGACAGTTATCTCGGCGAGGTCTGGGAATATAAAGTAGTTGTACGTTGTAGCACATAAATCTTGGTTACTTTTCTCCATTCTCGGTATTGTACGGAGTACAAAGTAATGTGTATGATTAATAAAGTATGGCTTCTTGTACCAGAATACCCAAACAAACTGCCTCGTGGGCACGGAATTATGGCAGATATTTACAAGCTAATTTAATACTTGTAATTTACACCAAATTCAAATAGTTTAATTGCTACGAAAATAAAAAGGGACACACTGTGTTTTTTTCCCAATATACTTGTACAGCCTGGCGTTGAGCTAGCCTTAAAGTCTGGCTAAAAAAACTGATTTATTTTATGAAAATCTCATTCGGTATACTGAGGCCAAAGAAAGAAGTGCAGTGAGCGGATTCCCTCCACTTCTCCCAGCACTCTAAAGCTTCTCCCTCCACCGTACTTGTCTACCTGTCCTTCCAATCGCCTGTTCACACAAACGGTGACAATGATAACCACTGTATAACAACTCCAGTCGCCTGTACTGTTTCTTCGCTCCTGAAGCTTGGGCGAAAACCAAGAGAAATAACGTTGTGCAACAGGGTAGGGTGGGCCAACTGTAGTTTTCGGCATTTCGACAAGTTCCGGTCAAGTCACGTGGTACAAAGCCGAAACCAAAAGGGTTTCCATGTATTTAGCTTTCCACGGACCACTAATTTTCCTTGGCTAAACTGAACAAGACAGGTAATGTATGCATAATGTAACAGCGTGGCACAATGGCGTAATGTTTATACCTCCTCAGCTATGTTAACAACCTGATACCATAACACTCGAAGACGGCGCTTTTAAGGCGGTTTAATATCGCCGGAAACAATAAAACGCACTTAGGTCTTCATGCAAAGTGCCGGATAGTTTTGTCCAATTTTAACCAAGTTTAAATTTCTTGACACATTTTTATGGAAGTTTCATGAAAATCCGTCCAGTGGGAACCGCGCTGACATATGCGGACAGACGGACGGACCTGAAGAAATTAAAAAGCGCTTTTAGCGTCTACATGAACGCGCTAAAAATGGGACACTGAATTGCAATGTAAGAGCTGCTATGTTCTCTTCATTCCTACGAATATTTTACAGTCGCCTCTGGTATAGAAAATTTGGATGCTACGGGTTCTAGTTTCCGTTGCACATTTTTTTGGGTAGAAGTGAGAGTAGGACTGACTTAAAACACTTCGCGCTGCCCGGAAATTCTAAACACACACCACAAACATTAAGGTAGACAAACCGCAATAGTTCGTTAACTACACTAAAATGACAGAGCAATGAGGCTTCTTCTGACTTGTACTCGGGAGATGCCCGGTTCGAATCTCGCCGGACCGACTTTAATGTCTGAGGTTTGCCCTGAATTTACTCAGTCCCCCCAAGCAAATACCGGCGTATAAAACTGACATTAGGCCAACTTACATGTACTTTCCAATTTATTGTTCACTAATAATCCTACCATTCGACACGATATAGGGTGACCTACTGACAGCGATGTTAAATACACCAACAACAAATTACGAAGTACGAAAATTCGTAATACTTTATATTTATGGAATGGCGTAATGAAATACAACAGTATTAATCTATTATGTACTCTTTGGAGAAAGCGTAGGCTATAACATACTCGTACATTGAGCATTGCAGTGGTGGGGAGGAGGGGTAGATTTGTGTGGCTGTCCATCTGGCTGAATATTGCGTCTTACGAAAATAATAATAAGAGATCCATGAAATGTAGTAAATATGTCGATGTCAATATTTGTCAAGCTAATTACATTTTGGTTTGTATTGATCAAATATAAAGCATACGTACACGAAGATTAACGAAACATTATTGGTTTTCTCATAAATGGCTCTGGATTAGAATATATATGTGTTACACGTATACAGACACTGCATAAAATATATAGTGCTTTAAAACACACAACTTTAATTTAAATAACTTTATTACATGATGAATATTTAATGAACTAGGAGCACTGGTGATTTTTAAAAGCAATATTTTGTCTTCTAGTTTGCTATCCCAAAATAAAAAGATTAAAATATACAGAACTATAATTTTGCCGGTTGTTTCATGTGGGTGCTGAGGAAGACATTTGGGCCTGAAAGGGACTGGAGGAGACAGCATAATGAGTCACGTGATCTGTGCTCCTCACGAAACGTTAATCCGGTGATTGAATCAGGAAACAAAGGGGTTGGGCTGGTGGCACATGTGGGGTAGAGAAGAACTGCATACAGGGTTTTGGTGGGGAATCTTGAGGGAAAGAGACAACTTGAAAGACCTAGGCTTAGATGGAAGAATAATATTAAAATGGATCTTCCAGAAATAGGATGGGGAGCGTGGACTGGACTGATATGACTCAGGTAGCGGACTTTTGTGAACACGATCACGAACATTCAAATTTAGAGTATGGTGCTACTTGGTTACTGCGCGGTGTCAAGTGGTTAAAATTCACCGACGTTTCGGGGCGTCTTGTCGGTCCCATCACCTGGGTGTCAGAAGAATTGCCAGTACGTGTGGTTTGAGTGAATATATACGTAGAGGCATGTGAGGAGTCTAGTTGCTCGGCTATGTGGGCGCACCAATCAGATGACTGGATCGAGAACGTGTTAACGGGGGGGGGGGGGGGAGGGGGCAGAGAATGCAAAATCCCTCAGAGTAAGTAGACAGCCGCACCACAAAAAGTGTACCAGTCCTCTACACTCAAGCGAATTTCACCCTCGTTTACTTTCCCCTCCCCCCTGGTAACACATTCTGGCCCCACTCATCTGATTGGTGCGCCCACATCGCAGAGCAATACTCCTCCCACGCCTCTACCTATATATTCACACAAACCACATATACCGGCAGTTCTCTGACACCTATATGATGGAACCGAAAAGACGTTCCGAAACGTCGGCGTACCTTAACCACTTGACACCGCGCAACAACCCAGAATCGCCAGATTCTAATATACATTGCGGTGAAATCCTGATATCTCGTATAACTTCCGGGTTCCACAAAAAGCGGGAAATTTGACTAGCTGAGGCATTTTAGCTTCTGAAGAAGTACTCTGTTCCGTGGGCTTAGTTAGTTGTTAGTAGGTTGTTAGGAAATATGAACAGCTTAGCAAGACTACGTCTGTATTTACAGCATGACTGATATGACTATTGATATCCATTTATTTTTACTTTCAGTGTAAAATAAATCATACAGTTGGATCTATTTAAAATTAATTAATTTAATGACTTCGACACGTTTCACTGAAACTGTAATAACACGTTAATGCACTGCGTAAGTCATTACATGTATAAGATCAATTCAAAATGTTAATATTTTGCTGTGTGAAAAGTGTTGGGACACAGCAAGGGAAATCTAAACGATGAGGCCAGCGAAGTAGGTAACTCAACATACCTCAGGGAGACACTCCACACAAAATCTAAACGATGAGGTCAGCGAAGTAGATAATTCAACATACCTCAGGGGAGACACTCCACACAAAATCTAAACGATGAGGTCAGCGAAGTAGATAATTCAACATTCCTCTGGGTGACACTCCACACAAAAAGCTAAACGATGAGGTCAGCGAAGTAGATAATTCAACATACCTCAGGGAGATACTCCACACAAAAAGCTAAACGATGAGGTCAGCGAAGTAGATAATTCAACATTCCTCTGGGAAACACTCCACCAAAAAGCTAAACGATGAGGTCAGCGAAGTAGATAATTCAACATACCTCAGGGAGACACTCCACACAAAATCTAAACGATGAGGTCAGCGAAGTAGATAATTCAACATTCCTCTGGGAGACACTCCACACAAAAAGCTAAACGATGAGGTCAGCGAAGTAGATAATTCAACATACCTCAGGGAGACACTCTACACAAAAGCTAAACGATGAGGTCAGCGAAGTAGATAATTCAACATACCTCAGGGAGACACTCCACACAAAATCTAAACGATGAGGTCAGCGAAGTAGATAATTCAACATACCTCAGGGAGACACTTCACACAAAAAGCTAAACGATGAGGTCAGCGAAGTAGATAATTCAACATACCTCAGGGAGACACTCCACACAAAAGCTAAACGATGAGGTCAGCGAAGTAGATAATTCAACATACCTCAGAGAGACACTCTACACAAAAGCTAAACGATGAGGTCAGCGAAGTAGATAATTCAACATACTTCAGGGAGACACTCCACGCAAAATCTAAACGATGAGGTCAGCGAAGTAGATAATTCAACATACTTCAGGAAGACACTCCACACAAAAAGCTAAACGATGAGGTCAGCGAAGTAGATAATTCAACATACCTCAAGGAGACACTCCACACAAAAAGCTAAACGATGAGGTCAGCGAAGTAGATAATTCAACATACCTCAGGGAGACACTCCACACAAAATTTAAATTACTAAAATGGGGGCTGAATAACACAAAACTTCGCTGTCGCGAAAAATGGAAAATTCCGTAACTGACGAACTTTTCATGGTTGAGCCAAAGGAGCGTGGAATTGTGCTGCCGTGGTGGAGAAGCGATTAGCATTAGTTAGTACTCGTCTGTTTCAAAACATTATCGTGAAAACTGCCTGACAGTAATGTGAGCCAAATAGATGTCAGTACCGCCGTCTATGAAACTCGATTCAAATATCATCCGAAAGCATAGAAAAGTTGATTGATCGTGTCCCGAGCGTTGGAATACACGAACTCGGCGTGTGTGAGCTTCATAGCCAGCGCTGTAGCTGTATTTCTGCAGCTGCGCCGCTTTAAAAGGCACTGAGTTGTTTTCCGAAGCGTATTACTTACCAACGCTGTAAATTGCTGAGATTATATAGCGTCAGTGCCCATCCCAGTGGCCGCGCGGTATAAGGCGTGGGTCTGTGGCCGCTCGCTTGCTGGGAATGAGGATTCGAATCCCGCCGAGGCCACGATTGTCTCTTGCGATTGCTGTGTGTTGTCTGGTAGTCTCTGCGCGGGCTGATCAATCGTCCAGAGGAGTCCTACCGAGTGTGGTGTGTCTAAAAAGTGTGATCGTGAAGCCTCGATGATGAGGAGGCCCCGGCCTACTAGGCGCTGTTGCCCCATGGGGGGGAGGGGATAGTGTCAGCAATAGATGACTAAATGAGCACGGAACACCGGTGGAATTATAGAGACAGGCGAAAACCGAAGTACTCGGACCAAAATCACTTCGTCCAACACAAATCAGGCACGCGTTGGCCGGGGTCTTCATCGGATGGCAGGCCAGTGACTACCCGACTCAGCGATGGCACGGCCAACTTTGTTGTTAGTCATCTCTCTTCACACAATGACCTCAGATGGTCTCAGCGCGCTTGTTATGTAGGGTATAGTAGGTTGAAAAGAGTGTTCGTTTGCAATACTTAGGCAAAGCAGGCGTCATGGACAAACGTAACCGAAAGTTCTGTAAAACGCCAGCCTTCATTAACAGTGCCGTGTAAATGACAATATAAAGAAAAGTGAAAAATATCGGGTCACAGGATCGTATTGGACAAAGAGAAAATAAGAGAAATTAATACGCGGTTTACGTAAAGTAGATATAAAAACCCAGAACAACAGATGATGGTGTTTTGAAATCCTCGTGCAGTTCATGAAGTCTCCTTTACGTGACGTGGAAGTCGGAGTCTGGTGTGCAGTGAGTGCACGCAAAATCATACGGCCCGTGTTTTTTCAAACAACAAATTCCGACCATTACGTTAAATTAACCCTGACATCATTACGCGGGGTATTGCCTGGAGAGTACAAAATGTAGGATAAGGGATTGAAGGACAATTTTCGAAGATAAATTTTAACGTCTCACGATAAGAGATCCGTCGAGTGTAGAGACACATTTTCTGAAGGTGGGAGGCCTGCTTAGAAGCAGGAAGACGGTAATTCGAGACTCTTCAAATAATGTAAGCTTAACTGTGCAACAAAACGGACTCAAATTCCCGGCGGATGCGGGCTTCGTATGCTATAACGCCTCTGACACATCTTCCGAGCTCATGTACACGGCAAAAAGTACTCCCTGTAATAGGTGGTGGGTTACGACGGACGTGGAGGGATAAACTCAGCCTAAAAGTTATCTCAGGCTGTAACATACCTACAGTAGGCAACCGTATGGAAAACCCGTGTTGTGTGTCGAAAGTGATCTCTCGTAAGGCGGGCGATCCTGCTGATCATTGTTTCAGTGCTTCATGATCCGATAGAAAACTTCATGAAACCATGACATAATGATAACTGTAACCAATTTTTTCTTTATTGAATTATAACAAAAAAGCAAAACAGCAATAAGTAATCATGGATGAAATAACAAGTATAATGTTACTGTGTTAATTTATCATGAATATGCCTCTTTCATGCAATTATCCTATCCCGTGTTACTTTGGCAGTAACACGGCCGGACCAGGCCAGCTGTTCTACTGATGCATCGTGGAAATTCAGGAAGCAAACTAGTTCCATGCGGAAATGGTCGGCTCTACGTCACTCTTTGAGGATGACGCATCCTCAAAGAAATTTCATGCACACTTCAAACGCAGGATACTTTGGTATGAAGGATTTACGAACGTCATTCCTTAAAACCAAATTCTGTTATCACCTCGTGTGTGCAACAGCGGGTTGAAACTTCGTTAACAAGTTAGCGAATTTTGCAGTAAGGTACACAGAAACTAAACTCCTAGAGTTCAGACTACCTGCTGTGAGAACCAGACGCAACTTTGCCCGACTAGGCGTTGAAAATTCAATTCATTTACAGGAGAAAATCAAAGCTGGGTGTGTTTAGCATCAAGAAACGAAGTTATGAGGGTACATTTAAAATTATCCATGTTTCGTGCAGTAAGACAAGTTACCATACATATACCAACAACTGCACCAAAATTTTATAAAACGATATACAAACATGTGGTAAACCTCCTACATGTTTCGGCTTTTTCGGCCATCTTCAGGGAAGTTATGTCATAGATGTGCAATAATAGAGATAAAATATGCATTTTAACTTTATTACCGCATATCTATTATGTAACTAGCCATTATTGTATTTTTCTTTGAGTACCTCCCTGTATCTAATTATAGTGCAGTTGTTGGTACATACGTGGTGACTTATTATGGTATATTATCAGAGTAAGCCTACGATGAATAAATGCATGTTCGCGTATATATTTTGTACGTCTCTATCGATTTATAGAGAGTCACATAGTTATATCCAAGTAGGTATTACCTGTGTGAGACCAGCATGGTGTGACATGAAGTAATATTGCAAATAATAAACCCAAAGTCAATATAGGAACAGTAGTTTAAAACAGAACATTACAACTACATTTCATACACAAATCACTATTTACAATTATCCTCCAATTCGGTAACAAAGACATTATCCGGCTTAGAAAGTGTCGTGAAATATCATGAATGAAGAAACCAGCGCTAAATAACAAATTGGATTTATTTATTTATTTCTAGCGGAAAATGCCCATAAATTTCCTTGTAGATGAAAGTGTGGACATGTCGAAGGAGCCTGACGATTGAAGCCACGTATTATAGGTTAAATCATGTGCATGCTGATACTGTCCTGATCACTAACCCCATCTGTGAGACACTAAGAGTAACAATGTCCTGTGTGAGTAAATATCATAAGTATTTCATCGATGACTAACACATCTCTTTCTTTTCTGAATTAATTCACGGCTCTGTCAGTAACTCGAACTACACATGTAGTGTCGAATGGTAAGATTTATGAAATACAGGCTAAATTAGAATGTATATGCAAGGAAATGGTC
The DNA here is from genome assembly GCA_021186555.1 of Reticulitermes speratus. Classification (NCBI taxonomy): domain Eukaryota; kingdom Metazoa; phylum Arthropoda; class Insecta; order Blattodea; family Rhinotermitidae; genus Reticulitermes; species Reticulitermes speratus. The sequence goes on along the minus strand of JAJKFL010000001.1, from coordinate 44,161,848 downwards.
GTGGCCTAGTCGAGGCACTACCCCAGAATCTGCTGGGGGAAACGAGTAAAACCGCGATGACAGATGGCCCGGACGATATTCGAGCACTACTTCTCCCGAACACAAGTCAAGAGCGCCACTGCTATATCAGCCCGATCGGTTAAACCGTCGCCTTTTCTTACATATGTGTATGTGTCTAACAAACATTATATCCTACAAAATAAACGTTATTTGACCTGTGCATTTCTCTTACGTTTCTTGTACTCTACATACAATCATTTAGTACACTGGAATTATAAACTGTGGGTTCATTCAGGAGTGTAATGAGTGACGTAACGGGAAAACATCCTGTTGAGCCCGCCATGTGTCCGTGGCAACAGGATATTATAGCAAGGAAGTGGAAAATGAAAGCAAACTCGGAGCGTGTTTTCTTTACGGTGTTCCAAAGCCAAATCACATTATAAAGTCTGGAGAAGTTCTCCGCCTGAAAGTAAATCAAACCGTGCACACAAGGCTAATCTCTATTTTTGTGACCCCAGAACCAATATTACTTGGTGGAACCTACGTAGAATACCGATCCTCACACGGTCTGTTTATCCCGCCAAAAACACCAGTACACTGCACAAGTCCTGAAAATTAATTGACACTCTTCCCGTGTTTAAATAAGCAACACGCCATGAACATGTAGCGCGGAGTGGAGATACAATACTCGGCACTACATGCAGGTGAGTGATTAGCTTCACACCTCGGCCGCTTTACTCCCAAGGGAAGTGCCACCTATACCACATATGCAGGAGGCTGGTTGGGGCCGTAGCCGGTCAGGAAGTACTGCAGAATAGAAAAGTCTGCTCCGCCAAGAATCGAACACCGCTTCGTCAGTCGTTCACCCTGTAATACACTTAATATAGGTAAATAAGAGCTGTTACGCAGACCTGGAGGTGGCCATTCTGGAAAAGATGTTCCTTTTCTTTTTAGTTTCGTTACTCATGATGTGTTTTCATATACTTTGTCCCATACTTTCAAATTGATAAAGTTTTGGAAAATGAACAAAGTCGTGAAGTAACGTTATGTTCATAAAGTCGGGTTTCACAACAACAAGGCGATAAGACCCGTTGGTCCAAAGAAACGACGGCAGGTGCCCATATGGCAGCAAGAAAAACTCTTTAACAAAGTTCTGTTCCAGCGGTTCTCAGAATGTGGTACGGCTGCAGATCGGCTCGAAATGCTGAAAATTAATAATATTAACGGACTTAACGAAGAGTACGACATGGATGACTTATTCGTGAGTCATTTAAAGACAACGTTTCAACTGAAGAAGTTATATAAGTCCAGTGTCGAATGTGAAGGAAAATGATCAGGAATGGTAAGCTGTAAGAAGAAAGTGTCCCAGTTCCAGATACATCAGAATTTGCTTGCAGGAAGTGAAGAAAATTATAAAGCTCTCAGGATGGCAAGCCCCCCGAATATAAGTAGAGAGCCTTTCCGCTACAGCAACCGGCTAGATTTGACCTTAGCTTTTGAAAATCACATTATAGCACGAATATTTAAGCTACAAAAGAAACAATCTTAAGGTTGTGTTACTCTTTTATTTCTTGTGGGTGGCAGTTACGTGTGCTCAGGAAAAGATTTAGGTTTAAAAAGGACGAACTCAGTAAGCAATTTAGGATATTTATTACACAACTGGAAACATCATAAATTAATTATACTCGTACAGGTCATTTAGAATTATTAGGCTATGAAAATATTGAAGGCTGCTATGGACTTGGAATGTAGTTACCTTGAGGGGAGGAAAGGAATTCATACAGCATTTTAAAAGGAAAAATTCTTGGAAGAAACGTCACTTGATAAACACAGCTTAGAGAAATTGGCTGTGGACTGGATGAAACTGACTTATGTGCAATGGTGGCTTTTTAGAATATTTGGGCCCTTCTACCAGAGAGTTAGATAGCTCGTTATATCTGCTATCGCCTAGAACAGCGTAATTCTGCCTGCAGCTGCAAGTGATGGGTTCATTTTTTCTGTACGGATCTTGCTTATGCAATCAAACATATGAAGATAAGGCCTAGACGGATTCTATTAATAACATCTGACAGTGTGGCATATTTAGTATTTGATGTAACGTGATAAGGCATGTCTCTTTTCGTATTATTTAGAGCACAATTCTTCTCTCTTTTACCCACTTTACTTTCTCCCTCATTTACTTCAAGATTCCAGAAGAGAATAACTAAAATTTCTAATTTAAAGCAGTCCATATTAACCAAGGCGTTAAAATGTGCTTGGTAACGACCTTGAAAAATGGGGGATGACGTGGACAAATTAGGGTTCGGTGAGGCATGGAGTAAGGGGGTTATTAATTAGTTTCAGCAGCAGGAAATCTCGCTTTTCCCTTCTGTTATTGCTCGAAATCTCCTGCTGTGATTTCGTCCACTCGCTGTGGAATGAACTCAGAGAGTCACTCCCCCAGTCAGACAGACAACAGGAAAGTCCCAGCACATTTGGGAGAGGAGAAATAAAGGCCGGATATCCGTACGAGATTTTCCTTGGCCCCACCAAGTGAATTCCAGAACAGTACCATATTTTAATCCTACGAGCCAAACATTCTTAAATACAGAGGAGACGGAGGTCAGTCTTCATACATCATAGGAATCGCAAGATGACGCAACACAGACGGTACTGGAACTATTCTGTAGGCTGAGAAAATCGGGGTACCGCTTGAACATCAGTGCACTAATTTTTCTGCATGACTGTTGCAGTCGGATTATCCTTACATTATTACAGTGCCAGCCGACAAGAACAACTGCGTAATTTCTGATGTACTTGCGCAATATAATGCATTATTATTATTATTATTATTATTATTATTATTATTAAACAAAGAAAAATTTCGAATGGTGGGGAAAAAGGGCACGCATGTGTTGCGTGGTTTATTTTAAGACGCTGTCATTAGGCCTATCTCAAATTAAACAGCGCCCGTGACAGTATTACCGTTGAAAATGAAACGAAAAAGTATTTGGAAGGAAAGTGTTGCTGTTCTTGCTTAATCGAGATAGAGTCTCGGGTTTGTGTTGAGAGACTTAGAAAACTATGAAAAAGCTCAGAGGGTTGGTCTTCCGTCCAACATTCGAACCAGGTACCTCCTAAGCACAAGTCTAGAGCATTCGCCGCTTCACCAACTTGCTCGGCAGCAAGCACAGGAAAAACAAAGAGTTCGTATGAGGTTTTGGTTGGCGGTATCACCTGTAAGACTTTTGTTTAGAAGGACGAAAGACAGTAACAGAGATCTTGCAATAGGTGAATATCGGTATACGAGTATGACCTCCACTGAGTCCAAATGTGGGCTTTGGTGAACACGATAAATCTTTAGAATCCATACACTTTACAAATTTCTTAAGTGGTTAAATTTTTGTCTATTAAATGCTCAGGGAACAGTTACACGATGTCATCATCATCTATAGAGGGCAAGGTTATCTACGTGGGCATAGGTTTCAGAATTCAATTGCTGTATTCTTCCAAGTAACCAGTTAACAACTCTCTCCACTTCAAAATTAGCACTTGAAACAAGAAACATTTTCCGCTTAAAAAGTAGAACGTTTGGTTCGTCTATGTTCTGTTTTAAATCAGGGGCTTTCTCACCCTCTTGGTGTTCTTGTTACCGAAGAATCCGATGACGATGTGACGTTCTCTACTTTGCTTGTGTGTTGTTTCACGATGGAATGCAGAGGGCAGTGTTGGGTTTCTAGTGGCGGGGTGCAGATACCAGCTGCTGGCGGATGTGAAGCAGCTGGAACCTGTAAATCTGCCACTTGCTGAGGTGTCGTTCGGCTCAAGTGTTTATGGTGACCCTCCTTACCCGTAATTCAGGACCCTCGTTTTCCCAGTACATCAGCTGTGTACAAATACCACACAACCGGGTTCGTCCCACTAACTGTAGTCTTGAAAATAGTACACAACAATTACGAACTGCTCTATAACACCTTCACACTCAGGTGGTAAAGAAATTCCATACATTTCATGCAAGCCGAAGCTACATAAAAACTCATGGTAACAAAAGTTGTCGTGGCACACTTGAACATGTTTCCGAGATCTTTCGTAAAAGAACTGAAAAAGCGCATTCGACAACACGAGAGAAAGAAAGTCTCCTGTTACTTCTCGACAGTTCAAGACAAAAATGCATGAATAGCTTATTAGAGTTTAGGTTTTCACGGCGGTGAAGAATGATAGCGCATTGTAATCTTCTGGATTATTGCACCGTATAATTTGGTACCAGCTTAGCACCTAAATATTCTACATTAAATTCAGAAAAGAAATGGCTAAGATACTATCCGAATATTTTTCCAGAGAGCCTGAAGAAAAGCAGGAAAATTTTCAGTCCGTTAGCTTAACTTCGTATCCAGAATGGAACCTCACATTTTCTGAGGACAATCGTGAGTGTTAAGTCTGAGATATGGAATGGTCCCAGTGTGGACTAAGAATGCTTATAGTACATTTAATGTGATATGTGTAGTGAATTATTCTCACCAGGGTCGCATCGCTGTACTTTACCTACCATTTCCTTAATTATTAATAATTTGACAGCAGTTCCATAAACACCCCATGCTAGTCAGGTGTGGACACGTAATGGAGTGGATAACTCAAGGGAATGCAGTTACTAAACTGTCCAGCTCGAAATGCATAATAATCAAACACTAATTACTGCACCATCTCTGGCACTGACAACAGATTCAACAATTGCAATTTGGGAACCAGAAGGACAGACATCCCACAACAGATCAGATACTGTCAGCAGTTTGAGTCATGAAGACAGCGGACATGAGAAGTAGTTAATGGCGTTTGAATTGCTAAGAATTTGGAGGAAGTGGCAGTCTGGTTTACAGAAATGTTTCAGCACTTGTCTGGGGGAGGGAAATTTCAGTCGAGCGCTGCGATTAAGTACTGCCATTAACGAATAAAAAACACACAAGCAAATTATTAAAAGAGTAAGTGCTAATATATCAAACTAGAAATCTGGGAAAGAGTTTAACGATTATTCAACTCACTGATCTATTTATGTGGATAATATACCTCAGTTCAGACTCCAAGTATCTGAAAGTGACAGATATAATTTCAAAGTTTTAAAGCGATGCCAAGCTCTTAATTATGTCACACACAAAATTACAAATAATATCTATGAGAATGATTACGTTCTATCCTCTCATGTCCAGCTTTATACGTTTCTATATGTCCTAAACTTTAATACAGATTTTGGGTGAGCACCACATTATTCGGCTTCTGAAATAAAAATAGGTATGAGTATATCTAAAGAAATTTGCATACCTTTTAATATCTCTATCATCAAGCATTATGTGGTATTCCAGCCTCCTATTCAATGAGTATATGGATCTCTTTTCCAAAGGAAAAAGCGGCCGGGTTGTGAAGCTCACCACCACCACCATCTCCATCTAGTGTCGATGTTAGGAAGGGTGCAGCTATACCTCCATTCCCACATACATCTCCATGTCGTTCACAGGGACATCTTTAATTTTATAGCAAGCGCTATTAGTGTCATCTCCACTTCAAAACGTCGTACGATATTCATTTCTGTATTACTTATTGTGTGTAATTAAAACTTACATGAAGTACATAGAATCAGCTGGGACAGTTTTCGTACCACAGGTAGATCTTCAAGTAACGTCTACTGTTGTTGGATTTTAACCAAAAGTGAAATGTTTAAACAAAATAGTACACGCCCCAACATGAAAAATCATATGTTGGCAGTTCTCATGTTCTTACGTCCCGACAGACAGACATGGCGAAAATATTTGGCGCATTCTTGCAAATTTTCTTCGGGAACGCATCAAATGAATATATACGGAAAGAACTAAAGAATAATAATCCGTTAAGTAGAAGAACAGAAGAATACAGAAACACATTATTAATTAATCATGATAACAAATTGAACGATAATTTGCTCGAAAAATATGCTCCGTAGTATAAGTAGTAGGAAGACTATTAATAAGATGGTTAATCCGAGTTGGGGGAAACAAGGAGAGGAATACTTCAATGGGGGTGAAGAAATCCCTGTGTAAGAATAGCTGACCTTGAAATATCAGGGGACTTGCAGGATGGCAGTCAGATGCTGCACGCCAGATCACGTGATGAGCAGGAACCTGTAAACCTGCCACTTGTCGAGGTAGTCCACAGACATATGCTGAGCCAGCCTGTTTTTACAACTTTAAATGGGACACTGTAGCCAGTACATGTCAGATGGGGTCTGGCGTATCTCCGGCTTGCGTCTACGGGCCTTCGCATCCAGAAGTCTGGTTCTCATTTATTTGCTGACAGAGTAATGGAAATGGTGATAATTTTAATGACTAGGCATACTTCTTTCTGACGCTACAGCACGATTCTAGCACTGAGAATTTTGGTGGTTTAAAATATTCTTGAAACAAGTCCCTTAATTGAACATATACTGGAAGGTTGTATTTCTCCATCCGTGTGTAAACAACTCTCGCCATTAAAACAACTTGATCGATTTCAGTTGAGTTTTTACTGGAGATACACACACAATAAAGGCTGTAAAACTAACCCCTTAAAGCACAGTGGTTAGGCCTATTAGGCTATATGAAGCACCTGAGTTAAAATTAAACACTCTGCATTTTGTACAAAGAATATATTTACGAGTTTCGCAGTTCTCAGAATAAACAAAAAAATTTCTCTAAACAAATATGAAATATTTGCCTTTGTTATTGTGATGCAGTATGTTTTCTGTGAGATACGGCACCTACCTAACTTGAATTCGAAGTTGAACCACATGAGATTCATAAAAACTAAGATTTTTCTTGTTATATAGAATAATTACTCCATGACAATACGTATATCTCATTAAGACGTGGTACTTTATACTTCCCTGCAGTATATTGGACGTAGTATTGGTCCTGCGCAGTGTAGCATCTGTAGCGCAAAGTGTTTTCAAATAGCCTAACAGATTTGTATTTCAGTGCATAAAAATTCAGTCTACTAAAAGGTAAAGTTTACTGTACATGCCACGAAGACATGTAGGGGGAGTGGAGGTGTTGCTCCACTCATTTTAACCCCGGTACTAGATGGGGCTAACTAAGAAATGCAAAATAATAAAAGTACGAATGACAAGCTGAGTTTTATACTTGTTTATCTACAACAATGTGCACAGTGCGTAGGTCATGCAAGGAGTAGTCTAATGACAGGCTGAACGATAAAGGCATGCGAGAAGGATCGACTGTGGCCGATATTTACGTCCTATGCTGACACCTAACATCAAGGGACCGCTGACGTAGGCAAGTGGTTCGCGGAAAAATCTCAGAAAGTAAGTGTTTTATTTCTTAGTTTATGTCATAAGGCGATGAATAATTTGGCTTCAATTGTTACAGCATTTTCAGAAACAGTTAGTTTAGTTCGGTTGTTAATCGACTCTTAAAACTACTGTTTGTCACATTTTGTATTTGCCGTGTTATCCTGTAACAAGGCGACGGAACACTGAGCCATAAAGACTAGCTTTTGTTTATTTGTTTGTAAATGATCCACCATAGTAGATTCTCCCTCTCCCATCTTCACCTGGAAATGGAGATATCCCTTTTCCGAAATTCTGTGGGGTTTTACACGGATGAAATGGGCAACAGTCACGTCAGTGGAGAAAATATATTTAACCTAACAAACGTCTTCTGGAAAATTAAATAAATTGGTCTTACTGCATACAAATCTGCACGGATGGGGCCAAAAAATAATTGGGAATTATACTGGTTTTGTGAACCGAACAAAAATCGTGGCACTGAACAGCTCTTGCAAGCACTGTAGCATTCACAGAAAATCTTTTCGATCAAAACTCATGCCTAAGGTTTGCATGGTTTAGAGGTAGTGCTGGGCGATGTAGCAAAAGTACTGGATTTCTATAAGGCACGATATACGGATTCAAAAACTTTTGGGCCACTTTTTGAGAAAATGGCTAGCATACACAATTGTTCGTTGAATCATAGCGAAGTTAAAGGTGGCTCTCACGGGGTAAAGTCCTTGTTAAATCTTAAGATGAGATAAGTGTTTTCCCCGTCATACACCCGTATCACTAAGCAAGCTGCATATAAGATGTCTATCTTCGAACTTTTGGTTATTTGGCAGACAATTTCTTAAGCACAGATTATTTAAAATCGTCTCTTCAGGGCTCGAACACATCAGTTTCCAGCGTGTAACGAGAGCCACTCATCAAAAAGCTGACTTTCTTGGGAGATAGTTTGGAGAGTTATAAAACTTACTGTTTCGACACTCTTCAAGATTTCCTAACGGAAAATGAACTTCAACTGGATGAAAGTTTCAATGTTAAAATAACTAACACCTGAGAGGTCTTCACACAACGTCAAGGGAGTACTTTCCCGCCATATCAGACGACAATATCTGGATATGTAATGCGTCCGATGACATCGCCATTGTTGCAACACACACGTTGAATACTGAGGAGTTGCAGCAATTATCAGAAACTTCAAACGAATAGGGATTGAGAAACAGTTTCAGAATTCTTCCACTAATCAAATACTGACTAGGCTTAAAACACGAGTTCCCATTCCACGCGGGGAAAGATGTTGCGGTTTTACTGCCGTATGCAACCAAATATTTTCGCGAGAAAGCATTGTCTACTTAGAGTTATATGGAAAACAAATACAGAAATAGAATCGACGCGGAATATTTCTTCAGACTATCCAGTTCTTCCTTCTAAAAACGCCATACCAGTCCAAACAAGCAAGGCCATCGCATCGAAATTCTACTATGTCCTAGAATTAGTGGTTTCTGCTGTATCCTTATCATCCGCAAGCAAGGTCGATCTTGAAATTGAACTTATTTTTTGTTGGGGGGGGGGGGGGGGGGGAGTTTTAAACCCTTGACTAAGAGTCGTTCAAATGGCCTGGAAATTTTAATGTCAAAATGCTAATTACGGTATTCTGGAAACTGAGAAGTTGAGCGTCAAGAAACGTGTTATACACTTACCAAATCACAGCACTGATTAACATATGTGAGTTATTGTAAGCTTCGAGTGTTGTTATCGTTGCAGGGCTCGTGCGTTTTTACGTAACAAGTCCTATCTTGATGACCATGGTAACTTGAACAAAAGAATGAAGTTGTACGTAATTCATCCCACAGTTTTCGAGGTAACTAATCAACTGATGTAAGATACGAACCCTTCCTAACCGGAAGAACAGATTTTAATGTGTCACATCGGCGTATGTGGCTGTTCACTAAGCGTGCTTCCGTGCTGACCTCCTGTGATATGACACGTCGATGCCACAGCACTGAGTAATAATGATGCATGTCACATGCTCACGTACGAGGTGGACGATTTGGTGTAGGCTACTGCAAACGTTGCAGACTTGTATCGGGGAGGCAACAAGTTCTAATTTCTTCCAGGACACCGCTTACGCTGATTATAACGTGTGGTTTCCCTTTGTATCTCCACACAGAAGGCACGTCAGAACTAGTCAAGAACGCCTGCTTGTCATACACGTGCGCACTTCCACCATTCACAACGAACAACGTATCTCGTTTGACGTTATTGTATCATTCCTGCGATTGGCAGCTCTTCGTTGAAAAATCTAAAACGCAGTAACTTAGATAATAATCTCATAATATGACACCGTGCGTGAATTGAGCAACTACACAACCAACAGTGTCGTCTTATACCGGGAAACAAGGAAAATCAATTAGTATCCTAACAACCAAACATGTGGATGTAGTGTGGTCTTAAAGGCTATTATGACAGGGCAGAACAAGACACAGATGCCTCATAAGATAAAGTTGTACATGTAGGCCTACTCAATTGAGCACCACACCAAGCAGAAGCATAACACATAAAGTTATAGCTCCAGAAATTTTTTACATTGGCCCTAGACCGAAATGAGCTGTCAACTTCACACTCCGGCCGCTTTACCCGCAGAGGGAAAGAACAACGGGACAGGAGGCTGGGAGGCGTAGGTCTGAAAGAGAAATCTCTGCCCCTGCTGGAAGTCGAAATCAGTCGTCCACCCTGTACCCAATTATTATATTTCACTCATTGAACTATCCTGTCTTTGTTGGATTTGTTTCTGGACTTTACCCATGCCCGGCTGTTCCAAGAGCAACACAATGTTTCGGAAATCAGATCCATTTCCAGCCTCAGGCGACACGGTACAGGCGGTACCTACTCAGTTGGCTCCGACAACAGAGATTCAGAAGAGCTCCTTGTGTCGGGCCCAGTTGACTGGGTGATCTCAGATTACGTAAGGCTGTGTTGTTTTCGGACCAGCAGTGCACAAAGTCCAGAACTCAGGCAGTCTTAGTCTTACCAGAGCCTTATAGAACTAATGTTTAAATGGTCGCTGTTGACTGGAAGTGAGTTCGTCCAGCAGTAACTTGTCTGACCTTCGACTCTCGTTTTGGATGCTATGTTGCCGCACTCAATACACAAACACTGAAAGGCTTATTTATTCACAACTGTATCTTGTTCACAGTGATTTATCTCCTAACCTTCAATATTCAATGCAGATAGACAGCTGAGAGAGCGTAGATAATATATAATATGGAAGAGGAATTATTTCCTTTGTTACAGGAATGAAGGATATGAATTGTTACACATGTTCAGTAGTTATTCATTTTGGGAAGTTTGGAATTCGCTTCTTTGTACTTGAATTCTTAATAGATATTTGGTATGCAGTTGCATGGCTATTCAGTGTTAGTTTAGCGGAGTCCATGAGAACACTGCGAAATTACTGGAATAGCGGCCATGACTACGCGTTGTCTAGCGCAGAATTCAATGTTAATAGCACAAACGGAAGGTAAAACAAAAAAGGGTCCATTTATTTTGGAATTCTTAACATCTGTCGTACCCAGAATTACGGTCTTCGGGAACTGTGACGCGTATCTCTGCGTCTCATTGCATTCGTCTTATATTATCATAAAATTCCTACACACTTCCTCAGCTTCTTCTTCTAACCATTATTACGTCTCACCACAGTCCCCTCTCCCTTTCTTCCTTCATCCCGACATTTTAGCTTCGTTTGTCCTTTTATCCTGGTCCTAACGCAAGCAGCAGATTACTGTAGTGGTAAAGCTGTAAGACTTGTATCTGAGAAGTGCCCGGTTAGAATCTCGGCCTGAAAACCGAGTATCTTGAGTGAGATGCTCAGTCTCTGCTGACACATGCCGAGACAGTACCACGAACATGCTACGACCGCTTCCTTCCAAGCCCGTTTCGATTCATCGCTCACCAGTTATTCTACGATTCGACCCTGTACAGTTGATACCGGCAGTATGGTGACATATTTGTACATCACTACTTTTTTACTCTGTCCTTATTCAAACAAAACTCAGCCTTGATGCTCCTGTTTAGTAGTTCCATGTTTAGTACACACTGATTCATTTACCATCTTTTAACTAACGGTATTCCAGCGACTAAGCGTGGTTATGTGTACACTCATAATTCAGTAAGCCCTTAAATTCACTAATGATAACAAAACTCTTTGCGAATCATTAAATGATACCATTAGTCAACTGTTTTCCGATTAAAACGATTGAGTGTAATTTTACGAGGCCTTCATCCAGGTGAGTGGTTCACAGAACAAAGGTGTATTTTTCTATATACGAGGACATAAAAACAATTTCTAGGCGTGTCGATATTTATGCACAGATAGCCAATTGCGACAAGGGGCTTTTATTGCGTGTTCCAAATGAATGTGTTGTCAAGTGGTGCCTAAAGAAGACAATTAACTGCACCTGTGCCTCGCACATTACTACTCCATGAGCACGCGTATGGTCTGTCATGAGCAACATGTATCACAATGCTATCACGCTACTTCATTAGTATGCTTTATTTATTTTCTTGTTATATACTAGCGTATTCGAAAATACTAGAGAGGAATTGTAACAGGTAAAATTTGTCCCTGCGCTTAATTCAGCACCATGAGACGAAGACGTATGGGCGAGTGGAAATTTAGCTCCATGCATTTCTAATCTCGGCACTAGATGAAGAAGACTGCTCAGCCTCACGCTCAGGCCGCTTTATCCCTAGGGAAACAGCCCCGGCACCCAGTGGATAGGGGTCTGGGTGTGTTCTAGAGCCACTGTGGACACAGTGCTGTAGAGTACATTCTTCGCCCTGCCAAAAATTGAACACCGATTCTCATGTCGTCAAGTCCGTTACACAGTCACTACCGCACTGAGAGAATAATGGATGAAACTGCGTAATAAATTTCAAACTTTGTAGTCTTCAATAAATATTGTTAAAGTGACCTAATCAAGAAAGTGTAGATAGATGGAAAATATTACATGCATGGCCAAGAACAAAAGCGGATACAATTGTAGGCCTCATCGTAAAACCTCAAGGGAAGAGACCACTTCGGGACCTAGGCGCAGATGGGACGATAATATTAAACTGTACCTGACAGAAAAAGGGTATGAGCTAGTGGGCTGGCTTTATTTGGGTCAGGTTCAGGTAGAGTGGCGGACACTTGTGACCAAACTAATAAACTTTCAGATTTCATAAACAGCGGGTAGTTTCTTGACCAACTCACAAACTATCAGTTCTTTGTACGTCTCTGCTCAGTGTGATTAGTGCGTCAGTCCGTCAGTCATATGTATCACAAAGTGACAAGTGCGAATGGTTCAAAAAAGGCAAACTGCGAGAGACGTGGAAAGATACATGGGAAGCCAGTTTATTCCTAATTCGATATTTGAGTGCAGAGACAACGAAAACATGAAAATGTCATTCATGATGCTGGGCTACTCAGCCGAGATCTGAAGCGAATACCAGCTGAATATAAAACAGAAATTATATTTTCTATGCCGTCACGTTCAATGGCAGTTACAATACTAGGTCAAGAACATCGGATGACACGTTGGCAATGAAACAGTTTCTGCCATTCTCGCGAGCGGTCAATGTTTTTGCGAAAGCTATTGCGTATTTATTGATGAGTCCTCCACACCTTATAAAGACGACACACGTTGTATATGCTTGGAACAGAAATCAGCTGACTGACGCTGCCGAAACTATGCACATGCTAGACGACAAGAAAAAAGACTTGTTAATTTAAACGTGTTTACAATTTCAAAGAAATCTCATTCCTTCCTCGACATATTATTAGCGTTTTGGCGTGTTTTAAGTCCGCTCCTTTGCACATCAATATGACAGGAAATAACCGACAGATTTTCTTGAAACTAACAGAAGGATAACCACTGCAAATCAACTAATCGTGGTACGTTTTATCTTCCGGTCACAAACATGGCGGCCTCGCGAAACTGTTATGTGGGAACAACACCACCTGCAGTAAATGCAGAGTCTTGAAGTCTTATACAATATTGGATAAAAGGCAAAGCTATACCTATACAAGCCTGGAGAGGCCCTTAGGGCTCCAGGAGGTTGAAACTCCCAGAATTTCTGGACAATCGGCATATGGAGGTGGCAAGGTTGTCAGCCCTATGCACCGGCAACCTTTACTCCTCAGGAGATAACCCTGGTACTCATTTCTATTAGACTCTGAGTCGACCCCCAAGGCCATAGTGCGGCCGGAAGAATTAAGTCAAGGAAAAATCCCAATGACCGAATCGGGAATCAACCCGCGACCTTCCAGCTTGTACGCAGTGACAACAATGGATGTATGAAAAAACACGACATACTGACTAGATGCTTACACACAACTGGGAGGATATTATTAAAATTTATATTTAAAAAAGAGGAAGGGATATTAAAGTGAGGTCTCGGTTGAGTTGGCTGAGAACAGGATCCGGTTGCGAGCTATGAAGACACAGACATCTGGATCCATAAGAGCAGGGAATTTCTTGTACAGCTGAGGACATATCAACTTTCAAAAAAGACCCGGCAACTGAGTTAGGTGGTTACAAGACACTGCCCTTCTGAATTCGAAAACGTAAAACGCCAACGGCAAACGCACTTAATACTTGTTTAGCAGTGCCATACTTACGACGGCTCATTACGATTAATTGACGCCAGTTCCCAATTCTGCACGCAGGTGTTAACTATGTGTTACACTAAGTGTCTGGAATACGAAACGTAACACAAAGCTAATAATAAAAAGTGTCTTGTCGACGGAGCAGAATTCACTTAACGTTAGTACACATTAAACCAATTAGCTAACTCCATGGAACAGAGTCCTTCTTGAGAAGCTAATAGGTCTTCAGTTAGTAAATAAATTTCCCGCATTACACTGAACCAAAAGGTTCATTACCGTGTTCAAAACAGCCCGTCGCTTGTTCATATCCTGAGCCAGGTGAAACCAGTTCAGGTCCTCCTCGCCTATTTCTTTAAGATCCATTTTAATATTATCCTTACATTCACGCCTAGGACTTCTAAGCGGTCTCTATCCTTCTGCTTTCCCAACCAAACCCCGTAAGCATTTCTCTTCTCCCCCTTGCGTGCCAAGCTGTTAAACCAATTCCGACTCGACGTGAGTGTAAAGTGAGTGTCAGTAATAGTAGTCATTTATTCACTTATTTCATCCAAAAAAATTAGAGGCCATAACAGTTTTAATTGGGATGCAAACATTATTATATTATACTTCATGCCATTAATATGTTCCCTTCCTATTAAGAGTAATTTAGAAAATATACACTTGCGAATGGGAATTAAAACGAACATAGATCGCATCTAATGATTTTGTTACTAACAAAAAGTGGTGCAAATTTCGTCATTAAATATTAATGCAAGAGATTGCATTATACATGTAGTTAGGTGCAATTTGTTCATAGGCTGCTGAGTGTGATGAAGTTTCCGGTCGAAGAATGTGAATAAAGTAGAGCAATCCATGGTATACGTAAAGTTCCAAGTGAAAGCCAGTTTTTGAATTGTGTAATTATACACGCGCCGTGAACAAAAGGCTTAAATTAAAAACGTTAAGTAGGATTAATGGATCTACGAAAGAACCTTACATTTTTGCTTTTCAAAAGCCCCAAGTAATTACAAATGATAGTTTCCAGTGAAATACTGGCAATATAACTACCATGCTTCCACATAGAACATTTCGGAAAATCTGTTTCATTGGCCCTCAGATAAAAATAACTGCGACCACCGATTCCAGACAAGCAGAGTGTCATCTTGAAACTACAGCCCGACTGACGCCCCTGTTTACGAATGCTATCTAGGCCATATCATGAAACGCTATCAACTATTCTAGAATACGAACAAGACGGCGGTAATTTTTAGTTGCACCGTAACGAAGACTGTCACGTGACGAGCGTTAAACCAATCAGTTATAGCAACCGTGTTCTCTAGTGCCTGTTACAGCTTAATGTAACTCTTTTGTGAAAGTAAGGTGTTAGCGGTGGTTAACTGTTTTAAAACAAGGAAAATGACGAACAAAGACGCCGGCTTTTATGTAGGGAAGCTAAGACAGGCCTACTTTACTTCTGAAGTATACGAGTACATACACGTATTTAACGTTACTGAGAATTGCAGGACTAAACACAATAAGTAAAACTTCGATTATCCGTCACCCAATTATCCGTCACTTTCTATAGCCGTCATGGTGGCGAGCCACTGTGTGTGGGAGGTGTAGGAGTAAAAGCCCATGCTTTCCTTGTCATATGGTGTGTAGTGTGTAATGAAGATTGCATTTTTTTTATCTTGACCTATTCTGTAACGTTCATATGTAAATACATGTACTGTAGTATGTAACATAATAAATAATTTTATTTTTATTACACAGTGTGTAATTTTTAAACACCCACTCTATTATCCGTCTATTCTCGTACTCCTCATTGCTTCGGTCCCGACCACTGACGGATAATCGACGTTTTACTTTATTATCCAATCGCAAGCGTTCCATCGTAATCTTACATATCCCACTCTGTCGGAGAGACGGACCATCAATTACCTGCTGTCACATTTCAATCCTAGTACGTGAAAGGGTTTATAGGGGGCAGTTTTTTCCTTTGCCTAGTCGCTCCATTACGCTTAAGCACGCTGCTTCCTACATTGCTTGACCACTCTGTCAGGTCTCGCCGCCACTGATGCATCTGTAGTTACCATGCCTGACCACCAGTATATAATATATATAGTACAGTATGATGTCACGCATTGATGGAAGGTTATAATATTCGCAACGTTCAAAGGTAAAGTCACTGTGCTTAATTACCATCACTACATGATAGCATGTGGGATGTGGAGAGGTCTAGTTATAGGCTACGCTTTCTTAACCTCAGCATTAGAAGGAAGGTAAGCGGCCAGCTTCACGTACCGGCCGCCTGAAATTCTAACGGTCTCAGGCAATATGGATGAAGGAAACAAGATACACAAGAAAGATGTTGCCAGAGAAAACCATGAAAAATACGAAATGGATATTAGGAAAGCAAAGTGTGTGGATCTTCACCTGTTCCGAAATTTCGGATTTCGCTGTACCAACAACGACCATCCTACATAAGCTTCCTCACCTGTTTGTGGAACACACCGGTCAGCAAGTGTGCTACAAGACGGTAGGCAGCTGGCTGTACACGGACCGTGCCCGGATAGCAGGTGGCACGCCGCATCAAGGCTGTATACGTACAAAGCCCAGCAACAGGATACAAGGAGAAGAAAAAACGTTCAAGCGATATGACAGAGAAAATTTGCAGCCACAAGCAGGTGCTGTAAAATTGCAAGAGACCTGAGTGCCTTGTGCGTCTGAATAATTTCATCTCTCACCAAGATTAACAAACACAGCACTCAACGTGCCAGGCCCGCCGCTGGCCATCAATTAGGATATTATGCATGACAAATTTGTGAAGCCAGTGAAAGCTGCTTACTTTATTTGGACCATAATGACGTAAAATTTAATTTGCTTTGTGTACTTCATTTTATAAGACTCTATAAGCGAAATATTAAGTGTGCATAATAATGGAACCAGCAACAGATGATACACTTGCATATAGAATGCCTAGGTACCTTACAGTCGTTTTCAAACAGTCGGGGAACCCCCTAAGAAGTGACAATCCATAGGGGAGGTGCGAAAGTCTTTCATAAATTTTGAATACTATGTTGTTTGAGGAGACTAAATGAAAAGCAGTAAAGCTAAAAAGAAAAAATGCAGGTAATAATTGTAATGTGAATACGTGTAAGATATACATACGAGGTCTGTCCAAAAAGTATCCGACCTTGAGCCGGGAAAAAAAAGTTCTGTATCTGGGTGGTTACAAACCTAATCCCCTTCAAAGTAGGCCCCTTGTGACTCCACACACTTAGCCCAGCGCTCCTTCCATCGCTGGAAGCAATTCTGGAAGGCTTGTTTTGGAATGGTGTGCAGCTGCGCCGTCGTGTTCTGTATGATGTCCTCGTGGCTGTCAAAACGGGAGCCTTTTAGCGGTGTCTTCAATCTCGGGAACAGCCAGAAATCACAAGGAGCCATGTCAGGAGAGTAGGGAGCCTGGCGAACCTGCGGAATGCCGTGCTTAGCCAGGAAACCCTGGATCAGGTGTGATGAATGAGCTGGGGCATTGTCATGATGCAGCTGCCAGTTGCGTGCGTCCCACAGCTCCGGTCTCTTGCGCCGAACTGCATCACGAAGATGACGGAGGACTTCTTGGTAGTACTCCTTATTAACAGTTTGGCCTAGTGGTGCGTACTCATGATGCACAACACCCCGGTAATCGAAGAAAACAGTCAGTATCACCTTCACATTGCTCCGAACGTGTCGTGCTTTTTTGGGCTCGGGGATGTTGGATGCTTCCATTGTGACGGCTGGACCTTGGTTTCCGGGTCATATCCGTACACCCACGACTCGTCACCAGTGATCACAGTCTTCAGGAACTCAGGATCCCTGTTGGCGCACTCCAGCATGTCCTGCGCGACCTTAAGGCGGAGTTGTTGTTGCTCCGGCGAAAGCAGCTTGGGCACAAATTTTGCCGCCACTCATCGCATGCCCACATCCTCAGTTAAAATCGTGTTTGCGGAACCTCTGCTGATCCCAACCTCATCAGCAATTTCCCGGACGGTCAAACGACGGTCCTCCATGATCAATGTCCGCACTTTGTCAATGACATCAGCATTTCGGCTCTTGACGGTCTCCCGGAACGCTGGTCACTGTCCGCCGATATGCGGCCATCTTTAAAGCGGTTGAACCACTCTTTAATTTGAGTGACCCCCATTGCATCATCACCGAAAGCCTGCTGAATTTTGCGGATTGTTTCCGCTTGGGTATCCCCAAGTTTCTGACAAAACTTGATGCAGTATCGCTGCTCCAACCATTCTGTCATCTTGAGCGAAACGAGAATGCGACGAACACGTGTTACACCACTTCGCTATCTGGCAGCGACAGACGCATCCGGCGGTGTTGCGAGGCAGCAAAAAATCACGCATGCGCATGAAAGTCCCTTCTACCACTACGCTCAGTTTCCCCACTTTTTCGCCATTACTTACCTCGGGAAAAAATATAGTCGGATACTTTTTGGACATCCCTCGTACAAGTAACAAAAATAGCAAGGAGATTAGAGCAGAAATGAACGTGGTGCAATCAAAGAGTTTCGGGATTGAACTTATTTATCCATAACAGCTTCATGTTCAGTGTTGTCCGCTTCATGTAGTCTCCTTGGGACGTTGTACAGTAAACCCAGCCATCGCGTCACCGTTCAAACCAGTATTAATACCGGTATTAATATTGGTATTCCGGTTCCATAAATGAAAAATACCGAAATACCGGTATTAAGATTTTGATCGGTATTTTGAGCCCTACTCTCTACACATAGCAGCAGACGTTTGTGTTAGCAACAGCAGTGTCATCTCGCCATCAGTCTGCAAATTATTTGATCGCACGACGCAGAAAGCCTATATCTTTCGCACAGATCAGGGTCCTCGAATTTTCTTCAATCGTAGGCCACAAGGTCATAGATCCTTGTGTGCGGGTCGCATTAGTTATTATTGACAACATTGAAGAAGTGTAGCCTGTTAGCTATTCACAAATATAAATTATTTTCAGCAGTAATACATATTTTAATTCACTGACACCTGGTGGTAGTAAATTAGACAACGGTACCGGCGGACAGGTGGCCCTACTGGCCTAATAGTTCTTATTAGTTCTTACGTGGTAGCTAATCCGCATCTGGCTCACGGACTGCAAGTTGGACACACCGGGAACAGATTTTATTTCTACAGATCTAGTGGGGCTAACGCTATTTTATTTTACGTATTTTGCAAAAATATCATTACTTAAACGCAGATTCTGTCTGCGTTATATTTGTCGTATTCTGTTAGTGCATAACCTCAAAATTTCGCATCGCTGCCATGCCTGTAGTGATTAGTGTTCCTGTTGCTGTTACCTCCCCAGTGTGCAAATCCGCCGTGTTGTTATTGTAGACTGAGGGACATTTGAAGGTACTACATGTGATAAACAGACTGCTTAACAACAACAACAACAATAATAATAATAAGCCGCATATTCAGAAAGTTTTTGGCAGAACAGTGAATAAGAAGTGCTTGGTCACAAAGATCCGCACTCTTTTGAGAATCAGCTAAACTGCTGTGACGTAAGGACTGTGGTTTATGATGACGATGATGATGGTGATAGTGTTATACACAAATAAATACATTATTTTATTCACAAACATCAAAACCAACAAAATACTCTGTTTTAGGGAGAAACCCCTAATTTTCTGTGATTTATCTCCTATGTGTTTCAGCCTGTTTGGGCCATTATCTGGCCGAAACACGTAATAGATTAATTGCAGACAATTAGGGGGCTCTCCCAAGAAAGTGTGTATTTGTTTGGTCTTGATTTTTGTGATTTAGTAAAGAAATACACGATAATATGCAACGCTAAAAGACATGTACGTTATTTTAAATCTTGCGGTAGAAAGAATTCTTTCAAGCTGCTCTTCAGTCAGGCTTAATGAAAATGATGATGATGATGATGATGACAACAATAATTGAGTTCAGTTAAACTGCTCATTAACGTGCTGAGTCAATAGCAAGTCAAGGGCACAACACAGAAACAAAAACAACAACAACATAAACAAAAGGAGCTACTCGGAGTACAGCACCCATATTGAGGGAGATTTACGTAGAAATTAATTAATTTGAAACGTATTTCGCAAGAAGCTATTGCGTGCCGTGCGTTAGGGACACGGTTTGACCCTGATACTCATTAATATGGTGTGTAAGTAAAAACGGTAAAGGAAACAAAAATAACATTGATAATAACAACAATAACATTTATTATTACTTTTGTTGTTGCTCTTAATACTTCCAGTGCCTGCAGTATGTCCCTTTGTGCAGTCCCTCACTCATACTGGGAAAGAATGGATTTGTTCAATTTCCTGCCATTTCAATTCTCTGCTTGCAGCGTGTTGCAATTGAATACATTGGTGTTTGCCAGGGCATTAGCGTCGATAGTGCTGTTGCCGCACCTGCACAGGCGCTCTTCGGGTTATCAGTTCCGAGCCCGATAGCAAACTGGTGGCATTGCCAGCGACGGGGGAATGGCCGGCAGCGGGATCCCAAAGCGATACGACCGGGTGAGTAAAACGTACCACACCCTAAGCGAGGGGTGAACAATCTTCTGCCTAGCCACACTGCCAAATTCCCTGTTGCCTGTGAGCAGACGTATTTAGCAGTTACTTCAATACGCTGCATAAATAGCTAGGGTTACGTATATTTAATTACGAATAACACACTGAAGTAAAAAGTGTTAACTGAGCTATCCCGAGCAAAAGTGAAATAATCTTCAATTGCGTAATTACAGGACCTTAAACCTTCCCCACCCATTTGAAGCGCACATGCGATAGAGTGTCCAAAGTTCCCAAACTCGGCGCTAGGAGCGGGAACGGCACGTAGTACAGCACTGCACCTCTATGTCCCGTAGTATCGCTATCTTCTGAGTCAGTGTAGTGAGTTTTGCAGCATTAACCCTCTGCGTTTCATCTCAACAGGTGTTTATTGTTGTGCATGTTAAGTTTAGGTCAAATCTGGATGTCTCCACATTGCATTCATGTTCAGGCACTCTTTTCGACAATGCAATTTTCCCTCAGTTTCGCTGTATTTCTCCAGGCTGTCACATTTGCAAATTATATTTTGTACCGACTAAAATGCGATTATAAATTATATCGCAAGTAAGCTATTGAAAACTTAGTGAAGAATCTTTATTTACAAGCTAATAGTTGCTCATACGTTCCAGAAATTTCTCGCATTTTGAAACTAAATGTTTATTGCGTGCTTGCAAAGGTCCGTCACTTGTCCATATCCTGAGACAGATAAATCTAAAATCCCAAAATCTCACAAAGCAAGCCAGTCCACAGCCATTCTATTTCTGTAACGTCCACTTTAATATTATCCGCTTATCTATGCTCCCAAACAGCCTCTTTGCTCCAGATTTCCCGACTGAAATTCCGTATATATCTCTCTTCTCTTCCATACGTGTTTCATCTCTCATTCATCTCATTCTCTTTAATTTCATCACCCTAATAAGACGTGGGTATACAAATCATGAAGCTCCCCGTTATGTAATTTTCATCAGTTTCATGTCAACGGACTGGGATTCATTTGTCCGCAGAGACAGATAATTTTCTCTACACCGTCATGTCCAGGCCTCCTCTAAATTCTACCCTTTTTTCTAGGAACTACCACGTTGCCCTTCGGGTTCTTTTTTTTTTTTTATCACTCGACAGCCCTAGTGGGCCTAAGCCTCCTCATTGTTGAGGTTTCGAGGCTACACTCAGACACACCACACTCGACCCTTCGGGTTAAAGTTGCATAAATACGGTGTCCGCTTCTGTTAAGAATGCAAAAATGTGAAATCTTACGGCATTCATTAATACGGGTAGGTCAGAACTTTCTGACAGTTCTTGTTGAACCCACTATCACCCGAGCAACGGCCGGGCTGAGGGGGGGGATACAAATATATGTAACATAGAAGTTACTGACTGCACAGTGGTATCCGAGTGGCGCTATAGAGTTCCTTGCGGTCAAGTGGGAACAAATTTATAATTCTGAGCACGCAGTTCCGGAGCCGTAATTTAAATGTACGTGAAGCTGTAACCGTGGGCGTTTCAATCCAGCTCCAATATCTGGAAACTCAATTACAGAGCGTCATGACAATCAATTTTGGGAGAAAACGTCCTTCGTGTCTTTGGTAATGCGGCCTTGAAACTACATAAATAATCCAACAATATTAAACGCAGAGATAAAAAAAAAGTGTGTTCAATAAACGGTCACAAATGAAACGCACAATGTTTCTCTGGCTGTTGTAGTCCTTTCAGATCGTTAGCGGAAATATTATGCCAGTCAGAATGTTGTAGAATGCAGACAAAAGGAAAATGGTTGTGAAAGAATGAAGAAGTGAAAGTACAGGAACAGCAAAACAAACGAAAAATTAAGACGGAGAAAGTGAGGAAAAGAGGAAGAAAAACTGATACGACGAAGGAGAAAGTGAAAAAAAATGCGGAGAAAATACGAGATCAAATTACTTAATTGTTTTAAATGTCTACCTGCCAGTAACGTTCAGAAAACCACACAACTGCCTTCATGACAGCTTGAGCCTACAGCGCGACTTTACCTCCGCAACACCAATAACAAATCTGGAATGCAAAGAGAGATAGGGAAAGATAGCTAGAATACAAGGGACAAATGATGGGAGTGAGGGAAGGGACGTAGAGAGCAAGCAACCAGTAGGCAGACAGATGAATGCAAATTTGTGTTCATTCATCCCTTATGCGTGTGTAGATGATAGAGGTGAAAGTAAAGGTAAACCTTTCCCGTAACAAGTCCTGAAGAAGACTCAGAGGGGGGATGGAATGTTGAGCTTCCATCATTATTTTGACATTCGGCACAACTAGGAAGGCAGAGTTGTCAGCTCTACGCGCCGTCCGCACTTTACCCCCAAGGAAAGTCCTTGGTACTCATAAAATCGTGATCCGACACACGTTCACTCTTTATTAACTGCTATCTAATACAGTCTATATTAAAAATAGTCCAACATGTTTCGAACTATGTTACAGTTCATCTTCAGGGACTCATTTGTTTATTACACCAGCTATACATATATGGTACTCATTAAAATATATAAGTTAGGTGGATAAAATATCGTTAACTGTGTTGAGTTAACGACATTTTATCCACCTTATCGTTCTGTTCTTTGAGAAAAAAAATCTTGAAGGTTATTAATTTTAGGGTAAAGATGATGGTTTATTTTAGTCAACTCTGCCATAAATCCCTTGAATAGTTTAGTCACAACGAGAGTTTAAAAATGCGGATCATTTTGGCGCCCCGAAACCTCGCCCACAGAAATGGGTTTGATTGAGTCCTGGAAAGGACATTTATTCGTTTCCTAGTGCAGCG
The DNA here is from genome assembly GCA_021186555.1 of Reticulitermes speratus. Classification (NCBI taxonomy): domain Eukaryota; kingdom Metazoa; phylum Arthropoda; class Insecta; order Blattodea; family Rhinotermitidae; genus Reticulitermes; species Reticulitermes speratus. The sequence continues at coordinate 44,138,588 of JAJKFL010000001.1, read as the reverse complement.
TTTGGATAAATGTAATACATTTAATAACAACAATTAATACAATTACTAACATTAATAATGCAGTGCAGGCACTTCTTTATGAAGCACGAATTTACAGAAAATATTTTCTGCTACAGGTAACTTAAAACTTGTTAACAGTTCTTCAACATGATCTATAAGTTTTTTCCATGGAAGAAATATTCGTACGAACAAAATAAGCGTAAAAAATTCTTACGTTCCAATAATACCCGTTGAATCTACACGGGCTTTAAACTAGTAAGTAAATAATTTACACATTGAAAAGATTGCTTTCAATTATAAGCGACAGATAGAACACCCCAGGCTAATTACCCTGTCCAATAAGCACCTGGAGCACACAGGCTATTCCATAAAGTCATTACGGGCTCTGGCGTGAAAGACAAGGGCGGCGTATAATAGCCCACTTTCGGACACACCTTAAGGCTGGCAGATAACTAATAGAAGAATACAGCTTAAAGTCTGTTAATTTACAGCCTGGGAACAGGAAGTTCTTTGTGTGACATGAAACATATAAGGCACATTTTACCTTTACGTTTTCTTCGTTACTTACTTATTAATAGTTTTAATTAAGATCACATTAACAGTCAAACTTAAGTTTGTATCAATCATAATGGTTAACAAATTATTGGTAGACGTAGATTATATAAAGATCTGCATTTGTTACAAGAAAACAAGCCCTGATCTCTCATCTCTTAATGAAGACCAACAAAGGAATATTAAATACATATACCAGTATTTACAAGGTACAGTCTAACCAAAAACTAAATTCATGGAGCTGAGTATTTCTTGAAAAGTTAAACCGCCGCCTTTTACATAAGCAGACAGCAGTACATCACCTATTTACATAAGCAGACAGCAGTACATCACCTATTTACATAAGCAGACAGCAGTACATCACCTATTTACATAAGCAGACAGCAGTACATCACCTATTTACATAAGCAGACAGCAGTACATCACCTATTTACATAAGCAGACAGCAGTACATCACCTATTTACATAAGCAGACAGCAGTACATCACCTATTTACATAAGCAGACAGCAGTACATCACCTATTACATAAGTAGACAGCATACTTACCTATTTACAGGCTACAAGAAAGCCTACGATTCGGCTAGGGCGGAAGTTTTTGTCACATTCTCAATGGGTTTGGCATATCCAAGACACTAGTTATGTTAATTAAAATTTGTTTGAATAAAATCGGTAGTAAGTCCGTATAATTAAACATCTTTGTTACACGCCTTTATTCAGAATAGTATGAATCAACAAAATGCTTTATCGCAATTGATTTTTGACTCAGATTTATCGTATGCCATTAGGAACGTACAAGAAAAATATAACACATTGAAATTTAGTGGGACTTACCAGCTTCCGGTCTAGGTTGAACGCGTTATTTTGCTGGGTGGAAACAGACAAGTATACATTAATTCAATTCAATTCAATTCAATTCAATTCTAGTTTATTAATGTGCCGAATCAACAGCCAGGTGGCCAATTACAGAAACAGCTTAATTTTATTAATAAATAAATAATAATAATAATTTGAGTGCGGAATCACCATTCGATACGGATTAATATTTACGCTTATTTTTTTATTAAACCATTTATACTTGACTTGGTCTAAATATCTGCCTAAATTTCTCATCTGGTCTTATTAGTGCATCTTAATATTTTCCTGTAAGCTACCTCGTTATTCATATTTAACCACTCTTATTTAAAGATTTCATTCTCCAATGTCTAGTCTCTAAACAATCCAGTAATACGTGTTTGATGTCCTGTCCACCTAAACATAAAAGGCCTCAACATTTACCCGTGTTTTTCTTATTTCTTTCAACTTCCACATCCCTGCTAGCAACCACGCTATTCCACTTCTTTCTTTCCTCGAACAACATTCTATATGTGATGTTTCACCCCAATAGAAGTTCATTTCGCGATTAGTGTTAATGAGCTTTTCTCTGATTTCTTCTGTCTTTCAATACTTGACATCTGTCCTTCACTATCTGTGTTATTTCTCTCAAGTTACACTCTTGTCGCTTCCTCAATACAGATGCTAATCCCATGTTATACAGTTCCTCTTTCAACTCCATAGTCCAACTTCTCACATTCCTATTACTCTTCGGCCATTTGTAACATTGTTTTGCCGGATCTTCTATATCCAAACACATAATCCGAAAAGTACACAATAAAGAAAAACACGGAAATTTTATCAGTCATTAATAGGTGAGTTGGTCTGGGGGTAAATGCAGAGAAAGCTAAGGGCATGCCTGTGTTTCCTCAACAGAATATAGGAAAATATCAGAACATAAAGAAAGCTGTTATTTTATGCACTTTATTGTAAATAACACACAAGGATAGAAAAGCATCGCGTAGGAAATAAAACAAAGGAAGGAAAGAAAGACGATTCTTACTTATAAAATTTGTTATTTTACACATGGCAGGAGGGTTACATAGTTAAGTACTCTGACGGGAGAGTCTTCAGGCAAAATTAGTAACATTACCATTACACGCACGACAGTGCTGTCTCCTAATTAATGCAAATGGAGAGTTTTATCGTACTCTGACGCAGACGTATTCATAATGAGCAAGGTTAAAAAGAAAGCTATTTTTAAAATTAGCAGATAGCGAAGGTACAACAGTGCATCCTGACTTGTCTTTTCTACGGATGTTAGTGTTGAAGTTCGGGCAGTGAAACGAAGTTATTCTGTAATGAGTCTACACTTCCGCAATGAACTTCATGCGAACTAAATGTGTTGATAAACCTGACAATGCAGTCGGTGAGGCAGACCTAGCCCACTGCCGTAACTATCAACCTTCCTGATTATCTACCCCAAGGATCGCAACTTTCGGACCGCGACCCCGACACCGTAATTTCCACGTCAGAATTTACAGAGGCATTACTATTGCACAGTGCCAGAAATACAAATGTAGGTAGACGTGTAAACGATAACGTCGTTATGTGCCTAATAATCAGGCTACGACACTTCGCTGCAACTAAAGCTCTGTGAATTAAAGAAACGAGCACTGTAACAGAGTAGATAAATGATATCGAGCAAGTTAGTTTAAGCGATAACGGTTGTGACTTGCATTTAAGAGGGGCCTGTTTCGAAATTAGGAACTGAATCTGTTCCATGGCCAATCACTCTATTGATTGATCCAGCTCAATTAATTTAAACAAATTATATATGAAGAATTATTAATTACTGCATTTCCTTAAAGCATATTCGCCCAAGAATAATTTGCAGTCAACGCTCCGTAATTCCTTCAGGTTGTGGTCTTCTGGATTATGAAACATTGTAGTCTTTAGGGGATACCAACGTGTACAGGGCACAGACTTATGTCGTGTTCAGCGTAGTTCTGAAACTTTTATATAGGCTTGAAAGATTATATGGGTCCACAAAAGAGAAGACTACAACCTGAACTCACCGCCGTAAGGACCTCAAATCTTGCATCCAGGATTTCAGGTAAAGTAGACAGGGCCTATTTAATAAAACACGGGTTGGATTTGAATTCGCCTACTGAAACTTAGGAAACAAAAGATGAACCGTAACATGTTTCCTTGAAGCTAGGCAAGAGAATGCCTTTCACGTCTGTATCTTTCTTTCCTTCTTTTATAATATGATGACAGATACTGAATTACTTACACCCTTTTCGGGCAACAAAATATTTTTTTCCGCGCATATTGGAAGTTCAAACAGGCTGGCACTATAGTAAGCAAGATGGTACTACGTGTACATGCTCACCTCTTTGAGAGGATGAAATGTGATTTTAATATGGCAATGTCCTCTCAGTGCGGACATGCGCAACCGGACACAACAACAAGCGTAGCCACTAAAGTGGCCATTAGTCCTTAAAAGACTACATTGCATTTCTTTTTTTCCAATGGCTCAACAGCCCCTTGGAGGCCTAGGCCGCCTCATTTTTCGAGGCTTCACGATCACACTTTAGACACACCACACTCGGTAGGACTCATCTGGACGAGTGACCAGCCCGTCGCAGAGACCTTACTGACACCACACAACATCACAAGAGACAGACATCCATGCCCCCGGCGGTTTTTTATTTTTTTTTTTTTTTTTTTTTTTTTTTTTTTTTTTCCTGTCCGGGGTTTTTCCCCTTTGATCCATTTTGTACTTTTAAATCCTTCTGTCCTTCATGTTCCATACTACTGTCCTTATACAACAACACAACAAACATCCGTGGATCGAACCACGATCCATAGCGACCGAAGTCCCGCTTGCGCGGCCATGGGATCGCAATTCGAACCCACAATCCAGAAGCGAGCGGCCGAAAGATCCACGCCTTAGACCGCACGGCCACTGGGATCGGCAATTCGAACCCACAATCCCAGCAAGCGAGCGGCCGTAGACCCACGCCTTAGACCGCACGGCCACTGGGATCGGCAATTCGAACCCACAATCCCAGCAAGCGAGCGGCCGTAGACCCACGCCTTAGACCGCGCGGCCACTGGGATCGGCCTACATTGCATTATACCGTCTATATATTTATCCTTCCTTCTGTCTAAGTCTGTGTGCCTGTCTACATATGTACGTTTGAGCATCTTCTTGGTCTTACGTCCATCCATGTACATGTGTACACATACGCACATGCAAGCACAAATTGGTTATTTCCTGAGCCGGACAAGAACTTCCCCCTTCCATAATATGCTCAGTACCGTGTTCAAAACAGCCTGCCAATGGACCTATCCTGGGCCAGCTTAATCAAATCTACAACGTTTACAACCTAATTATCTTAGGCATACTTTAATATTGTCCTAATGTCAAGGCTTAGATCTCGCAAGCGATCAGAGTTTACGACTAAAACTTTGTATGCTTTTCTTACTTTCTTCATACATGTTACACATAAATCTCCTTGACTGATCCCTTCAATATTTGGTGAAGAGCATACCAGTTATGCCATATTTTCCATTCTCCTGTTACCGCTTCTTCCTTAAGTCCAAATAACCTCCTCAGCAGTTTAGCAATCAAATAAATCTATCTTCTTTAGTTTTCAAGACCGGGCGATGGAAATACATAGCTGGTATTCGGTGTACTGCATTATTTATTGATTAGTATGTAGCCTGTTAAAATTTCTATTGAGAACTTGGAATTTCCCTTCTGTAGCTAAGGTTTGCATAGTTAAACCCCCCAATAATCTACAATCGCAAATTACAGCCCTTATTAGCAACTTCATATCACGATTTCACTGAAATGCACGAAGTATAACGTTCTTCAGCTAAAGTCAGGACTATAATATCGGCGGTAGCATAGGCATCTCTATAACTTCCTCTCGCTGCTGCCACCTTCTGGTCGATCACGTTACTACTTTTACTGGTATGTAACGACAGAATAGAGAACTGCAATCATATACACTACGATCGAAAAATGCACGGCCAAACCAACAGAGAGTGAATCTACACCACAATACAAGAAAAAATATATCAACATAGGCCTTCTGAAGCGCGGTTTCCGAATTACGGGCTCCTGACGACTGAAGAATATGTTCATGTCCACCTGGAGTTTCCATGGAGGAACTACGGGAGACAAGACTATTTTCGACCACGTCTGACAGGGACTGTTTACCACGATTTCCCACGAAACGTCCATCCACAGCTGCTGTAAGATGTGGATCTACAGATTGGGTTTTGTTTATGGTTAATGCATGATGGTGCTCCACTACATTTTCTTCTTGCAGTTCGGAAATTCTTCAACAGCGTGTTTCCGGAACAATGGACAGGACGAGGTGGACCAACAGCATGGCCTGCTCGTTCCCCTGACATAAATTCCCTAGATTTTATATCTGGGAACACCTGAAGTCTACTGTTTGCGATACAGAAGTCTGTGACGTCCAGGATCTGCAACAACGAACACAAAATGAATTTCAGATGATTTGTACGACAATCGGAATTTTCCAGCGAGTCAGGCAATCACTGCTCAGCCGTGCAACGTCCTGCGTTGAAGCTCAAGGTGGACATTGAGAATTGTCTTTAATCGTCAGGAGGTCGTAACTCGGAAACCGTGCTTCAGAAGGCATGTGTTCATATAACATTTTTTTTTTGTATTGTAGTGTACTCACCCTAGGTAGGTTTAGCTGTGAAATTTTCATTCATCCTTTGTATGGATGAAACGAAAACAGCGATAGTTTCGATTGAATCTGTAACAGTAAATCCTTAACACAAACTGTGATAACAAATTCGTAAAGAATATCAGATTTCTCTAGGAGAAGTAGTACAAAGCGTCACAATGTTCATATGACGATTTTTATCATCTTTGCTTTAAACCATCTATTCCCTCTGTTCCTCATTTCGTGTTCAAAGCAACAGATGAACATTGCAGGGCGAAGTTGCTGGACCCCACAGACAGCAAGTATGTGTTTCGGTTATGAATTTGTTTTGTCGCCGCTTAAATTTTGTCCGGCAACGCAAAACCAATAATCAATTTGTAATCCACTTGCCTGACTGGGGGCAATTAAAAATTCAATTCTGCGAATAAAATCCAGGGCTGGGTTGAGCCTACTATTGGTAATTCAACAGATATTGGGTCTCGGCGCAGTGTCCAGACCACTAATACTAAATGCCTTGCATTTTAATTACCACAGAATACATTATTATTGGCTCAATCACAATAGTGACGTCACGTCAGTAGGGACGTCAAAAAATGGGCCCACAGAATTATCAATGATGAAATTCAGATGTCGACATAACTGCCATGGACTGGTAGAGGCAAATAAAAATGATTTGGCAATAAATCCTTAAGTTTCAACGAACCGTTAATACGAAATCCCATAACCGGAAGCTATCCTAAGGCACATCCATTCATTGACGTTCCTCATTACATATTCTCTAATATTATTCTCTAATATTATCTTCCTATTTCTTTACGGTGATCATTGTTCAAGATGTATCACAAGGACAAGTGGAATGTACCTGCGGTGGCGCAGTTGGTTGAGGCACTGCGCTACAAGCCGGAAGGTCGCGGGTTCGATTCCCGATGGTGTCATTGGAATTGTTCATTGACATAATCCTTCCGGCCGCACTATGGCCCTGGGGCCGACTCAGCCTCTAGCAGAAAAGAATACCAGGGATATTTCTGGGGGTAAAGACGGCCGGTGCGTAAGGCTGACAACCTTCCCACTTCATGTGCCGATTGTCTTGAAATTCTGGGAGCCTCAAACTCCTGGAACCCTCAGGGCCTGTCCAGGCCTGTACAGGGCTTTCTTTACCTATTACAATGAAATGGTAAGTAAATACAGTGATAAAAAGACGGGTCCGTGACTTAACTAAAGAAAACAAATTTAATTTTAGACATCCCGTTGTGTTTTATCGTACGTCACTGGAAAAAAAGTCCTGAGGGAATATACTCGTAAATCAGAAATAGCCAATACTGGAATTGTTTTTACATTTATCGTTCAAATTACCACACATTTAAATGATTTTAACACTGTAATACTCATATGCAACATGTACTATGTATTATTTTATGTAAAATATTGGTCTGAAGATGACCTAAATGTGGGTCGAAACATGTTGCCATATATTCTAAAGATCTAACAGTAATATTAATAAACAGTTGTTTCGACGGGAATCACATACTCAATCGTAAACCAAAAAAGTTAAGACCCTACTAATGGTTGTGTCATCCACCGGTATGACATCTGACACGTTTATCAGCAACCTAAACAGAACAATATACGTACGTGTACGGATACAAATACAGAAAGCAGAAGCTGGCATCATGCAACGATAAAAAAATAAATAAATAATAATAATAATAATAATAATAACAATAGCAACAGCAACAGCCGTTGCTCACTCCATTTACAGACACATATAGGCCTACCGTATGCTAACTGCGTAAGGTAAGAAGGCATGCTGAAAAGTTTACAAATACAAAGGGAAATGTTATTAATTTACATTTTTTTGTTCGCCGGTACGTTGCATTTATAACATGCCTTCACCATTCATTCATTCTGTAGTCTGTTTTACGACACGTCCGTAGCCTCTTCCAAAGCGAGTTCTCCACAGGGAGCGATCTAGTGCTTCCTCTTTCAATTCCCAGTATCTTTTCTTTTCCTTAAGGTCATCCAGTAGCTGCTTACGTCTTCTCCCTCGTCGTCCCGTCATTTCTATCCTTCCTTCTAACTTTCCTTCAATCACGTGTTTCAGAAGGCAGTTTCTACGCAAGATGTGACCAGTCCAGTTAGCCTTTCTTATTTTTATTGTATGTAGGATATTCCTCTCCTCCTTGACTCTGTGTAATACTTCTTCATTTCTCACACGATCGGTCCAACTGATCTTCTCCATTCTTCTCCAGCACCACATTTCAAAACTTTCCAGATACTTCTGATCTACTTTCCGAAGTGTCCACGTTTCAGCACCATACAAAGCTATGCCCCAAATGTAGCACTTTACTAGTTTCCTTCACCATATGCTTAGATAATTTTGCATCGTATGTTGTGACAAATATGTATGGTGAACTACACAGGACTGGGTAGCAAGCTACCTATATAAAGCTAATACCTTGGCATTTGCCTTAGATTTCTGAATAAAATCACAATTGTCTGGGGTGGTAAGGTCAGGACTACGTGGTGGCCATGGCAATGGTGCCGGAGATGTTGATGAGCCACGGCCAATCCAACGGCCTGGAAAATGTTCGTTCAAAACATCGCACACAGAAAGAGCGAAGTGTGCGGGTGCCCCATCGTGCTGCAGCCACACGTCATCCACGAGCTGAGGTATGAGCCACGTCTCCCACATTGCCGAATAAGATGCCGCATTCACCGGTCCATCGAAAAAGTAAGGTCCAATCAGATAATCTGATGTCATACCCGCCCATATCATCACATGTGGTGGATTATGTTCCAGCTCCTGCGTGAAATTGGGATTCTCCTTAGACCAGAACACCACATTTCTGTCGCGCGCACTGCGATAGATGGCACATTCATCACTGAAAAGAACCTTTGATCGGAATACGGCATTTGAGAATGTGCCCAGCAGAGCACGGCATGATTCATAGCGCCGATCCATGTCGACATCCGACAGTTCATTCACGAAAGTTGGGCGATACGGCCTCACATTCAAGTGTTTCTTCATGTGGTGTGCGGCGAATCACGTATGCACTATCTTGGTCACAGTTGCCAAACTACCATTTTACATTGTAGTGCGTGCTGTGCTGTGCTGTGTAAACTTAAATTGAGTCTGAGGTGCGTATTGTCTGGGTGTACGGTGACTTCTCGCCCACCCTGTATAACAGGGGTGCACTCCCGGGAGCCAGGTCGCCCTAGCGACTAAATTTCGCATGGTGGCACCTAATATTTGTGGGTCATGAGTATGGAACTTGCTTTATGTCACCTTTCTGGTGCCTAGACTTTGTAGTAGCTCCTAGATTTGTGGAAAATTTGTACCCCCTGATATAGAGGATATCCCAAATTTTAGCATTTTGGAAATCATGACAGGCGTGAAGCACTAATTTTTCTCTTAATATTATAAAAAACGCCACATCGCTATTTCGTCTGTTGCAGAATTCTTACATTTTGAAATGTTTAACAAAGGCTCGGAAATGGCAAATTTTTTTGAATAAAAAGCATGAATTTTAGTGCAATATTTTACGAAAGTAAACTAACGAGTTAAAAAGTGACGTATAAAAATGAACACCCGGTCTTACCTTGCTTCATTATCGCTATACCAGCACGAGGCGCCCTCATTAGGACCCCGCGGCTAATAAAACTGTCAAAAACAGCCAAGTTGTGTTGTTATTATTTAAAAGTGCTGCGTGTGGTAGTCATTATTACAGCACTTCTGGCTTAACAAATGGGCCTCACAGCGATAGCCACGCCGTGACTTTTGTGTCTATAATTATATTAATGTAATATCGAGTTGGGCCCCCCTACCAGTACATGCTCATGGTGGGTGCTTTTAGTTCATTCTCCATTGGTGAAACGTACATGAATTCCAGAGCAGCTGGTCATAGTGAAAATCCAATAACAATGTCCAGTAAAATAAAATGTTTAGTAACATAAAACGCCCCCCATGATAAAAGGTCCAGAACATAAAAAGACCAATAATACAAATTGTCCAGCAGATATAAAGTCCAATAGGAAAGAACGTCCACAGTAAACAAATTGACAGTAAACGGAAGGAAGGAAAATGGGAGAACAAAGTAATAATCTTGGGTTAATAAACAATGATTTTCTTAAGTACATGTCTCATATTGCACTGAATGGTAAGATAATTTATTATGAGCGATAGACTGATAATGGCGACAAATTTTACGATATTACCCAACATCTGACTAGTCTGAAAAGTCGCTAATACGAAGCACTCCTAGGAATGTTTACAAGTGAACCGTGACGTACAGAAAACAGCAAGGAAGGAAGGAAGGAAGGAAGAGCGTAAAGCTAAACATGGGACCATCTCAAGAATACCTCAGGTAAGAGTGATTTGTAAAAGTTGTGAAAATTGTAGTAGGTTTTAGAATGACGCAATCTGAAAGGGGATTCCAGAAACACAGCGCATAGGCTCGAAAGGTCTAGACGAGTGGTATCAAACTAATATCGAACACGGGCAAAATAGAAAATTTTGAAATTCAGGGCCGATTGCATGCCATTTTAAGCATTAAAATGCATAGTATTTGGTTTAGAGTCGCCACTGGACCCAAGGTTCGCGGGTTTGATCCCGACCGAGGTCGATGGACTTTTAAGGGGATAAAAATCCGGAGCACCACTTCCTCGTCGGTCCCATGTCGTAGATTTACGGCATGTAAAAGAACCTTACGGGCATGAATAGAACTAGTAATGCTCGTAAGCAAAATTCAGCGGCCATTTCTCACCCAAGTCTCCTGACTGACTGCCAGATGGCTCTGGCAGTCACATCAGGATTGAGTCGAACAGCGCGGCCAGTCTGCTGGTCACCCACTGCTACAAATGCACAAGATCAAGTAACCTCGGAAAGAGGAGGCCCAAGCCCATATAGGGTTGTCGAGCCATGGTTATTATATTATATTTGGTTTAGAATCACACGTACTTAAGAAAATTACATGCTTTTAACAACATAATTAAAATTATTTTTAGGATAATTATTAAATGTAAAACTTTATTTCATTGTTATCTCTTTGCTGACGTATGTTGTACGTCATCATTCAGTGACAACAAGCATTTGAAAGTCTTTTTTACCTGTGGCGATAGTATTTTTAATTCTTCAACTTAAAAATTCATCGGCATTTAACCAGGCCACATTCTACAAATGAAATATGATGAATGAGAAGGCCACATACAGTTAACTATGCGCAGTCGGCACGCCGCGCGTTTGAAATCCCTGACCTACAATGCCGCTTATTAAAACGTCTGTTATAATGCTACAATGTCTACGGACGTTCTTCATCTAAAATATTCGCTGTTCTGGGTTGTTGCGCTGCGTAGGTTGGTTTGTTGCCAACGTTTCAGGACAGCGTATCGGTCTCACCTTCCAGGATATAGATGGGAGCGATACGTTGTACCGAAACGTCGAGACAAACCAACCTACGCTGCGCAACAAGACAGAAGAGCGAAGATCCCAACTACATATCGGCAAAAGCTTGAAATCTCGTATTCAGTCTGTTGAACCTGCAAAAGTAACGGCTTTCCTCCTTGCAGAACCATGTAGACGCTTCGATCGGAAAAATGCAGACTGCCAGAAAGAGAGGGAAAGCAAAAACACGGATAAACGTCGGGCCAGGAGGTTCAAGGCTTCATCACATACTCAGCCACTATATTGATGCAAGGAATTTTACTGCTTCCTTCATCAGGAAAACAGTGCCATAATATAGTAGCGAATTTTGTGTATGTGGTCGGTTGGTTCAGAAAGCAGCGAAGTGGTTGGGAAGAACGGTTAGTGTATTTGTGTGAGACTAGCAATATCCACTGTGTAGAAAGGTTAGTGTATTTGTGTGAGACCAGCAATATCCACTGTGTAGAACGGTTAGTGTATTTGTGTGAGACCAGCAATATCCACTGTGTAGAACGGTTAGTGTATTTGTGTGAGACCAGCAATATTAACTGTGTAGAACGGTTAGTGTACGTGCGTGAGACCAACAATATACACTGTGTAAAATGGTTTGTGTATTTGTGTGTGACTACCAATAGTCACTGTGTAGAAAGGTTAGTGCATTTGTGTGAGACTAGCAATATTCACTGTGTAGAACGGTTAGTGTATTTGTGTGAGACCAGCAATATCCACTGTGTAGAAAGGTTAGTGTATTTGTGTGAGACTATCAATATCCACTGTGTAGAAAGGTTAGTGTATTTGTGTGAGACTAGCAATATCCACTGTGTAGAAATGTTAGTGTATTTGTGTGAGACCAGCAATATCCACTGTGTAGAACGGTTAGTGTATTTGTGTGAGACTAGCAATATCCACTGTGTAGAACGGTTGGTGTATTTGTGTGAGACCAACAATATCCACTGTGTAGAACGGTTAGTGTATTTGTGTGTGACTAGCAAATATTCACTGTGTAGAAAGGTTAGTGTACAGTAAGTCGCCGACTTACGTAAGTGGATCGTTCCGCAACCCTATGCGTAAGTCGATTTTTACGTAACTCGGAGTCATGTTCTATTATATACCTTATACACAATAATAATAATAATAATAATTTATATAATAATAATTAATAATAATTTTAATAACAATTAATAATAATATAATAATTAATAATCGATACTGGAGTCACTATCGTAATCAATTGAGGCAGAGTCAGGGGTGTGTGTGGTGGTGGTTGGAGTGGTAGTAGTGGTGGTAGTGGTGGTAGTGGCACAAGAGTTCTTTTTACGTAAGTCCGGATCTACGTATGTCGGAGCTACGTAAGTCGGGGTCCGTCTGTATGTGTGAGACTAGCAATATCCACTGTGTAGAAAGGTTAGTGTATTTGTGTGAGACTAGCAATATCCACTGTGTAGAAAGGTTAGTGTATTTGTGTGAGACTAGCAATATCCACTGTGTAGAAAGGTTAGTGTATTTGTGTGAGACTAGCAATATCCACTGTGTAGAAAGGTTAGTGTATTTGTGTGAGACCAGCAATATTCACTGTGTAGAACGGTTAGTGTATTTGCGTGAGACTAGCAATATCCACTGTGTAGAACGGTTAGTGTATTTATGTGAGACTAGCAATATCCACTGTGTAGAAAGGTTAGTGTACTTGTGTGAGACTAGCAATATCCACTGTGTAGAAAGGTTAGTGTATTTGTGTGAGACCAGCAATATTCACTGTGTAGAACGGTTAGTGTATTTGCGTGAGACTAGCAATATCCACTGTGTAGAACGGTTAGTGTATTTATGTGAGACTAGCAATATCCACTGTGTAGAAAGGTTAGTGTACTTGTGTGAGACTATCAATATCCACTGTGTAGAACGGTTAGTGTATTTGCGTGAGACTAGCAATATCCACTGTGTAGAACGGTTAGTGTATTTATGTGAGACTAGCAATATCCACTGTGTAGAAAGGTTAGTGTACTTGTGTGAGACTAGCAATATCCACTGTGTAGAAAGGTTAGTGTATTTGTGTGAGACCAGCAATATTCACTGTGTAGAACGGTTAGTGTATTTGCGTGAGACTAGCAATATCCACTGTGTAGAACGGTTAGTGTATTTATGTGAGACTAGCAATATCCACTGTGTAGAAAGGTTAGTGTACTTGTGTGAGACTATCAATATCCACTGTGTAGAACGGTTAGTGTATTTGCGTGAGACTAGCAATATCCACTGTGTAGAACGGTTAGTGTATTTATGTGAGACTAGCAATATCCACTGTGTAGAAAGGTTAGTGTACTTGTGTGAGACTAGCAATATCCACTGTGTAGAAAGGTTAGTGTATTTGCGTGAGACTAGCAATATCCACTGTGTAGAACGGTTAGTGTATTTATGTGAGACTAGCAATATCCACTGTGTAGAAAGGTTAGTGTATTTGTGTGAGACTATCAATATCCACTGTGTAGAACGGTTAGTGTATTTATGTGAGACTAGCAATATCCACTGTGTAGAAAGGTTAGTGTACTTGTGTGAGACTAGCAATATCCACTGTGTAGAAAGGTTAGTGTATTTGTGTGAGACTATCAATATCCACTGTGTAGAACGGTTAGTGTATTTATGTGAGACTAGCAATATCCACTGTGTAGAAAGGTTAGTGTACTTGTGTGAGACTAGCAATATCCACTGTGTAGAAAGGTTAGTGTATTTGTGTGAGACTAGCAATATCCACTGTGTAGAAAGGTTAGTGTATTTGTGTGAGACTAGCAATATCCACTGTGTAGAAAGGTTAGTGTATTTGCGTGAGACCAGCAATACCCACTGTGTAGAAAGGTTAGTGTATTTGTGCAAGACTGACAATATCCACTGTACTTGTGTGAGGCTTGCAATATCCACCCTGTACCAGAGGTGCGGGAGATATTATGTGTAATTTTAACAATATATGATCTAACGAGGGTCTATTATTTCTTGAAAGTGTTAATTTTTGGTGTTCAACAATCACATTGGCAGTCAGATTCGCAACCATACAAAAAGCCTCAGCCAGACAGTCAATTTCTGGGTCTAGATTTGAACCCTGGTCCTCCCGTGCAAGAAGAATTCATGCCCACTCGACCGTGACGTTCGGTGTCCGCTCTTCCGAGTTTCATCGAAAGCCAAAACTTCGTTAACAAACTTAAACAACGCATACGCTTATCCAAACCAACATAAATATCACAGGGAAGGACAGCATCACATTACGTAAGATGTCCTCGCCTAAGAGTATGCTGCTAATCACTGCGTAATGTAAATGTAGCCGTTCCAAGAAAACAGGCTTCATAGAGATGTTTTGTACAATCACAAGGCGTCTTTTTGTTATAGAAAGATGGCTGTTTATCACAGCTATTTCTGCCGACTGGTACAAAGACTTCATGCTGATCGTTATGATGCCAATTCACAAACCCGCCAGTAAACTAGCTCTTACATGTTAAATATTCTATGGCTTATCTTGCAGTGGGATGCTTAACCATTTAAAGCTGTCGTATGCAAATCCGACAATCCTTAAGTCACATTCCAGACCACTTACAGTGCGAATAATACAAATTCATTTTTGTCCTGGTGAAGTGCCATAGTTAAGTGCAGATCAGTCCGACAGTTAAGAATGTCTGAGTTCGACAGTTTTAAAATCCAAACAAAACTAAATTCACCATAGTGGGTTCACACGCATGCCACAATGACCTACATGACCTAATTTTTTTATATGTTATGAGCTGCTATTCAACATACTGAAAAGCTTCATAAGTTGCAGCTAATCCCTCACGAAATATTATTAAGACGAGAAAACCAAGGAGTATAAGATAGGAATTTGGAACAAGTAAAGGAGAGCAGAAAAATGTATACAAATTGTACATTAAAAAATCTGAAGGAAAGTGACTTCTGGGAGGACCTAGGAGCAGATGGTAGGTTAATATTAATACGGATCTTAAAAAAGCAGAACGGGTAGGTGGCGACTAGATGCATGCTGCTCAGGAAAGGGACCAGTAGCGAGCTTTTCTGGAAGAGGTAAAGAAATTTCGCGTTCCATAAAAATCGAAGAACTTCAGTAGCGGAGAAAATATTAGGTTACCAAGCGGGAGACTTTTCCATGAAGTAAGTTAGTTACTGATACTCCACAAGTGAAACACATGAGCTGCAGCATACAAACTGGCTAAGTACGCAATTAGGGATACAATAAACATAAAATAATAATTAATAATTAATAATAATACCAATAATGAATGTTGGTTTACTTATGTATCTGGAATAGTGCAGTTAATGGGATAGTGATTACGCTAAGGGTGGAACGCGGCTCGATTCCTAGCAGGGGCAAGGTATTTTTGTCTTCTTCAAAGGGTCCAGACCGGTGCTGGAATCCACCAAGCCTTCGTTGCAATGGGCACCGGGGAGCTGTTTCACCGGAGTAAAACGGCCGGGACATAAAACTGACAATTCACCTCCATCTGAGGCCGAAGTTAGATATCAGTGAACCTATATCTATACAAGTAATCTTCAATCATGCCTTCATGGCCTGCACAGAGAAAATTTTACCTTCACACACTAAGTAAACAGCAACCAACTTAAGAAATGACAAACCCTTTTGTCACAAACTCAAGGTTGCGTCATTGCTGATATAAAAAAGTAATGTTTGACATGACCTGCAGTACCGCCTGTAAACCTAATGGACATGACCTGCAGTACCGCCTGTAAACCTGATGGACATGACCTGCAGGACAGCCTGTGGACCTAATGGACATGACCTGCAGTACCGCCTGTAAACCTGATGGACATGACCTGCAGTACCGCCTGTAAACCTGATAGACATGACCTGCAGTACCGCCTGTAAACCTGATAGACATGACCTGCAGTACCGCCTGTAAACCTAATGGACATGACCTGCAGTACCGCCTGTAAACCTAATGGACATGACCTGCAGTACCGCCTGTAAACCTGATGGACATGACCTGCAGGACAGCCTGTGGACCTACTGGACATGACCTGCAGTACCGCCTGTAAACGTAATGCATATGGCCTGCAGTACCGCCTGTAAACCTGATGGACATGACCTGCAGTACCGCCTGTAAACCTGATGGACATGACCTGTAGTACCGCCTGTAAACCTACTGAACTTGGCCTGCAATACCACCTGTGAACCTAATGGACATGACCTGCAGTACCGCCTGTGAACCTATTGGACATGACCTAAAGTACTGCGTGCGAACCTATTTTTGTAAGACCCATCTACATTACACAATCAGCTCTGTCCCTGTCCTTCAAATGACTGCTTTCCAACGTGTTCCCATACTAAAGATTTGAATGTTTATATATTATATCCTTGTGATTACTTTATGTACCAGCAGGTTTAGCATTCATAAATCCTGCATTCTGCTCACAGAGTGAATTTATGTGTTTTAAATGGGTCTCAGAACAATTTGCTATTACTTCCCTATGGAACATTAACTGACTGCTTTTTGTAACCGACACGCAGAGTGTTTACTGAGCTGTACGAACTGGATACTTAAAACTCAGGTTAATCTGCGCATTTAAAGGGTTAAATATGCTTTCATATACCAATGTCGCCTATGTTATACAATGTCAAAGGATAGGTTTGCCAATAACAGATTGGAAAGGATGTAGAAGAAAGTGGTCATGGCTGTTTCAGTGTAGCCCACTATCGCGTTATTTGATGAAACCACAAAAAATATCAGACTGGGCCAAGTTAGGATCTTGGACTTCCCGCTTACTATAGAACAGCAAAGTTCGGTCAAAATTCTGTACGCCTGCCTTGTTACCCAACGGAACTATACGCCCAGCCACCGTAACCTCCTTCATGTCTCTACCCCAGCAACTTTATGAGATGTGTTAACATCACGAAATTCCTCGTTGTGTAGTCTACTGCTTTCACAATTTTTTAGTACCACTTAGGCGCAAATGCAT
The DNA here is from genome assembly GCA_021186555.1 of Reticulitermes speratus. NCBI lineage: Eukaryota > Metazoa > Arthropoda > Insecta > Blattodea > Rhinotermitidae > Reticulitermes > Reticulitermes speratus. Next base: position 44,121,130 of record JAJKFL010000001.1, on the reverse strand, counting down.
TTTACTCTAAATTACACTTGCAATCTGTGTTCTTCTGTTAGAGGAAGTGTCCAAGATTCACAGCCATACAAAAAAAAAAAACCTTTACACGTTTGTTTTAGGTACGTACAAACGAATACAGATTCTTGTCGCCAACTTGCCGATGTGAGGTCACACAATGATGACGCGTGTTTATGCACGGAGAATTATCACCTTGAGTAGGTGCTCGAACGTGTGTGGCTTGCTTGAGACGTTAGTTTACTGTCTGCACGACTAATTGGTTTTTACTAGGCGTTACAAGTACACAGTGTGTTAGCAACTTGTTCTGTTCAGAGATATCCCCTGTGCCAAAACAAAGGTGTATGAATTTCTCTATGCCCATATTAGTGTTAACTGAAGACAAGGAGTGCATTTTGTGTTTATAGTCCCTGCCTCTTAGTCTCGTAACCAGCTATTGTGAAACCGTTTTTGTAGATTGTGGAAACTTGATATTGAGAACAATGCCGCTTTTGACCGCAGCCTTCGTCAATTGCTGTCTTTTCACACGCTACACTTACGTAATGCAAAAATCGAATTGTAAGTAACAGGAAATATACAAATAGTGGGATTATGTGTCTGAATGTATGGCGAAACATTGACATCAACATTTTCTTAAGTATTTATTTATTTATTCACTCATTTTATTTATTTTGTGCAAACAAGAAGAATAGAATCAGCAGAGATGCACTTTCTGAGAGCAGTAGTAAGTGAATGGGAGTACGCGGTGGCGCAGTTGGTGGAGGCATTGAGCTACAAGCTGGAAGGTCGCGGGTTCGATTCCCGCTGGAGGGGGGGGGGGCGACTCAGCCTCTAACAGAAATGAGTACGTGGGGTATATCCTGGGAGGTAAAGGCGGCAGGTGAGTAGGGCTGACAATCTTGACACCTTCATGTGCCAACTGTATGGGAATTCTGGGAGCTTCAACCTCCTGGAGCCTAAGGGCCTGTATAGGGATTGCTTTACCTCTACCTTTACCTAGTAGTAAATGAATATTGGCTTGCAGTTCTGGTCCAGTCTTCCTATACGATAAGTATTTCTCAACCAGCAAACCTGTGTCGGAAATCAATGGTGTGCAGCGACATTTTGTACTCAAGTGCATTTATACAAATTGACATCAGTCTGTAAGGCATACTAACAACAATGGTGTGCAGCGACATTTTGTACTCAAGCGCATTTATACAAATTGACATCAGTCTGTAAGGCATACTAACAACAATGGTGTGCAGCGACATTTTGTACACAAGTGCATTTATACAAATTGACATCAGTCTGTAAGGCATACTAACAACAATGGTGTGCAGCGGCATTTTGTACTCAAGTGCATTTACACAAATTGACATCAGTCTGTAAGATATACTAACAACTTGAAGATCTTTATCAGCACTATTTTGTAATATCATCGGCCTCAGGTTGCATCTTGTTTGTTAAAATGTTCAAATCTTACATCTTCTATCTGCCCTCTAAAAGTATGTACATTAATACACACAAATTTCACCACAAAATAGTTGCACAATGTTTTTATATTTATTATATAAAACTCCTATACATGTTTCGGCCATACAGCATGGCCATCTTCAGGGTGTTACAAGTTTGGTCGACGTGTACAGCGTATATGGCAACTTGTCATAGATAATTGGCGGACTATATACATGCATACATATATATTATAACGTAATAATAATAAAACGATTGTCACTACATAAGTCATCAATACATAAATACTCGTAGTTATAATGTTAAAATTGTACTTCAATTGATCTTAAATAGTTACAGGTATTAAAAGTATCCAAACATCTGTGGTACTGGAATGTTTCCTTCATTTAAACTGAATCGGATAGCCCGTTGTTTAGGTACCGAGTGACATTTGGTAAACTCTGTGTGTATCAGACTGTTGCACGGAACATCTACAACGTCTGTACATTAACTACACAATACCTACATTTCTGACTGTTGTTTGGTACGCATGGAAAATTGTGTCTCTCAGATCTAAGGAGGACCACAGACTGTGTACGAGAAGAAGTTGGTGAGGATAATACTTGGACCTAAGAAGAAGTAACAGAAGGTTGGCGAAAATTACATAACGGAGAACATCATGATTTCTACTCCTCGCCAGGAATTATTACGATGATCAAATGAAGGACTTTGAGATTGGCGAGCATGTAAAATGCTCCAGGAAAGTGAAAACAACCTTTTTGTTGGAGACCTGAAGCGTGAGAGCACTTGGAAGGCTCAACCGTTGATGGGAGTATAATATTAAAATAGATCTTAAATAAATAGGACTGGATGATGAAGAATGGATTAATTTGGCTCAGAATACGGACCAGTGACGGGCTTCCGTGAGCACGGCAATAAACCTCCACTTTCCATAAACTGTGGGAAGAAACTATTAGCTTCTAAACAAGGGCTCTGTTTCTTGAGAAGCTACTAGCCATTGAAATCGTGAAGAAATCTCCGTACGCCATGGGGCCTGAAGGTTCCGTTTACAACAGCCAAACCACCCGATCCTGTTACCTAGAGACAAAATAATCCAGCCTACGAGTATATTCGCACACCCTGTTTCGTTAAGATTCGTTTTGAAGTTACATTACATTGCATTACATCAATGTTACGTTATTAGTTATATTTATACAGAGCGGACCATTTGCTGCTTGACCGAGAAGTGGCGGGCGGACGCTAGGCCGACCTGGCGTCTTACGCTGTGTGTCGGGAGGGGTAACAGTCGGTGAAGGGAGACATAAAAATTCGCAGTGATAACAACCTTTAGAAAGTCTAATAAAAACTCACCAGAGCCACATCAGATGCTGAAAATTTTGTTCTCCTAAGCGAATGGATTCAGTATACCTGAGGAATACGTTATCAACTCTCTGGAGTTCTTGTTGATGGTCACGTAAGTTAGGCGCGGTTACTGGCTCCACGTTCCCCTGATTTAGCACCTTGTGACTTTAATTTGTTGGTAAGTTTAACAATTGAAGTTACAAAACGAATCCCCACACTCTGGAAGAATTTAGAAACAACACAGGCCGCGAGATTTCAACAGTTTCCGGGAAGAACTCCAGAGAGTTAATAATATCGTGTTCCGCAGGTATACTGAGAGCATTCGGTCAGTAGGGCAACAATTGTAGCATCTGCTATAGCACTGGTGAGCTTTTATCAGACTTTCGATAAGTTATTATCACCGCGTATCTTTATGTACCTCCCTTCACCGACTGTTACCCCTCACGACATGCGACATAAGACGAAAGGGCGGCCGAACGTCCGCCGACCGCTTCTCGATCAAGGAGGAAACGGTCCACTCTCTATTACCATGTTATAAGCTGGACGACCGAGAAATCTGGGTTCGATTCCTTGTAGGGGCAAGAGATTTTTTCCCTCTTTCACATCGTCCACATCGGCTCGGGGGCCTATCCAGTCTCGTATCCATTGCGTGCCACGGTTTGTTTCCCCTCACGTAGACAGGCCGAGGCCTAAAACCGAACCATTCAGGTACATCTAGTGCCGAGATTAAAAATTCCTGGAGCTATACGTTCACACCTACTAGTACATACGTTTCCACGGCACGGTGCTCAGTTAAGCAGATGCACATCTTTGCCTTTCTTGTCTTGCATGTATTCTGCACATTACGCTTTTCAGAAGTCACTTTAATTTCAACATTTCATATCTGTATACTTTTGTTACACAGCCTTATCATTTATCTTTAAAATGTTAATGTGTCACCATATTTTTAAAAAAAAGCAGTTCATATTACAAAAACACACAAATGAATAGCATAGTGAAATATAAAGCCTGGTATAAGCATACTGAAAGTATACGTATATAATATGCACACACACACATACCCGGCTTTATGCCTGAAATTATGTACCACGGTATTTGGAAGAGTACCGTCGTGTGGAAAATTGTAGGACTGACCTATGAGACAAGCAGCTGCACGTAACATACACCATTTTATCTCATGCTTCGTGCAGAAATCACTTACACTGCAAAACTCGCAGTAATTACGGCGACAAAAACCGCAGCCAAGTTCCAGTCGACAAGGTCTTACATTACTGCCCACTCAGACTGCCATCACATCAAATTTTCACTTAATGACTTCCGTGCGTGTCTCATTGTACGACGTCCCTTCATACTGTTCGATAGCAACAGTCCAGATGGGGTCCCTTTTAATTAACGTATCCAGTTTCTGAACGTACGGAATCATCTGACACAGCTTTCGAGATGGCAACGACACGGGTCCGCGGCAGCCTTTCAAATAGCCTTTCACGTCAAATTTCAACAGGTTATTTTCTGCAGAGTAGAAGAGAACATTTGACTCCATGGAAAAAAGTGTGACAATAGGATGCTGAACATTGTTAAACAACAGCTTCAAATTTTGTATTTTTAACTCATATCAAACAAAAGGAGACGAGATAACTAGGCTATGTAGCACGCATGGGATAGAGGAGAAATACGAAAATCGGTCAGAAAATAAGTTTACATGACTTAAAAGTTCGTAACGAAATAGCCTACCCTGATTGTGACTATACCAGCCGAATTAGTCGCCGAGCAGCTATAATCTTGCCAACTCCAAACCAACATCTTGACGCCCACAAACTGAAAGATGATGGCTAGGTGGAAGAAGTTGTGACAGGATGGCTAACAGTACAGGACATTGACCTCTATCAACAGCGAACAGAACTACTCGTTACACGGTATGATAAATGCATCAGTTGTGGCAGGGACTGTTTGGAAAAGGAGTGAGATAGCAGTACAATTAAATCTGAACTATTCTTGTTAAGCTGAAAAGAAGGAAGCCAAAATATAGGCACTGTAAACTTATTTTCTGACTTCTAGTACATACCAAATTCTGGCCAAGGAACATGAGGTGCCGACCTGCAGTGCTAAGTGGGAGATCTATGATATAGGTACGAAGATGAGAGGGTAACATTAAAATCGGTATATGGAAAGGTATGAAGTTGCAGACTGGATTAGTTTGAGAATTATGGTCTTCTGGGGTGTTACACTGTGTAGCGGTGTTAAGAGATCCCGACGTTTCGAAGGAACGTAGTGCCTTCATCTTCCAAGGGTTGAGGAGTTACCAGAGATGGCAGCCCTACGTTGCTCCGTAACGTCGGAATATACTAGCGCCGAAACACAGCGCAACATCCCAGAAGACCAGACTCCTCAGCTTCAGCGTGAATTAGACTGGCTCAGAATACAGTCAAATTTTGGGATTTTCTGAACGTTTGGCTTCCTGGAATCCCTTGACTAGTTAATTTACTGCCTATTTCTCAAGGAATATTCTGCATCTGTTGTAGGAAATGTTCCATTTTGTCTGTCGTAAAGGTAAAGAGCTTGACAGTAATAACAAAGAGTGCAGTTGAAAACCGAACCCAGAGATACGGCAGACTTAACGGCCTTACATATACCGGTACGTAATATATAATATATAATATATGTATATGTATACATATACCTACCACATGTTAGAGCAGGTATTGGAAATAAGCTCTTTCAGCTCACAGACCTGCTTGATTTCGAAGTAACTGGAACACTGGGAAACCGTATTCTAGATTACCGACGACATTTTTTCATACGATTCCTTTATATAGGTTTTCTATAATAAACCCCCTCTGTATTAAACTGTACTGCATACTCTCGAACGAAACATATTTACGTGACACTGTACTTCACACGTCTGTCAACAACAGATTAAAATGGATTGTGTACATAAGGTGCTTCAATGTAACCGTACGTGCAACGGCAAGACTGGCGGCGTGTCAGTCATGTAGCCGCCGTTTCACCAGGCTTGCAATGTTGGTAATTTCTAGACAAACATTTTTTTTCCTATGGCTCGACAGCCCCTAGGGGGCCTAGGCCTCCTCATTTTCCGAGGTTTCGCGATCGCACATTTTAGACACACCACACTCGGTAGGACTCCTCTGGACGAGTGACCAGCTCGTCGCAGAGACATCTACCTGACAACACACAACACTCACAAGAGACAGACATCCATTCGAACCCATAATCCCAGCAAGAGAGCGGCCGTAGACCCACGTCTTAGACCGTGCGGCCCCTGGGATCGGCCCAGACAGACTCAGTATATGTTCACCAGTTGTCAAACATACCAGAGAGTTCAAGGAAGTAGCACATGCTTTAACATGGGATAAGTTATATCATATTTTATATGCATTATGTGTGGAAATGCAAGGCTTACGCTTGTCGTGCATCTGGGTTCGGTTTTCAATCGACCTCTCTGTAGAAGACAGCTGCCTGTCATCACATTTTACCAATTAGACACATTACTCACATTATACGAAAAGTTAACCTCCCTTCCACCAAGCTGTGTGTGAAAGATTGAGCGCAGGCAAGCCCAAAACCCAACAGAAGAATTGTATTATAGGCTCTGACATTTTCACAGTAATGAACATTAAGACTATAGTCTTTTTAGATGTGACGCCGTATAATCGTTTAAATGATTACTATCGTTCCGGAAGAATAGAGTGCCAACACGTTAAGTTTTAAGATGGCAGCAGTATGTTCTTCCGAAACGTTGGTAACCAAATGCCTGACTACAAGGCATCACATTCCAGAAGGTAGGGAACGACTGTGGAAAACCGTGACCAATTCCTAATGGCGTACTACACGGCGATGTAACGTTGCAGATGAGACTAAAACGTCATTCGTGAAAATGGGCATATTTCATGGTATAAGATGGAAATGATCCCAGGACTTCGACGCTGGAGGTCGTGGTGTGTACAGTCAATTGTGGTTCCTGTGGTGAAACACAAGCACTTTATGATACCGCTAGGTGGGGTTAGGGTTTTGATGTCCTGTAGGTTGCCATTGTCTTCGTTAGCACTCGGACAATTGTACGAGGCCCAGCATATGGGTACCCGGATACATTCCAGCTGGCGTAAACTGGCCTTGCAGCAACATGCGGGAAACATAACCTTCAAACCTATCGACCCTGAGGCCAGCCCGCCAAACACACTACTGTGTGCCTGCATTTGCATATCGGTTTACTGTCTACATACTCTTGTCTCTTTAACCAGTTTCCGTGTTATTCATGAATATCGATAAAGCGATAGTACGTGTTCCATATATTGTTCCGAGAGTTAGGACGTGGGATGTAACACATGCTTTGTATTCGGAAGGTCCTTGTTCAAATGTAGATCGTGGTACTGTATATACTGAAAGATAATATTCACAGTTTTCCTCACTCACCCCCAACAATGTATGTGCAGGGATAGCACTTTCAGATAGTTCTCAACAATTTCCTTCATATCTTCCCGAACGCATAATTTATAAGAATCCTGCAGTTTCTTATTTAAAACTGCATGACGCATCAAAATTTCATTAAACGAGTAAAAGAATGAACAAATATGGGATTTTGACTAGAAACCGGTTTATGGAAAAGAAGAGAAATGCGTATAAGAATTTTGTCAGAAAATCTAAAGCGGGGCGACAACTTGAAAAATATAGTGATGAGAAGATAATATTAAAATAGGTCATAAAGAGAGTATGACGTGACCTGGATTCATCTGGCTCAGGATATGGACCAGTTACGGGCCCTCGTAAACACGATAATGAACCTTCGGGTTCCATAAAAACGAGGAATACCTTCACTGTGTCATGAACTTCACAAGGAAAACTCGGCTGTTGTCACTGACGACACCAGATAAGCCACTCGTGTGTCACTATTCTTCCAGTTCCGTTCAAATTCGATATTAACCGTTTGAAGCTCAGTGGTAACAATACGTACCACCTGCTGTAACACTACGTAACTAAGCACTCTGTATCAAGCAGTTTACTGTGACTGACAATAAACAGCAACTACTCCTTAAACAGCATTCAACTAATGGTCTTTGTAACGGACACGGACTGTCGTCTGTGAGGTAGAAAGGTAGAAACTGACGTTTTTGGATAATTTAGATGAATGTTAGTCTTCAAAGTGTTAATAGTCACGCGAGATTTCAGACTTTCGCTGCGGTGTTGATGAGGCCTTCGATCTTCTGGGTTGTTACGCAATTCACACCACGCCCAATATAACAACTCTTCCACCTGTTCCCGGCATTCTTCTTGGACTGCTTGACCGTTGAAGATGGAGCCGATAAGCTGTCCCGAAACGTCGGTAAACAACTACTAACACGTGCTGCGTAACAACCCAAAAGAGCGCAGACCTCTCAATAGTCATCTCACGTATCACATTCGATGTTGCGTGAGACCGAACAGTTGACGCAGCCGTAGCGTTGGACTTGCATTCAAGAGCTGCGCGGTTCGAATCTCGGAAGGGACACCAGATATGGGTACAGGAGTTCTTTCTCCGGAGGTAAAGCGGCTGGGGCGTGAATCTGACCACTCACATACGAATGAAAGGAGCTATATCTCCACTCCCCCATATGCCTCCATAGCGTGCTGCTTAATTAGCAGACAGGCAGCTTTTTCTTCTTTTTTAACAGATACACACAGTTCAAGCGGTTTCCGAACACAAAACAGCGTTTAGGTGCAAAATTTCGGAGAACCTTTTCGTCACGTAACATAGGACTCTCGCGTGGCTGTTTGCTGTATTAAGGGCAATTACTGTAGATGGCGGTCGTGATAAGCTGCGAGACACTTGAAGGGGTACAGAAACGCTTTGGTCACCTTCCAACACTCCGCCATTTGCTACCAGGGCTGTACAACAAGCGCGCATTTCTTGGTGACTTATTCAGTAGCGTGGGTAGAATGTTTTGTAGCAATGATGTGATCGGATGTGATAGTAGTAGTAGTAGTAGTTAGTAGTAGTAGTAGTAGTAGTAGTATGTACCAACTTAATAGTAATATATATCCTAATAATGTAGTACAAACAACCACAAACAAAGTCCTGTATTCCGAAAACTCATAATGAAAAACGGATAGGTATGTTCTTTGGAAAGGAAAACTCGAAACCACAGTCAATTTTGCTGGCACATGCAATGGTTAGAGTCCAAAAAAATGTATTTGCAGCTATATTAAAGGAGGAAAATTCCAACAATCGGAGGAAACCTGTATAGGAAATTCCAGTCACGTTCGGTGAAAACTGAAACTACAGCCTTTGCTAGGACGTAGGGAAAACAAACTACTCGTATACAGTTCAGACTTTTCTTCACGGACTTGCTAGTAGTTCAGCAGTAGCAGAAGCAGCAATAATAATAATAATAATAACAACACATTAGCGAAGTCGAATTTTGTTCGTGGGCAGGGTGTATACCAGTCTTTTGAGTTGTGTGACGTAGAGGGTATGCGAAAAGCCGATCTACCATCCAGGGACTCCTTCCAAATTCGCAATGAAATGGCCGTTACAAAATTAATTTTGCACTGGAAGAGGGCAGTGGCGAATTCACTTTAGATGAGAGTTTATACGTAGTTGCAATAGTTATTTATATCCTTTACTCGCATGTTACTAAGCATTCTCTGTAACACAGCAATTATTACTGTTACTATTATTATTATTACCACCACCTCCACCACCGCTACGAATGTAGAAGTAACATAGTTTAAGTGAAGAAAGAATGATAGCGTGAAGAAATATGGTCTTATATCAATCAATTACTGGTGGTGTAAGCCACAGTCTCAAGTTTCCTTCCTCTGTGTCTGCCTGGTGACCGTTGTACCATTCGTGGTAGGTCTGTGTACTGCGCAAGCGATACATTCGTATTTGGTAGTTGAAACACAGTCAAACGGCGTCATTGTAGTAAATAACAAAATGGACATAACGTACGGTGTCACATTCAGTATTTATAATTAAATTTAATTACATTAAGAGTAATTAAGTGTTGATGTTATATGTTAAGATGTTAAAGTCCCCTGATATATTTTATATCTGTTATGAAGTTTATTAACAACAAGTACATAAAAAATGAATCTCGTTTAGGTATGTGCATTGAGTAAGGTGACTGTCAAAGTTGCGTGACATACGAGTAAGAATGAAGCATAATAAGCTTGCGGTTCTGATGGCTGTGAATATGAGATAGCTTAAAACTGTAGTATTCAGGGATATGACGCTCTGTCGTTGGACGTACTACAACCTCGAAACGTCGCGAAATAGGCACCCAGCGACACAGCGTCACGTCCCAGAAAGCTTAATTTTCAGCAACGCCAATGTCCTAACCTTAACTCTCACATGACGATTACTGTCTGCTGGCATGTAGCGGCGTAAGTTTGGTACCTTTCTACCAGACAACACGGTGTCGCATCCCAGTTCATACATTCAATACATAAGCAATATCAGCGCGTTTTACTTTAAATGTTTGAAGACTGAGGGCCATCTGAATTATATATGCAAATGTAGTTCCTCCCTCACAGAGACACAGTCGGTGTCCACTATGAAGATCAGTCTGTTAAAGATGTTTAGGTAAGTATTCGGATTTTGTTGTGAGAATCATATGCCACTCATACACTGTGTGGCAGGCCTTGCCATGGCTCCGGCGTTTAGTCGCCGGCCTTCCACCGCGGAGGCCCAGGTTCGAAGCCGGGTCACTCCGTGTGGGATTTGTGGTGGACAAAGTGGCACTGGGACAGGTTTTTCCGCGAGTACTTTGGTTTTCCCCTGTCAGTTTCGTTCCACTGGTGCTCCATTACTTGGAAAAATAAAAAAAGCTGATCATCTTTCTTTTCATCTTCACCACAGGGTTGCACAATAAGTCTTAAGGCTGCGGTGCGTCCGTAGCTTCTGCTGCGGGGCCCTTCTAAAAAAACTGTGTGGCAAAGTGCAGAGTTTCTTAATGTTATAGCATGTGGTACATTGTAGTTCATCCAGGGCTTTAAATGGATCAGTAAACCCCAGAAGAAGATTGGGTACATTACTTACGTTAGTTTGCATATGAAAATATCCTGCAGTTAGAGGTGCGTTGCACCCCTGTGTTATCTGCCATAACAAACAGGAGAAGGGACCGCTTAAATTGTACAGAAACACAACAGAACGAAACTACGTTTAGGGTGGAATGACCGAACAAACAGCATTCGCACCTTGTTAAGCATCTAAGATATGAAATGCTAATTCTGGGAAAATTTCAGCACCGGAAAAATGGAGGTAATATTCGTGTCTGCGGCAGTTACTCATAACTGTGTTTATGAAGTCAGCTCGCCAGGGCAATCTGGACGGCTAACATCATAATATGACATGCAATGAAGAGTTTACTCAGAACAATAGAATTAGTCGGCTGTATAAAAACAAGTTTGCGCTTAAGACTGCTGTCTGCTTGGATGTGACGCCATGTAGTCAGGCAGCCAGTTCTTAAATTTCGTGGAAACCTACTGCCTCGGTCTGTAGGGCTCATTCTTCTTCTACTCTACAGATGAAGCTTCACTGACACACTGGTAGCTACTTACATATCCCAGAAGATATTCTATCTACGCCCCTTCATCTGATTTATTCGCCCAGCTGGACAGCTACGGTATTATTTTCCAGCCCTAGCCGCTAGGATGTGCATGAGGTGAATCACGAAGGCATGAGAGTATTAACAGGAGTTATGTTTTGTCTGCAGAAAGGGCTGATATCAGGTAACGCAGTGCGACAAATGGCCTCTCTTATTTACTCAAGAATATGCTAACCCACAACCCACTTTTCCCCCTTAATTAATGACGGTCTGTTTTAAACTGATTACTGTTTTGTTGAAATTACACACCAAGTCCAGTGACCCCTCCTTGTGGGTTTATTGTGAAAACGGGAATGAACCATCAGGTCCCATAAGATGCGTTGAATTTCTTGACCAGGCTGAGGATATACGAGCTGCTGAAGCCGGACCCAGCTCCATGGAGTTTGTTCGGTTAGGGTAGTCCAAGAATCTCTCCGTGGAGGGGACAAGCACAAAGCTACGTATGCCAGCAGCTACTTGAAATACGTGTACAAATATTTCGTAACAGAAAACAAAGTACCAATACTATATTCAGTGCCGGTACTAGTTTGATCTTAATACAAATACACCACAAACTGGCACTGACAGAAACGAAAGTGTCATGGGCCGAAATGCAGGTAATTACTGTAGATGTAACGACAACAGAATACGAGAAAGTTGTGTCAGTTTCGTTTGAACAGTTTTAAGTCTGACGTTTGGGTAAATGGTACTTAATAATTCAGTTGCACCTTACAGCAGACATTGGGTCTCAGTTAGAAAATCCAGAGCACTGAGGTTTAAATGGGTCTATAAACAAATTTAGGAAACATAGTTCAGAATATCATGGACGAATAAATTATAATAATAATTATTATTATTATTATTAACAGCGTTATCCTTACGTATTTTACCATACACTCGGTCTGTCAGAATAACTAACAGCCATTCAAGAAGGCTCCAAGTACCTTCTTCGTGTGACTCTCCAGTCTGCCATGGATCCCCGTAATGTCCTGTGACTTAGCCAATTGGTTTGATTCAGACAAACCTGACGTAGACGGAGGAGGAATAAAGTGTTCCATCCCCCAACTAAATTTTCACAATCTTTATCCTATCAGGTCTACCTCAGGTAATTATTAGCGTTTTGTGTTTATGTAACTTCCGGTGAAGGTTTTCTGGGATCCAAAAAAGGTCGACTTCTCTGAACATGACTGTCCAGTTACTGCTCAGTCCAATAAATGCGACTGACAAATCGAGGGTTATATCGTGATCGTGCAAGAAACATGAGTGCTTGTTTTCATACCGGATTGCGTCAACGTCCACAGGGACTGTTGGAAGAACTTGCTCACGCAAGTAGCACCCAGACTGGCTGGTATGTTGCTTGTTTACTGACGTCGAATCAGCTTCACACTTCTTCCAGCGAATAATGAAGTAATACATGATTAAGTAGAGCAACTGAAAGAATGGAGAGAAATGGTCATGCACTCAGGGGCGCACTAGGGAGCCGCTCCGGGCAGGAGAGCTTAAGAGGCGGCAAAGTGGCAGCAAAATGCATAATTTAAATGAAAGAGTTGATTTTCTACGCTCACAAATTTTTAAAGTATCGAGAAAAATGACAGAAAATTAAAAAATAATGGTGATTTTTTTTAAAGTTCGCAATGTCTATTAGGGGCGGCCATTGTGAATACTCGCCCCGGGCACCAAAATACCTTGCTACGACAATGCGGGCACTATTTTAGGGCACTATCCCGGCAGTGCCTCTTGGGACAGGATGCGCGGAATTTCGTAAAATAAATTATCTGAACCACGTTACACGGCCTTTGCAGTTGAATCGGCGTGGTTAAATAACAGGAGAACCAATAACCTTCGAAACCATAAAACGTACCATGTCAACAGGAAGAGCTTTTGTTAATCTGTATTTAATATTTACCTTTCTGGTGCTGAGGTCATACCTGGAGGCAATGTGTAACACTTCGTAACGTGCCAAATTACAGGCCAGTATTTGAAACTCTCGCTCAGCCCTAAACTAGAAAACCACCTCTTGTCGGTTGTCCACAACAGCGCATTCAATAAAGGTCTGGGAATCATTTCCTCCACTTGCAACCCATGGGAGTAGTGACAAGGCAAACTGTAAAAATGGTGTCAGCGATGCCTGTTATGGGAACATGTCGCTAAATCTAGCGGATTTCAATCTTCGCTCAGCTACATAAAGATATATTTCCGACTAGCGACTTTTTTTTTGCGGGGGGGGGGGGGGGGGTGTGTTTAGAATCAAACTAGGAGCAAACTTAGATATATCAACGCTGAAGTGTCTTGTGCGTGTGAGTCAATACAATATATTATATCGTGTCTTGTCTGGTTAGACGTGGGCATAAGTTTGACTTTGGGCTTGTTATACACTGAACAGTTAAATCCTGTATGTTAAACAACTACGTTATGCAGTGTAGTGCTGTTAGATGTGAGGAAAGAAGAGTGTGATTTGCGTAGTTATGACAGCTATCAAGAAACCCTAACCTGTGTATGATACGACGGTAAAAGGTAGCTTGTAGACCATACAAATTTACGCTTAGCGAATTTTTGTGGAAAAAATTGAGACTTTCTTGGGTATTTTTAGCGACTTTCCCCACAAGGAGTTGGCAACAATGCATGGTGTGTGTCTGAAAAAATGAGTGAAACATAACAGACATGAAATCAGGAAGTGAGAGGACGCAAACGCAGACTGAAGCTTCATACTTGTTTCCCACTCTTCACCAAATATTACCGGGGCGCTCAAATCGATACAGATGATTGTCAGGGCATGCAGCACGCATGGAAGAGATGAGAAATGAACAAGAAAGCGCGACGGGAGGAGTCAGGTGGGAGATCTTAGCGTAAATGGTCTTAAACAGAACAGGACTGAATTCATCTGACGCACAACAGGGTGCAGCAAACACGGTTAACCATATGGGTTCTATAATGGGCAGGGAATGTTTCGCCATTTGAGAGTCATTGCCTCAAGAAGGATTCGGATCCTTGACGTAGTGTTAATGTTTAGCTTTGTAGAGCCAATACGTGAAAACGAAGTGTTTTGAATATTTTGCTGCAGAGTTAAAAGATTGCATTACATCCGCAGCGCACAGGGCTTTCTTCGCTACAGTAGGCCTACATTCTGACAGGCTCCCATTTACGTTACATCTTCCCTTGACGTGTTTCGCTGTAGCCTGGAGGGGCACATCGGAACAGCTGTATCGACACTTGGGTCTCGCGCGCTGTGAATAATGCCACCATTGTCCGCCTTAGCGATAACGCGATATCCGGCCCTGGCTCTTTGTCGGGCTTTCTGTTTCCTCTGCACATGGCTGCCAGTGTCGCTTTAAGTTGTTTATTTCACAATTCGACAAACCTTGGCCTGCAGGCCATACACGGCCCTCAACGTCTATTTGTCCGGTGCCACTATAGCTATTGCAAATTTCGTGATCTGGTAAAACGAATACTGTATTCTAGGGTGTGGCGCCGTGTAGCCTAATTGAAATTTACCGACGTTTCGGAGGAACAATTATGCCAGATATTTGGTTAAAATTGGAGAAAATGCTGTTTTTTTGTACACGAAGACCTCCATAGATATATGAACACCTCAGATTGTTTTAATGGTGTAAAGGTATAGGTAAAGGTCTTCCGTAACATATTAATACTAGCGTGTTTATTGCCGTCAAACAAAACATACTTTTATGAAATTCATCAGGAAATGCTATATGTTTCGGTCTTATAGATCATCATCATCAGGTAATAAAAACACTGATTTAAATATAAGTATATGTGCATAGAAATGTTTAGAAATTTGCTAGATTTCATAAATTTTTACAAACGCCGAAGCCGCGCCCCGGTACCCGTTGTACAGGAGGCTGGGTGGGCCTCAGTGCTGGTCTGGACGGGTGTGGGGAGCAGAAAATATCTTGCCCCCAGCTGGGTTCGAAATCCTAACCATCCAGCCCGTAAGCGAGTCGCTATACCGACTGAGCTATCCCGGTCCCCCTTTCATGGTATACACACAGATAATATGTGTGCACTCGGCGTGGTGTTAACGGTGCACAGACCAGCCGCACACTACGTCACTCTCGAATGCTTTGCAGAATGGAAGTCCTGACTTGGTAGACGATCAGATATAGAATACCATTACTGTTTTGCGCTGTTTCTCTCAGGCCCCACCAGGCAAATTGTGGGATAGTAGCTCAAATAAGGCCAGCACCCCTTCCTTCCATATCCTCTCTAATTCCTTATCCATCCACCAGCCTATCATTTGACCTTATATACTCTAAGCTACCGAAAGCTTCGACTAAGATAAATAAAGTCATTAAGCATAGGAAGACTTTCAATAGAGTTGACAAACACCCTTAAGTAACTCGATACACCAAGCCCTTATTTTACGCCCCTTTGTTTTACGCCTTTTCGCTTTAACGCCCCTTGAAATTTTACATGATTTCTTAATTTGTCTCTCCATTTTCGGTTTATCGCACTTTGACAAGTTTATTTGCATTTATTTAAGTATTTTTTTTCTTATGGGAATATCATTTTTGATTTATGCCAACTTTTTCAGTAATGTAACTAGGGCGTAAAAGAAGAGCTGGGTGTATTCTATCATCTATACGGGCAGGAACGATGAAAACAGAACCTCGAAAATCTCGAATAAAGGCGATCTGTTAATGGCCATGAACAAGTACGCGAACACGCACCCATGCCGCAGGAGGAATTCAAACCGGAAACAGCGACAATCGTGATACGTAGAAAACACTTCGAAGCTACTAAAAACAAAATAGGCACAAAAATGAAATTGGTCTGGATATTTAACATTCAACTTTGTTCGAGTCCCAAATGAGGTAATTCCTACGTGACTGTCATCCCACAAAAGGGCGCTTATCTGTGAAATAGCATGAAAGTTCTGAAACAGCCATGAAGCAGTACAAACAAATTGAGTGCTGTGGTATTAATTAAATCAGCTGCCAGTACATTTTTGTCGCACATGCCATGTGGTGTGCGAACAAGTAACCCGGTCTTTGATCAGGTATTTGTAGAATGATGGGTTTAGGAGGGGAGGGGGAGTTGGGAGGGAATGCAGCACGTGCTAACTTTAGTCGCTTCTACCTGTGACAACATGATAAGTCACTCAGGCTTTGGATTAGCTTGCCCCCTGTTTCGTGACCAGCGCTTAGCGCTCTAAACAGGAGACTCAAACATGTCTTATATTGTGCAGAATAAAACATATTTCATCTTATGATAATTGAAGTTATCACGACGGCGACTAAAGACGACAACTTTCTGGGATCTGAAGCCGTGAAGTCCCTTTCGGAATTACCTACTGCCTCCGGCTGGTAAATACACGGCGCTACGTATCAGACGTTTTTCCCATATTTTACTTACAATCCAGACATTAAACGACACAAGCCTATATTTTCTTGCTGTTTGTAGACTACTGGTATATTACGTGATCGCTTTTCATTATCTCAGGTCGCGGATATAGGATCCTGCTGCTACGTATGGAGGGTAACTGCGAATATATTGCGTAAACAATGGAGGACTGTGGACAAGGGCCAAACTTCCAGCTTGGATTCTTGGAGTTGGTTATGAAACTTGGCCCCTTAAGCAAAGCGAACAACGCAGACTGAGGGTGAAGTGTACCGTGTAGTTCCGTATAAATTCACCGACGTTTCGGAGGAACGTAATTCTAACTAGAGATGGTGACTTCGTGGTCACAGCCGTGAGAACGACAGAATAAGAACATTTAGCCTAAAAAGATGGATTTAACAGGTTGGCGTAAATAATTATGAAGTAACGACCTTCATATTTTGTACCCTTCGGCTGGAATTGTTAGATTGATAACGTAAAAATACACAAAGCGGAAGGACATGAAGCACGTGTAAGGAAATGAGAAATGTATATAAAATTTTGGCCTGAATACGTGAAAAGAAGAGATAACTTGTGACTTTATGCATGCGATACATTGGACGAATTTATTAAAATTGGCCTTAGACAGATGTTATAAAAATGTAATCTGGTCTCAATAGACTCAGGATGTGATCGAATGGTAGGATCTTATGAACGCAGACATGAAATTTCGGGTGTCATAAATCCAGAAGATTCCTTGATCACGCGATTAACTATCATTTTTCCACAGAAGATTTTTCATGAAGATTCAGGTCTCCTGGAATATGCTGACTGCAGACATTCCGAAAGACAGTAATTACATGTATTTTAGCAGTCGACACCACGTAACATCCCAGAAGACTTGAATCATCAGCAACACCTGACAGCTCCCAAGACTTTTTCGTCAGACGTTTGCTGTGACGGTAGGCCTGTATGTAGCTCAAGTGTTTCCACAGTTTTCGCTTCCAGGAACTTCATCGTAGCATGTGTTCTCTTGTCTCAAAATATATGTTCATCAGCTTCACACACTGTGCGTATTTGGAGAGAGAACCCGCGCCAAGCGCTGCGTTACCTGGCTGTATATGACTCATTCTGGGTTGTCTGATCCCCGCGTGTTCGCTTACATAGAACTTCTGTAGGTTTCGTCACACATAATAAACAGCCCTTCAAAACAGAAGTTGAGCATAACTTGCTTCAATTGCATTTGGGTATGAAATACCGTGTAAGACAAACAATCCCTTTTTATTGCGGAAACCTACATACGAAGGTGTACAACGTGGTTCGCGAGCCGCATGTGACTGGCCCACGTTACATACACACGATTCCTAAAGTGAACGGTGTTTAAAAGATTTCTGAAGGAGACTCATAACTAACTGAAACTAACCTACTGTAGTTGGATGGACAGAAACAAAGAAACCATCAAATAAGGAAAAAACTATTTTATTTTATTAATGCATGGCTCTTGTCTAAGATGCCTGGTAAGTGTGGATACCGAAACTCGTCAAGCTGGCCACCCCTGGTATATAAGAAAGAAATCGTATAAAAAATGTAGCAAATTTTAAAATCGGTTTCCCGGTGTTTCAGTTCCGTTCAGATCAAACGTTCACGAGGTTCTCTGTTGCGAGAGTACGGTTTTTTAACTGGTTTTGCAAAGCAGTGTGTAGTGGTGAAGTCGATGGATTTATAACTTACTCGACGGATACAATTACTTAAACCGTAACGCAAATACACAAAATAGCAGATATCAGGCAGCAGACAATCCCAGACTAGTGCACGCGGTGCCGTTACGCGATATTAAATTTGGAGTGTGGTGTGCTATCAGTGCGACAATAATAAACCGGCCCATCTTCTTTTCGGATACAACGAATTCAGAGGACATAATGAACATATTCCCGCACCACTTTTTAAAATGTTGGTGTTGAGAATGAATACAGCTAATAATTCAATGTCCGCCTTACGTAACATTTTTGAAAAACGATAATTAATTGATAGTTCTTTATGGCGTGCTTCGTCACCCGATCAGACGCAATGTGACTTATCTATGGGGATGTTTCAAATACATCATGAAACACACACGAGCGCCGAGGACGACTTAAGAAAATTACGTATCTGGCGCGCAGCATCGGCAAGTTCTAGAAAAATTCACAATTTTTATTAATATGTTCACCAAGTGTCAAGCATTCCACGAGCCTCTGAGGCCGTCTGCAACACCTGCTTTAATATGCGGGAATTTGTATGATACAGACAGTTAATATACATTCTATGAGCGGGCTTGCCGATTCTATAAGCAGGTTCCGCTTAAAGCTGGACACCTGTATAATGCACTTGGTTTGATTCGATTAAGTCAAACTTCATGTCGATCACAGTTCACTGGTATCGATTATTATACATCACTGTGGATAGTAATCGATTATTATCGATTTTAATACATCACTATCAATTACTATAGATTGTTCCAGTGTGGTGTAAGTAGTGTGAGAATATTATGGCGGCCTGTCATTATATACATATATAATACACATATGTATAGTATACATATGTAATTATATATAGTGTGTTTGGACAGCTCCTTAGCATGTCAAATTCTCTCGTTTCTGACACCTCCCGATCTAGAAATCATCAGCCCCGATAGAGGCGCCCAGATTGTAGCAAGCGGGCTGTAGGCCGTAAACAAAGGAAATGGTATGTCATGGGGCTTATGAAGGCTACAGATGAGTTAGCCGACAGGACTTAAATTTTAAAACACCCTATTGGGACCTAACGCGCCGTTTACCCTACAAATTCCAGTGGATTTCCAGTACTTTTTCTGTATTATTGCAACAAAATATCCTGTTCTATAAATCGTGGCTTAGCGCAGGATGGAAGGGGAAGTGGCGCTTTAGTTGGGCCATTTTCCCTTAGATTAAGATCAGTTTTGTCTTTATAGTCAAATAACTTATCGTAGACTAGCAAGCGCTTTAATGAAATGGACGCCAACAGACTCCCCCTTCTATTCGCATTACCGGTTACTATAAGCAGAGGCACACGAGAACCTCACATAGTTCAAGGACAGTCCTAATCCTCTCTCGATTCCACGTTCCTTAGAAACGGACATTTGTCTGCTACAATAAAACGTGGTGGCGGTAATGAAACATCATTAGCCACCTGAACTAAAGACATCGTCTGCGCAGATGATTCTATGCTTTTATGTTTCTTAGTTTCACGGAGCGACGCTTTCTGTACAGGTCCTATACAGCGCTGAATGATAAAATGGTTACAGCTGGCGACTACACCTGCCTGTACGATGGATACAGGGACGGGATCAAAACTGGATCAAGGAATAATAGATGTTTGTGTACAAAGATTTAATTAAACGTAAACACGTACAATATTTAAGTACCTTAACAAATAAACTTTATTACAGTCTCACCAACATTGTATTATATTTGTGTATACTGTTTTAACCAAAACCTGTAATATTCTGCAATATTGATACCACAATGTATGTACGGTTATTATGACCTATTTTGTTGCTGTTTTATAGTAATTTTGGTGTCAGCTCCCTGCCGATGGCGAGATAATAACGTCGAAACATGTAGGAATTATGTAAAAGATAGTACGAATAAAATATAGAATAGTGCCTTTGTTGGTGTTACATAAGTTTCTTACCATGGTACAATCAATTCTTCAGTTCAGCTAAGCAACAGATCTACAATACAGTATATTCAAATGCTGATGACCTTCTGGGTTCTTACACCGTGTTATCCTGCACGCTGTAAGAACCCACAAGGGCATAAGACCATAATTTGAACAGCACCCTCAGCGAAAACATGAAAACTTATATAAATCAGTAAGCTTATTTTAATTCCTTTACAGAAACAAACCTGTCACGAATAATACGTATAGGTCAACAAGCAGAAGAAGGAAAGGTAAATGCAAAATTATGTCTATAATTATGCACCACTCCACGCAAGTGTAAGAGATGAAGAGTCAAATCTTCACGCATGCTTAACCCTGCAATAAGTGGAGGTGAGAAGCAGAGGTATGAGTTCGCGCTCCGAGTATCCAATTCTGAATTGGTGAGGGCAATGGGGCAGATTTTTCCCCAAGCACCTTAGGCGTTTTCACTGTCAATTATCATACCATGGATGCTTCATATCAATTTACCTACAATCGGATTTGGACCACCAGACGGAGCAGTTCCGCACAGACACAGCCGCGCCCCATCCCAAGGATAATCAAATCAAGTGCAGATGAAGAGTGATTTTTATGCTCCGGCTGGTTGCATCACTGGGTAAGGAATTATCTCCACTAGTTTTAGTGAAGTAAATAAATTGAAACAATAATAAATTAAAATTATAAATTAAAATGATAAATGTGTGTCCCAGGCGCTCTGGAGACGACTTCCTAGACCAACAGCTAAAATGGTAATCGCATTTTTGTCAGGAAAGTAACTGTCTTAAATGAAAGGCGACCTTTATGTAACGATGAAAGAGTTGCTTGAAGCTTGCAGAAAATGTGAATAATTAGAGAAACCTTATATAAAACGTTACGTGCATTCCTAAACTTAATTATTGCCGAGAAAGGAGTTCCTAACTTGGCAAAAAATATGACATCATTTGCTGAGGCAGACAATGTTGACATTCTCGAGCACACGAAGAATTATTATGATGCACTGTGGAAGCTCCCGGGATAAAAGACTAAGACTGAAAAAAATGTGGCATTATATATACAGTGTACTCTCCATTATCTGGGGTGATGTTGGGGAGGGGTTGCACGGATAATTCAGAAACACGGATAATGCAAAACATATAGTACTTGATTGAGCCACAAACAAAAAACAAACCTGTAATTTATGTATTATATACATATTACATAACATTATACATAATACATATACAGCTTACAGATAATGCTTATTATTTACGCAAACAGTCCGTGATTTGTGCTTGTATTGAGGACTCTGTTCGAAAACACGGCGCTAAATTACGTCATTTCCCACCTCCGTCATTAATCATTAGCAACTTACGATCGTGCACGGATAATCAGCACACGGATAATCGAGACTACACTGTATATATATAAAGGTATATACCCATGTAAAGTACACTACATGGCTGTCAATGCTATGATTTATCAATTCCAGTTACTTGATGCGACAAAAGTACAATTAATAAAGAGAAGTTAAGAATGACATACAAATTTATGGAAACAGCCACAATAATTAAGTCAGTAAAACGACTCTTTACTTTGAATGGTCGAGGATGCATTCCCGCTAACACAGAGGTTTCTTCTTCACTACATCCAGAAAGGTTCTTCGGCCCAATTACTATTGTGTACTATTGGCCTTGATAGAGTGGATGGGGTTCCGTATCTTCGGAAGTTCGCAGAGAAAACAGACTGTCTCGTACACCTAAGTCTCTGCCACTTTCCACTGGTATCCAATTTTTAGATGTTTAGTTTATAACAAGCCTAAAATAAAATTAATCCACAGCTCTAAACAGCTACATCGCCAAAACATAAGAACAAAATTAGCTCGCGCTCACAAGACATGACTGCAGTCCGGCCAAACAGATTTTTAAGTGAAATACTGTACATCGGCTACAGGTAATAAACATCTAATGGCCTTACTTTCCCTGTAAAACCGCTACCAACGTCACAGTCATAGGCCTATATTTAATAACCAAAAATTAGCTTCCTGTCCAGTCAGTAGCTAGGTCACTATCACAGGGGACGAAGCGACCGCAGCATGAACCTGACTACTGTTCTCCAAGTGGTGTCAAAGTTACAAATGACCCTACATGCAGCCTATGCGTTGGGGATTAGGCGGATTGGCAATTTAACTTACCACGTAAGCTGAGATGGGATATACAAGTTCCTTGAAAGGCTTAATGACATTGGCAAAGTGCTTCATCTCAGTAAAGAATGTTCTTTATCAGTCACTGAAGTCTTACATGAAGTTGGAAATGGAATCGAGGTTCATCGAACGTAGATTAAGTGGATGGACAGACAGTAGCAATAATCGGGCAACCACCTTCACGAATTTGAAACGTCCATTAGGACGACTTAAAAGCGTTATTTTAAATACAGCACAAAGAAAAAAGCGTGAGTATATTCTTTTTAGAGTGTTTAACACATAAACGAGTTCTCTCTATTTGAAAATAACGCTCAAGAGCGTAAAGAAGTGGTCTGAGTAACAGGCTACATTCTTATCAGCATTTTCTCTAAGTATCAAGACTTTAGCTGAAACACAGAAGCAGATAGTGGTGCATCTAGAATCAGCCCCACCGGGTGTATGAGAAAACTTCTCGTCTTGTCATTTAACGCCTGTCCTCATTCGTTTATTGTTTCATTTAATGTACAAATAACATAAAATAATTCAACATCTAATCCCAGTCTACAGAAAATATTCACAGCCCCCAAATAAACACATACACACATATATGTATATTCTTTATTTAGAGACATTGTCACTAACTCTGACTACGCCCCTGTAGTATCGCATGGTGGGATGAGTAAAAAATAATGAATCGGAGAGGATGTGGAAGGAAGCGGTCGTGGCCTAATTTGAAATATTTTCCAGGCTATATCCTAAAAGGACTGAATAAAAGCACGAAAAATATCAGTCAGGACAACTGGTCTCCATTTTGAGATCCGAAGTCAAGACCTACCGAATACGAGGCAACAGGGCAAGCTATGACCAACTCTCATTTGTGAGCCTACAAAATGTAATAAAATTATTTGGACCTGAGAGGGATTAACTGGAAAGGATGGGGAATGGAACCGATTTAGAATCAAAGGACCAGAATTTCGTCTTCGAAATCCTGTTAGCAAAGCTGATATGTTTGCTGTTCCTTAATTCAAGTAGGGGGCACGTAATTCGATATCATAAAAACAGCTGACAAATTTCGTAACACTTGGAAAAAACAGCTTGCAATTAGCACCTTATCAGCCGAGACATCTCAATGTTGGTACTTCTGACATTTATCCTGCTAATAATACGAACTTGACGGCCGTGAAAACTTCTGAGGTGAGACCAACAGAAGCTCCATTCATTGCACGTCCTAAGTTTAGTAAGGCAATTAATGTTTAGAAAGTGCGAAGCTGTTTTATGGCAGTTGTTATTAAAAAATAAAAACAAAGAAAGTTGTGACAGCCCAGAATATTTTGTTCCAATTGTTAATTAAATTATTAAAGTGTCATATTGGTATGGTGACATTATATGAACACACCGGTAGCCGAAAGAAATTACAATCTACAGGGTACATTATCCTTCGGAACATTAAATCTACCATGCTATCGGCAGGTTACTTTAACGTTTCCCATACTGATAAAGTAAAGTGTTTCTTTTTGCGTTTATATCTCCGTGGTAATTAGCAATTTCCGCTGTTGGCAACACCGAGTATTCTGTACGATATACACGTGCCAGGAAATATTTCATGTCAGTGACTTTGATATATAACAAACATATTCAAGGCTGAAAACAATAGCAGTTCTAGACCTCGAGTTTAACATCTACAGTAATACCGAACCCTCCAACAACTGTTTATTTCTTATTTTATTTAACGACTCTTTATCAACCGGTACCTGCCATTTACAATATGTAACATCCTTGGTCATAGATGGCCTTGTTTGCACTTGTCTATTTTTGGACACTGACACTGACTGTAAACAGATGAAAAGAGTGACGACCTAAATAAAGTGGAGAGAAGAGTGACAACTGCAGTTGTTATAGACTACAACGGCAATTCTAAACTTTTCAAATCTTGACAATCAGAAGATACCTGTGCAACCAAATACATCAAATATTTCATTCCATTTTGAAGTGATGTACATATTGCTGTAGAATTAATTTAACATCTATGATTCAGGAAAGATTCCATAACTTTACTATTCCTAGAACTCCTTTCTTGAAAAATTAACATACGATATTCCCATCTAATATTACATTTGTCGATCCCAGTGGCCGTGCGGTCTAAGGCGTGGGTCTGCGGCCGCTCGCATACCAGTATTGTGGGTTTGAATCCCGCCTAGGACATGGATGTCTGTATCTTGTGAGTGTGTGTGTTGTCAGGTAGAGGTATCTGCGACGAGCTGGTCCCTCGTCCAGAGGAGTTCTACCGAGTGTGGTGTGTCTAAAAAGTGTGATAGCGAAGCCTCGAAAAAAAAAGAAGGCCTAGGCCCCCAAGGGGCTGTCGAGCCATTGAAAAAAAAAAGATATATTACATTAGCTTTCCAGAGGACTTCCCCTGACATGTTCTTTTCTGTCTTTCCAGACAGACAGTCACTTGTCCTGGCGATTCCACTACTGTTACAAGTGTAAAAAGTTGTTCAAAAATAATGCTGATAGAAGCTGTACAACTGGAACTCTCTACAGAAGTAATATTTGCCTCTAAAACCAATTAGAAACTGGCACCACCATCACTAGTAACAGCGTTTGTATTGTTTGTGAATTTACCTTACATAACAACGACAAATCGGACAATCCACCAATATGCGCGTATAATGGCGAACCAAATGTGATAGGCCTATACGTGAAGACGAAACGGTTCGCGTACCACTATCCAGAAACCTCAGCTGTTACTGCACGCACAAGTACCAATCCTTGAGACAGTTTACAATTCGAAACAATGTGCAAAAGGGCATGACAGGCTTATATTCAAGTTCGCGTATATTTAAAGAGTCCGCGCTGTATACTAATATAGGGCCTAGTCCAGGAAGAGATCGGTGTCTCCTGTTCTACCGGAATGCAACAAACAATACACATGAAACACCCCTCTCACCCTCCCCCCCCGCCACAACTCCAAAACACTGTGGCGGCCATTAGTTTTGGATTCGCATTTCACCTACTTGGGAATAAAAATAAACGATAAAAGTATTGTTGTCCGTGTACACGACATGAAGGCTAATGGGAGGGAATTGAGGTATAGTTCCACCGATTCCCAACCTCGCACTAGATGGGGGAAAGTGATCAGCTTCCGCCCCGACCATCTTAAGCCCGAGGAAGCACCCTTTGCAGCCAGTGAATATGAAGCTTGGCGGGTCCCAGAGCCGGCCTGGAGACTGGACAAAAGAAAAATCTTTGCCTCTGCCAGGAATCGATGATTTATTGGAAATAACAATAACCAACAGAAAATAAATCCTTGTTAAAACTAAAGCAAATTACTCTATACAATTCAGTTCAGAATGAGATTACTTTCTTTGCCTTTCCGTGCTTCATCCAGAAACATAAAAACTTAAACACTCCAGCAGCGATAACTAAATGCGCCACTTACCACAACACTGAAAAAACCCTGTAATTTGTTACAAAATATCTTTATTTGTTTTGTATTATTCTCAGAATAAACAGTGATTATTTTCCTATGTCACGGATGACGAACCTAGGTTCGCGTGCTCGAAGCGGCTCGAGCAACTAATTTGCTTGGCATGGTAACTGTATTGACGCGCAGCCATATTCTTACATGGAAATGGAAGTAACATGAAGCCAAGAGCAGCTTCTTCTAAATTACTTTACTTCAGTGAAATTTAAAAACAATTTTAATTATGGCCAGAAAGTGCTATCTAATAATGCTTCCAGCGCCAGACCGCCTCGCCAAACAATCACGTCAGCAAGTTAGAGCATTTTATTATAATTTTCTAGCATTTATGAGACTTAGTCTCAAAAATTTCTGTCATCCTTTGCCTACAAAAAATTGTAATTATGACGTTGTGTGTTCTGTGAAGTACGTGTATAAAATAACTTCAAAATTTTATTTAGAAGAATTTAATATCGCAAAAGGTTAAATACAGGTATGCAAACTATTCCTTTATTTGATCTATAAAAAGCATTTGGATTTTCAAAAGAAGATGAGAATCTAACAGGTGGGTGGGAAAAATTACAGGTACATAAAGAGCAGCTTCTTAATGCAACATTGTGGTGGTGGTTGTAAACAAGAAAGATATGAATGGGACACAAGATCGTGATGGTATGTGTTTAATAAGTAGAGGTATGCAGTTAAATTATATATAGAATATTTAAATTATTTGGGTAGCATGATAACAAATGATGCAAGGTGTACACGTGAAATTAAATCCAGAATTGCCATGGCAAAAGCAGCATTCAACAAGAAGACGAATCTTTTCACCAGCAAACTGGACTTAAATTTAAGGAAGAAACTAGTAAAGTGCTACATTTGGAGCATAGCTTTGTATGGTGCTGAAACATGGACACTTCGGAAAATAGATCAGAAATACCTGGAAAGTTTCAAATGTGGTGCTGGAGAAGAATGGAGATCAGTTGGACCGATCGTGTGAGAAATGAAGAAGTATTACACAGAGTCAAGGAGGAGAGGAATATCCTACATACAATAAAAAGAAGAAAGGCTAATTGGATTGGTCACATCTTGCGTAGAAACTGCCTTCTGAAACACGCGATTGAAGGAAAGTTAGAGGGAAGGACAGAAATGACGGGAAGACGAGGGAGAAGACGTAAGCAGCTACTGGATGACCTTAAGGAAAAGAGAAGATACTGGAAATTGAGAGATAAAGCACTAGATCGCACCCTGTGGAGAATTCACTTTGGAAGAGGATACGGACCTGTCGTAAGACAGACTACAGAATGAAAGCATGCAGTACATTGTACTCTGTTTACATTATATTTATCACACGAAAATATTAAATCGTGTCGGAATATAAGATGTTCCAGTTATCTCTTCATTCATCGCCTTCTAAAACGCCTCCCCGTCAATGAGCGGGACGCGCTGCACAGTTTGTAAACCGCAACCTTTACGAACATTACATCACTGCTTGCACACAGCACGTAGTTTCTGGCACATGCGCCCAGGTTTCGTTTTGCATTTAAAAATGTGTGTGCATGAAGTTGTTCATAATCATTTAACAACACTTACCCGAGTACATGTGGGCCTGGAGGGCTTGACAGCGTAGTGAGTACGGCGAGTGTCTTGGGGCTGCACGACCAGTTCGATCTACCTGAAGGGCAGAGAGGTTTTTTTTGCGTCATCTCCAGACTGGTTGACCTCCACATAACCACTTACCCATCAAGTACTAAGGGTCCTTCTATCGGAAATAGTGCTGTTGGAGCTTGAAGGCCCTTCTCGTGTTACGACCGAGATATTTCGTTCAGAAACACCATCCACTGATGATTGGAACACTTCATGAATAACTTACATTCCAAACAAGAAACTAAATATTTCACAATCACTCAACAAAAAATTGTATAAAGTTTCAACAGCGAAGATTATTTTACTACGGAAATACATACATACATACATACATATATACATACATACATACATACATACATACATATATACATACATACATATATACATTCCATGGATCCATAATTTTGTCACAAGACAAGAGGATGTGGAATAAGTCATAACATACAAAATTATACAAAATTTACATTGCAAAATGCTTTAAACATTCTATCTGCAGTCTTAGACGTCAGTATTATAGGTTAACAGTACTCATAAAAAATTCATCTACAGAGTAAAAGGAGTGTGCATTTAAGTATCTTCTTAGTGCTGCTTTAAATTGTGCCTTTTCATTCTTAAGATTTTTGATATTACATGATAAGCTATTGAAGATCCTGATACTAGAATAGAATGCACTTTTCTGAAAGCATGATAGGTTGGCAATTGGTCTATAAAGATGGAGCTTATTGCTTGTATTAATACTGTGTATTGATGAATTTGTTTGAATAAACAAAGGTCTGTAGTTTTTTTATTTTATCTCATAACGGCAAGGGTTCCTACGTAACAAGTAACATTTTCGCGAAATCTTTAAAAACTATTATAGGTTTTTAGATCTGTCTTTTTCTCAACGCCAATAAAACATGATACTGAATACTGTTGTATTGCACAAAATTTGTTCCAATTCCGATAATATGATACTACTGCAGTAAAGAGTTATTAATGCGCATATTTAATTTTTTTTCCTTTTCTCGAAAACAGCTACGATGGTCGAAATTGTGGTTGAATACCAGCGTTAGAAATATGAAGCCATGACGTACAGGAATATTGAAGATTTAAACAGCTAATTCAACAGAACGGTATAATTAGTATAATTGCAATCTAAAACCATGGAATTCATGGTAATAACGAATTAATTTATACCAGCCTGGAGGCTAAACAAACAAGGAGCACAAACGAGCGACTAATGGTCCGGTCCGCTCGTTCCGGTAATTCGTGCTGTTATAAAATATTAAATACGTACATCGAAATTTCATGAGCTCTCTATCAGAACACGCGCACGGCATTCAAAGCAAGACGGGCGCAAGTTACTGTGCATGAACCAAGTACAAACCGCTACGGAATTGAAAGTAGACAGCGCTCATTACTGCCACGGCCGGGCGTTCCAGTTACATTTATTTTACTTTCCGTATTCCAAGAGGAAAAGAAAGGTTCAAACATTGTCATAGTCATTTGCGTGCCTGCGCGTGTGTATGTATGTATGTATGTATGCATGTAGTATATGTATGTATGCACATGAATGTATGCAGGTATGTATGTATATATGCATGTATGCACATGAATGTATGCACGTACGTACGTATGTATATATGTGTATATGTATGTATGTATGTATGTAGGTGTGTATGCATGTAAGTATGTACGTATGTATGTACGTATATATGTATGTACGTATGTATGCATGTAGTGTATGTATGCACATGAATGTATGCATATGTACACGAATGTATGCATATATAAGCATACATGCTTATCAAATCAAATTTATTAGTTGAGTTTTATGTACATATCTACCGAAGTACCTGATAAGATCAGGCTTTTGTCAGTACACAGTCATTATTTCTATTACCAATGACTACAGTTTATCTGTACTACTTAATAAATTCTGACAGTTTCTGATCTGATCTAAGTTATTCTACATAATAAAATATTCTATTTATAATTCCTTCCCTCTCATTTCCTCTAAACCTCGCACCGTTTTTTACGTCGTTCTGCCACTTGCATTTTAAGTTTTATAAAAATTTACCTAAATTTTTTAATTCTGTAACATTGTTAGCATTTGTTATTTTTTGGCTTTGCATTTCTTCATTTATGCATAGCCATTTATCATTCAAAAATTGTTCTCTCCATCTCTGTGTCTCTTTACGTTTTAGTAATATATGACTCTCATTCTCTTCTTCATTACAAAGGGGGCATCTTCCTTTCTCTGCGCCTCTCCTTATACCTCTTAGAGTCCAAAATCCAATCAAAACCATGCTAACCCATTTCTGTCTTTCACATTACATCGATCTCTCCCCCCACTCTTGTTTCTTATTCTAGCATGAGAATAAAGATTTTTTGTCTTTCATTTTGTCTCTGCTTGGTTGTCTTCGAATATCGTTACAATTAATTGCTATTATCTGACATATATATACCTATATATATATGCGTATGTACACATGCACTATGTGGGTGTTGTGTGTAGGCCTTTGTATTGATCTATGTGGTATGCATATACAGTGGCGTAGCTAGGTTTATTGACGCCCCTGACAAAAATTAAGAACTCTAAAAAACAAAATGATTTATTGAATTTCCTTTTATTTGCCTCAATAATTTAAAAGTTTTTGAGCACAGAAAATCAAATTGTTTCATTTAAGATATCAATTTTCCCGCCCACTTTGCCGCCCCTTGGACTCTGCTGCCCGGGGCGGCCGCACCACTCGCCCCAGCCTAGCTATGCCTCTGTGCTTATGTATGTGCGTTGTGTGTTCATGTACAGTCTATGACATAGAACTCCAACCTTTTTATGGCAAAGGGCCACACCCGTTATTGTGGGCTGGTTCGCGGGCCGCACGTGGACAAATAACAGTAAGTTCTATTCCTAACGGCCTAAATTATTGTGTAGTTTTTATAGTTCATACACAATTTACAAATGTGGTCGTGGGCCACATAACACAACATGGAAGGCCGCGGTTTGGTGACCCATGGTCTCTGATAGGTGCGTGTGCCGGTCAATGTTTCTTCCTGCAAAAGGCCGCGTCTGACAGATTTCTGCATAACAGACATGTCATGGAGGTATCTCACCCTTGCAATTTTCGAATCGCTGCGAACAACATAATCAACGTGACAATACGAAAGACGGGCACCAGTTTGTAAAGCATCGTAATCAGATGCTCAATGACGTCATTTTCCGTAGTATTGAGTCATCACCTTAAGCAGACCAGACTGCGCACGCTCACTTTCAGTGGCCCTTTTACAACCTGCTATGCCATTCGTTCATCACTACAAGAATCCAACGGACACAATGCAAAACGTGTAACCGCTCAAACAGGTGATATTTATTTTATGATTAATGTGCGCGGTATCTGGTCCCAGACACACGACACGTCATCTGGGTGCTGAAACGCACTGACAAGGAAGTCATGCAGTAAGTTTGCGTCCTCAGGCCTGGCTGTTGACTGGTTTCCGGTGACTCAATTCAGCAGAATGCATATTGTCATCCAATGTGTTTGTTTTTATGTGTACTTTCACTACTGAACACACTTCGATATTCTGGTATAAATGACTCAGTGAAGAACTTTGTTTTGTTGACAGGTCGGTTAGAAATTACGCGCCAAGCGTGTGTGTCTGTGTGTGAGCGTCCTCGCACGTGTGTGCGTACGTATGAGAGCGCGTGTGAATACGTACTTCTTGTCGCCTGGTGGACCTGTATGAAGAGTGCAGAACCCAAATTTCCCTGAGTTTGTTACACACATGAAACTAGTTTGGTTAAAATGTGTTGAAATGAAAGCTACAATAAAGGGTAAAAATTTGTACGCTATCATGTACGTTTCTAATTCACAATGGTATGAAACAAGGAAATGCTTTATCGCCATT
This sequence comes from Reticulitermes speratus, assembly GCA_021186555.1. Taxonomy (NCBI): domain Eukaryota; kingdom Metazoa; phylum Arthropoda; class Insecta; order Blattodea; family Rhinotermitidae; genus Reticulitermes; species Reticulitermes speratus. The sequence continues at coordinate 44,089,575 of JAJKFL010000001.1, read as the reverse complement.
GCTTTTCAACTCTACTTTCGCCAAAACTATTAGGCACGTCTAGGAGAAGCAGGAGAGATTGAAATTGAATGAGACACATCAGCTTCTGGTCTATGTCGAGCATGCTAATTTACCGGCTGGAAATGTGTGTGCTGTAAGGTAAAACACAGAAGCTCTATTAGTCGCTAATAAAGGGGCAGGCCTGGGGGTAAATGCACAGAAACTAACAGTGGTACAAAGAAGATCCCCGCAGACCGTGCGGGCGGGGGACCATATGTCAGGGGGGGGGGCCTCAAACACACAAAATACTAAAATATGTTTTGGGTTTTTTCGGACTGATTTCTGTTCCTTTGACAGAAGGCAGTATACTGGATCGTTTTCTGAGATCTGGGAGTGACTTCTCTAATAATTACAGGAGGGCCCTGATTATCCAGTCTCGCGGCGGAGATGGGGGGGGGGGGGGAGGGCGACCAGTTAGCTATGCTACTGGAAACTAGTAAGTTTGTATATGTTCATGTCTCGTGAACAGAATATGGAACAAAAGCACAACACAAAGATAGCTAATAAATATTGTACCGTATTTTTTAGATGTGGCACAGTTGAAACACATTGGAACGACATTAATGCATTGGAACTCCGTGCATGAAGAAACTAAGAGCAATTTAAATTCGGAGAATGCTTGATACAGTTCAGTTCACAATCTATTACCTTCCGTTTGCTATCTAAAAACATGCTGCTTTTTTTTTTTTTTTGGGCGTAAAACTTGGCTTTTCACTTTAAGGAAGAACATAGCCTAAGGGCGTTCAAGAAGAGGGTGCTGAGGGAAGACATTTGGGCCTAAGGAGGCGGAAGCAATAGTGGCCTGAGGAAAACTGCGTAATGAGGAGTTTCATGATGTTTAACTGTGCCAAATAGCATTATGTCGATCACATCAAGGACGAGAGAGGCGGGGCATGTGGCACGAAAGGGGGAAATACTCGTAGAAATACGTACAGGCGCTCGGCGTGGAAAGCTCAAGGAACGAGACCACTTGGAAGACTTGGGGTAAAGTGGAGGATAATATTGAAATGGATGTTAAAGAAATAGGGTGGGACCGCGAGGATTGGATTCATGTGGCAGAATAGGGATAACTGCCACGCTATTGTTCGGGTTCCGTGCAATGCGGACAATTTCTTCACTAGCTGAGAAACTATCAGCATCTCAAGAAGGACTCTGTTCCATGGAGCTGGTTAAGTGTTCACAGATGAAACATTATACTCGGTAATGTCGACGGCACGGATGTGGGTTGTCATTTCTACCAATAGGGGGCAGACAGTCGTGTAGCTAACGGGTACACAGATACGGAGAGGATCGATATAATCAACAGTGGCACTTTTTTTTTTGCTAACGATGTAATCGATGTCAGCACAGACAAGCTAGAGGCCTACTGCAATTTACAGACAATTGTTGCTGAGCGTTGCGCTGTCAAGTGGTGAGAGATAAATCCTCAGCTTTAGAGAACCTTCGTTATCTTCAGTACGATATACTATTTCTCTCGCGGTTGTCATTACGTTGCCACACATTCCTTCTTTCGTCAAAACATTTCCGATTTCACAACAGGTCATTACTTGATCACCTGAATAACTGTCAACCACTAGACAGCGACATTCTGATCCACATGTACGCCTAGGTGAACAGTTTAACTGAGGTAAAGTGAGTCCCTGTGCATGCCATAGGCATACGGGGTAGCTGAATTATAGCTCCATGCATTATTAACCGAGATAGAGATGAGTGGTCAACTTTACGCGCCGGCCGCTTTACCCACAGAGAAAGAGCTCGTGGTATCAACTCAACAGGCGGCTGGGTGGGCACCGGAGCCGGTCTGGGCGTTTCGAAGGAGAGAACAATCCCTTTCCCATGCCGGGAAAGAAGCGCGATTACTTGGGCGTCCAGCACGTAGCCTAGTCACTATATTGAATATGCTGTCACTCCTGCCAGAATAGGTTAGTGGAAATGCAACTGTCTAGCGTTTAATGTCCAAAAGGCAAACAACAAATGTAGCCTATCTGCAGAGACGGTTAAAGAGCCTATTGCTTGGTGTTTGAGAAGTTAGATATAAGTAAACTTATCTCTGTGTGCCACGCCGTGCAAGCACAGGGGGTTGAGTTACAGCTCCATGCGTTCTTAATCTTGACATTAGGTTCTGAAGTGCTTAGCTTCACGCTCAGGCCAATTTACCCAAAGCGAAAGAGTTCACGGTACCACTGGACAGGAAGCTGTGAGGACCAGATAATATGACAGACAACATTTGCCGGATAAAATAATCATATTATATTATAGGCTGCCAAAGCAGAAAACAGATCCGTATTGTCTATCATTCTGAAGAAGGCACTGGTTAAACTACAAGGACCGCATGTCAGTGTAGAAGAATATTATAGACTGTTGAAGGTATGGCGACAATGTAAGGCACGAATGAGTTAGAAAATATTCCTTACGCGTAATGGAACAGTTATTGAACGTGTACACGGTGATTGCCTCCACACTTTCAATTTGGAAATGTTCACTTTTGCCGATTTTATTGTAAATAGCATAAGGCAGGCGTAATGGACGAGCAAGCATTTCAGGCGTCTGTTAGTTAGAAAATTAAAACATAGCAACAAGGCAAATGTTTCTTATATCCGACAAATTTAAAGTACATAAAATCCATACTTAAGTAATAAGGTAATCACAAAAATAATACACTTCATAGGCGTAACATGTGGGGGAGGGGCAAAGGGGGCAAATGCCCCACCCCCAATATTTTTTTCTACCGAAGAATAGTTTTTTTGGCTACCGAGTTGAAGAGGGGCAAATAAAAAATTGGGGTTACAATGGGGAAGGGGTGTAAGTATATTAAGGACTGGTTCAAACCAATCTTCCTCCCCTCCTCTTTATAACTTGAATCCTACGATTTTGCCTCCCCTAGTGTGAATAAGCAAGTTACGCCTATGTTACACGTAACAGAGTTATGAATCTGTTGGACCAGCAATATGTGAAACAGGAGAGCAGACAGAGCAGACAGAGCAGACAGAGCAGACAGAGTAGACAGAGCAGACAGAGCAGACAGAGCAGACAGAGCAGACAGAGCAGACAGAGTAGACAGAGCAGACAGAGCAGACAGAGCAGACAGAGTAGACAGAGTAGACAGAGCAGACAGAGCAGACAGAGCAGACAGAGCAGACAGAGCAGACATGAACTCTACTTGAAATCCTTGTTTCCATTTAAGGACGGAAATTAGAATGAAACCGTATATCTGCTTTTATTTCATTAAGCGTATTATACGTATAACGATGTTGTCATTTGTTAAAATTACGCACATAGCGGCGGTGGAGCTTTGGTGGAATGCTACTGACAGGAGAAAACCGAAGTGCTCGGGAAAGAACTGTCACAGCGTAAGTCTGTCAACCGCAAACACCACACGGACCGACTTGAGATCGAACCCGGGTCTCCGCCGTTAAAGATCGGCGACTAACCGCCTCACCTATTGCAAGGTCATGTGCCTTCACTACGTCCAGCCAAATAAAAATCATGAACACAGTACAAGCAACACTTTGTCATAGTAAGTCTTGTTTTTATGAGTGTTGCCTTAAGAAATGTAAAACTCTTAATGTTTTTGCACCTAACTGTCGGGATAATGTAATGGTTCCCTAAACCCACGTTCGCGAAACCCTCTGGAATTCATGAATATCTTCATCAGTATTACCGGCCGCGGTCAAGTGTGTAGCACTAGCGTTTCGTATTCGGAAAGTCCTGATTTCACACAACGGTCCGCAGTGTGGCTATACTGAAAGAGTTCTTTCCTGATATTCCCCAGTGCCCCAAGAAAATTCCAGAACGGTGCCTCAAACTAGGCCACATATATTCTCTTGCACGCCCTTCGCAAACTATTATTCCCACTACTGCCCTACAATCTGAAGCATCAATACATCACTATAGGAGGGACCCTTTGAAGTCTACGTAATATTAAAAACATTAACGTGGGCATTATATTTGTTATACGAAATTCCATACATGAAAAACAATCAACTGAGAATCATAAAATTTAGGCAAAAGAATTAGATTTAGACATTTTGTAGGCAATGAAGACTGAATTCAATCATGTACAGGCAGAGGCATCGTTGGTTATGCAGAGGAACTTATTATGCACTGCCTCACTAATTAAGGAAATGTCTGGAGAGAGAAAGTGTCCGAATTAATTCTGCTCCTTGCATTAATAAAGCAATTTTATGCCGATGAAATAATGATGTCGACGTTATTAACAGTCAGGATGGATAGCTGAATACAATAACAGGTGTTGGTTCTACTGACTGCGAAGATGACAAATGGTACTTCCCAACGAGGCTTTTATGTCATATCTGATCTTTATACACTAATGCACACTCCATGATAAATGCTAACTGTGGGCCTGCTTCTCATATCTACATCAAAATACGCCATTATTAACACTCACAGAATAGAGACAATACACTGCAACAAAAACTGATCGCTCGCTTTCTTGTTATTATGTACATTTAAGCAGCACACCTACTAGGCCCATAACTTGTCTGTTACATGGTATGGAGAAAGGCAATATTTTCGCAGCCTTCCCAAATCTGATCGCAAAGCTTTCTCCGACAACAGGTCACATTAGCTACTATTCGTAAAAATGTGATGTGCAATATTTAATTTGCAATATATGTATATATATATATATAGAGTCGAACTCGGTTATAACGTCATGAAGGGGAGTGAATATTTTGTGTCGTTATAAACGAGTGTAGTTCTAACCGAGGGGTGCAATGTTATGGTTAACACTGAGGAATTAATTGGTACTACAGAATATCTGACGCCATAACCGAGGTGTCGCATTAACCGATGTCGTTATATCGGGTTCGACTATATAAGGTATTGCGTTATTACAGACTTGCACTTGAGTGGTGCCTGTTTAAGTATGCAAAACGCTTGTTATATGCAGTCTATCCGAGCAGAAGCTGCTGTCGTTATGGTTACTGTGCAACCCTACAAATGTCGGGATCCGTCAACACATCACGATATTTGATAATCAAATAAGCACAATTATTAATAAAATGTGTCTGTAACAGCGAAATTCCGACTGCTTACCTCTGCAGAAGGACAGACGGCAGAACTTGTATGTGACCGGAGATCAAGTATCACTGACATCTTTATTGCTCTTAGATTATTTAATGACCTTATTTAAATTGCAAAAGTTATATAGGTATCAAATCAGATTGAAAGATTTTCGCGAATGGAGGGAATAGGCAAAGGCCAGGAAGGGAGCGAGTGTTGCGCATTTGAAGGTGTTGACTTTTTGTGGTTAATTTAACGGCGCTGTCAGTAGCACAGATTGTAGGACGTAAAATTATGGGATGATTAACCCTTACCGGTCCTACGTCGAGTTATACTTGACAGTGCTGTGCGTTGCACCAGGCCCAGTGTCGAACTCAAATCGACACGTTATTTTACAACGTTTTATGTAACATTCCCTATGCTTCTGTGATATAAGTGGCTGCTCTTTAAAATATAAAGATTAGAAATTTTGTTGAAAATTAATTTGGACAAGACTACCGAAATTCATGAAAACAATGGTGATTGCAAAGTGTTAATGAATAGTGAAGTCGAAAAAATGTGGGTGGAAGCGGTCGTGGCCTAAACTGCTGGGTTATCAGTGCATTTGCCTGGAAAGACTGAGTAAAACCGGAACGAACCTGTCTCCACGTGTCTGAAGGAATTATTTTAGTATTCTGCTTGACAGACTCCGGAAAAGCTTGAAAATACGGAGACAACTAATAAGTTTGGTGTAAAAACTCGTGCGCGAAGAAAGAATTCCGAAAACACAGCGCAGTGTCACGCGGAATGCCTTCTGTAGGAGGCAGCAAATACTTTATTATCGTACGTCTACTTGTCCTGCTGGCTCGAGGTCAGCATGAGGTCACGGCAGGATCGTGATGTCTGAGTTGGGTGTCGTGTGCACGCTATGCGTCACGCGCGTGGCTAGCGCACGCTCCATCACGTGAGATAGACAAACGTGGTTCATCATAACGGGTCTATACGAGGTTAAAGGTCAAACAACATCTATACTAAAACGTTTCCTGAGTCTGTGGATGTTTGCCTTGTTGTGATTAACAACAAGACACTATCTTCAAAACACAGACCTATACTTATTCCAGTATTTTGTACTAAACAAGTTCTCTCACCTCGACGTATTTACAGTTAAGGCTAATAGCGCGAATTTCAGAAATAAAATACATCAAATACCGGGAATACAGTCAACCTGCAATAGTAAACCGACGGTTCACGAAATTCCTGTTCTTAAACCCTATACAAGTATATAGAATCGATCTCAACATAAACCTCGTACAAAAGCTCAGATCTCCGGAAAGGCCTTAAGGATTTAAGATAAAACAGGTGCAATTTTCATGGCCATCTGTATGCCCCACTTATCTCGTCCTTCTTGATTAAGCGTCCTAAAAATGCGATGGTCCTAATTATTCAAACCCCTTCACTTTCAATCTTTTCTCGCACGTCCAAATATTTTTTCGGCTCTTTATTCTCAAAACACCCTTATTCTATGCTCTTCCATTGCAGTAAAAGGCTATGCATCACACACACTGCAAACAAGAAGTGAAATTTTAATGGGGGACCTGACATTCTCACAAACAAATTTTCTGGGATGTGATCCGAAACGTCTGTAACTACTGACAAATCGGCAGTGCGTCACATCCCAGAAGGCTTGAATCTTAAACTAAAATTATACTTGTAAACGTTTATATCAATCTTTATGTTTTTGAGATAAAAAATTCTGGATGGAGCAAGAACAAGCAAACAAAAACCTCTGCAAATTTAAACGGGACAGTCTTAAAACAAGCCAGTCCTATTTTGCAAGGTGAAAGCTACATAAAGGGAAGAACCTGCATCAGTAAAAACGGCAAATGGATGACCAAAGCATCTCACAGACTAGCTAAGATATGCTGTACTTTGTCTCTTTGCGCACGCATACTGTATCGCTGCGTTAAGCCAAGTCATTACGTCTGACTGAGTACTGAAGGCGGAGGGTAGCTTTCCCCTACCAGTGGCGTGGGCTATGCGAGGTCCCATTCCCCCAATCTTCACTACGATCCGCCTTCAGTTCATGCTACAGAGATTTTACTTGGATTCGGGTGTTCCGCTAACAATGTCGTGACGCAAATTAGTAGAGGGTGAAAGTGGTAGAAAAGATACAGCTCATCACCTCACATATCTACAACGCACTCCGCCTTCGGTTTATCTCGGAACAGATCGTACAAACTGACGTTGTGCCTAAGCATCAATAATGAAGGAGTATACGGGGAATGGAACTCATACTCCACGCATTCCGACCTTCGATAAGAGATTGCAGCTGAATTGGTGAGCTTGGTTTAGCAACGGGAAAGAGAAACCCATAGAAACTTAAATGAACCTTTGCGAGCCCATGAGTCGGTCTCGACATGATGAAGAAGACAGCATTTCTTTCTTAGGTACAGTCATCCCGTCGTGTTGATCTATCAAACTATGGAGTATAAGATCCGCATAACACAACATTTAGTAGAAGAATATCATATTTTACTTTCCTTTTATAATTTCGTACTTATTGATGAGATGAGCTCGACTAGCAGACACTAACTTAAGTATAGTCATCCCGTTATGTTGATCTATCCAATTATATGATGTTCTTCTACTAAGTGTTGTGTTATTCCGACCTGATACTTAATACAATTTTTTCCCTCGATGGAACTCAAACCCAGGCACTTCAGCCAGCAGCCGGTAGTCAGTTACATCCGGCTCATCAGGAACACACACGTATTGACAAGTGACACCAGTTAAATGCACAAATGCACAGAGTTTTATATTTCAGAGCGTGTAAATTAAGAAAGACGAAACTCGTAAATTGCTCGTACACAGTATGTATGGGGAACAGAATGTGCTTTAAGATGATTCATCTCCGTTGTGGTATTAAACCAGTATATATTACACAGTATACAGTCGTACACAAACTTACAGTACTGTAAGTTTGTGTACGACTATATTTTTCCAACGGCACAACAGTCCCTAGTGGGCCAGGGCCTCCTCATTGTCAAGGCTTTACGATCACATTCAATTAGACACACCACACTCGGTAGGACTCCTCTGGACGAGTGATCAGCCCGACGCAGAGACCTCTACCTCTCACTCACAAGAGACAGACATCCATGTCCCTGGCGGGATTCAAACCCACAATCCCAGCAAGCGAGCGGCCGCAGACCCACGCCTTAGATGGCGCGGCCACTGGGATCGGCGTATGACTGTATACTGAGTAATATATACTAATCAAGAATGTGGTTACGTTGTATCAAAGGACAGACTACGACGGAGACCAAAGTGTAGATGGAAGGAAAACAATAAAAAGTCTTCACAGAAACAGACTGAACGTGCTCAGGTTAAGGTCAAATAGTGGGTTGTCCTAATGGCTATAATGAACCTTTGGATTATTACATTATTTACCTATTTATTTATTGTTTATTTATCGACGCTTACAGATCTCAGGCTATAATGAGTTGAATGGTAGGATGATTAGTGAATAATGATTTGGAAAGGATGTGGAAGGCAGCAGTCATGACCTAATTTGATGTACTATTCCAGCAATTGTCTAGACCAGGGCCGATCAACCCGTAGCTCGCGACACACTGTTACTTGCCAGCAGAGACATTCGAAATGAGAAAACACCTTTTAAACCTTTCCATAGCAAAGCCGAGAAGGCCGAAGCAGTTTTGAAAAATTTTGAGCTGTTTACATTACTAAATCATTTTGTAAAAATGTGCTAAAATAGCGACACCCTAGCCTATGTAGTGAATTCAATTTTTTAATTTTTTTTTCGTATTATTATCAGTAGTTTATACTTTTGTTGCGCATTATGTGTAGATAAATACACAAGTAAGATTATGCATGCGCGTATAATTATCCATTCTTCAGTCTGCGTGTTCAATTCCATGTTGCCCACATGCAGCCCAAATTTTGCCGAAGTTGCCCGCACCACATAAAAGGTTGAGCAGGCCTGCTCTGGAGGGATTGAAGGAAACCAAAAAACCCCAGTACGACAATTGCTGTTCCAAGTGAGATTAGAATCGGGCACTTCCCTATTGCAAGTTAGGAACGTTACCGCTTGATCCAGTGTGCTCCATCTTTAGAGTTCTGTAACAAACAATAACATTCAGTTTACGATGGACTTTACTCATATAGTATATAATTAGTCTGTTATATACGATCAACCGTAACTTTGCAGAACTGTTAGTAGTTAAGCGGCAGGTTACAATGTTTGAGACCACGATGGCGGCAGTAATGCTACAACAAAGAAAATTCGCCGCCCCAAAATGACGTAACCTCACCCCCTGCTGATCTCCCGTACTTACTGTCTCCCAGCAGTTAGTCACGTGAGCACCGTTAGGCAGGCAAAATATATTTGTTTGTCTTTTGTTGCATTACTATCATTAGGCTGGAGAAAACTGCATAATGAAAAGCTTCAAGATTTGCACCCCTCACCAAATATTATTAAAGTGGTAAAGTGATGAAATAAACGAAGATGAGATAGGTGGAATACTCGTATGTGGGACTCATGTGAAAAAAGAGAAATGCATAGAGGATTTTGTGGGAAAACCTGCAGGAAAGGAACGCTTGGATGGGAGTAAAATGGATCTTAAAGAAGTACGATGGGAGGCTATGGATTCGATTGGGTTTATCAAACTCAGGATGTAGCTACAATTAGCGGGCTTCTATGGACACGGTAGTGGAACTTCGGGTTCCATAAAGTGTGCGGAGTTTCTTGACTAGCTGAGGCAGGACTCTATTCCATGGAGTTAAGTATGAGTTACTTGCAGCACTGTTATGTTTATGCGTGGTTAGAGTGAAACCCTATTTATTCCATAATAGAATAACAGCTACATAAATGATGCTGTAGTGCAGGGGTTCTTAAACGTTTTTTGTGCCATGAAATCCTTTGAGAGTAAGGTGAAACCTACGGACCCCTTTTCAGAAATATGTCTTTAAATGCATAAAATAAAATACATAGATATAGAATCTACATCTATATATTATAATCTATACATATTACAGATTGCATTACAAAGGAAACCAATTACGCTCAAATACAGTCTTAAAATATTAAAAAATAACAAATATGTAATATTGTAATATATGTGCGTCTTTATTAATCCATTAAATCAATAACAAGACAATGAATAAATTTAAAGGATAGACAAGTTGAAATTAAATTTCATTTTTTTAAAGACGTTTCAGTCCGAAGGCAAATGTATTCTGGTTTCCCTTTCTTAGGTTAAAATAATTTTAGATAGTGAGATTTATTGAAGTGAACAAACATTTTTGGAGTCTAGAGATCATAATTACTTTGTTGACTCTATTAATTATTGAATGAAAAACTAAATTTCAGTTAGATTTTAGTGAAAATAAACTTGTAATTTTTTTACAATCCAATTTCACGGACTCCCTGAAATCCGTGAACCATACGTTAAGAACAGGTGCTGTAGTGAATCGGTATGGTTAAGTAAGGCCAACTTTTCATACTACATAAGCTTTTTTATTTTTATTTATTTCCTTAATCTTTTTTGGCTCAGGGCCTGGTCCAATACCGGCCCGTTATCAACATTACAATGACACTTAAAACGTGGGAGAATTTCTTAACTACTGTATGTAAGCGACAATTACCTCACAAGGACGTGGTTCGTGATGGTAACTTATTACACATATTGCAAACAACTGTGCGGAGAGGGTCGATGTCCTGGTAATGATCTATATACTTGTACTAAGATTATGCCAGGTCCAAATCAAGGCCTCACTGATATCCCTTATCCCACCAGCCCAACACACTGATCGAACCTTAATATAGACCTCTACCACCTCCTCAGCATTACGGATAATCTTCCCATCTCATTCTGCGGTGTATCTCTCAAGCTGAACGGGAATCGTTAAATAACCTCTGAATCAATCAAAAGGTTGTTAATATCTGCTTCGGCTACGCAATGCATCTCTTATAGAAATCATAACCACGTTGCAAACATTCTGTCGAACTCATTTTATCTTCAGAAATTGTCTGTCGAATGAAATACTTTCATTGATTTAACCAATACCACAGAAAATAATTTCCCGTACCCGAAAATTCATTATACAAGTCTGTTGCTGTGAAACGGATTGATTGTAAAGTTTTGTCCAAGTTCACGACTCGGTCGTGAAACGAATTACAGATAAGAAACAAACAGTCCTATTGGTTACTAGTACGTCTGTTTATGGAAATGTACTTTTATGGCCAGCTATAAAGTCAACTGGGATGGCTTTTGCCTGAGAAACCATATTATGATTTATGTATGTGATCCAGACGAGTAATAATGACCCGATACTTAGTTGCAAGATGTAAGTAATGGTCCTGCAGACCACAGTAATTCGGTTCACTGCATTCGGCCGGCGAGTGCAGTCCCGCTACGTTTATTGTCCCAGTGAAATACAACGCTGACATCCTGTTGTACACAAAGTACTGCAGTTAACTGTAACCAGTTCTTACATTACATATATCTGGTTTACAATGCACGAATGTGTTGCAGTTAATTATCGTCCTTGTCATTCTTTCGTCTTGTTCCTTTTCTTCTTATTCATATTCTGTCACGGACTAGGCCTTCTAATCTCTTATGTCTGAGAATTCTTGCCGAAGTAGAGAAATCCCTCGCAAATCGAAGAGTTTGTTTGCATGAAAACACCGCGAGGCGAAACCAATGCTCTATGGCAAACTGTTGGTTGGGGCAGAGGCGGTTGCTCTTATCATTCTTAAGCGTTTACCTAAACTGCGAGTTTCTTCGATAAACACACAAAATACTGTAGCACTAAGATGTTAAAACTCAAAACACAAACTACAACTGTGTCACAAAAGAGGTGAGACTGCAGAAATCCAGAAGTCAGAAAAAGAGTGCCAAAAGCAGTTACAGCCCTGCGTGATTTCAGGCTTCCGCCGCGATGTAGATGAGACCTGCGCTCTTCTGGGATATTACGCAACGTGTAGTGGTAATTCTGTACCGACGTTTCGGGAAAACCTATCATTCCCACAAGACTTCTTGACCCTTGAAGATAGGAACGATAGGTTGTCTCGAAACGTCGGTACAGAACTACCGCTCAACGCTGCGTAATATCCCAGAAGAGCGTAGATCTCATTTACAGCCCTGTTCTTAACACATATACATCTGTTGTAGGAAGCCGCATAGAATCCGCTCACATACAAAGCCAAATACAGATTACAGCAAAGCTGGATACACATGGGAAACTGAGGAACCGCGACTATAGGACTGCTCTACTGGATTCATGTCAGGATTCTGTCAATGGGGAATAGGCAGATCGCGGGGTGTCTACCTAGGACCTTTACCGCTACCGCAAGCTCCTGACTGATCAGGACATGGATGGATGTATATCAGCATCTTTGTTTTGAAATATTTCAATGGACCGAGCTCTATCCGAGGGGTGCTGCTGAATGCCTAAGAGAACAAACGAAACAGACATGCTTACATCGCTAAAGAGACAAAAATGGATAATAAAGAAGAAAAGAAGTAAGAGAGACAGGGGAGGTAGCTTAACTGCAATGTGAAAGTTCACACACACACACGCAAAATAGTTTTATGCTGCAGTATTGGCTATTAGAGAGGCAGCGTTAGTAATATGAAACAAAATCATTTCAACAACCGTGAATATATAAAACGTGCATTTTTTAAGAAATGTTAAATGTTAAATTTATAGCTATATATAATTATAAAAATATGGCCTTTTATTAAGAGTTTAAACCTTTTTTAAAATACGTATATATGTATGTATATGTACGTCTGTATGTAAATCCACGAGTCTGAGGTTACGCAAGCCATAGCAATGTTATGTATTTTGTCACAGCGGTCGTAGGATACGGAATAAAGAATCATAGACTTGAACGTAATGAAAATATTAGACGAAAAAAAAAAACAACATTTTGAAAATGTTCAAAAGTAATTGCTAGGACATATCGAAATTATGGAAAATTGTGCCCCGAAGCTGACATATCAATACAAAGCACAGGGCAAAATTTGCCTGCGGTGTAAAATACGAGTCAGAATGACGAAAAGTTAATGCTTGTTACTGGAACAGGTTGATATTTTCTTAAATTATGAAGTTTGTTGTTCTTGTTGTTAGACATAGCATTCATTAGTGGCGATGATAAAAATTTCGGTAACGCGACTTTCCAAGTGAAGCTGTATGGGCGGTACAGCCTATTATTCTATTGTTTGTCACGGATTAATAAATTCAATAGTCAACGCACATGATAGTCTACTAGACACTGATTTATGATATTCTGACAATTTAAACATATTACACCTACTTTTAAACTACTAACACAGTTAATTACTGTCATCTTGTTCTTAGGTGTTCTGGAGTAATTTATATAACTCTGGATTGTGTTACCTCCAAATTTATGTCCAAGTTTTATCAGAAACTACACTGCTGTAACGCCAATTTCGATATATTTCTGACTTGTGAGCAGATGTTCAAATGTAATATGACATTTTTTACGCTTCTTTAAACAAACAACCGATCATATTTGCTCAAGTGGTAATGCATTTAACTTGTGTTCTGGAGGTGCCGGGTCGAATCTCGGCCAGGACATTGACTATCCTGACCAAAGTTTTCGTGGTTATATTCAGTCACTGTAGACATTTACGGAGCTAATATTTAAAGTTAGCCCACGACCGCTTCCTTCCACGTTCTTTCCAATTTATTATCCACTAATCAACCTACCAGTCCACTTAGCATTTTCTGAGCAACTGATGACCTCGTTACATAGACCACAAACAAACAAAGAAACAAACAGTCCAATAAGTAAGCAAACATAACCAATCATAACGGTTCTTTCCCAGCCATGTCCGGTTTCATTAATTCTCTGTTTTGAGGAAACGAACACGGACTGTAGCATTAACATCAATTTGCCCCATGCCTCAGCGTTCATGCTCCGGCCGCTTTTCTCACGGAGGGTCCCGGTAGCTATTGGTTATAAGCACAAAGGATATGATGGCAAAGAGAAAAATTCGTGCCGCTGCCGATAATCTAACCTCTGCCCTCTGGCACGTAGACATCCACTTCTTTGAGTGAGTTAGGACACGATAATTACGGCGTAAAAAAACGAAAATCTTTTCCCATATTCGGAGTCGCTGAGCACTCTGTTAATACACCAAGCCCGTAGACACTTTAACTACGAATTCAGTAGATTTAAACATGCATTTAGCTTAAAATAAAAATATGCGTCTTTCATAATGATTTATAGTTCGCTGATATGAGAAAGTCCTTGCGGTTGATTGCGCACTTAATTAAAAACACTCGGTAGTGAATATAATTGTTAAGCCCAAGAAAAGAACCCCATTAAATTGGTATGTTTTGATGACCTCTGTTGCAATCTATTAACTCTCAGAACAGCACACTGTAAATCAAGCCCGGCTGACCTCTGAGCATGCTTCTCACGCAAAGAGCCGCTCATCCCAATTATTACAAGGCGTTACCGTTATCTCGTTCAGAGCTCGCCGCCGCATCGGGTCATCAGGCACGACCCCATACAATTTGCTCAGCCCCACCAAACTCACCGCTAGAATTTTCAACGTAGTTCAGTCACTGCAGGAGTCTTCTGAACACACTGCAGCCCGAAATAAATGACAGAGCGCAACACCGTACGAACTAAAACTCCTACGGATAATCAATTAAAATTTCGTAAGGCGGTTATGTGAGATTAGCAGTTCCTTGTTTACTTCTTTGTATCTACTGATTTATTTCTCTGGGTATTTTTTTAAATTCACAAGCAGGACCTGTTTTTCTTTGGAATAAAAACCCTGCAGAATAACAGAAAATAATACAAAAATAAAGCTTCAATTCTGGGTTTTCTGAGATTTGTATAAAGGGTTACATTCCGAAGCGGACGAAGTGTAATAAAGATAAATGGTTTTAGATTAATAAAATTATGTAAAAATATGAGATTATAGAAATTCGATGTCCACATTGCATTAAGACAGGTCATTGCATTAATTTCAGTGGTGCCTCAATATTATAGAGAATATCAGGACACACTGACCGCCTCGTAAAAGCACGTTGGTTTACTGACCGTTCAGCCACCTAAAGCAGCTGTTAGCCCGGAACATTTTATTGAAATGGGGCTGCATTAGACGAATGTTAATAACGCTGGAAGGATGCATTTTGGCGGAAAGTTTGAAATGATTTTTGAGAGGGCTGCATGAAAGGCAATGCAACCGAGAATTTGGAAACCAACGCAGCATTTGTTTTAGAACCGAGGAAAACGATTGAAAAGGTGGATCTATTTGGTCCGTCGCAAGGCCTTCCGGATATATACTACGAGTATACTGACTTAACAGCAGTCAGGCGTTCGCCTTCGCGAAACCTCGCCGCAGTCCCTACATGTGCTGATGGTCTATTTTTGAAAACGGACAGATGTATTTTACACCGATTGCATGTCTTCTCCTTTGATTTTTTTAGTCGGACTTCTTCTATTTACTCATTGTAGGTGTAGATGGTTACTGTTGCATCGGATCACACTCAATGACACCCACACATGCGGTAGGACTCCCCTCGACGAGTAATCGGCCTGTCGCAGAGACCTCTACCTGACAACACACAATATTCACAACAGACAAACATCCATGCTCCGACGGGATTTGAACCTGTAATCCCAGGAAGCGAGCAGCCGCAGACCCACACCTTAGACCGCGCGGCCACCGGAATCGGCCCGCTTCTTTGTATGAGTAACAAATGGCTTAATCGACAGACTAGAAATATAGAAGATAGCTCTGTAACCCTTGGAATATAACTTTTAATTGTTTTAAAGACTTTAGCGCGCCATCACTTACAAAGTGTCGGATATGTTCCGTTGACGTTTCTTCTTGTTCGACATTTTGTTTGTTCAGGGTCTCGATGGGTCCAGCGTAGGAAAACTGGTCGATGTGATTGCGTGTGGTCAGCACCTTTCAAGATGCCCTCAGAGGTCTAGTAGCTAAAATGGAATCTTTGAACTCCTCTTCAAAAATTTGGGTGGGTTGAGGACGGAAGACTGTTTGAGGGGACGTTACGTAGATGATTCACGTTCTCTGTCCGCTAACTGATCTATGGTTACTACCTGCATTTACTGCGTAGTCGGTATAGCGACTCGCTGCGGGCTGGACGGTCCGGGGATCTAATCCCAGCGGCGCAAGATTTCCCAAGCCCATACAGAAGGGTTCCGAGGCCCACTAAGCGTCCTCTAAAATGGGCACCGCGTCTTTCCCGGGGGTTATGTGGCCGGGTGCCAATGAGTTTGAGCTGAACCTCCGCCTCTCTTCTGTGCTTGCATAGGCATGTCATGGGGTGACCTTTACCTTTACTGGCTTATATTATAGTATTTACGTATTTGCGTTACATGTTTTTCAGCGTATTGTGGTATTAACATAGGATATAGGGGATGGTTGTCTTGCAAGTAAGGATAAGGGATGCTGATATTTGTCACGGAAGGGATAGTACCACTCTACTACCTGAATTTGGCAGTTTTCATTGAATACCGATTTTTTGTACACTGTGGATGCTGGGCCCTTAGATAGTTACAAATGTAATTTCCGTGTCATCACGTAGGATTTTAATTGGGGTACTCTTGGCAATTTTATTATTATCCTGAGGAATTTATTTATTTTGAAATGTTTGTGATTTATTGATATGAGTCTATGCAGTATACCCCCAGGCGGGGAAGGCACAGTCTATGCAGCATACCTCAGGCGGGGAAGGCACAGTCTATGCAGCATACCCCAGGCGGGGAAGGCACAGTCTATGCAGCATACCTCAGGCGGGGAAGGCACAGTCTATGCAGCATACCCCAGGCGGGGAAGGCACAGTCTATGCAGCATACCCAGGCGGGGAAGGCACAGTCTATGCAGCATACCTCAGGCGGGGAAAGCACAGTCTATGCAGCATACCCCAGGCGGGGAAGGCACAGTCTATGCAGCATACCCCAGGCGGGGAAGGCACAGTCTATGCAGCATACCTCAGGCGGGGAAGTCACAGTCTATGCAGCATACCCCAGGCGGGGAAGGCACAGTCTATGCAGTATACCCCCAGGAGGGGAAGGCATAGTCTATGCAGCATACCCAGGCGGGGAAGGCGCAGTCTATGCAGCATACCTCAGGCGGGGAAGGCACAGTCTATGCAGCATACCCCAGGCGGGGAAAGCACAGTCTATGCAAGTATGTAACGGAACAGGGATGTGTAAATAATTAAGCCCATACTAATAGACGTGGTGGATGATTTATTATTACAGGGTACAGGTGCCCGCTATCTGCAGTTTGCTTTATGCAGAAGCAGGAAAGTTCTGCTTTGACGTAAGTTTTGAACTTAATGTCACTCCAAGATATTTTGTTTCACTGGTCGATTTTGTATTGGCATTAAAATTTTAACTGACCGAATATTTCTGTGGCAGTCATGTAATCGTTTGGGAAAGAAGGAAGGCTTAAAATTGGATTTGTTAGTGGTAATATAATTCTACATTTCTGGAACCAGTGTTCTAACGGACTTTTTGCTTTGTTTAATATCGCAGTCCCTATAATTTATGCTGCCTATCCGATCACTGAGACTCGCGTCATTAGCGTACATTGCAGCTGCTACGTTGCGTCATTTTCAACACAAGGAATGCCATTAATATAAACGTTAAGAAGAGCGGGTCCAAGAAAACTGCCCGAGTGGGGCGTTGGCCTGATAAGAACTTTCCTTTTCAGGCACGTTTGCATAGTTGCGTCAAGCCCTATCAGCTTCGTCATGCTTGCATGTCTGTCTGTCCGTCTCTCTGCATGGGAATACTTGGGCCTCACTGAAAGAATTTTCGTGAAATATTTTATTGGGGATTGTTACTAAAATCTGCCGAGAAAATTTAGATTTGGTTAAAATCGGACAAACATAAAAGGCACTTTACATGACAACATATGTAAATTTGTAATAATATTCGTCGAATTCTTCTGACGAGAAAGTTTGACATAACATTTGTAAGTAAAATTAAACACATTTCATGTTTACTACCTTCTTCTGAAAATCATGCCGTTTACAAACTAATTAGAAGAAACATGACAGAACCTGAAAGAATATAGCGCAATAAGGATGCGATTTGCCTACCGGTAATTTAAGGCAAGCATACAAATACCGTCATAATAATTAATGTTTATGTCTTTATACTGGAATAATTCCATCTGTTTCAATAAAAAAAATTTTGCAGTCAGATTTACGGCAAATGAGAAACTACGCAACGACTCACCTGTTCGCGAAATTGTAGCTGCATTGCGGATGTAAAGAAAGCATGAGTGAACGAATTGTCCTTTGTTTCAATGCACTGTTTAGAAGTAAATGTGTGAAGAGAGTGTTAGTTCGAATATAATTCCTTTACGAAACAATTACAATTTGCATAATTCTATTTCCTGCTAATTGAAACTGTGAGTGAACAGAGATATCTGAATAAACCCAATTTGTATAAGCCTATAAGATCGACTTTAGTGAATGTGTGTAATTTCATTAAACACCTCGATGTTGCTACGGCATGAACATGAAATTACTCGTAATTCCATTTGGTTGGAACACTTGAATTTAATGACCAATCTGTAGTTTAAGCAGATAGATGGATTAATTACGAATATACCTACAACCTCTGTACGAAATACTGTTTCTACGTCAAAAATCACAAAATAATTAGACTGGTGGAACTTCGAGGTTATGGCCAATAAATTTAACACAGACAGAAACAAAGAAGACATATAAGTAACAACGTCTTCAAATAAATGTAATAAAAATTAATGGCAACAGACTAATAACAGTAATGTCATTATCTAACACTTTTACATTTGTGAACAACAACAAAAAGCGTGACCCCCACTTTCTTAAATGGTGTGACCACTTGAGAAGAGCCCAGGATGCAAAGATCCGAAAGCGTCTCAGTATTACGTTATGCTTGTGTTTTCTGGCTTGTTTGAAGCCAATCCAATCGTCTTTAATAACTTGGAGTTTCCGAAGTTGAAAAGTGAGTGTTATCAAACTGTTTCCTCAGACACTTTACCGAAATAACTTCATAATCTAAAATTTAATGGAGAAGAGTAGTCTTCACCCCGTTCCGGGAGCATAAATTATACAAGTTCAGTTCCTACCGCAGAGAGAACAAACTCTTCTCTATTCAGACCCGAAATTAACTGGGTTTCGGAGAAGAGTCGCTGCCGACTGCGAATATCATACACAACAAATTCTGCGAGTAAATGCAACGGTTTTCACGCTAAATCTCATGCTACTTACTGTTACCACTGAGCTTCAGAGCGCTAAAGGCTTTTTCAATTAATATACAGGAGCACTTTTACAATCCCATAGGAAAACGCGACAGGCTTCCAAGGAAAAGATGGAACAAGAGCCTCTGACGTGATTTGTTTGCTCAGTCTTTGATACGAATGTGGAACACGAGGAGCAGGAGGAGGAGGAGGAAGAGAAGAATAAGAAACAAGAAGTATAAGGGTTTTTAAAGCAATGGTTGCACCGAGCGTATT
Source organism: Reticulitermes speratus (assembly GCA_021186555.1). Classification (NCBI taxonomy): domain Eukaryota; kingdom Metazoa; phylum Arthropoda; class Insecta; order Blattodea; family Rhinotermitidae; genus Reticulitermes; species Reticulitermes speratus. The sequence goes on along the minus strand of JAJKFL010000001.1, from coordinate 44,069,983 downwards.
AAAGTAACAAGAATAGACAGACAAAGACAGCAACTAAATATTTATAGTCTAAATGAAAGGGTTAAAAGAACACAGACATAGTGACTGCGTACATGGACGAGTATATAGCCAATGTCACGAATTTCTCAAGTGCAGACAGCGATAAAAGAAGTTTACGACGATCCAGAGATCTACGATCCACGTACTGGAGAGACACGACTGGAAGGACCATAGATTAGGGAGAAGACAACTGGTGTTGTCAAATACGGAGTTCCAGTATCTGTAGGAAAAACTTGCTAACATACCGGTCAACTATAAGCGGTATCATATATTTACATTAATCAAATTTATAAGTTGCTTCTCTTACGGAGAATAAAGGTACGTTTATTGTAATTCGATTCCTTTTGGGTATGTGTAATTTCGTCAGTGCTTTATAATCTCATACGTGTACTGTTAATTATTTCTTGACAGTAACACACAAAATTGCATACAGGGCAAAACAACAAATATGATTGTTGATTTATGTGTCTCCATTTGTAGTAGTTTGGAAAGAAGACGAAAACAATTATAGTTTTTAAGTCAACAGTGTTAGGCATTTCCTGACGTTTTCGTTCCTTTAATAAATCGTGTTCTTTTCCACAATTCTATGGCACACACTTTTATCCCGCAGATACTATTTAGCCAGTCGAGAAGAATTTGTTATGAAATTTAAATCTGATTTGTGATATTACAATAGCTCTTCATCAGACACTTTCCAAGTAAATTCTACCCAACTCACACGGTCACAACCTACTTCCCTCACTATAATTTAATATTATTCTCCAAATCTATGGCTATGCCTAATTCATTGAACATGTTAAACACGTGGTATCCCTGGATTCACAGCCACATTTGAATAAGCCAGGAAGAGAAGGTACGTGACGTTAAGTGTTAGGGGAATGGTTAGAATTGCTAACTTTACGAGCAGAATAGGGAAACTGTTTCACATTACCCTGAAAGAGCTTTAATAATGATATTCTGTACAATAGTAATAACACCCCTCTTGCTCCCCTGCAACTTAATGTGTACCGTATACACAACAGTTTGTCGAACTTCCCTCGTGTTCTGGTTGGCAGCTCACGGCAGCTACGGGGCAGGAATGCCATTATACCACTGCGGGTTACTATGGTGATTGCTGATTGGAATGAAACATTCTGGTATGGATCATTTAGCGCGCTATGCCTAAAATTCAGTCCTCGCCATGTACAGCTCCAGACAAAAGAACATCACCTCACGTGTGATTCAAACATTTTGTTCATTAAGAGCAATGTAAAGGTGCTACACACCTTTACAGCCCAGCAACGAAGTGTGTACTTCAAGTGGAGACGCAGCAGGTTGCACTACTACAGTGCTCTGCTCGTACTGTTATCTTCAGGAGGTGGACAACACTTTCCGAAGCTCGGGCAAATTAACAGCCATACTGGTATATCCAAACGAAGACAGGCCACGACCACTTCCTTCGAAATTCTCCTGTACTCGCCACTCACACCTCTCTTCCAGTCTCACACTATACATATGCAGCGACCGAACGACGCGGTGTGGCGGTTAATACAACTGTTTCTTGTTCAAATCTCGGCTCGGCAGCCAGTTACCTACACCGATAATTTTCGTGGGTTTTCTCATTCAAACAAAATTCTAGGCCATGATGGCTACCTTCCACATAATTTCTAGCTATTCACAATAAACCTGTCATTAGACGCTACAGAGACGTAAGTCACGCAACTGAAAAGACTACAAAAAAAGCTCTACTTTAACTGCAGAGGCTTTACATCAGGTGAGGCGAAAATATATTTGTGAATGAGTAGTTGAGGACTTGCAAGTACTCAGTCGTGGCCTATGTCGAGTACGTTCCTAGTATAGGCTAGGTAAAACTGAAGAAAAGCACGACATAAGGTGTCCACGGAAGTTGGTAATTGGGGCGACATTCAAACCGCCTACCTTCAGAATAAAAGCTGCACTAGCCAATTCGGTTACCACTAGCCACATAATTAAAAATGACAGCTTCGTCTGTCTACTGCAAGACTTATGGCGTAGGCAGTTATGACTGTTTTCTACGGAGATGCGCATTATGAACTGCAATATTAGAAACATGATGAAACGAAATATTAAAAGCATAATGGACGAGATTCCTCAGATGACTTCAGCTGTGAGATTTTACCCGCAACACCATTAACAGTGACCAACGATTAGTTATCAGAACAGAAGATGAAGGAAGTGCAACGGAGAGCTCATGTATATAAAACGAACAAAGGTAGTTCACTCCAGAAGAATTTCAGCGGATTTTAAAAGGAAATAAACTGAAAAACGTGGAAACAAATCGCGTGACAAATTTCGGGCCTAGAAATAAGCCGCAACCCTATCCAGTACTAATAAATAAGGTGATAAAACGACATTCAAACTGTAAAATGCACGTTACTGTGTGTGCACTTCGTCATGCGGTATGCCGGTAAGTGTTTTAAAGTATTTTAAACAGAAAGGGAGGAATCTCATTTATTCTTATTTCACATCTACCACTGAATTATTTCCTTTTGTATTTCGTTTTGGCAGTATTATTAGAAGCAAGTAAAATTTAAAATGATCAAGTCTTTTAAAGAGTGGTATGTGCCCTGTACCACATTTTCTAAAAAACAAGCATTTATATGTTGGGCTGAAAAGTAAATAGCAACTAAAAATATGTGGAAACTGAAACGTACTTACCAACGTAAGGCTCCACTCAGACAGAACCTGCTGATGACCATCACAGAGATCTGAAAAATGAAAACGTAAATTTCAGAAGTTGTACATTGCGCATTTAAAAAAGTTTAAAATCCCAGAAATGAACGGACATTTATATTTCCCGCATATCATTAGAACGGCTTCAAATACACTCCGTGAGTACACGACTGACAGTATCAAGCTGCGGCGGGGGGGGGGGGGGTGTTTTGAGCCAATTGATCTTTCAGTTGTGTCACGAGAACATTCATAATACTCCCGACCAAATGGAGCGCCCGCGGCGTTGCACACCCCGCATTGAAAGCTGATGATATAATCTTCGTAGCACCGACTACATATTTTCTTTTTTGTGAGCTACTTAACTACGCCGTCACTACGTCAGACTACATAGCGTTCAGTGGCAGGATAATTCATATGTCATTAATTGGAAAGGACTTTCACGCCAGCGGCCGCGGCCTAATCGAGGCACTATCCTGGAATTTAGCTGGAGGGATGAGGAAAACCACGAAGAAACCTGGCAGGTTAGCTCATGACCCGGCCGAGATTCGAACCGCGCATCTCCCGAGCCTTACCGCTATAACGACCCCTTCGTGACTGCGCCATTACACTAGGCAGTATGACACCGATATTTTATCACGGACCTCTGTATAACTACAAGTCATAATGTAACTTCACACTGTTAACTAGCAGATAAGTCTTTTCGCTGTGTAAATGTCCTTAATTCGCGTGAGTTGAGGTTGTCTCGGCATTGTTATGAACATTAAAGTTTCCTGGGATATGACGAGGTGCAGACTGGTCGTTAGTTACCGATACTTCGGTGGAGTCTTCTGCTTCCATCTTCAGATAAGTACAAGATGAACACTCTCGACAAGACGCTATAGCCCAGACGACTTTAATTTTCATCGTTTGTTAGCTAGTAACACTGTAACTTACAAGGAAACCGACTGCAAGTTATCGTCGTCGACATTGTCATCATCCATGTCGTCATCATCATTATCATCACTATCATCATCATCAGCAGTATCACCACAACCACTACTGCCACAACAACAACAACTACTACTATTATTACTACAACAGCTACTATACTACTAATACAACAACAACTACTACTACTACTACTACGACAACAACAACAATAACTACTGCTACTACTACAACAGCTACTATACAACAACTACTACTACTATTATTACTACTACTACTAATACAACAACTACTACAACTACAACTACTACGACAGCTACTACTACTACTACTACTACTACTACAACTGCTACTACTACCACAACTGCTACTACTACCACAACAACTACGACGACTACTACTACTACGACAACAACTGCTACTACTACTACTACAACAACTACTACGACGACGACAACAACAACAACTACTACTACGACAACAACTGCTACTACTACTACTACTACTACTACTACTACTACTACTACTACTACTACTACACAACAACTACTACGACGACAACAACAACTGCTGCTGCTACTACTACTACGACAACGTTCTCAGACAGAGAATGTTTTTCCGTTAGAATGAAGGCCGAGTTTCTCCCACCAGTATGAAATAAGAAGTAAACAACTAGTTTCGTGTACTTAAAGTATTAGGTCTATTAGTCTTCCGGAAGGGGGACAAAATATTCGTGCTAACAGTTCCTAGAGCAGTTATAGGTCACTGGTCCAGAAATTTACCAAACGCGCATTATGAGTTGGAGAATTTAAGATTATTTAAATATTACAGTGTGCAACTGTAGGCAGGAGTACCGACCACATTCTTAACTATACATAGTTGTAACAAAATGTTTTACACAATTTCGGCTTATTTGTAGCACGAATCGGTAGAAACCTGGCTTTCTAATCTGTATGATATGCGGAAAAATGAGATCTCATTTTAATTTTGACATGTTGATTGCACAACTCCATTCTGCAAAGGCGTAACTTGGGTAATAACATTGAGGGAAGGGGGTAAAATCTGGTTTGAACCAGTCCCTTTTTCCCACTGCCACCCCTATTTTTTATTTGCCCCTCTTCTACTCAGTAGCCAAAAAATTATTCTTAGGTAGAAAACAATATTGGAGGGCATTTGCCCCCTTCCCCCTCCCCAAGTTACGCCTGTGCCATTCTTCCTCATGATGTTTTAAACGTAGTACTGATGATGGCCAAAAGTTGGGCCGAAACATTTAGCAGAAACTGAAAGGTAAGTGTAGAGATTTAGTTGAGAAAGACGAACTGTGCATCATTTCCGTTTTGTGTGAATTCACAACGGGATGTATAAACCTACGTACATCATCACATTGGGAAAGAATAATTAGAACTATGCCAGTAAAGTGAACAAATTAAATCTGTTTCTCTAAGCCCCATTTTAATATTATCCTCCCATTTACGCCACGCGTCTTACGCTGTCTGTTACCCGGAAGAATCAAAGCTCTACATGCAATTCTCATTTCTCCCTTACTCTCTACATGCATCACCTGTTCAAACAGCCTTACAGTATTTTAAAATACGAACTGAAACGCCCTTCCTAGAACACAAAGCACGAATATAAGTTCCTTGACCTCGAAACAGGTGCAAGCCTAATCAAAAATTATTTTTGACGCATAACGTCTTCCAGAAGCATTGCAGGGCGTGTGTCAAAGACCACGTCCCGTAAAGGAAGTGCGATCGGTACGTGAGTGTGGATTATGGTCACATCGCCTGGTCACTGACCTGACTCCATGGTGTGACGTAGGCTACTTCAAATCATTCGAGTGACGATAATAGGTAGGTGTGAGTAGCAGTACAGTCTGTCGCAGTCCATTAGGACGGACAGAGCAGATATTGCCTTCTAATACTAGAGCATGGAGCAGCCAAATAACATATGAAAATTCAAAGCAACCCTCGTAAGAAACACGTTCCGTATCTATTACGAAGGTCAACTGGTAAGTGCTGTGGAGCAACATAACAGCTGTTTGTTCTAAGCGTCCTATGAAACTCATAAATGAACTGTGTGGACGAAATGCAGAAACTTTTAATGCCAAAGAAGTTGGTACATATAAGCAACAGTCGTGCTTTAAAGAGTTAAAGTAGTCTGTCTGAATGCTTGTGCATAATTTCAGAATGGTCAGCAAACTTCGGCGCGCACCTTCACATACAACACACGCACGCACACACGCATCACGCGAACATCTTGTCTAGAATCGAGGGGCAATTAAATTTTCTTGCCGTGTAGTTGAACACAGGGACAAATTTTCGTTTGCTTCAGTGCGCGCGCGCGTGTGTGTGTGTATGCGTGTATGTACATGTCAAACACATTATGATGTTATAGCTGCGACAGCGTAGTCAGGTGACTAAACTACGGGCCGGACGATACTAATACTTTTCCACGCAGTCTGTCCTATGACACACACCTTTCTGTTCCTCACTGATAATCTTCAAAGTCCCAATGAAGCATTCCATATAGTTACCACATATCTCAGCACTTACTCTGGCGAAAACTGAGGAGGTTAATATTAGAAACTATCGCGTAATGGACTCCTTTCCATTACATGTTCCAACGATAAGCTTCAGTGATAACGGTACTGAATTTCGTTACCTTATTTATAAGGTAGAGTAATAAAAACAAACGTGCTCAGAAGTTAAAGAGATTTGTAAATTAAAAAATGAGCAGAAGCTTCGTAAAGTAAGGCTTTACCGCATTTTCTTAAATTCTTACAGTACTTTTGTTTTTCAGAAAACATAGGCTTGTTATGATTATTGAACCGCATGGTAAAATCATCGATAAAAACCCATGAGTGTATGGCAGACCCGTCCAACTGTAGTTGCTGTTTTGAGCCTTGTGTTTGTAAGCTGCACGTGCGATTTGTGACACCCATATACAAATCCTGGCACATGGAAAGGGTTCAAAAGAGACACGTAATTACCCACGCAACTCACGGACGCCGCCTGTCAGTTTACAGTTGTGGCGACGAATGTTCTGTCAGCAGCAGACTGCAACACAGCGTACGGGTTTATCTAATATACAAACCTGCAACGTGGTAATTACTGAACAAATAGAATCCCTCGTATAAAAATCGAGGGGAAAATGCATTCACATATAGCGCAGAACTCAAACACATCAATGCTGTAAAATAGAAATCATTTGTACGAAAAATTTGTTTTAGTCTACCGTCCATGCCCGTTCACACGATACGGACTGTATATTCCTGAGTTCACACAACCGTACAGATATTTTAGGCTGAGTAACTCGTCAAAAATATAACACTGGAAATTACGCTACGCCTGATGAGGTGTGTCGAAGTAATCGATTGATCACAGGGTATACGGATTTAAAAACAGAAAAAACAATAGATAAATTAGATTAAAAACCTTCGCAGTACCCGAGTTCAGTGCTAGTTCAAAGCCTCCTTAAAACCAACAAGAATTCTAAGGAAGAAAACTCTGTCAGAAAGAAGCGAGACTCAGACTGTGAACATGTAAAACACAATACTTCTGTAGTGTGAATGGTTTTAGAGAAATAGTAGAAAATTGAATTCGAGATCATGTAAATTTGGGGTCACAGCAATACGTTTTGATACGTTATAAAAATTATGCCCTTTTTTTGGAAAAAATCAATTGTTTAAATTTTTTTCTTTTAGCAAAAAGCGAAAAGTTAGGGAGAGTGCTTGACCGGAGTTTAACTAAGAATGAGAAAATCACAGGACGATTACATATGCTTAATCTTCAACGATAAAATGTACAGGCCAATACGTATATAATAAAACAGAGTGTGATTAACTACGCGTGAGAGATATAATACAAATTTTCCGCGTGCTTACGCAAATGAGAGCTCCTATGTTCGAAACTTTGTCGTAAGAAGGGTGAAGGTGTGACTTGTTTCACTGTTTTAACGTAACACAGATCAGAGTCAGAAAGGAAGGAAGAGATATTCAAAATAATACGTAAATTATACCTCGTTGATGTTAACGGGCCTCTTAACGTAGTAGATACATGGCTACAGAGGAGACTGTTAGGGCCACTTCATGTGAGGACTGACTGCCGTGGTATAAGGGACATCACTTCTTTGCCTTGCGATACATTTGGTTCGAATTTCGGTTGGGGTATGAACTATCCTGCAAGAAAGAAATACAAGGAGAGGGAGAGATAGAATGCACGAAGCGAAAAATGAGACGCATTAAGACAGAGAACGAGATAAAGGAAAATATAGAAATAAAGGAAAAGAACTAAAAAGAAAGAAAGGTAGCTCTTTCTCATTAAACAGCTTACGTTACCAAATCAAGTAGAAGTTACGAAGTAGAATACTTATTGCCGGCGGCTGAAATTAAGTACTCTGCGTGTCAAGTGCAAATCCTACCTGGGGTCAACTACCGGTACACTAAGAGAATATTCTGTCGCAGTTTCTTCAGTTTCTCTGGAATAACACATTAATGTACGCTGCAACCTCTTCCGTAGCCTTTTTATTCGTACTGGAAATCACATCGGACTCTGCAAAAACTTTGTACGAGTGGTGAAAATCTGTAACAGGGAATTTATACACAGATAATTTGAAACCATTTTGCTGCCTAAGTAATATGCCATTATTAACAAGGTAATTTGATAAAGATGAGACGTAAAGCTCACGCCCCTCCCAATTTACTTCCGCAAAAGGTCCCAGGTTCCCATTATTTAAGGAACTGGGTATGTCCCAGGGGCTGCTTGGACGTGGCAGAAAACAGATGAATTTCCTTGTCGCTTCTGGAATTCAAATTTCAGTTTTGTAGCCCGTGGGAACTGAGTAGTGGCAGAATTATGCAGGCCCTTAAATCAGACCATAAACTTTTATAATTCATGTGAGATCTGAGGTGTACACGGCAGTGAGTATGCAGATTGCCGTCTTCTGGGATGTAACAGACCGCCTGCACTCTTAGGGGAGCAGAGACACTACGAAACGTCGGTAAATTTGTACCAGAATACATGGTGTCACACCCCAGCAGATTATAACATTTTCGGCATAATTAATTTTAATATATTTTAATTTCCTTATATAGATGAAATAATTTATGGCAAGCCAGAATGATTAGTTCTTCACAGATATTCATGTTTAATGTTATCCACGTTTCCTTAAAACCCCTCAAAGATAAAATTTGCGTACGTTGTTTTGTCCCTTACAGTTTAATCCAGCTTCCTGGAAAAGATTCTTTCCGCCTTTCAAAGACGATTCTCCACAACGCGTCCTTTGATGTGATGACTCTCATACGCTGTTGTGCTCCACTGCGAAACAGTTCCTAGAATGCGTTCTCGTTCAGTCGTTGCATTTACAATTTTGTATTCTTTCAAGAAGATTAAAAATACTTAATTAGTTCGAAATTCTTAACTTTTACCTCATCCACGAGATGGCGTTCATCATACAGCTTAACGTTTAACTAATTAAATTTTGGCCCACCCATGCTATCAAAAGCACTTCGATACAATACTTCACTTTCTGTCGTTTCAAGTCTTGTGAAACATGACGCTCAGTCGATAGGTAAATAATGAGCGACGTTCCGGAGGATCTTACTGACACCATTATTAGAGCACAAGTAGTCCAGCACCGCTGTAAGATCCTCTAACTTTGCACTTACCAATGTACTCTTTACAACTTCCTTCACTTTCATTTTTTTTGTTTATTTAACATTTTATAACAATGGAGAGAAGATAAATGCATACAGGATTTGGTGTAAAAACGCGAGGGAAAGAGAACACTTGGAAGACCTAGGAGCAGACGGGAGGATAATATTAAAACAGATCATAAAGAACTAGGTAGGAAGACATGAACCGGACTAACTTGGCTTGAGTTAATATAATTGATGGACTGCTGTTAATACGGTAATAAACTCTAGATTCCACAAAATGCAGGGAATTTCTTGACTAGCTGAGAAACTGTCAGGTTCTCGAGAAGGGCCTTGCACCATGGAGTTATTTAGTTAGTTAATTAGTTAAGTTAAATAGCTATCTGTTTCATTTTATGGCTCTCGTAGGAATAAAGATTACACGGTGTAGGATTGAATTCTTATAAATTTGGAGATGTGATACGTGGTCTGGACTAATCTGGCCTGCGACAAGATAGCTGATGGACTGTTGTTGACAAGGTAATGAAAATTGGGTCTTCATAAAATACATGGAATTTCTGGACTAGCTGAGAAACTATTAGCCTCTCAAGGAGAGCTCTGCTCCATGGAGTCAGTCAGACAGTCAGTCAGTCAGTTTTACAGGTGACATCCCGTTGTGTGTCAATAATATGAATAGGTAAAATCACTATCTGTCTCAACACAACTGTTTTTATTATACACTACAGTCTAATTTATCAAATAAGTTTTTTTACATGTTTCAACCTAAATTAGGTCATCTTCAGGCTCAAAGAATTTGATATGTGATACAATTAGACTCTATTTTCCAATAAACATTGTTGTGTTGAGACATTTAGTTAGTTAGTTACTACTTTTATTTATCGATTCTCGTAAAAGTAAAGGTTCCGTAGTATAGTCTTGCATTGTTATAAATTTGGAGACGTGAGTTATTATATACATATAATCATTACATAATTAGTCTGTTTGTCTGGATACTGGAGTGTCGGTTTGTTTTTGGCCTCTTCTATCAACGGAAATCGAATGAAAATCTCAATAACGGCACTGAAATGTAAGCATTGAGTGGAATTAACGTGTCCAGCCGTGCCGGAAGAAATTATCTCTAGATCATATAGTAACACTGCTTATAGAAGGACGCTGCTTTCATTGTTTTCGAAGTTTAATGTGCGTTTAGCGATATAATGACACCACACATCGATCAAATAATAAAAAAGCGAACAGCACCGTTTCTTTGCCGAGAACATATACCAATGGACGATTATTATTATTATTATTATTATTATATAAAGCTGCCTTTCTAGCACTTTCCAGCTATGCGGCCAGCATACTGAATGAAGCAGTTGTATCAAAGGGCTATAAGGTATGAAAGGATTATCTGTAGTAATCATAGATCGAGACGGCATTTCCCGTATGTTTTCAAACGGGATTCCACTACTGCTATAAAGTTTTAACAAGGATTATAATAGCCTGAGTATTCAAGTCTGCTGGAATGTGGCGCTGTGTCACTGTTTTAGTGACACTGTGTCCCACCCTAGAAAACCTTAAATCTCTAGAACACCGCTGTGTGAACCTCAGACCTTTCATAATAGCCTACCACTACAGGTAGGCCGAAAATTAAAACTACTACGTATGTCAAAATATAAATATTTGGTACCACGAACACGAAGCTGACCTTCATCAAGGAATCAACTGACGAATGAATGCTTGAAATGCAATTCCACACGATTCTTACGATGGTGTATCACATTTAAGGTCATTAGCTTCATGGACTTCGTCCATCGTCTGGGTGTTTCAGAAGTACAGTAGTCCTCCCGTATCCGCGGGTGATACGTTCCAAGACCTACCGCGGATGCCAGAAACCGCGGATAGTAGCGAACCCTATATATAAGTCTTTTTTCGTTTACATACATACCTATGATAAAGTTTAATTGATAAATTACGCACAATAAGACATTACCACCATTAGGCTAGTGATCCTGGCACCATGAATGCGGACAGCGAGAACGCTAGAGGCTAACTGGATGCGAGTAAAGCGGGCCAGCGTGGGTAAAGAGGACAAAGAGAGATAAGTCATGTACTGAGCGTGACGGGGCGGGCAGGTTTCACCATTATTACTCAGAATGGAGCGCAATTTGAAAATTATGAATCGTTTATTTCTGGAATTTTCCATTTAATATTTTCGGGCCGCGGGAAACCGCGGATAACTGAAACCGCGGATACCGAATCCGTGTATACGGGGGTTCTACTATAATGACAAATACAGACGAACCCGGTTATAACGACATCGGTTTATGCGACACCTCGTCTATAGCATCAGATATTCTGTGGTATGAATTAATTCCTCACCATAACATTATACTGCTCGGTTATAACACACTTGTTTATAACGACACAAAATATTCAGTCCCTTTCATGACGTTATAACCGAGTTTGACTGTAAATAAAACACTACGTTTCGGGACAGGATGGGTCCACGTCTTCAGGCTAAAAGAATGAGACCCAATCTCGCAACGTAAGACCTACTCAGCTGGGCCCGATAGGCAAAACTCAGAGGTAGAGTAGCTTTACCTGTTGGACCTGAGTTCGTCTACAGCCTGAAGACAGGGATCGACCCCATCCCCAAAACGTATTGTTTATTGATCCCTATTCGTATTTTTAAACACCACACGACGGTCAAAGTCCTTGATGCAAATGGCCTTAAACGCCAGAAACACCTACTATCACTAAAATAAGGTGATCGGGTGATCAGGGAAAACGTCTGGATGTAAAGAGATTAAATTAACTGGGGACTTAGGATATTACATAAGGAGAAAGTTCATGAATTATAACATTCTCCTAACGTGGTTAGAATGGTGAAATCAAGTATATAATGGTTTGGTCTTGCAGATCACATGTGGAGGGAGAACAAAAGCTCTAATAATTTATGTGGGAAATTTCTACGAAAGGGTCACTTGAAAGGACGAGGAGGAGTTGTAGTAATAACATTAGGACGGATCTTACAGGAGTTTTAGTGTATATTTTCAGGATTAGAGCTGACGGGAAGTAAATGCCCCAGGATCGTGCCTAATGACGGCCTTTTTATACCAGCGGCGCCACTGAATTTTGTTACGCGAGAATTAAATAAAATACCCGGCCTCTCTCTGTTAGATGTAATTCTGATGCCTGTGTCTCTTTTCTTCTTCTGAGGCAATAAATGCCAAAGGCGGTGCTGATCGTTTCGGATCAAATATTAGTAGTCTAAATTAATATTCCTCATGACAAGGGCCAGTGCCTTAAAGCAGGAAGCGACAGTTTTCCTAAGTCTAATTAATTTATGTTTATCTAAGAGTCTATTTGTTATCTAAGCATCGGCTTAATTGCTAAACAATGGCTTTGAAACTAATTACCTTCTGGTAGCTAATTACACGGCTCCATGTGCATGGAACAACACCCCACGGGCATATCGCAGATTCTCTCAGTGCAGATGTCCAAACAGCCCGACAGACTCAATTGGATGGCCATAATTGACAGCCCTTTGGAACAAGGCATGATTAATGTTAAATGGTGACAGACTATGAAAATCCGGAAAAAATACTTGGTTGTTGCATTTATTGGCAAACATAAATTTGGAGACACTGCAAACGTTGGGATTATATTTTGTAATTATACACATTTTTTTTTCATTTCACTTTACTTTAAAAACAAAACATTAATAATAAAATTAGTCTATGTTTCTTTGCCTTTTATGAAGACATTTTTTAAATAATGTTAGAGCTGCTGTACTGCCTTGACTGAGGCGTGCTGTGGTTCACCCGTGCCTCCAGGTGAACACCGGAATTGTGCCTTACAATAAATATAGCGACTTGCTGTCGCATCTTTTCAGATTCATCATCCATATTAATCCTTACAGCTATCGTTAATGGCTACATTATATGAGAAGTTGATAAAACTTAATAAAATAAACAAAAGTTGAAAGAACAGAAAAAAATCAGTCGCAGTGCATCACTGCTGAATCAGAAACATGTTAACTTTAGCTGTTTAGTGAATGTTATTTATTTTAACGACACCCTCTCAACTGCAAAAGTAATAGAGCCTCAAATTAGATAGGAAGATCAGTACGAAAGATTAACAGCTAAGGATGCGAAAAAAAGTGGCTGTTAACATGTTAACATGGAGATTATATAGAGCTACGGAAATTCATCTGGGGAAATTGGAGAAAACCACAAACAGTCTTCATAGGGATAATCTGTTCTACGACCAACGTGATTACCGTTACCGCCACATTAACCTGCAGTACCTTAGTGCTGAATATACCTGAATATGTCTTATTGGACGAAGTTCCGGCTCCAGATAATACAATATAATATAACGTGACATTATATTATATTATGTATATAGCGTCAAATTAGAAAGAAAACTTAGATTACTGTAGTCTGGGATGTGACGGTCTACGGTCTTGCAGAATTTGTCTGCTATGATGATGGATGCAGCAGCATCCTCTGACACGTCCGTAAAATGCTACCTGCCTACACGACACCACTTCACAGAACACAGAAATCTTGATAGTCACCTCAAATCCCGGGCAGGAATCATTGCTCATAACGAGCAGTAAAGATCTGGTAGGAGGTGGCCATGATATAAATAAAAACACTATCCCCGTAATTGCCTGCAGAAATTGATTAAAATGGCGAAATATTTTTGTCGTGACAGCATGTTCTTTTCCTTAGATTCGCAGCAGATACTTCCACAATGCACTTGAGACACGCGAGCGTGCCCTATAAGGCAGTCATACATATGGGACGGCCGACGTACACTACACACTTGCCTGTACGACGTATGTGCTGCGTCATTGCTGTGCTGGCTGTCAAGTCACGTCACGCCTTAACAACTTACAAACAATTATTAATTAATGCCCTACCAATGAGACTGGTGGCGATAAAAAGTTAATGGTACGCTTAAGAATTGTAATAAAACTAAGTAGACGAATTGTTAAGTTATAGCGAACTCGTTCAATGTCTACTAACGTAGCTCAGTTGGCTGAACGTTTCAGAAGTGGGAGAGGAACGGCATTACCTGCTGTTACTGCAACTCAGATTTTCATAATTATGGGCCAGAAAATTATTTTGTGTAAGAGCTAAAAGTAATGCTGTCTCTCTGCACGCCATGAAGGCATATGGTGGAACAGAGGTATAGCTCTACACATTCTTAACTTCGGTACCAGATGAGGGTGAATGGTCAGTATCCCGATTTACCCGCAAGGAAATCGTCTCCGGAGCCCACTGACTAGAACTGAGGGGTGGGCTCCGGAGCTGATCTGGACGCTTTGGTAAAGAGATATATCTCTTGTCCATACCGAGAACCGAACAACGATTATTCGGGCGTCCAGCCCGTGGTCTAGTTTTGACACAGACTAGGCCAGTGGTATTCAACCTGGGGTACGCGTACCCCCGGGGTACGCGAAGACAGCTTAGGGGGTACGTAAAATATAAAAAAAAAATAAATGTATTATTTCATGATAAACACTGAATAATCAGGGCCAGATTTAGGGTTAGCCACAAGAGACCTGGACATAAGGACATACGATTTGGGAGCGCCATTTCTTTCTCTCTCTCTCTCTCTTTATGCGATTCTTATCTGGTCGGCTAGTTTCATTTTATTCCACATAGTGCATATAATATATTTGTTATTTAAGAGCTTCACTCTCCTTTTTCTCATTTAAAACTTATTATTTAATACATTATTTTGGATGTAATTTATTTAACTTATTTTAGATGTAGATTATAGACTGTGTATAACTTTAATTATGCACCGACAACTTTGGGGGTACAAAGTTGAAGAGAAATTATATCTGGGGGTAAGCGAACAAAAAAGGTTGAATACCGCTGGACTAGGCAATCCCGGGTCCCAAAATATTTTGTGTATAAGTGCCAATGTAAAGACGATCAACAGTTTGTTTCCTTTGTCCCTCACTTACTTGTCGATACTTTGCAGACAGCATGACGCAGGAGCAAAACAGTGCATGAAAAGGCAGTCGGTGACCGAGGGACAAGAAGGTGCTGGCCTTGAGATTAGAGACCAGTCGGATCCAGATGGAATCTTTCCGCACAACTTTCACTTCCCTGGGAAGGTGAAACTTAAAGTAGCCCTGTCCACGCCATTAAGACATATAGAACGCGCAGAGGTATGGCTCCACTCATTCTTAATGCCGTCTCTATATGGAGGCAGCTATGTGCCCAGGAAAGAACCCCGGCACCCCTAGAATAGGAGGCGGGGTGGGACGCCGCAGCCGTTCTGGATGTTTTCAAGAAAAGAAAAATGTCCTCTCCTTGCCCGGATACGAACCCCGTAGCCCAGTCACTATACCGACTACGCTATGCCGCCATTCTCTTGAGTCCGTACTCTTAATGAAAGTCATAACTTGTTTCCAATCCTACCAAATCAAGTTCCGGTGTCACTTTTAGTGAGATTTTAAGCTCTCACGGCGGTATCTACGAAAGAAACAGTCTTCTGGGATGTGACGCCGTGTAGTCTGGTAGATGTTCAGCGTCCTTCCAGTCGAAGCGGTTACATCATCATTAGAATGGATGAATATTCCTCGGAGAAGTCGGTATTAAATGGCGTCACATATCAGAATGCGGTTATTTTGAAAATACTAGTTATTTATACCTTCGGGCAGTGGCAGACTGGCCAGGGTGTCAGCTTGCCCGATGGCAAGTGGGCCCCCTTAAACATTAGACAATATGTTAAAAATGTTAATGACCTTTTAGTAGCTTGAAAATATAATATAAGTTCCAATATTATTACTGTCTGCAACTAAAATTTACGTTGTATTACTATTTTAATAAAAAAAAATTAATAAAATCCACCATTTATTTAAAATTAAAAAATAATTTAAAAATTCAATTATAACAATCTGTATTTACATTTAGTATCTACTGTATACTGCCAGTAATATGTACAATATATGTACACTGTAATTACTAAAAAATGTACATTTATTTCGCAAAAATTTTAATTGTACCTTTTTTCCACTTATGTATTTTTTGAAAATTTTATTTATTTCTTATAAAAATTAAATTATAGCCTTATAGTTGTGGGTGGGCCCCCTTTGTCTCCTGGCAACCAATATTTTTAGACTTAGTCCGCCACTGCCTTCGGGTTACAAACATCACAGATTTAGCTAATTAAGAATTACTAGGAGTAACTCTTTTCAGGTTTTCCTAACTGAAATGCGAAATTATGTTTTCACAGTTTTCCCGCCATTTTGAGAAAAATCTGAAAAGGCATACGGTAGGACTACTACAGAAGCTGACAATTTTTATCCATGTCACTTTTTTTTTAAAAAATCCCTAGAACCCAATTTGTAGTTCCGAAGGACGCATCTAGATCTACTTGTCCCACACTTTGCATGTGAACGGTTCCGTCTAAATTCTGCAATTTGTGTAAACCTTGTACGGTTTATGAACAGTCGTTCGTCAGCAGAAGGACAGCAAGTAACTGATCGCTTCACCTTCCACTAGCAAGTCTTCTAAGCGTGTAAGCGGCCAACAACTGAAATACAATTAACGTGGCGCCTAGAACTACGTCCTGTTTGTCTTCGAAATTACATTTTCTAATACTGAATCTGCCATCATTTCATCAGTGAAAAAGTTTCAGTTCTCAGCCCTCCTTTGGTTCTGGCCAGTCTACCTGTCTGTTTATTTCATCATGTATAAACCTTATTAACAAGGTTACTAACCGCTGAATTTATGCAGCGTACGACTGCAAAATGTGTGCATTTGTGAGACTCAGATTCGAAGATACTATTCAAATGGATCATTAAGGAATAGGACATGAGGGTGTAAACTGGATTCACATGAATTAGGAGAAGGTACAGTGGCGAAATTTCGTGAATACCTACGCGGTCCATAAAAGATGGGAATTTTTTCACTAGTTAGATGACTATCAGCTTCTCAAAACGACTGTGCACGTTGGAGTGCACTGTTTGTAATGGTTCATATTTTAACCCTAACCAATCAATATATTCGCGTATATTTTACACTTGTCCAAGAATTTTAAGAGTTTATTCTCAACTCGAAGGGAACAATACACATTCCTATGTTCAGTGATCGGTTAGGGTGTTTTGGGAAACGATCACTAGTTGTTCTGACAACAAAAGAACTCACAAATAAAACTGCGGACGAATTCTTTTTTAACTTTCAAACCTGTGGTACGTATATTTACCATTGCCCTGTACAGAGGTAAAAGGCGGAAGTATTTTGGTTAGCAACATACGTGGGTCTAATAATGATCACCGCCTTCGGATGGCACACACGTCGATCTGTGGCTGTTTACGTATGCATCTATTGAAAGTTGCTAAAGATTTTAATGCTCAAAAATCGCACCCGTTAGGGAAGTCCACGTATGCGATAGGAACATGACTCAAACCAATTGTTTCCACTGGCCACTAGTTTTCACTGCTCAAGTTTCGGAAGAAGATAAGCTTATTTGAATTCCGAGTATGTTCTTTACCCATGCTACTTGCTCGGTATGACCAACGCATAGTAAGCAGCTGTCGAACCGTAAAGCCTTCCTGTACATCAAGAGCACATAAACACATACAAGGCTAACTCAGGGTGAGCAACCTTGTCCTGCGTTTAGTTCAGCTATAATAAGTGTGGCTTGTACTTTACAGGCAGCTGTTTCATTTAAGGTGTTCACTTAAGGGCGCTCTCAATTGAGCAGATCATATAGCGCAGATGAAACCTGTCCCAATGCCACATTGTTCACAACAAACCCCACACAGACTGTCCTGAAATCGAACCGGGGCCTTCGCAGTGAGGCTTTGCGACTAACCGCCTGAGAGGTCGCACAGATCAATTAGCATAAATATAGCACCGAGATCCTACATACAATAAAACGAAGGAAGGCTAAGTGGATTGGTCACAGCTTGCGTACGAACTGCCTTCTAAACCGCGTTCTTGAAGGAAAGATAAAAGGAACGAGAAGACGAGGAAGAAGACATAAGCAGCTACTCGATGACCTTAAAGTAAAGAGACGATCCTGGAAATTGAAAGATCGCACTCCCTCGAGAATTTGCTGTGGAACATGCTTCGGACCTGTCGTAAGACAGACTAGGCGATGACGATGATAATGATGATGATAGTGCCGAAGTCTAAATGCGTGTGATAGTACCCCACGCCCTCTACACGCCTTCACAGTGAGGTGCTTAGTCAGAGGGTAACTATAGTTTATGAGGAAACAATAACGGCTTTACGACAGGAGAGGCGTATTTATGTTCCCAGTCTGGGTACTGCGACGGTATTGGTGGCGTTTCGCTCCACGGCTTCTGTTATGACCTAAACCAGTGGGTAAATTAAAAAGGAACAACTGTCCCGGATGCAGACAAGGAAGACCCTCTGACCATAACCAGAGTCTATTATTGAAGTATGGAAGAATCGTCACTGGATTTTGAGAGCGTTGGTTGGCTAAAAGTGGCGGAGAGAGAGAAAGAAAGACAGACATATAGAGTAAGAGAGAGCTTTAGAATTAGGGTACCTTGTGCAAATAATTGTAAATGCATTCAAACTCCGATATACAACCACCCTCACTTAACGGCCATGAAAGCCTGTGACGAGAAATTCCTTATAGAGTATTTCAGTTTACCGCCACACTCGATATAGCATCACGAATTGAGGTGAACAAACAGAGGCCTTACATCGGGGTTAGGCCGGGTGTTGTTTACAGAGCTAATGTGTTTCACTGAACTCAGCATTGCCACATCCATTTCCTCTTTTCCCGCGCAAAGCAGAGCTAACCAGTAAGCC
Source organism: Reticulitermes speratus (assembly GCA_021186555.1). Classification (NCBI taxonomy): domain Eukaryota; kingdom Metazoa; phylum Arthropoda; class Insecta; order Blattodea; family Rhinotermitidae; genus Reticulitermes; species Reticulitermes speratus. Next base: position 44,050,873 of record JAJKFL010000001.1, on the reverse strand, counting down.
TTCGCTACTGCCAGATGTATAGTTAAGTAGCCCGACCTAGCAGCGTGCTTAGCCGGGAGTGACTAGGTAAAAGCACGCGTTGATGGCAGGGCTTCTAGAATAGCAATAGTAAACAAATCCGCTGGCAACAGTGTCGTGGAAACTAGTCTTCCTTAGGTAATGTCGTGTGGTAGCGGTGGTATAGATTTAGTTCGACCGTCCCCATGAGCCCTACCACTTGGCCTCTCGTTATCGTGACCTTATACCACTTGATTCCTCTTCTGGGAATACATACATGATGCTAGTTGCTTTCCACAATTGTTCACCACTTTGCCGGAACTTGCTGGGATGATGCGAGCTGCTGTGTTTACAGTTACACTATGCTTACAAACATGTGGACTGAACTTGAATAAAGATTTCTGCGCCGGGTTACTTACAGTGCCCTCTGTAAATTATTAAGTGTATGTCACAAAAAACTTGATTATATAACCTATCAAAATTCGTTACGTTTTCATTCCTGTGTCTCTTACATCGTGAGCAATATTACGTTAAAATAGTCTACATTTCATGTGTTCGTTTTATTAAAAGCTTCAGTTTACAACAGCCTCTGGCAAAACCACACCTGAACTCAGAGAATGCTGTAAGCGTGCATCTTTGCGTCCTCTTTTTATGACATAGTTTGGCCAATGTTCTTCGTTTTAAGGGTTCAGAAATCTGAAACATCTGTACGAAGAAGCCTTTAAAATAACTGATAAGTTACATAAACATTTCCAGATGTTATGAGACTGCTCTGAACAGAAATAATTCTCTGCTGTGAATTGGTCCGGCTTCAGGACAATGTGAAATTGAGTGAACTGAAAAGCGAGTACGCAGATGCCTCTAAAAGTAAAAGTTGTTCTTGTGTCTAAGCACCACTCCATGACTGCAAAGCTATACAATTCAACCAGCTTCACACACACACGCAGCTTTAAATTTGGGGACAGGAGGCTGGGTAAGCTTCAGAGATGTTCCTGGCGTTGTAGTAAAAAAAAACAATCTGTCCTTTTACCGAGAACCGAACCCAGTTTGTGCAACCACTATTTACTCACTTCAATGACATAATTACCTGAGCTGTCACAGCAGGCATTGAAAGTACGTGTTAAATCTTGTAAAATTTGTGAGTAAGGAGATAACCAAACCACTGGAAGTTTCTGTCGCTGACTGACATGACAGTCACCCTCCTAGTCTAAACAAACAGAGCTCTGATTGCTTAGATTACGTGGTGTAGTGTTAAAAGCAGTGGGAGGGGTGTTCATTAGCTAATTCACTGACTACCACGCGGCAGGGCTGTTCATTTACTCAGATCGTTTGCTTTTCGTTCGTCTGTCGCGCCTTGTTTTCGCCACGAGGTGGTCTCAGGGACTCAGCACCGTCCTAACCCGGTGTACAAGTTTGTTATCTAGGCCAATGGTCAGAAAGTCGATCGCACACGTTTCTCGTGCATGGTGCGTAAAATTAATCGTGCCTGCCAGGTCTGATGTTTCGTTTGCTAAAATATTTAACTAATTTCCATTAAAATGTTTGTCGAAAATCAACACAAATTTTGAGACAGAATTTAATACTGGTCCATATTGGTCCATTACACATAACCTTAACCAACATTTGCTACGGGCATTCTAAAACAAAGCTCATCGTACAAAAAAATCTTGACAAATACTAAATTTGGATCACAAAAAGACCTATAAATTTTATTTGAAACATTATTAGTTATCAATTTAACTGAATATAAAAAACACTTATGACGATGCAGTAACGTACGTATAATTAACTGTGAATACTTCAATATCCAGAAAGGCAACAGGCTGGACGACCGAAAAATCGGCACTGGATTCCCCGTTGAAACAGATTTCTTTTACTCTCCACAGAGTCCGCACTGGTACTTAGACCACCGCAGACTCTTTCTTGTCCATTGAGGTACCGCGGGAACTTTCGCCAGGGATAAACCGATCGGAGCGTAAAGCTGACCACTAACCTCCATTTGGTGCCTTCATGGCGTGATGCGTAATTACGTACAGCTCTTCTTATTTTGCAACAATAGACGTATTTTCAAAAGAATAATATAATCGGATCTTCAGTAAATGAATGTTTTGAATCTCGCTGTATGTTCATTTCAGAACTTCAATGCAGCTCCTAACAATGTGCTCGCTACAAAGCACCTGGGTACTTTGTAGCGAGCACATTGTTAGGTTTAATAAATCAAGGAGGTGTGTGAGAGGCAGGACGTGTAACACACATGGGAAACAAAGCTTGCTTATAAAACTTGGAAAAAGCCACTTCGGAAGCCTAGGCATAAAGAGTAATAAAAGGTTAACGTTTTTAACACCAACTAAATGCACTTTTATTTTAAAAAAGACCTAAGTAAGGTTTTCTTAAAACATTTGTATAACCCCTACATATGTTTCGGCTTCAAAGAAGCCATCCTCAGGGGGTGTCATACAGCTGCGTTTTATTTAAAAAACACGTCCATGCGTTCGTTCAATATTAAGCACTATATACGTCACTACTTTCACTTTCTCTTATTTTCACTGTCACTTCTGCACGATTTGTTGGATGGGTATAAAATAGATAAAAATTGTGAGATGCACTGTTGGTGAAGATATTGTCGTTGAGTTATAGCTGGGAATTTGTATACGTAGTTTCACTGATTGAGTATATTAAAAGGGTTCTGGTGTTGTATTCACTTTAAGTTAAAATGTTGGAATTTTAAAAATACGCCCATGCGTACGTTCAATGTTACCCATCATGCAGTTCACTACTTCCACTTTCTCTTATTTACACCGTCACTTCCCAGCTATAACTCAACGACAATATCTTCACCAACAGTGCATCTCACAATTTTTATCTATTTTATACCCATCCAACAAATCGTGCAGAAGTAACAGTGAAAATAAAAGAAAGTGAAAGTAGTGACCTATATAGTGCGTAATATTCAACGAACGCATGGACGTGTTTTTTAAATAAAACGCAGCTGTATGACACCCCTGAGGATGGCTTCTTTGAAGTCGAAACATATGTAGGGGTTATACAAATGTTTTAAGAAAACCTTACTTAGGTCTGTTTTTAAATAAAAGTGCGTTTAGTTGGTGTTAAAACGTTAATTAGTAAACATGCAAGGTGAACTCAGAATACAAAAAGTAATAAAAGGTTTCACATTATTATCACCGTGCATTTTGTTAAATCAATAATAAGACCGACGAATGCACTATATTGACCAATTTTATTCTGGCCTATTTCCCCTCAGGGGAAATAGGCCAGAATAAAATTGGTCAATATAGTGCATTCGTCGGTCTTATTATTGATTTAATAAAAGGTGTTGGTTCCATAAAGGTATAAAGTGTCTTGGCCGGTGCTCAAGTACGTGTAGTTACTTTCAACACACTTTTTACTCGTTTGTATTGACATATTGCAAATTTATCGGCATTTGTCGGTGATTCAGGCCTTCCGGTTCCCCTGATTAACTCTGACTGCTCTGTTGGTGCAACATACTCAGCTGAGTGTGAAATTTAATTTTTGAACACCCTATTCAATCCATTCCGGGCTTCGGCTACTGAACCATGGCGCCTTCTGCAGGCAGAGTCAAACAAGCAAATGCCAACAGGGCCTATCCCAACGAGCGCCACTTTTAAAATATATGGGTGTAAAGCGTACAAAATAGGGTGTGTACTGCCAAAAATTTCGTCAGATACGGATAAGCCTATAAACGTTACTGATCCTTACTCAGAAGAAAAGCTTTGGCCTTGAGAGCGTGGGTTGGTGTCCCTTATACCCTGCGACGTTTGCAAAGAAAGCATATAAATCCTGTCAAAAACATAAGCCTCAATCACTTTCTACTGATCTCTATTGGTTAGGTATTCAGTTTATAACAGGCCTAGATTCAAATTTATTCACAGCTCCGACCACATAGAACACAATAGAAAATTATGTGTCGCATAAGCAAATTAACTCTCCCTCACAAGACATGACTGCATTTCAGCCCAGTGCATTTCAAGTGGAACACATCGGTTATTGATTACATAAATCAGAAGGATTGCTTTCTTCTTGCGAAACCACTACCAAGGTCATAGTCTTAGTCCTGAGAAACCAACAATGCTTTAAAATTGCCATTTTTCGTATTGAAGGGCCGCGCTATTAAGGGATATAGGCCTAAGGAAATGGAGGCTTAGTTCCACGTATTCTTAAATTCTGAGTAGATGGAGATGAGTGAGTGGTCAGCTTCACACCCCGGCCGCTTTATCTCCAGGAAATCATAGGACATTGTAAGCTGAGTAGCTTAGTCGATATAGTCACTAGGCTACGCAATGGGCGACCAGAGGTTCAGTGTTCGATTCCCGGCGCAAAGGGAGACTTTTCTCTTTGCCACTCTGTCCAGACCGGCTGTGGTCCCCAAACTCTTACCAAATGAGTAACAAAGGCCCTTTCACTGGGGTAAAGCTACCCACTCACCACTATGTACTACTGAAGATTAAGATAGAGTGGATCTATACCTCCAGTCTCCTCTTTTCCAGTACCAATCACAGTACCTGAAACACACATACATCCACACAATACACATTTATAATATGTCTTCACTGATTTATTGTTTCACTCAATTCTTCATCCATCCAGTCTTACAAGTAACAATATTTGAAAGCCAAGTGATTGGTCTTCTTTTGGGTTTCTGCACCGTGTAGTGGATAAATGTTCAAACGTTGCGAAGGAACATTCTGCCTTCACCTTCAAGGTGATTGAATTGGTTCAAGTGGATGCGGAAGTGAAAATTTTCTCTTAAATTTAAATTTAAGGTCGGAAAGGTTATTTACTCTTACTATAGAGATGTAGTTTTTCGATTTTGCAAACTTTATTAACACCGATGCCCACTGAGTATCGAAGGCTTTTCCGAACGATTGTTACGCATTAGGTATAAAAGAGATGTTTCAAGTGAGTAAGCTATGACATGGCAACGGATACTACCTCGAGCCATAATATCTGTAAAGAAGTATCTGTCAGAAACGCACAAAATTACTGGCTTGCATCACTAAGCTTTTATGTTATTGGCTTGCAGTCCTTCACTCATTACAAAATTTACGTTTTTTGCCGTATTTTGACCTGAAATTTAAAGACAGATGTGATCACTCTTTGTACGGGATGTTATTCTTTTCATCCATATACTCGCCAAACACCTACCAAAGATAACAAGACACGCAATGTACGTACGCATAACATTGTGGCTCGTTCGCGTAATGCTTATACCTCCTCGGCTATTGTAAGAGCTTGATACCATTTTACTCCACGAGAGTGCTGTTATGACGATTTAATGTCGCCGGCAACAATCAAAGGTCTTCATGTAATGTGCCCGATATTTTTGTCTGATTTTTAAATTTTTCGACATATTTCCATACAAGTCTTCAATATCAAATCACACATAAATCCTTCCATTGGGAGCCATGCTGATACATGCGGACAGAAGGACGGACCTGACGAAGGTATCATGAGCTTTTCGCGTTTATGCGAAAGCGCCTAAAAAGAAATTCGAATACGACGATGCGGCTTGGAAAAAGTGGCTCGAGATGCGGTTCACTAGGTGCAAGCACCGTATTTTGGAAAGTTAGAGCTCTGCGTTCCAAAAGGAATAGAGCATTTTGTGGTGTGCTAAACCAAATTAACTCAATGGTACTCGTCTTTATTGATAAGCTGATAACATACTCCTTTTATGGAACCATAAGTTTCAACTGTGTCTATATAAGACAACAGAGCACATCCTGTGCCTGTTGAACCCATTCTACACCTCCATATTCTCTTTGTTGTAGGTCCACTTATTAAACACTAACATACAAGGCCTGTTGAAACTGAATAAGCAATAATTTATTTCATATCTTTATCCCTTACCCGCTTCATTGTTTCCTTTCTCACTTCCTTACCTCACTAACTTCCTTGTTAACGTAAATTTGTGTTATGTTAAAATGCTGAATTCTGTTTATCCTGCAGATGTCACAATTTCGAAAACACAGTAGTCACCCATGGAAGAACATGTGCATTTTTGCTCGAAAATAACTCTCACACAAAGTCAATCATAAAGTGTCTCCTATTAAGGTGTTGATATATATATATATATAGCCCTTGATTTTTTAGCTAGCAACGAATAAAATTCAAACACTGTTACGCACCTTCTAGTAAAGGTCGTGACCTAATTTGAAGAATGTGGGGGAATAAATTAATCTACATTTCAATTTTTGAGAGAGAAACGCTGACAAATGCTAGGACTGAAAACAAGTCTTTCACAGGGCTGTAATTGGTTTCCCTCTCCCATCTCTGCTCTATACAAACCTCGATGTGGAAGCGTCAGTGTCGTAGCTGCAACACGAGTGCAATCAATGTAGCACACTAAAAAACTGTACTCCATAATGCCACAGCGTGGACCCCATGTAAAGGGAATCTTGAATTACCCTTGGGTACTGCTTTCTCTTGCTAATAGCTGATTCAACCGAACCTAACCCTGATAAATCACACAAGGGGGTTCAAAAGTCGCTGCTGCAAACTTATCGATTTAAGCTTGTAAAACAAATCCTAGACGCTTCAAATACAGCTGAAATGCCTAAACTCCTTCCGGATGTGTTGCTGAGGCACAAAAACATTTACTTTTTCCTGTTTCTGCTTCTACAAACAGCCAACTGGAATCAAAGATAACGAAATTACCTTCACTTATAGAATTCGAATGTTTACTATCGTGTTGCAAACAGCCTGCCATTGGATCCTATCCTGAGCCAGTTGAAACCGGTCCAAATTATCACACATTATTTCTTTAAGATTCGTAATAATGTCATTTTTTCATGTGTCTGTAGGTTGGCTGGTTAGTTATGAAATGTGTAAAGAGCTGTAGGGAAATACGATAGGCAGTGACCCTATTTAAAAAATTCTTTCGTATTTAGAGACGCTCTTGGTGAGTGCCTGGCTATCTACGTGCCTGTAAAGAGAGTCTATGCTGCACATTCACAGGCGCCTGAAGTGACAACTCTTCCATACTTCTGGGATTTCACACACACAGTGTTCAAAGTTCAAGTACTGAATGAGAAAGTTCCCTGGATCAGAGGGTTGTTATAGCGACCGAAGTACTTGAATTCTAAACTGAAGCAAAACAACTAGACCTCTGGGATCTCGGCCCTTGGTCGAGACAAATAGGCAGCCCCAAGAACAGCTTCAGGTCTGAGTTAAAGTAAAAGGTAAAGCAATCCCATTACAGGCCTTGACAGACCTTAGGGTTCCAGGAGGTTGAGGCTCCCAGATTTCTAGACAATCGGCACATGAAGGTGGTAAGGTTGTCAGCACCGGCCGCCTTTACCTCCCAGGAAATATTCCTGGTACTGTAGCAGATTTGCAGGTTACAAGGAACTAAAATATTATACATTATACAACTAAAAGCAGTTTTCGTAGGCTAATACTCTCAAAAACACGGTCATTATATCGAAACCAGCACATCGTACGAAGGAATTTACGCACTGTAACGTAAAATAGGGCATACAAATTCCTAAAGCAAAGTGGTTACTGTATGGTGTAACACAAAAGAGAAAAAATAACTTTGCACTTTACCCACACTGTGTATTTGTGTGCTTCACATGATTCTCAGAACGCACAGTGATTATTTTCCTATACAGCGTTGCAATTGACAAGAAGAGCTTCCTGTGAGGCAGACAATTAATTTTTGCATATTACTTTGAGGAATTTCTGGCTTCAAAGGCTAGCATCTAGAGGTTTTACCATGGAATGCCGTGTGTAGTGGTTAGCATTTCCTGCTCCGCAGTTCTCCGCTAGGAAGCCTGCTATACACGTACTGAATAATATTTTCGTGATTATGATCGCCTGTGACGTAACATCATGTAGTCTGACAGTTGGGAACCAACGTTTCGGAAGAACCTGCTGACTCCGTACTCAAGATAGACACTATTCTACCATAACACGAAAGCAATATTCCTTTTCTGAATGCTGGTAACCATCCACGAAACTACAAGGTGTCGCATCCACGAAGATTGTATCTCCTTTGACGGTCATCGCCGCGAAATTCAAATGTCACAGTTCTTTCCCTCATTTGTTCCACGCAAACGCTGGGATATTACTTTAAACCACAACACGGCTACTTCGTCCTACATCCTTTCCAAATCACTCTTTTTGATCATATAATTTCACCTATGACATCAAATAACCCAAGTATTGTAGTTTGTGTCGTTACATACGAAAACATAAATTTCTTCGCTGAATGTTTTCGATCTTCAATATTGTTTGAAACGTATTTCAAAAAGCGCCAAGTGTATTCCAAATGATACAGTAATACAAATAAGGCAACTCAACTTAAAATCCCACTAATTTTTGAACAGTGCACACAGACCTATTGGCCACCAGCGTGCTGAAATTGAGACAGAGTTCAGGAACTCTACATAGGAATAGGTTTATTCCATTGAAAAGTGTTACTCCCAGCTTTGTTCTAGGCTTATTTTGATAATGGGTCCTTAGAAGCGAATCTTTCACTTTCCGAAACATGCTGAAGTCAGACAACCCCAGTACAGAAGACAGGATGTGTATCGGATACCCTAAATCACCGTTTCAATAGAAAGTGCTCCAAAATAAAATGATACAAAACAGACTCTCTCAGAAGCTCTGCTACTTACCATAAATTCTCAAGGTGACACGGTGAAGGCGAACTGTGATTTGCACTGAAAAGTACAAGAAGCACTGAAATACTGTGTGGCAGATCTTATTACAGCAAGTGAGTAGAATCTGCATCTTCAATGAATCCCATGAAGAAGCACACAGTGTCTAATTATAACTCACTTCTTATTTAGCGTTTATAAAGCAACAACATTCAAAAGAGTGATGTTATTGCTTGTGTACTTATGGACAGACGAACAGACAGAAAGAAGATAACGTTAAGTAATTCCATCGAGCAGAGTCCTTCGTGAGAAGCTAACTGGTCCACAGCTAGTCAAGAAATCCCCTACATTTTATGGAACCCGAAGGTACATTACCGCATTCACAAAAGCCCGCCACCTGTCCCTATCCTGGGTCAGATCAATCCTGTCCATGCCCTTCATCCCACTTCTTGAAGTTACATTTTAATACTATTCTCCTATCTACGCCTAGGTTTTTCAAGTGGTCTCTTCCCCCAAGGTTTCACCACCAAAACCTTGTATGCACCTTTCCTCTCCCCCATACGTGCTACATGCCCCGCCCAAGTGTATGCTGGAATTTTACCCCAGACTAATTCTCTAAGGGTGGAAAATAGTGGACTTAATGAGATTACTGCCTCTTCACTTCAACGTTTTCAACCATATGATCAATCTTCATAAAACATCATATGAATGTTATCTCACCGGAGGCAACCATAACCTTGCAACTATAAATTTCCTATATACAGCAATAACATGACGGACATGAAACTTGTGACGTGGGAGGGACACTAACACCTCTTAATACAAGACCTTCAAATTATATATGGCAACAGACCTTCGAAAAATACGCAGATTTGGTAAGGTAATTTTTTATGTACAATGTAAAGTAACAGCATGCTGGCCGTGTGAATTCCTTTGCTATAGCTTTTGGCTTGACGATAATAACTTATAAATCATTGAAACTGGGCGAGATACGTGGAATTTGGTACGGAGCTAGATCATAGGCATATTCATATCTCCAAATTACGAATCACGTATTTTTGTTAGACAACAATTACAAAAATGGGAACAATGCGAAATTCTGAGATATATCCATCAAGTCTAACGCATACAGAATAGGTTTACGCAATATGTTCTTCACAAGAAATGTAATAGGAATAAATACATAGTGACAGATATGTCGGAATAGAGATCTATCCAACAGGAAAGAAGGCTTTATAAGTTCTGATCGAAAGTTTTTTTTTTGTTTTAAAACTGGCGTAGTAGCTTCAGATTGTGATCACCCTGTAGTTTGTGTGTAATGGAGTTGCAAACTTGAATGTGCCCGTCCTAATCTACACACGCAGTCCCATTCTTCCGGACCCTCGCAACCCTTGCTGGAGCCACACGCAGTGTTCGTATGATCCATGCATGACGCATTATGCAAAGCTTATTGGTTCGACCGAACCGTCCCTAGGGAGACAGACGGCTGTCGGCTCATTGTTACGACGAGGGGTTTGGGAACGGTACACTGGGCAGGCTGAAAAGCTAGGAAGGGCACACAATGATGATTGTTGGAGTACCAAGCCAAGACACGTCTCTGCAGGGTGCTTGGCTCACATCTAGTTAGTTTGAGGCCTGCTTGGATTTCCTACCCACCATTCTACGACCGCCCTTACTATACAGATTCAGCTGTTTGCATTCTTACCAGGTAGTGCAGGATAAACGGAAGTGAATGCAGAGCGCATAGTTCGGTTCTTACCTAAGTGAAGATTTTCTTCCATCCAATACCGCCAAAAAGCAAAAAGGAATTTCAGTACTTTATATTTGTTTATATCCTAATCATTAAATTTGTTACGTGACTACATGATAAAGAGTCTTGTTTGGGACCAACGTATACATACGAGTAAAGTTGTCCCGGTGCTTAATTAGGCACCACGCCATGAAGACATATGAGGGAGCAGAAGTCTATCCCGGGAAAAGAGCCCCGGATAAATACTGGGTAGGAGATTGTGTAGACCAAGAGTCGGTCCGAATGTTATGTAGAAAGGACGGGGGAAAAAAACTCTTGCCTCTGCCGGCAATCGCAACCCAATTCCCTGTAGTCCAAAAAGTAGCCTAGTAACTACACTGACTCAGATATCCCTGATCCCCTTTAAGTAGCAGATGTTTAAATAATGCCCATCAGAAAACTGAATCATTTTAAGGCACCCAAAGTTTCGTCAACATTACAAAAAGGGAATCCTTGACCCAGCCTCCTATACAATAGGTAACGGGTCTCTTTCCCGGGCGTAAAGTGGCCGGGGCGTGGAATTGACCACCCACCCCATCTAGCGCCGAGGTTAAAGAAAGAGTAAAGCTATACCTCTACACCCCTCTGGGCCTTCATGGCCTATTCTAGGGAGAACTTTACCTTTTACCTTTATACGCACAACCTATACCTATACCTGTAACGTAAATGTAAATACTTTCCTCACACTCTGTTTCCCTCGACATAATGCAACAAAAATGTTCGTCTCCTCTGTCAAAAATGAACCCGCAACTTTTCTAGTAGGAAGCAGATGCGTTAATCATCCTCTCCGACGTTCAGTTTGGCTGCGCAAGAAAACAGCACATAATGTCCTTAATGTAACTTAAACAACAGAATCCCAGACAAACAGGCAGACATGTGTGAATAAAACTAACATATGGAACCAATTCTGACACTGATACAAACAGGGGAAAGCTGGAAAGCCATATAAAATCCACACGATTACTTTATTTTCACTATCTTCTTCAAATATCCGAGTTACAAAGCAGCGTATGGACTCCCCAGGAACAAACAGAGCGTACTGGTGGGGAGGGCAGGGAGCACAGGGTGTACCACATCATAAGCGTGAACTCGAAAACTACTTAAGCTGTTCTTCAACGTAGGGCCAACACAGTACTTTAACGAATTCCGTTTTTTAAAGTACGATTTTTGGGTACTTAAATCATCGGTACTACGTTGGATTACACACACACATGAGTAGCTCGGATAAAGAAAACAAGAAACACGTACACAATTTTGCCCGGGAAGCGTTGACTTATAAGACTGAGAACTATACTGAGGATAGATAGGAAGAAGTTAACCGCTGACCTCAATTTAATTCAGAAGTTAAAATCAGTGTGGCTATAAATCCACTCCCCCTATATGCTTTAATGGCAATACAAGAGCGACTTCACTTTTAACCGGTAACAGTGATATGCCTCCGTATTTACCAAGATCAGATTTACCTCCTTTCTTACAAACATGTACAATAATAGAATGTTTTCACATTTAAGGCAATTATTCCTTATTCCAGACAGAATTAATAGGTTCATGGATCTCTGAGCCTATACTCTTAACTCCCGACTGGATCAATTTTGCCGGAATTTGATCAGTACCTGATAATTTAAACAATCTCAACTTTTCAACAGCCGCCTCAAAATCAAAGGCACTAGGCTCACGTACCAATGGCTCAGCGGTACATATTTGAATTTGTCTACGTTGAGAAGCACATGTACATTCCATAAGTGTGGAAATCTGCAAGTAGATCACCCTTCTCTTCAATTACCAAGTTCGTTCTAACTTGGTAACCCTTCTTAAATAAATTCATGCCTCTACACAAGTCTCTAATATACTTTCTCTTTCTGTTGGTTTCACGTTCTGTAATTCTACCTTCCAAAAACTTCCTCTTTTGATCCTGAAATACCTACGTCTCATGTAATGAGCTTATCTCCACTACATGACTCGAATCCTGCACCGCTTTAGAACATTCTTCGCCAAATCATGGTTTGTACTGCTTCCGTTCGTAATGACCTACACTCTCTTTAGCAGAGATTTTATACTATCTCTACTATTGTCCCAAGGCCTATTTATGTCCTCGCTTTCATCTAAGTTCTCCAAAACTGCAAACCTCTTTGAGAATTTAACTTGGTACTTTGCCCTAACTTTCTTGTCGTTTAGCTTCTTGAGATCGAAACTCCCTTTATCAAATTTCTACTTTTTATGCATGCTTGCTGACAGTCTCTCCCTAACGTTCTCAATGACTAGATAGTGACCAGTACATAGTCAGATGCTCTGAAAAACCGGCCATCAATTGTACGTGCATGTCATCATCTATCTGATGACATGTGAACATTCTCACCGTGAGTTTTCCCATCAGGAGAGGTCTAAGTGTGTTTATGAATATTGCAATATGGGAACATTATGCTCTTGATAATTATGTATTTGGTTGCGGCTAAGGTCATCACCTTAACAACCTTACCATTACTAGGTTTCTGTAAATGCTTGTTCCCATTTGTCGGTTTGAAAATATATTTTTTTCTCTCTAATTTTGCATTGAAATCTGCAATTAGCATTTTCATGTGCCACTCAGTGTATTGACCAAACACTGCTCTCATTCCTCATGGAAACTCTTCTTCTGCACATGTCATATCGTAGCTTTTATTCTCACTCTGGCACGAACACAGCGACTTCGTAGTACTACAGGCCTATATAACGTTCTGTCACTAATAAACTCTATCTTAGCTGCTGATATAATAATACCATTATGCACAAAAAACTATTTAATTGATTATTGTTCTTTGCATTCCACAGAGAAACGTAAAATTCTCTGCTGCTTCAGTATCACCCTTGTCCCACCGCACCTCCTGTACTCCCACTTAATCTAACCCACACTTTGCTAATTCTTTGCAACTGTCTTCAATGCTCCTGGCCTACAGAGGCTCCTCATATTCCATGTTCCGAATGTCATGTCCAATTTCCATTGTGTAAGTCGTACCAGAGAATCCGTCCAAGTTCCAGTCTCTGTGTGACATTTCATAACTTGCTGACTTTTATGGTACGGAGTTATTAGTCTCTCATCCAACCCACAAACTGGAGGACAGTCTTTTGTCGGCCGTCTGAGACTGTATTCAATACAGTTGCAATTACCTTCCTAAAGTGGTGGCCGATTCCTCCACCTGCAGGGGGTAGGCCATGTTGCAGGACCGAGACGTACTTAACACGGATAATGCAAACCAAAGACTTGAAACCGAAAACAACTTCAAGATTTTTCTGGGATGTTACTGTTACACCATGTTGACCGGTAGCTATTTACCAATCAACACGGGAATTATTCCAGAAGGTTTGGATGTTTATCAACACCGCTTCGAAAACCCTAAGTCTTGCAAAGAGAAACTTGTGTAAACTCATTTAGTTTTGGTCTGAAAATAATAAAAATAATGTGCATAACTGCCTGGTTTCAGTTAGGAACAACATTATGCTCATCAAGACCTCCGACACATTGATCATTGCTTCTGCACCACCCATAAAAACTGAATTTTTACAATGTATCAGCAAACGTAATCTACACAAAAGTTGTGCGCTTTCAGATGAAAACATTAATGGAAAATTACACTGTATGCACATACACACCTTGCTTAATGTAAGTACGCTTCAAAGTCCTGCTCTAAAATATAAATCAAGCCATGCTTCAAGTTATTCTAAGATCAGTCATGACGTTCTTTGGCTTTTCACGTGGCTAGAAGGGTACGTTCGATTAAACCTCAATATCCCACTTGTTCAGAAACGTACGTGTAGGTGCTGATCTTGTTCATTAACCGGAAAATTGTATGACTTACGGGGAGAAAGTATTTGGTATGAAGTCCGTGATTAATGTCAAGTTCGCGAGTTACGCTGGAGATGCAAGCAGAAGGCATGTAGGTCTACATGTAAAGTGGTCGTTAGAGTTTACAAATGCACTTGCAAAATGAAAAGTGTGTCCAAATTTACTAAAATTTCTCAGTACCAAATTTCATTTGAATTGTACTGTTCGTATGCGTAGGACAGACGGACGGACCAATTTTAAAATAGTTATTCTGCGGAGACGCAAACGCGCGTAGACACTAAACAAGCACACGCAGTCCGAGTAGGTTCAGGATCCACGGTTCCCCTTTATGTGCTGCAAAAATAACTACTGCTTACTGTTCTTATCGTGAACAATCGTGCACAATGGACGAGCGGTCGAAGGCATTTACTCGAATCCCAGACAGAACAAGGGCTTATGTCGAAATGTTCTGTCTTTATGTTGTCCTGTATATATATGTGTCATGCAATGGCCGTCCTCTCGTCCACGGAGGAGACCCACGAAATGTCTGCAAGCCAGATGGAGCCTTCTCAAGCTCACCACACAGCTCAATCTATTGCATAGGTTAAAAATGCGAGTAGCTTAATTTCCACTCCCCATTATGGCTCGATATTGTGATGCTTAAGAAAGCACAAAGGCAATTTTACCTTTTATCAAATATTTCTGAAGTGATTACGTCAAACGTGTATTCCAGGAGAAGAGAAACAAACACGAGTCGGAAATTCAGAAGGAAAGAATCCAGTTGTTAGTTCGCGACATATATGTACGATGAGCTCATCTACGCAATACACGAACATAAATACCAATGAGGTATAGGCCTACATAGTCGTAAGAAATTCATTTCGAGAATATGTGTACCGCCGATCCCAGTGGCCGTGCGGTCTAAGGCGTGGGTCTTCGGCCGCTCGCTTACTAGGATCGTGGGTTCGAATCCCACCGGGGGCATGGATGTCTGTCTCTTGTGAGTGTTGTGTGTTGTCAGGTAGAGGTCTCTGCGACGAGCTGGTCCCTCGTCCAGAGGAGTCCTACCGACTGTGGTGTGTCTAAAGTGTGTGATCATGAAACCTCGACGAAACGAGGAGGCCTAGGCCCATATAGGGCTGTCGAGCCATAGAAACAAACAAACAAACAAACAATATGTGTACCACAAACTTGAATTAAGGCTTTCCAGTCTTGTTATCTTATAAACGATAAAGGGCTAGTTGATAAGAATCCCGTTTCGCGTGGCAATGCTCAGCCTTCTCAAGTTAAGTGCGACCGCAGTATGCATGCAGCAGCGGGTGCTGACAAGGTACCAGAATCATAACGGGTGAGTTCGCGCAAAGAAAGGGTAAGGTTTGAATGGCAAGAGGAAGCGAGTGGATGCAATGATAAGCTTAATCCCTCCCTCCCGCCTGCGTAAAGCAAATGGGGTCATTGATGCTATTGGCTCACGTGCACGTCGTGATTCATGCCATTTTCACTTTCTAAAGTCTTCTTCTTCTCCCTTTTATCTCCTCATCCCTCCATGGTGTGCAATGTCCTCTACATCTGAGAGCCTTGTTTGAAGTTTTACTCGATATTAATTTTGTTCAAAGGAAAAGCTTTAAGTGTAAGAAGGAGATGGCTCTGGAGGATGGGGAAATTGTGTTAGATCCTTTGTTGTGTTATTTTAATTTATATTAGGTTTTATATCTGCAGTACACGAGCGAGTTAGCTCAGTGCATGGCGTGTCTAATTCGCATTAGCTGTAAGAAGTACTAGTAGTATAAATATGGCAAAACAAGTTCTGAAACTCCCTCTGGGGGCACGGTAAATGTGCGGGTTCAGACGGATCAGAACTTGTAGGCTAAAATCTTTGTAATTTACCCTCTATAATTAATGTGTTCAATCCTAAAATTTCTTCCCGTTAAGACACAGAGTATAACGGCAAATGATCATAACATTCCCACTTGTGCAACATTTATTCTTAGTTCTTACTCATTGTACTGTACCCGACATGATTCAAACCAGACGGCTCGTTCACAAAGGCTCCGTATTTAGACGACTGCTGAGAATTTACAGCATGTGGGAGATACACAATAATTGACATTAATGAAGTGAACATATTTAAGCCTTTTAAAAATTTGTTCGTTTTAGTAATGTCAGTTATCGTACACCACATGCTGTAAATCCTCAATAATCGTCGAAATACGAAATTCTTGAGAATGAACCAGCTGCTTTGAAGCATGTCAGTTAAAATAAAACAAGCCATACAATGTACGTACAAAATTTTATTGTGGCGCTTTCGCGTAACAATTGTTGCCACGGAAACGCAACAACAAATACAATATTTATTGTTGTTGGCGTATATGGAGCTGTCAACAGTATAAAAGTGTTCAGTGTTGCCATGGAAATTCCACAATGAGTTCGCTTTGAACTGTTCTCGAGCAACAAAATATTTCGTACTGCTGTTAAGAGCAATAAGTATTAAATATATTTAGTATAAAATGAGTTTGTGTCTATACTCTTGCCTTAGTTATCCAGCAGGTAAATCGCATCTTTTCTGCGCCTTATTTATTGTCATCTGTGACCTGTCTGGCTCTAACATATTTTTTCCACTTGATCTCATAAACGGCACGATTTTTGGAAAAAAAATTATTGAGCATAAAATGTGTGTTTGATTTTCTCTACAAATTCTGTGTGAAACATTTCTCATACTAAGAAGAATTCAGCGAGGTATTATCATAACTTCACATAAGCCTTCAAGTAAAATACCCGTTATTCTTGTCAAATTTTAATGAAACTTGGATTTTCTAAGCAGATTTTCGAAAAATTCTCAAATATCAAATTTCGTGGAAATCTGTCCAGCGGGAAACGAGTTCTTTCATGTGGACAGACAGAGGGACGGACAGACATGACGAAGCTAATAGTCGCTTTTCACAATTTTGCAAATGCGCCTACATGAGCAACAACTAAGGGGGGGGGGGGGTTTAAGTGCGTTATTTGATGACGCTATCAATTGCTAAGGTTACACAGCGTCTGTGAAAGACGAATGGATGAGAATGGAACAGGGGCGGCTCGTCCATAAGGACTGCACAGCTGCAGCCCACTCAGAGATTTTGAGAAAATTTGAACTAAATATCTGAATAAAAGTTTTCGTTAAGAGGTAAAGCAATTCTTTAAAAAAAACTACGAATGGGATAACTTTAAATTAAAACACTCGCGACGGACTCCAAGCACAGCGGAAGGCGGGCTGCGTAGCTTTTCAAACGTTTCAAACGCTGGTAGTTTGATAACCATTTTTACCCAGCTGTTTTCAAAACCATATTTGTGTAAATGCTTTAATTTCAGTAGTTGCAATTTTAAGATAAACTTGAACAAGAAGAATGCAGTGTTTACAGGGCATCAATTTCTCGCAATTAATTCTCGCCGAGAAGAAAGAGAGTAAAACGTGAGGTCGGGCAACACCTGATTTAGTTATTTCTCAGTCATCATCAAGCAGAATACAAACTTATGTGAGAAAATTTAACGCTGCAATGTACGCTAATCATAGGTGGTTGATTGGCTGTGCTGAAAGAAAAGCTTTATTAGGCCTTCTCATTAATCATATGATAATCCTAGCCCAATTTCTGCCACAAGAAAGTCCCACGAGCTGCCAATGGTATGGAACATTGGTGGAATGATGATGGTGAAAATGGAAAACTAAAGTACGCGGAGGAAATCCTGTCCCACTGCCATTTTGACCACCAAAAATCTCATTTGGATTGGCCCGGGATCGAATCCGAGCCTCTCGAAAATATGTTGTATATTGACGGAAGAGTATGTTCAGTGAGTCTATAATACAAGAGTAGATCAAACTGTGATGGTAATTCGAGCTTGAATGCAAGTTCCTGAAAAATTCTGTACCTTAAAATTTGTTCAAGAACTTTATTAATTGCAGTGGGTGAATTTTCTTTACAGCTATATGAGGAAAGATGTAAACAACATTACACATAATGAATCCTAATACGAAAGCATGTACTGTGGCTGATACAATGAAGGTGCTATGACATTCATTCCAACCGGATCTTGAGTTTACCCATTCGAATTCCTCATATCTACGAGTTATTTTCTGTGTAGTAAATGTAAATAAATAATACGTTTATTGGGATCCATAAATTATTAATATTTCCGTCACATTTGTTATTACAAATAGCGGAGAATTCAGTTGAAATGCAACTAGGAATATGTTTTGTTATCCAGATCCTTCACCTAGGTTCATCATCTTCTTTATCCATTCCACACCGTCAAGCAGCAACTGAGTTCACATTAATAAAACCTTGCAAGTTGCTCACAGCCTGTGTTTATGGGTTTCCTGCCGTTTTCATAACAAATAACGATTAAATTTCACATTGTTGACACCGTGCATCTTCGTCATATTAAGTTAAGTTAGAAACCAACCGATGCACACTAAAACCACTCTTTAAGTAGCTTTATTATAAAATTTTTAAAATTTTACCCCTACACGTGTTTCGATCCTAGGATCATCGTCAGGGGTACAATTTTAACAATTTTATAATAAAGCTACTTAAAGAGTGGTTTTAGTGTGCATCGGTTGGTTTCAACTTAATTTAAAATAACGATTACTTAACTGCACGTCGATCACCGGCTGATATTCGTGATGCATGCGTTATGTGTTTTATGCAAAAAAAAAAAAAGCAATATTTTTAAACATTGTGCGGATAAAGTTTATGTTTCAATTATGTTAGTTTCGGTGTCATTTTCGTTTGAATCCATATTATAGATTGTGTACACATGATTTTAAAGTTCTGTATCACACAGATCGATCTTGGGCAGCCACTTTAGTTAAAGTCTGCTATAGCATGCCTCATTTCATTCTGTCAAATGCTTTGATATCATCAGTAAAACGACATGACTTTTTTAAAATTAAATGACACATGATTTTCAACAAATCTGTTAATACAGATTCAAGTCTTCTGGGATATGACGTCTCGTCACTGTTCACCAGTCCACAGGGCGTCATGTCCGACAAGACTTGGATCTTCACCAACACCTCAGCAGGAAACACAAATCTTGCGTATTATTACCAATAAAGATGTTACCTCAACATGAGTCTGGCTACCTGAACCCTGATCGCGTTTCTAACAGTTGCTACATGTTTAACTCCTTTTCAGGTGCGTTTGAAAAGTTTCGAAAAGCGCCCAGTAGGTTGTCATGTCTGTCCGCATGGAACGATTTGGCTCACACTGGACCAAATTTCGTGAAAATTTACATTGGAAACTTTTATTCACCTCTGTCGAGAATGTTCAAGTTTGGTTAAAATCAGAAAAAGATATCAGACACTTCAAATGAAGACTTCAGTACGTTTGTGATAATAACTTGCTGAATCCTTCCTACAAGGAGAAACTTTTCAAATGAAAGTTATAGGGAAAATCACAACAAATATTTCATGTTCAAAACATTTTTCCAAAAACTGTGCTTTTACGAGATCAATATCAAAAATACGTCACAGCCACACAGGCCGTAGGTGACCAAACACAGTACGGTGCAAAGAAAGATTCGATTTGCATGCTGGGCGATAAAGACAAAGAATATATGGACTAATAATATTTAATGCTTACTGCTGTAAATTTTATCATATTTACATAATAATATGGCGCCGCATACCGCAGACTGAAATTTATTCTGTTGTGACGTAACAATTGATAACGTAGACTTCGTGGGGAGACATCGCGTTCCCGTGCATTTATTGACTATTTGTGCGATTTAGGTTATGCATAATTAAGAGAAATGAAAACGTGCAGCCATAATATTTAATATCTTTTGCTTGTATCTAAGAATGGGAAATTTGGTATGTAGCGTGTAGACAGACAGACACGTATAAATTGTGTACCAAATGTTGTTTGCAAGTCAGAAATTAGAACGCACGTCTAAGGGCTGAAATTTGAGATTGTATGTGACAGATAAATATAATAAAAGCGAAATCAATGTAAACGTAAAAAGTTGGTTTTTAAAATAAATATAAAAACATAACCTAATAACAGTAATAACATTACTGTAAAACAACAGAAAGTGTGACCCCGTGGATTAAATGGTATGACCATGTGTAAACAACCCAACCAACGTCATACATTTCCTATGTGACTTAATCCTAAATTATTTATAAGTAATATTTTATGTGGGACTTAAACTTCTTATTCTGTAGTAGCTGTTACACTTCTCCTTATGCCCTCTCTTACAAACACAC
Organism: Reticulitermes speratus; assembly: GCA_021186555.1. Taxonomy (NCBI): domain Eukaryota; kingdom Metazoa; phylum Arthropoda; class Insecta; order Blattodea; family Rhinotermitidae; genus Reticulitermes; species Reticulitermes speratus. Next base: position 44,030,402 of record JAJKFL010000001.1, on the reverse strand, counting down.
AGCCTATTACTTGGCTTCTGGAATGATTTTTAATTTCTAATACAATTTTATTAGGCCTATGTCCAAAAATCTGTTTCCCTTAGTCCGACGTACACATATCTTTTCCCAACAGTTCGACCTTCAGACTTTCACCGTCCGATGTCTTCTTACGGTAGCTTAATTACTTCCTCTAATCTTGACATTTCGACGTTGATCAATATTTTCATTCTCTGAGTTCCTGTTGTGTTGTATCATAACACGCACAACACTACTTTAGCTACAAGGTTACCAGTAGTGTCTGCAGTTCCTATATTCAGAAAGCGTACAGCTTTATCTCCACATTCTCCCTGCGCCTTGATGGTGCGGTGTCTAGTCAAGGGGGTGAGGTTAACTTTACCTTTACTTCCTCTCTCTTACGTGAAAGCATTCTCCTCGGCACATATGTCACTTATGGGTTCGAAACCTGCTCGCCCGAGGCTAGACATCTCAAGCCTTAGTGATCAATCACTCGAATGTGTTGGCAGTCAATACAGGCCTAGAAGCTGACCATCACCCCGTCCCCCTCTTGCGCTGTGGTCCATTGCAACCTGTCCCACACTGTGGACGTTCTGCTCCGAATTGGTCACGTGAATAGTTTGAGTGACCGTCCAATATGTAGGCGGCGAATTGCTGGGATTCCTGTCCCTTCCCAGGAAGACAACACAAATGTAGAAACCGCTCTCACACTGTCATACTCCCTTATTGCCAGCTCGCGTTCGAATCCAGTCCCCATCCCCATAGACAAAGGCCATTTATTGGTATTCTTTAGATCAAAGAGAATTTGAAATGTAGTTTGGAACATAGAGTTTGTCCGGATCCGTCCATTTTAATACGCTTCACCAACTCTTTCAACGTTCCGGGAGTTGAAAGGGATGGGAATACTCATTCAACACACCTCGCACTGTATTGGGGACATTAAAACAAACGGACATCCCTCACTCTGGCTGGTTTGATTTGAAATCCAATTAAAACTAGACGTGTACGTTACACCATGGTACTGGTGGCCTATGAAAGCTTAAACAAACATTAACTTGCTGTTGGAATATAAATCTCTTACGCTCCCCACAAAATATACGTGACGCGTCCAGACCAGAAATGTAAATTTGTTTATTTGACTGACGGTGCTGTTTAATAATTACATGCTTTGCGTTCTAATTCTACTTAATGACTGGGCGAACCAACATTTGCAGTTTTTAATACGCGATTTGGAATAACATGCAAATATTTGTCTTTCATTCTATCGAACCGAAGCTGGAAAACGTCCAATCGATGCAATAATATATTCCTGTTAAGAATAACAGTTGAATTAGTTGTTATTTAACAACGCCTGTTCAACTGCTCATTTTCATAACGTCACTGTTTCACGTTATGCAAACTTAATACATAAACACTCGCTTTAAATACTAAGGTATTAAACATTTTTGTCCTGATTAAACGAATTAGCAGGTGACTGGTGTAATGACTGGATGTAGGATGTTGCGGAGTAAAATGGTGAAAACAGAATGAAGAATATAAGACTAGTCTTAATGAATAATAAAAATTTGTGAAGAGGTTAAGTAATGTAAAATACCTGACTTTGCATCTCATTGTAAGCATACATGTAACACATCAGGCAGACCTTTCCATAATTTGCTTTACTAACCAACCAACCAACCAACTAAGTAACTAACTAACTAACCAACCAACCAATTAACTGAATAACTACAAGGAGCAAAGTCCTTCTGGAGAACCTAATCGTTCCTCGGCTAGTCAAAAAGTCTCCATATTTTATGAAACCCGAAGGTTCATTACCGTCATCCCGCCACTTTTGACTAGTCTGAGTCACATAAATCCAGTCAACACACAACATCCCCCCACTCTATTTCTTGAAGATCTATTTTTATATTATCCTCCCACCCCATCCTAGGCTAGGCCTAGCCTAGCCTTCGGGCTTACCCACCAAAACCCTATACGTACCTCTCCTGTCTCCTATACTGCCACATGCCCCGCCCATCAAATTCTTCTTGAGTTGCTCACCCAAATATTTGGCGAGGACTACAGATCATAAAGCTCCTACTTACGAAATTTCCTCCAACCCCCTGTTACCTCGTCCTTCTTAGACACAAATATCTTTCTAAGCACCCTATTCTCGAACATCCACACAGACTAAAAGTTAATAACAATTATTCTACGATTGTTGCCTTCCTATACCGTAAAATGACAGCCAATCCCAGACCCACAAGCAGATACTGTAATTAATTTAAGTTCACCGCTGTGAGGCGCTCAACCTTGTTGTGAGATGAAATTGAACGCAATTATAACGTGCTTTATGGTAACCAGCATTCCTCTGTACAGTTTTGTTTGTCTTGCAAAAGTACGCACATTAGAAGACCTGAAACTAATGTAATCTTGCTGGATTCAAGCAGAAGCTCATAGTGAAGAGGTGTTTAGGCTCTGTGCCATAATGCAAAAGGGCTGCAACCTTTATGCCTCTGCGCTGAAGAATTTCACGAATGTAGCAGGAGCATCATCTGCAATTACACAGACCGGCCAGCAAAACCAACTAAACCTCTGGGAACGGAATTCTCAGCCAGATTCAATTCGTACAATCCTCACAACGTCTTCCTACAACATCTAGCTTCCTGTCGTAAAAACTGAGGTTCTGACGGCACTGACAACGAAGTGAACCGTCTCATACAATTTGACGCCATGTAGTTTGGTCGGTATGCACTGACGTTTCAAGGGAACCGACTGTCTCTATCATAAAATTTGATGAGTCGATGGCCATTCATCGACCCTGATGATGGAAAAGGTTTCCCGAAACGTCGGTATATCTACTACAATACTAAACGTCGCAACACAAAAGCTGCTGATCTTAATATTATCTTTCTCCTCCGACTGCCAACTGACTATCCAAGCTATATGACCAGCTCATCCTCATATTCTTGACTGCCTTCTCATTAGGCCTAAGCGAGATCTCCCACATGACGATCTTGGTAACCATCGTTTCAGTATTTCATAATTTAATATCAACAGTCACGAAATCTGTAATATTTATCTCTGTACGTAATGTTGCCAGACAATGCACTGCAAGAAAGAAAGGATTAAAACACTTGTTCACATAAGTAGTCGTAGATGAAACAGCAACCAATGTGTTATTTTCATTGATTTATCATGAATATAACCCCTTCATGTGCCTCTGCTTGTAACTGTTACTGTGGCGGGCAGCAACGTGGCCGGCCTCGGGTGTCTGTTTTGCAGGTGCATCACGGGAAGTCCGGAAGTAAAGTAGTTCTACGGTGGAAAACATTCTGTGCTGAAGTATTAACCAGTGTGTCTGAATTTCCTTGCTGGTGCCTCGCAGGAATCGAGGAAGTAAAGTAGTTCTGCGGCGGAAAATGGTCCTTACTGAAGTATTAATTAATGTGTTTGAATTTTCAACAGGTGTATGAACACAAGAAGTACGCTGAATATAGAATGTACTGAATGTACAACGACAGCGTAACGATCTGCACCACTGACTGCTGATGACGCTCATTCACAGCACTGTAAGGCACAGCCTAGCAAGTGACAGACCCACCAAGCCATAGGCCTAAACAAGACTGGACACAACAGGCATTCATACTTTAATTAATTCTTCGAGACCAGTGGAAAGTACATTCCCTCTTAGATTTTACCATTAAATTTAACTGTGCGTACTCGACACTCAGGCATTTGTACCTGAAGAAAATATTTTTCCGTTCCATCTGCCAATAGTAGGCCTACAACGACAGGTTGAATTCATCTCACATTGAAACTACACATAAATTTAGTTGTTCAGAAATAATTAGAGAAAGAAAAGCGGTAAGTTGTTCTTTAATTTTTACAGCTTCAATTACAATACGACGTAATAATTAACTATCAACTGAATAACAGGCTTGTGAAATTATGAAGCTGGGCGATGGAAAGATAAACGACATTCCATTTGGGACGGAAATGGCCAGTGATCTCGTGCCTAGATGACAAACTTTTGTCAGTGGCAGTCAGAACTCACACTTGCACATTGTATTTCAATTTATAAACACCCTTTGTTACGTAACCTCAATATGCAGTGGTATTGATTTCGGTTGCGGGGGGAACAATGCAGTTTTCGGGAATAGGTTCGTGAGGGAAGCCATTTCATGAATGACACTAACATCATTACGTGAGTGACGACTAATATCCAACATGCAATTACTGTTATATATGGCGCATGCGCATACTGCATGCACTACTAAATATTCACAGGCAACACAATGCAGGGACATATACATAATAGGGGCAAGACGGAAAATGAGTGGGGTCATTTCTACAGGTCCGCAGCGCACAGTAATCTAGGTGTACGCCTAATGTGTAGTCCGTCGCGTGGACCTAATCGAATTACAAACATCAGACGGAGGTAAACATGACTTATCCTCGGAGTGACTCATTGCAGCCTTGCCTGCCTCCCAGACTTTCGACTGGAAGTCCGGACTACCCTCTTTAAAAAATACTGGCGTAGTCTTACAAAACCATCTCGTAGAATGCACAGAACGAATTTTGTCCCCGTTCTTTACCTACTTTACAGGTGAGAGTCACGCCGATTTCAAATCTTTCGGTCTATAATCATACATTGTTTGATTTGTTTCACGATTATGGTTTTAAAGGCCGTAACAGTGGTTTATGCTGATCCCAGTGGCTGCACGGTCTAAGTCGTGGGTATGCGGCCGCTCGCTTCCTGGGATTGCGGGTTCGAATCCCACCGGGACCGTGGATATCTGTCTCTTGTGAGTGTTGTGTTTTGCCAGGTAGAGGTCTCTGCGTCGGGCCAATCACTCATCCAGAGGAGTCCTACCGAGTGTGGTGTGTCTGCTATTACAAGGCCTCGACAATGAGGAGAGATAGGTCCACCAGGGCCGTCGAGCCATAAAAACAGTGGTTTAAATAATTATTGAAGAACCTTCTCTAGGCACTGTCCACAAGCTCGCAACATCTTACATAAGGAGAAATATACTCAAATCAGGAATTTTTACAGCTTGCTAACGAAAGTTTAGATTTAATTAATTATTTTATCTTACAGTCGCGTACGTAGGCCAAAAATTAATTAGATATATTTTGAAAACAAACTGATTATATTTTTAAATAAAATATAAAAGAAGCGGATAATATGGGGGGAAAATGCTTTAAGATTTACTGCACGGCAAATCAGTAACTTAAGGTACAATACGAGTATTTTCAGCCGGATCGCAATCCAACGAGCAAAAAACTAATTCTAATCGCTCTACTTGGACTCGAGGAAAAGTTGCAGTTCTCCCTGTAAGGCCATTAGAGCGTACAGTGGGTGTAGAGGTACAGCTCCACTCATTCTTAATCTTGGCACTAGATGGAGGTCAGTGGTCAACTTCACGCCCCCGTCAATTTACCCCTGGCCCACGTAGCCTCGTATTCGACGGGTACGAGGGTTCGCTTCCAGGGGGTAAAGCTGCCAGAGCATGAAACTGACTACTCATATCTATATAGTTCCTAGGTTAAGACTGAATGAAGCTATACTTCTGCTGCCCCGATATGACTTTTTGGAGTGAACAGATACAGCTTATATGCTACAAAATAGCTGCAGTTCTGAAACCAAACCCGCGTTTTTAGAATGAGAAGCTGTAATATGGTTGCTGCGTCCATCTGCCCTCCTACGACCCCAACTCCTCTCAAGTGCCAGGCTTTAAGCAAGCTGCCCGTGCACACAAATGCCACAATATTACAATCGGACTGCACTAGTTTGTGGCGTCAAAATCCGACTCCTCGCACATATTTAGGACCATCGAATAAAGTTACAGTATCTGTAGGCCTATAAAGCAGACGACAGTTCAGGCTGCACGATATACATGATTATGGATCACTGGATGCAGTTAAGATCAGGATCAAAATATTGTATCAATAAACGCAGTGAAGGGTACTATTGCTTCAATCGGCATTTGTTGTCTCGACCTTTGCCAAGAAAGGTTACAGAGTGTGCATACGGCAGTGAAAGGTATCCTTGCTTAAGTCGGTATTAGTCTCAGCCTTTGTCGAAAAAAGTTACATAGCATGAACATCAAATGAAATCGTGAATTTAGAGTGTCACTCAAGGGATATAACATATAGGAGTGGATCGGTGCAAGGGCTGTGTAACCAAACCATATCTGAAGATGGGAATTATTAAATTTTCCTTTTGAAATTTGAGCATTCACTAGTTAAAATAAAACACCTAGATCGGTAGGCTAATAACTACACAATCGGAAGAGTGGTGTATCTCTCCAACAACATTCGAACCAGATATCCGATGTCATGAAACGCGGAGTAAAATTTTGAACCACTTTGACCTGTTAACTGACATCTCGTTATTGCCTCAAATCAGATAAAAGTCTTGAAACTGACAGAAACAAAAAGCACTTGATCCAGGCACATTCAAAATCTTTCACTTGTTAAGTTATGGGTCTATATGGTCACACCATAGCAAAACATGAAAAAGTAGAAAGTTTGGAGTTTTACAAGAAAAGATAATTCTGTACAGTGGGTCGGTAAGCTCCGTCAGCTTGTGCATAAAAGGCTACCGCTTGCTATTTTGTCGTTATGTATTTTACAGCCAGAGCTGGCAGTGTTCATGCATGAAGCAGAAAGTAGCAGCAGCGGAACGTATGTTTGGGTCGGTAAAGTAGCGTTCACCGTTGCGAAATAAGTTCCTTTAGAGAGCAACAACGTTCGAAGCATATCGTAACGGTATCAAATTTATTATTTTAGCATGGCTGTATTAAACATCTTCTCAGAACCCTTCATGCTGGTACATATTTTTAGAAAGTTTGTTTTTAACAATCTACCGTTGAGACTTCAATTAAGTTTATGTGAGTGCGCAGTAAATTAACACCAAGGCCAATGAGCGACGTTAAGTCGCAAAGAATGGACCTGGAAAATATGGAAAAATTAAAAGTTCAAGATTCCAGTGTTCTTAGATATAACGCCGTGCAGATCCATCCTCAAGGTAGTCCAAGAAATGTTGACTATCCTGAAGACGGAGGCAGCAAGTTCTTCAAAAATGATGGTACCTTACGCTCTATCAGTCTACACGTTGTCCTATCCCAGATGATTTACGTGAAAACCGAACTTGATTGCAATTATACAAGGAGGGTAAATTTGTCGCGGCCTGTGATTCAAAGCGAGTAGGTTTGGCCGCAGAGAAAATCTGAACGTGGAGCATAGAGAAAATTGAGCCTTCAGGAAACGAGCCCCATTTCACTAAGCTACAGCGGCTCGCTTGTGTAGTGGAGTCATCGCAATCTTAAGACAGCTGTGTGCGCGGACAGCTTGCTAACAGCCCGAAGTACGACAGGTGCACGAGTCTTAGCGTGAGCGGGTGAAGAGAGCAGATACGCCTGCTGCACAGTCGTCTATGCTTATAAAAATAGGAGTTTATATTCTTGCTTAAGTACAAGATTTCTGTTCGATTTAATGCCTCTTCTGACATGCACTTCCAAACACTGTACGCTGTTTCACGTCCTTGAATACGTATGTGGTTTGCTATCTTAGACAGCACCACAGTATGGTGAGAGTATTATGTGAAGAATAATGTTTTGTTCGGTTAATAGAGGAAACACAGAACGATCTATTGTCCACAGTTGCTTGTAAACGACCAACCCGATATCCCTATAGTACCTTCTCCGTACGAGGCTAAGTAGAGCGACTGAAATCTGTTCTTTGCACAGTGCGATAAAACTGCGGATTCTACCGTGCACACCTTCCTTATCTTGTTCATTATAGGGAAATGTCTCAACATGTTTGATGAATGACATGGCCGCGTGGCAGGACCGCATTTACATTCTGGACGCGACATGCATTTTACCCTTTTGGATGAGAACGTCAACCCTGCGTGGCTGGGTACCACTGCCCGGGGACACATCTGCGTCGCGCGTGACGCAATAATTGCAGTCGCTGCAGTATGTAGCAGCCTAATGCCACGCCATCTATCACTAAAAGCGTAAATTACACAAACGGTCAATTTAGAAACGTGCTTGAGGTCAGAACTGTTCAATACGGAAGCCACTCTCCCTCCCTCCCCACCAAACTCCTCCCAAAGCCCACCAGTCAGTACTGCTCTACGCATTTCAATAAAATTATTATCCGTTGATGCCAGGTCAGGCTGGTATTATGACTTCACATTATGTGCATATGGTCGTGCACTGAGATTCATTGCTATTAACAAAGGGTGTGTCCATTGGGAACTGGAGTCACAAATGAAGACAAAATTAACAACATGACTTCTAATTATACTAAAAAAACGAAAACTGTAACAAAGTGTCTTGCACTACACGGAAGTGAATTTGTGAAACGACATTCGGCTGCTTACCTGCAAACGGGTGCAAAATGCTGTGTACTATGAGGGAGTTACTTGTTATACTATCAAATTAGAAAACAATCACTTCAAAAATATATGAAAATAAACGGGCGTGGCTTAATTTACAGACCAGCCTAGAGCGATTGAGCAAAATCACAAAACCTTATTATGTCATACGTTTTCCAGCCCAAATCCGAGCCGGAGCCGGATACAATCACAATGTTAAAACGATTAGAGCTGAGCTCTGCTGGGCGAATCATGCTTTTCGAGGATGGGAATAGACCTATTTTTATCCATTTTATTTGATAACAGAGTGTCACGGACTGGTGGTGAGTAGTGCGTTCCGTAGTCAGGCGTTACCGTTTTCAAATTTCAGCCGGGAGATTAGGTATCTTGACGCAAAAATCTCGTAATTTACTGGGTACCTTCAGACACCCCAATTCTGAAAACCTTACTTGTAGATGCAAGAGTTTTACACATTCATTATACTACATTTATTGAACGCCATTTTTAGGCGCTCGCAAAATTGCGAAAAGAGATTATTAGATTCATAATGTCTGTCTGTCTGTCCGTCTGTCCGCATGGAACAACTCGGCTCCCACCGGACGGATATTCGTGAAATTTATTATGGACTTTTCCAAAATCTGTCGAGAAAATTCAGGTTTCATTAAAACACGACAAGCATAACGGGTACTTTACATGAAGACCTATTTACATTTATGATAATAACTCACTGAATTCTTCTCATAATGAGAATTGTTTCAGACAAAAGTTTTACAGAAAATCAAAACACATATTTTATGTTCAATAACGTTTTTCCGAAAATTGTGCCGTCTATGAGAATGTGAAAAAATGTGGTACAGCTGGACGGGCCACACGGATTACAATTTAATATGACGCAGAAGAGATGCAAGTTTCATGCCGACTAAGGCAAGAATACAGACACACATTCATATTTATTTAATATTTATTGCTTCATAATTGATTAATTTTGTCTGATTTCGTAAAATGGTTTATGGCAACACAAAAACTGAATTACTATGCAACGACTTACCTGTTATTGGGATCTGTTTAGCGAAACTGTAAGTCTAAAGAAGGCCATGAGAAAGAAACACTCTTTTGTTTCAAGGCTGCATCGGACACTTTACATGAAGACCAAATTACGTTTTATTGTTGCCGGCGACATAAATTTTCCACAAAAGCATTGTTGTGCAACACCCAATGATTTTTTATAGCTGACAGTGACATGTAGCTCAACAACATATACAGGATACATTATTGCATTTCCACTGCAAAAATGGTTCTGCGAAAGCGCTACAATATTACGTTATACCTACATTGCTTATCTTCTTGTGATTTAGTTTAAACTATATAACTGCAGTATACTCTATATATAGCCTATATACAGCCTATATATTGTTGTTCCTGAGTACGGCAGGTATCACGATTGTTCCGACGGTTACAGGCTTTTTATGGGATAAAGCCGCCGCGCCCAAGGACGTGATCAAAGGAACGTACTGTATACTTGTTGTCGTAACATGGAAGAGAATAAAGTAAGATAAGAGTCTTCTGGTGTGAGACGCCGTGTAGTTTCATAAGAATATTCCCCCGCTACGTTGGTACCTATCCACCATACACCACGAAGTGAAATTCTAGAAAACCGCAAAGTGAATATTCAATGCTGTGAGAATCTCAAATCTCATAAAATAAAAGGGATTTATTTAAATAACAACGTAGTCAGTTGCAGCTGTATACGCCTTATGCTCTCATGACTTCCTTGCACAAAGCATGTAAAACAGAGGCACAAAGTGTAAATGGTGTCTCTGTGCTCACCACTCTTCAGAATCCATTTCTGAAATTACGTAACATATTTCGATGAGAATTGGTAACGAGAAATCTATACTGAAAATTGAATTTAATTTTGAAACATATCCGTCCAATATCCACGACATTACGCAGAGATGAAATAAAATTGTATCTTCTTCTTCCGTTCGTTCTTTCTTCTTTCGTTTACTCACTTTCTTGGCTGGCTACGGGCCTGGGTTTTGATTCTCAGCGAGGGGCAGACCTGTCTCAAAACGAAGTACGAGATTTTCACGACGGTAAATATTAAGGTTACAGAACGATGGTGGCAGAAATGTCCCCCGAAATGTCGACAGATATTTACTATACTACACGGCGTCATGTCGTCAAACCGTAATCTTAAAAGTGTCTCCCTTTGGCACCTAAACGACACGTCGAGACCGGTTCTGGAGCCAGCCCGCTTAAACTGCTAACCAGTGTTGGGGATAAAGCTGCTGGAGTGTGGACTTGACCACTCAAGACCATCTAGTAGCCACAGAGATTACAAATGCGTGAACCTATACCTTTATTGTCTCGCACATCCTCGTGGCATAGTGCTTGTCAGAGCAGCGACTTCCGCAATTTGAAGCCGCGGAAAGTCAAGAACCGTGAAGTGTCTTCCGCGGGCTGCCAAAAACTGAGCCGATATAAAATATATTGACTTAATTTTAATCCTAAAACGCCAAAATAGGCGACATCTCTAAACTGCTACTGTGTGTACGCTATGGGCTGGAAAACCAAGTATTGGCCTTCGATTTCCGGCAGGAGCAAGAGATTTTTGACGTAAAACATCTTACATTTCGGTACACATAGGTGGGTCACCTCGGCGCTCGCGGTGTCAGACTTTCGCGTTACCTACGTTTCTTCACAGTGCTCCGCGCCTACTTCGACTACAGCAGTGAACGATACATAGTTTGAAAGGTAAGGAATATGCCTACACGCTAAAAAAATAATCATCGAAAAATCTTGAAATCTACCAAAATGGCGGCCATGTCAAAATCACCTACGATTTTCACACTCTCACCATCTAACGTCTTACATTTCGGTACACATAGGTGGGTCACCTGGGCGCTGTTTTATAGATCACATCTTCACCAGGCGTCTCTCCCATCTGAAGAGCGTAAACTACGCGACCTACTTCTCATACCACAAGCCACGACTAACCATTACAGAGACATAAACACATACATATAACAACTTGTAAAAATTTCTAAAAAAATACAAACTCCAATACAGTCAACTTTCTTTCTTTCTTTCTTTCTTTCTTTCTTTCGCCCTTCCCTCACTCAAGCAGCTACAACATTTTAACACCCGCAAAAAAAGATCGCCAACATTCAACTTGTCGGCGTGAAGTTTTACATACAATTTGCGGTTCAGTCGTAGCTTGAAACACCGAAGATTTTTTCTTCTCCACATCGTCCAGACCAGTCCTGGGGCACAGACAACATTCTATATGACGCGTACCGGAGACTCTTAATCTGAAGTAATGCGTTCGGAGCGTGAGGCTGACCGCTCACCTTCGTATAGTGCCAAGGTCAAGAAAGTGTACAGCTATAACTCCATTTTCTCTTGTATCTTTATGGAGGAGTAGTAAACTAAGCACAGGGCAACACTGCCTTTTTTACCTAAAAGGCCACATTAAAGTCCACATACACAACTGAGTAAAAAATGTATTTCATAAATATTAACGTTCGCTAGTAGTTAATACTTTCTGGAGTTATTTAATCGTGTTTCAAATCATTCTTATAATTAGGAGGGAGAGCTATGACCGTTGTTAGTGACAGCACAAGAACATAGCGTTAAAAGAGTTTGAGAGCCATTTCATAAAAGCACAATGAGAATTTCAGTTTTATATTTTTCTTTCTTTCTTTCTTTGGCATTTTGTTAAATTTGAACTAAACTGAAAACTATAAAAAATTTCAATCTAGAACAGGCCATGAAGGCCCAGAGGGGAGTAGAGGTATAGCTCTACTGTTTCTTTAACCTCAGCGCTAGATGGGGCGGGTGGTCAAAGCCACGCCTCGGCCGCTTTACCCCCGGGAAGCTGAAAATCTCGCCCCCACCGGGATTCAATCCCCGGACCGCCCAGCTCGTAGCGAGTCGCTATACCGACTACGTTATCCCGGCCCACAAACTGAAAACTATAGCAAATAAAATTATACAACGGAATCTGAATTATTTGCATATATCACAATATTTATTTGGGCATTTAAGATAAGCAATTTCTTAGAAATGTGACTAAATTCAATTTGGGAATCGAAAATCAAGAGAGATGCTATTGAAAACTGAAGCCCATTCATCTTCTTCACATTCGACAAAGAAAATGATGAGTCACAGAAGGTACGGTAATATGTTATTAATTTCCATTTAAAATCTCAATTTTCACCAACCGAAATTCGTCTTTCCACCCAGCAATTTTCTCTCATCAGAAACGATTTATGAATACAATCAATTGTGCATTGACCATCATCCATAACTCGAAGAGATTGGCACTGAAGCTCCTCAAAGCCCACTCGAACAAAAGAACAGTTATTAACGAAGTTTCCCCTCACCAGTAATAAATTGCATAACAGGGTAGAGGCTGTCGAAACTTTTTAAAGGGGTAAGATTGTTAAAATAACGCAATAACCCTTTGATCCATATGAAGGGGTAAGAACAGCCCTGAAGTGTCCTGAGGGATATAGGAAATGCTCTCTCTTATACTTCACAGCTTACACACCCACACACGCACACACATACACACACACAGCATCATGAAATCAGTGACGGCTGGTTAGCGGAAAAGCAAGTAATGCGTCTGACTGCTGAAAGTTACTTTAATGGCACTGCATAAGTTTGTTATTAAATGTGGTAAACAAAGAATTATCACAAGCACGTGTATGGGTGAATGCCGACAATATACCGTTTGGACGCACATACACAGGCGTCGTTAAAACGAAGTCTGTATTTATTTCCAAAATAAAAAATACGGGCCAAAACACTACGCATTAAAATAAGTATTTTTCAAAGCACTGTAAATTACAACGTTTTGGAACATATTTGCCCAGGTTTGCTTCACTTTCTCCTGGTAAAAAAGCAAAGCAAAGGTAAAGCAATCCCATTACAGGCCTTGACAAGCCCTTAGGGCTCCAGGAGGTCGAGGCTCCCAGGTTTTTAGACAATCGGCACATGAAGGTGGTAAGGTTGTCAGCCCTACGCACCGGCCGCCTTTATCCCCAGGAAAGATTCCCGGTACTCATTTCTGTTAGAGGCTGAGTCGACCCCAGGGCCATATGTCAGTGAAAAATTCCAGTGACACCATCAGGAATCGAACCCGCGACGTTCCGGTTTGTAGCGCAGTGCCTCAACCAACTGCGCCACCGCGTGCCCCCTCACTTTCTCCTGGGCGCTAACTTAAGTCAGCTCAGTTCAGCCACTTATAATAAACTAATTATTTGACAGATAAAGGAGATCATCAATTGCTACTTAAGCGTTCAGAAAGATTATGTATTTGTCAAAAACGTGCTACATGTTTCGGCCCATACAGTCATCATCAGGTACCCCTTTATAAAAGTGTTAAGACAAAATAGTGCGCACAATGTTAAACCTTTTTATATTAAGAACTGAGATCTCAGTATTTTAAAATGTAGAATATTCAGACATCAAATCTTAATGCTTACTTTGATATGTATCAACAAAATGCTGTATGCAAGCCAGTTCACTCGTCCGTGCTACATGTCATGTCCATCTTATATTTAACCTTTAAATGTACACAAATAAATATATACTAATTAAATGACATGATTGATTTAAATAATTATTATGACAAGAGACCCACTTTAATTGAGTTCACTTCTACAGCATAAGTCAGAGGCGAATGTGCTGAGGTTAAGAGCCGCCACTGACAGGCACGGAGCGTGGCAAAACAGCATGGGGCTTGAAGGGGTGTCAGCAAGAAGTCCGACTCGTTAATCGCTACAGCGAAGTACCCAACTTTCCCATCGTACATTCTCACCCTCACACACTGCGCATCTGTAGGGCGTCCTTCAGTCGTCATTCATTCAGCGTCGACTGCATGAGTCAGGCAGTGTATGGGTTCTATCCCCGCCTGGGATAAGGAACTTTGATTTGAGTAGCTTTAATCACGCCATAATTATTCAGCAGAAGTAAAGATAAACTTCCAATTTGCTGTTTGTTCATGATATGAACAAAATTACCGTATAGGGCTAATGACGACGCTGCGTCTATTCGCTTACGCGTGCGAAGTACAAAATGGATTTGGATTAAACTTAATACTGAATACATAAATAAAATTTACCTAACTTCGGTCCAAATTGGTACATTATGTATGCCTATGGCCTGCGAATCAGATATAATGATGAATTATACCAGCTATTTAATGAACCAGAAATAGTAAAAGAAGTTAAATCAAGGACAGTAAGATGGTTGGAGCACCTATTTAGAACAGAAGAGCAATATCCATGTAGACAACTTACATTCACTAGACCCTACAGTACACAGAAAATTGGACGACCACCAAAAAGATGGCTTGACTGTGCGGAAGAAGATCTTAGAGAGTGTGCAGTAAGCAGATGGAAAACAAGAGCACTGGACAGAGTCCAATGGAAGAGTATCACTACGGTGGTCAAGGCTGGAAAACAGCTGTCGAACCAATGATGATGATGATGATGATGATGATGTCCTATGGCCTTCAAGGAAGTTACGAAATGTAGCCACGCGGTACATGTCCACAAAAGTACAAGGAGTCATATCCTGCCTTAACAACCTGAATCTGACAGGGTGCAGTAAGCTTACACCTCCTCTGTCAAGCCGGAGTTCATTAATTTTCTCAAAAAAGATCTTCATACAAAACAACTTTACATAAAATACAAAAGAGCCCTCGCCGAAAGCTACGAACAAATTTTATTCCAAAAACTAGTATAGAAACTTTAAAGATTTCAAAAGAAATATTTGACAGTTTTCGCGTCTACCCGTGACTTCCACAAATAACCCGTCCACTGATCCACTCTTATCGATCATATCCAGTGAGGAATACAGTGAAATCACATTTACACTGATTGTACACGCCATGAACTTGCAAATTGCTTGACAGACAGTATGACAAAGTAAGACGTACCACTACACAGAGAGTTTTGTCGGCAAAGATGGCACTGCAATATAAATCGAACCATAGTCATCTCTCGATTGTTTCAGAACAACAGATTTTTTTCAGCAATCACTGCCACTTGAGGTACGTATGTACGTATCACTTGTTGCAGGGGAACAAAAGAAAGACATACTTCCAAATCTGAGGTATCTAAATATGTTCAGGAAAAACCATTTTGTACTCTGCGTTGTCTGTAGTTTCGCTGTGCTCAGGTTTGTATCGATGGGAGTTCATCTGCAATCAATAAACACTAAGACAATGATAAACCTTAATGTAAGGCCTTTTGGCCACTTACATCTTCATGGGAACTCACTCATCAAGCTGTCTGAGTTTAGAATGGGCCTATGTTTCACCAAACCTTAGATCTACATTGTGGAATTATGTATGGAAGTCGATTGCCTTCCATTCTCAAAACATTTCAACACCAGTTTCTTTACCACCATTATATTTTGTTACCACGGTGGTATATGTTTAACTCTGATTTCATATTACTATTATTCTCGTATTTGTGGCCGATTAGTATATAGCCAGCTAAGCTTCTTAGAAATTTCGTCTCTGTCATTTCAATTTTCTGTCTATCGGTTTTATTTAATGTCAAGTTCTCACAGTTATATATTAAATATTGAACTGCCATTATCGAAAAGAATTAGGCATTCAACATCGAGAAAGAGCGATTTGAAAAAATGTGTACAAGACCACTATCGCTTCTTCTGCGTTGCTTTCCAGTTCACTTAATTCGCCTCTCAAATTCGCTGTATTTAAGGCAGGATGCACCAAGTGAAGGTGAAGTATGAAGTTCAGCTAAATAATAGGCATATACAAAATTTCATTTTATACTTACCAAGAAACACTTCGTCTCCATCACAAAAGCCAGCCGGTTAAATTTGCATGGGAAAATAATTGCTGTTTATTCTAAGAAACATGTGAAACCCGCAAATACACTGTGTGGGCTTCTTAGGGGCCCTTTCCACGAGCGTGTTTGTGGCGCCACAAATAGGAGCTCGATTTAGTGAACCATAAATTACAATGGGCGTGTTTCAACGTGAAGCGCTACAAACACTCTCGTCGCTTGTCCGCGCTACCAGGGGCCCCACAACTAGACACACATTGTCGCTATTTTCCCATTTCCACGGGGGTGCTCTGTTCGCTTCAGAAGCGCTACTATTGTGGCGCTACGAACACGCTCGTGGAAAACGGCTCTTAATGTCAAAACCGTTGGTATATCTAAGTTGCCACAGTGTTATAAACAGGCCTTAGACACGACTGTTATTACACCACTAGCTGTCCTTTTGATAAGGTTCTGAGCTTTGGTGTGCATTGCCACATAAAGCTGGTGAACGACACGATATCTCGTTCTGAAAGCAGAAAAGCCTAAAATAAATGCACCTATAAAGTGAAATTCAAACCGGAGTTACTTGCGGTCTCCAGTAGTGATCCCGCAGTATCGTATACTTTCGTCAGCAGTTATCTTTCAGCCCTGGGTCTTGTTATTACTCTGACATCTTCCGTCTCCGTGGCCCCTGGCACAAATTTTACTGTGTCTGCATGCCGGTGATCTGGATAATGAAGCCAGCTGATAACACAATATATACAAGACCTCGTCTTCAAGGGGGAACCAAGCCCTTGGGGGAACAAAACACACGCAGAAACACCCTTCCTGCAAGCGTCCTCTTTATATGCATACAATCTCTGTTCAGCCCTCTACGGTTCTATTACATATATCAATCACTATAACTATCAAACGAACGATCCCCTGTTGCCTATCTCGGAGCCACGCTGCATTAACAAGCAGCTGGATCGAACTGGGCACCTGAGACCATGAGAGACGACAATTAACAGCATATGGCATGTCCGAGGATCGTACCGGAGCCCGGACTTGCATGATTTCCTTCTGCTGAGCAGAGGTAAAGAACTTGCATTGCATTTAGGACGTTCCAAATTCGAATAATTTAAATATTAATTTACTACACCGAATGTGTAATAATGGGCTCGAATATCATCAGGAAATAGGCTTCTTTTACATTGAATTTATTGTTCTTCTATCGCTTCAGGTAAAACCTTTACTAGACCATGCTTTTTCCTTCTGTTCCTTCTTGATTATCCATCTAAACGTCTATAGATACTACCTCTGATGTAAGACTAAACTTCAATATTCAGTATTCTCTGCGTCTATTGTAACGTCGTTAAGTAAACCAAGAAAAGCTGCGGAAAGCATTATGTCAATCAATTCAACCATCTGTTTCCTCTTCTTACTTGTTTTTATCTCATTTTCTATTCCTCTATTTCGCCACATCTCTTTTATGGGTGTTCCATTTTATTGCTCCGAACCGGACTTTACCTTTGTCTTTACTTCCTGCATTCTTCTTACGGTATAAGCCCTCAAGCTTCTGTTCTCCAGCACATTTGCGAGATCACCGGGGTGAGCAGCGGTACCATTAGCATGCTACCCAAACCTGGCAGTCTCAAGAGCGTATGGGTGTCGATCGCTTTGTTATAAGTTACTTCTGACGCTTTAAAACAGGCTTATTCAATGAGGGGTCCACGGACCACATCCGGCCTTCAAGATGCTGCCGACAGGGTTGCAAAACAACACAAGTAATATTATTGGCCTGTTATTTTAATGTAGGGTATTTTGTTTTTGTTTCAGTCTACGAAAATATTGCGATAATCTTCTGCTTTATACTGTTTTAAAGACGCTAATGTTGTTTTTATACATAAATATAATCTACTCACTACATTATCCACTTGCCCACAGAAACTCCTTGACTTCCCAGACTGGTCCGCTCAAGATATTAAATGAATGGCTCCATTTTGAATCCTGGTAGTTAATGTATGTACCGCTAGGTTCAACACTAAAGGTTCGCATTTTGCGCACGTAATGTGTTTATGTATTCCGTATGATTTACAATAAACTGTAGCTACTTGTATTTACCTATATAACGTTTACCTATTAGTGTTTCTAATGAAAGAACGGCGTGTTCTCTGTGAGATAAGAATTGAGTGTGTGTGTGTGTGTGTGTGTGTATTATGAAGATTAATGTTGGTCTTCAAAGGGTGAATCTCATTCAACATTAACGGGTATTTTGCATCACGATAAAATTATATTAAATATGTATTTGCTCTCGGATTTATTCATTTATTTACTCATTCACACAGGCTCACCGGACGTAGCGACGTTGCGGTAAGAATACCTGCTCCGTATTCGGTAGATGCGGATTTCGAATCTTGGTGCACAGTCAAGCTGCCTTGGCTGACATTTCCTGTGGTTTTCTAATAGAAGTGCCTTTGCTGACCGCATGCGGTCATTAACTTTAAACTCTCCGGTTCTTCATTATAATTTTGGTTCCTGTGGTTAAATTTTGTTTATGTTATTTGTCACAGTGTGGAAACGCGGTGCACTACCTTTATGGGCACTCTGAACTCTGCAACACCCAAACCACATGCTCTTGATTGCTTCGTCTTTTGCCGTCTGCCAAACTGAGATGCGGTTATCGTGCGTCGAACTCAGCTCCCCAAGGATGTGTTCAGGAATACCGGAATGAGCACAAACAGTACTGTAGATGTGCCTCAGTCCACAAATCAAACCACGCCTCTTATTCACATTTCGTACCGTTAAGAATGCTTGTAAATAGGTAAGAGGAATTGTCAGTCAATGATAAGCAAATAACCGCCAACAACTAATTTTATAGCAAAGCTCCTCCCTGAGCTTCCACAGTGGTTTTGCCATTCACGATATTCTGATTTAGTACGGAAGCCGAAAGTTCATAACCGACCACTAGATATCGGTTGCTGGAACCTATCTTCAGCCAATCTATCACACCTTTACAGCTTTGTCCTAACAAACTAACTACGAATTTCCTTTCAGCATTCGACAGTTCTTGTTTTTGGAATTCTTGCCACTTAATGAAACCAGAAGTTTATTACTGTCGCCTCAGGAGCCAGCCAAAAGCCTGCACAGTTTACACCTTCATGGCCGATTTCTTTGGAATCTGTTTCAACATAATACTACATTTTTGTTAGGATTTCTGTGTGTCCGGATTATGTCGTTCTTGTTTTAATAACCTCAACAAAATCCGGTGAAACTTCTGGTTATACAAATTTCTTCTGAATCATCGACCACACTATAAAATAAAAAAATCAGTTAATATATAGTGAATAATATATCTGTACAAGCCCCTTTATAACGCACAAAACCTGAGGCAATACCCGTGTTTCGTGGTTATGACTACTGTCATTCAGATCCTTATATATTCAACACTCATGACTATCTTTCCATCTCATTCGAGGCTATGTAATGTCTGCAACTGAAAGAATGCCGTTACTAGATCCAGTCCTCTAAGAAATGGAAATTAGACTTCACCGGTACTAAATGTACTTGGAGGATACCAATACGTTTCAATGTGTGCAGAGTGTAACTAGTGTAATACCTCATCTGAATACGAGTACATGGAATGTCTGTAGTATAAATGCCCTTCATGGACGGTTACTACGTACATTTTAATAGTCAAAGGCTGCTGGGAATATTTAAGTTTATTAGCTTATATTAGGTACGGTAAAGTGTTGAATAAGACACAAAATTTTTTTTACAAACTCTAAACAAATTATCATTCATAATTATCTTACACCCCGAGGCAGTGTAAGGCAAAGTGTCCACACAATATGGGTTAATGGCTGCTTCCTTGGTTATTATATAATTCTTTCTCAACTGCATAAGGTAAATGGAAGGATGGTTGTGAATGATGACTCTGTAAGAGCTAGAAGAGTTTATGAATTGAGTTTAAAGTAGGCAAAAACTTACTGATTAAAATTTTGGACTTTGCTCAAGTAATGACTAGGTTTCGGCAGTTTCTTCTACTTCCGTCTTCAAGTGTATGGGATTAAACAGAAAACTTGCTTTGTTGAATCACTCTGTAGAACCATTCTCAGACAGAAAACTAAGCATGTTATTCGGATTTTGTCCAAAAAGCCACAACGTTTCTGAAGTTGATCAGCTGCCATGTTCAGGTTATTCTATACATCTTCTGTCCCAACCTGTGCACCTGACGAAGGAAGAAATAACTTCTGACATGTTGGGGTGTTCAGAAAGTATAACGCTGGACGAAGGGCAATGTAGCATCCTTACTGGAAGCAGTTTGAGCCTATTTGAGGCACTATAAAAACATTCCTCTCCAGCGAATGACAAAGACCACGAAGTCGGTCTCTGGGCCAAAAGTGAAAGCCAGTAAGCTCTTCAATACGGCGCAAATTTCTGTTAACCACTACTTTCCTAAAGCGTCCAAAAAATAAACGAAGTAAAACCCAATACACGTATCTTGTAATTGCGTTAGGGCTGCCTTCACTAGAATGAGACTATTACAGCATATAACAAAACAGTACCGCCTAAGGGGCTAGTTTACCACCGAACTCACCGTGTTACAAACAGCATGCGGGTGAGGCGAACGCCTTACATAATTACGAGCGTCACCCTTCCCGCCAGCCGCCTTTCTCATGTATCTGCGCCGGAGGATTTAGTGACCGGATGTCTCTTATGTTTTCCGGCCCGGTATTCTGCTTGATCGACTACCATTCTGCATCATAGAGGGCATAGGGCACACGCGGAAAGCTGAGTGGAAAAACAGAATAACTTACAGTTTAAAACGATACGTAGCTTGACTAAATGTTGTCCCATGCTTTCACCGCTAAACTGTTTAGGTTGCACATATGGGGAAAGTGAGCTGATTTGCTAAGATGCATCCCGTATCATAAACATACGTTGTGACAACAATCAAAGACACAGATTACACCAATGGGAAAAGTAATGATATATAAAGTGTAGAGCTAAGGCTAAAAGAAATTGGAGGTTAGAAGTATTGGCTTAAATCAATATAATGAGGGCAGCAGGAAATATGAAATGAAAGCAGGAGACGGCTTAAGATAGAGGACTAACAATTTATGTATGATCTTATTCACTCACAGATAGCGTAATTGTTCTCAGTTTCTGACAGACGGTGTTAATCGTCAGATGGCCTTGACACGTACATAATTTTACCTATAAGAGATTTCCATTGACTAGTCAGTAGCTATTTCCCACTAGTTATACATTAATAATTACGTAATGCAGTGAAGTCAGCTGTCAGATATGAACAGAGGCCTAACCCCAACTACTTTAGGGGTTACTTTCATACGCTGTCAGTCACTCAGACTATGTGGTGTCGAATGGTAAAGTGATGCATGTATGATAAATAGTAACATATTTGAAAGGAAGCAGCCGTACACAAATTGAGGCACTCTTCCGGAATTCGGCTGGAGGAAATGAGTGAAAGATACCATTTTGAGTCACGATAGCTGTTGACCCAACAGCGTTTTCAACCAGGCATATGCCGAATAGAAGTCCAGTACTTTAGAGCTGAAAGAACCATTTCAGTGTTTAACCACCCCAAACATTCCTCATCGCTATGACTGCCGATCTTAAAACGTCAACACAAAACATGTGCCTCTTCACTTTCGTTAATATTGAATGCAATATATCGCGCAATCAGATCCCACTACTTAGCTAAAATGGTTTATTAGTTATCACTATTACGAAGAGTTAAAATATAAAATTGGAGCGACCGCCATATTTTTACATTGGACGCAGACACGTTGTTAAAAAAACTGAAGGTTTTCGCATATTTTTACCACATAACATCTTAGGATCCTATGCAATATGGTGGTAGCGCTGCTTCTGACTTAAAATCCTCGTACAGCTGTAATCGTGGTTAGCAAAGAATGTTAATTAAGAATTATATTCAAGGCGTAACATCACAGAAGACCGTCGAGAGAATCTCATATCTCGAAAGTAATATTAAGTTAGAATATACGCGCACAGAGTGAGAATTCTGGCCCGTACTCTCTGATTTGTTTAATTATCTCGCAAGACTGACAGAAAAACTGTATTTGGAATAAATACGTGTTGTACTTTTTTCACCAACGTTTGTTTCAATTTTTTATTTTCACGCGATAAACACATATTTAGCAGAGCAAAAGGTCCAAATATCGGCCACCATTTTGTTTCTCGGTTATTAGTCGCAGGCTACTGCATCAATTCAAAAGAAAGACACAATTATGCACTGAAGGTTCTTGAGACTCCAAAGTTTTAGCACTGTGATTAAAACAATGGCAATGAAATTTCGAAACTTTACGAAAAAGAAGGTATCAGCCTGCCGAAAAAGCCGGATCCAAACATGTAGTACCTTCAGTCGATGTAAACGTTTGTGAAATAATTTAATAAAATTCTGCAAGACAGAAAACTTTTAGTGAATATAATAATAATAAGCAATATGAAAGTACATTAAAAATTAAATCCTCTGTACATTACCTTTTTAGTTGCACAATGTCGATCAAACAACCGGTCGAACAACGCATTATTTACAGTATTTATACGCACTAATCCTTATCAGCAGCGGTACAATCATTGTGCGCTCACACAGCACGCATCACGCACTGGACCCTAGGTTCGCCTTCATTGTCTCCGGAGAAATGTTCTTCGAGAACGAGACAAGAGCAGTCATCGGCTTCAGGCTTCTTTTGCCCAGTAAAGAAATCTAATTCCCTGTCATTGACAGGGAGATTTATATCTTCAAGTTCATTTTTACGAGATTCTGTTTCAGATGGCTGTCTGCGGCGTTTGTCACATTACTTACAGTCTGGCCGCTTTGGCCACCTTGTTGAAACGGTAATCAATGTTTCGTCCAAACATGGGCTTCTTTAACGGTAGCTCCTATAGCCCACACCGCGATGTGGAGATTTTTAATGTTATGTCACTATAACAGACAGAAAAAAATACAGACGTACTGCAGCACCGGTAATTCTAATCATGAAAAATACGTCAGTATGTACAGAATTCCAAAGTTCTCATTAGATTTCTTGCAAAAACCTTTCCCGGTCAGTTTAAATCCACAAAACTAAGACAATGACAGCACAGCCCACTCATTAATTCTGACTGCAGCGCCTTCACCGATGTAACATTCTTACGATATGTACTGTAACTTCAGACAGTTTCTGAAGGGATGCTGCACAGTACAAACAAGTAATATCCCATATTCCTATTACAATACTAACAGCCAGGCCCACACTTCGAACTTCCCTTTTAAGTTACGGTGAAAAAAGCACAGAAACGCACGTAGGTCTTCATGTAGAGTGTCAGGTACTGACCGCTTTCTAACAAAATGGGGATGTGTCACTAAATATAATTGAATCTCTAGAACATAAAATTTGAGAATCTGCTCAATGTCACTTGAGAGCTGTTGCATGCATAGAGAAACAAGTACGGACTGATTGACTTGGTAAAGCTAATAGTTACATTTTATTTTTTTGGAAAACGGTGTCGGATGGACTCTCATACTGTGGTCTATCATCATGACAATCCGTCGCTTTAAAAAGTTATTACGGCAGTATACACAAAAACTGGGCAAAGTGGACCAAATGTTAATATGGGTATCATAGTATAGATTCCAGGCAGGTTTGTATCAGACAGTGGGTTTAATCAACGTCGACACAGCTCTAGTATTGGTTACTTGCGATTGTGAGATCAGAATTAACTCCATGGAGAAAAATGCTTTGCAAAGCTAATAGTCTCTCATCTGACCAACCGATTCCTATTAAGGAGCTGGAATATATGTTAACTCTTTCACAACAACCCGCCACTGGACCTTGTCCTCAGCCAGTCGAATTCACATCATACCTTTCAATTGGCATTTCTTTCAAATACATTTAATATGGATTATTCCATTACATTTAGGTCTCTCAATTCCTCTGTTCCCTTCAGGCTCTTACAAAAAATTATGCGTGGTTTTTTACCACCACCATTATTGATACAGGTCACAACCAGCTCTTTCTCCTTGACTTCAAATCCTCAACACGAAGAGCACAAACTGTGAAGCTACTACTTACACATTTGTCGCCCCTATTCTTCTTTCCTGTTTTTAGGTCCAAATGTTCTCAACACCGCCTTATTTCCAAATAACCCCAGTGTATATTCTTCCCTGATAAAGAAACACTTAAAAATACTCTTAAACGAATTCAATTGTGGGCCCGGAGACTGGCCATCCTGACTGAGGTCTTTCATTTCATTCCTCTAAAGCAGTAATATGCAACCCGCGGCCCGCGGGTCGCACGTGACCAGCCGAACTTATATCTGCGACCCGTGACAGCTGTCGAACACATATAACTTATGCACCGCCATCTAAATGAAGGATCACTTTTTAGTGCTTTGGTGAACTGCGCACGCATATTTGAATTTGATACACAATATTTAAGATGTAGCGGGATTCGTGCATGTTTTGCATGGTCAAACATCGTATTTTGGAAACCTGAAAGCGGAAGGAGTGAGAAAAATACAGAGTGGTAAGCTCTACCATCCTCCTTGCTCTTTCAGTTTCAATTATAATCTAATACTAATTAAAGCAAGTATATTTCAATCATAATTCTATAGAATGGAATACCGTATATTTCTTAAAACAAATATCAGTGACAAAAGCAGGAAAAGCTTCCCATTGACGTTCTTTCTTTCTTAAATATAATGCAAGTCCTAAAAATTAAATTACAATTAACTGCAATATTAATTTCACTAATAATTAATCAACAGTAATTTTAGCCCAAATGTCCCCAACAAAAAATAAGGAAATAAAAATAAATGAACAAAAATACCAAACAACAAAGAACAAATCCACCACCAAGAGCCCGAAAAAACACACAAGCCGATTAAAAAATAAAATCTTTAACATTAAATAATTCTGTAAGACAGAAAATATTCAATCGCTTTGTACTTGCCCCGAAAGAATAAGGCTTTTACTGCTAAATATTAATTTAAGGTCCGCGTAGGGCTTGGAAATTTTCAAATGGCCCTTGTGCAACAAAAGGCTGCTCTACACTGCTTGAAAGGCAAATACTGGATAATCACCTTAAAACAGGCCCTCTTTTTCTTCCGCATCCTTGCTATTTCGTCTTTCACTCTTATAATCGCAATCCACGCTAAATGAGTTTTACTGAACAAGATGATATAGACACATGCTCACCAGCAATATTTGGTGATTGAAACTAGAAGACATCTCTACAGCAACAGAAATGTTGTAACACTCTTTCACTCACACGTCTTCACACACATGGTGAACCTGCATCGTGTTGTATACAGACAGGCAAAGGAGATGACCGAACAGAGAAAAGGAAAAGAAAAGCTAAGCGAGGGACTTCAGAAGGAACTCAAAAAAGGAAAAGGGATAGAGGATTTGTAGAAGTTTCTGTAAATTCTTGTCAGCAATGAATGGAGGAAGAAGAAAAGAAGGTAGGGAAGTAGATCAAAGGACTTTCTCTTCTATGACCAACAATTCTAGCAGGACTTCCAACGCATCTGGTACACTTGATCCAAACGGCGTGTCCTCAGTCAAGAAGAGGATCCTACTGCCGTGATTGGTTAGTTAGAGCTTACACAACAGTTTTGTGTAATTATGCACACAGGAATCTAATCTGAAGACGCAGGTGTACATTTCTCCGAAACACTGGTGCCAACTACGAGAGACTGTCCTAACCCAGAAGAGCACATCACATGCAAAGGAGGCTAATAAATATCAGAATTCACTAAACGAGTCATCTCTCGTTTTCTGAGGCACTATTAGCCGCAGAAGGAAGATTCTATATCACAAAGTTAGCCGGTTTGCATTCATAACGACAGTTGAGGTATCACCATTCTCAATGCACCATTACGATGGACTGACATAATACCCCAATGGACAATCATAATATTTAACAGTTACTGATTATGTTCAGTGACATGAAATTTATTGTATGGATAGATTATGAGTGTACCTACAAATTCTGTATGAAACATTCTTTTCAATTCCCCAAGCACAAAATATTTCGACAGCGTGAAAATTTCAGGTTATGCATGATCGATAAATTTACGAATCAAAAGATATATGTAAAATTTTCAGAATAATATATAATAATAAAATACTAATCAATAAAACATAATAATTACATAAAAATAATACATAATACATATAAACATATACGCGGAAAATTGTGAACAATAACAAAAGTGTGACCACAGTGGATTAAATGGTAAGACAGTCTGAGAAGTGTATAGGATGCAACATACAAATTCGGGTTTCCCTGTCAATTTCATTTCACCGGTGCTCCATTACTTGGAAAAACGAAAAAACTAATCATCTTCACCACAGGGTTGCACAATGAGCCTCAAGGCTGCGGTGCGTCCGTAGCATCTGCTGCGGGGCCCTTCACAAAAAAAAAAAAAAAAAAAAACATACAAATGCACCTCAATGTTACGTTATACGTAAGTTTCCTATCTTGTTAAAACTTGTTTTTCTGAGGCTTTCGGGAATACAAAATGGCGTGTAGACTAGCTCTATTTGTGGAGGAAAGTGAAATAATTGAAGCCCTGTTGAGAAGCCACTCAAGTCTTTCTGCTCTAGTTAAATAAGGCGGCTTGAAACTTTCATCACGAAATGATGTTTTGCTTCTATGTTATTTTCTCTTCCCTTGCAACGTACGACAATCCGGAATATCCGTTATCTCTCTGTTCTGAATATTTAACGAACACGGACATCGGTAGAGCCATGTCAGGGTGAATTAATGAAGGGTGGAAGAAGCCCAAAGTGAAAATGCCAAGAGCGAATAGTAGGAGAAAAGAAGAAAAGTGCGTCCAATCAATACGAAAATATAAATGGTATAACAGAAGGAAAAGAATGGGAGATGAATAAGGAATGAGTCTTGGGGAGGAGGAGGGTGAAGACACACTGTGGGGATCTAGCCGGATAGCAAATGTGTTGACCTCAGCACAGTGGCTGGTTGGTCAAAGGTGATATATTAGGGGAAGCCTTACTATATTCCCATCGGGGTGGAAATGGTCTGGCAAGAGGGTGGTTACCCAGAATACCCGCCGCTAGGTGCTATAAAACGAACAGTCATCAAACCCAGCTACGCTAACCAACCCCCAAATCACCTTCAGGATTTGTCCCAGAAAAAGACCAAATCATACGTTGAACGATCTGACTGTACCGTACTGTGCTGCAGTATGTTAATTCTCATATATGCATTGTGAACACGTGACGTAAGAATATAGACTTAAGCCGTTCACTGGCGAGGGTAGACAGGTGTACGGTGTCGTGTGGTGGTTCAATTTATTGTGTAACAGGAAAAAGAATTTTCAATCCGACCGAGCAGCAATTAAATTATAACACCCAGCGCTTTCTTCAGCCGGTACACATATCGAAGAACCTGTCAAAAATCGTAAATATACCAGTACACTTTATGTTCAGTTTTGAATTTCTTTTCATTAGATGGCAGGCAAACACGTTTTTAGAAAGAAGAAGCACTGCTTATACTTATTTACGCAACATATTAAGCATTTATTTACTTTTTGACTTCTTACGGTAAGAGCAAAGATTTTCCAATGCATCATAAGTTCATTCTCTTTGAAGGGGGAGTGACTTTTTGTAAAATGAAAGAGCATGTCGCTTCTGAACCACAAAAACTGATTACAGTCTTCCGTCAGGCAGACTAGGGACCGGGAACACTGAGTCAAAGATTGCATGTATAGAGAGACCTCTAAGACTGATTGTTGGACATAATGTAACATGCGAGAATCAATAAACATTGAACAACATTCCATACACCCGGTCGAACACAGTTCGGATCCTTGTACAGAGCTGTAGAATATTCTATGATATCAGGGAGGACGTGGATAATGTCAATATTTAACACAAGGAAGCAGGTGGCCCGCGTCTTGATAAGCAACGGAGTTCATGTCACGAGACGGTTATCTGTCCTACACAAAATTTGCAGCTGGAAATAATACGACTGCTTGATTCTTTTACTGGTGCAGGTTTATACATGATTCGCTTGGATTTGCGTGTGTGCAATCATGAATTCGAGCAAACCGTCCCTTCATCAGGCTGCATGTCACGCCCTATAACGCGGGAATAAGTCACAAAAAGAAATGAATAGACCCTTTCTCCTCCTTTCTGGAATTTTCCCAGTTTCTACTTCCTGGCTGTGACATGGTCGAAAGTTCCTATGAAATCACAAAAGTGTTGCAAATCACAATGATGTCCGTATTTTGTGTAATGTACCAAATTTTTATCGAAGTGCATGCAAATCACACATTATAATGCAACGATAAAGTCTAAAGTAAAATTCTTCTAAACGTCAAGAGATATAGTTAAAAATTTTAACACAATGTTGAACACATCCGAATATGAAACAACAAGACTGCC
The DNA here is from genome assembly GCA_021186555.1 of Reticulitermes speratus. Classification (NCBI taxonomy): domain Eukaryota; kingdom Metazoa; phylum Arthropoda; class Insecta; order Blattodea; family Rhinotermitidae; genus Reticulitermes; species Reticulitermes speratus. The sequence continues at coordinate 44,001,808 of JAJKFL010000001.1, read as the reverse complement.
AGAAGAACGTACGTCATTAAGCAGATGCACTTCGTGCCTTACAGGGCAAAACAAGTAATCAAAAACTGTTCATAAGCAGGTAAATATTTATATAAAAATAATATATAATGAATGTCCTTTTGACTTGAGTTTGAAAATTGTCTGTCATAGTGTCCGTACAGGTAACGTAACAACACTGCAGCATTAATGCCGCAATAACAATACAGGTAAGTATTGGTTTGGTCACCTCATTATGAGTATATTATATAAGCATTTCGATTTCACGCGATTGATTATTAAGGGATTCCTAACGTATAAAATAATTAGACGCCATGGTTCCATGCAGGCATTATTAGAAACCGGAGTCGACTGCACGTGGCTCTACACTCAACAATGGGAACAGAGATGACGAGGTGTTGGCATGACAACGCTGCACGTCATGTCTCGATATTTCTGGCATCCAATATGGGAAAGGCTAAAACAATGGGGCAGCGAGGAAGGAAAGAGAACCATATCCTAATTAATAACATACCGAAACAGAACAGTGAGGAATTTCCTGTCTTCGTTACTAAACCACACTGAATCAACTGCACAAGTCACATTAAAGGCTTGGATGGTTATGAAGAGTAACAAAAATACTCCTGGAGGAGTTGGGAATATCCACGAAAAACCAGTAAGGACAACATGTCTCTGGATGGCGATTTGAACCTTAGATCGCACGAATAAGAATAAAGTGTGCCAGTCACTATACTGTAAAATTTGGTGAATGCGAAATCACTTAAAAACAATCTTGATTCTTCAAATAAGTCAGTCTACATACCTACATATAAACCTGTATTCATGACATAGGGCTACATATTACTGATTTTTCCCACGCTGATTTTGTATGAAGATGGATATTAAACATTAAACATAGCATATATACACATATATATAAAGACGTATTGAGGAAAGGAGGTACAGCTTCAACTATTCCTAACCCCCGCATTAGACGGAGGTGAACGGCCAGCTTCACGTGTCAAACCTTATACCCTAGGAAGAACACCTGGTACCCACGGAGACTGAACGAGCTACAGAAGCACGCCGGGCACTGTGGAGAAGAGAATATTTATTGCCCCTGTTGGGCATCAAACCCCGATTCCACTGTCATCCAGATCGTCCACTTGTCACTGTACCGACTGAGCTATCCCGTCTACCAATATTGCTTTAGTGACTAAAACTGTAGGCTTATTTATAATTTAACTTGTAGAGGCATATTACAGACAGCAATTTTCAGTAATATTTATAAGCCTTACACATAGGTACAATTACGTATATTCCACTCTGACCTTTACGGACTGCTCTAATTTAGGAGTTTCCATGATGCACATAGTTTGTATATACCTGCAAGATAATGTAATTTACGACACCACTTCAGGTTAAAATGTTTCGCTTCAGTGTAAAGCAGGTTCCGTATGTTTTCAAGGGCGTCCCAAAGGCCTCTAGATCAAATTTTCGGGCTGGTCTTTGAACAGTGATCCCCCTCCCCAAAAAGATATAACCTCCTACGAAGGCCATAAAGTTACGTCAAGCAGATCTCTTACCTTCCTTCCCCTGCAGATGTAGTTACTGTAAGGATATGCACCCTCGAATGAACATTCGGTAAAGAGGCGCGCTATATTCACACCTAATAAGGGCACTTTTGTACCCTGAATGTGGAAGCAGCAGTTCAAGTTCCTCTGAACTGTTGTAACGTATTTATCAAATTACACGGTGTCACATACCAGGAGATCGTGATACCAATAATAATAATAATAATAATAATAATAATAATCCATCAAGAATTGGCTATCAAATGTGGACTGCCAACGGGACCACCAATGCCATATTATAAATATGAGCCACAGTTCATATTAGAGAACTCCAACTAAACATAACCTACACTATGACAGGCCCATAGCAATATACCGGACATAGTTATACTTGATAAAACCACCAAGGAAGCATGAAAACGGTCTGTATAATACAATCAGTACTATCCACAACGTATACTATCCCAAACAAATTACTCGAAAGTTTAAAACTGCTTAATCTCCGCCCTGCTCTATATATTCTAATGCACAAAGCATTAATACTTAATACATGCCGTATAGTCAGAAAGTTTTTGGCAGAACGGTGAATAAGAAGTGCTTGGTCAGTGAGACACAAACTGCTGTGAAGTTAGGAATGTGAATAATGATAATAATAATAACAATCTGAGTCACAAATATATTGAGCTGCGCCTGCTAACACCATGTTTCTTGCAGTGCGCAGCCCATTATAATTAACCTGCAATACCCATAACCCAAACATGATTACTCAAATCACTCTACTTACCAATATTTACAATATTACTGTCCTCTTTCCCACTACTTCCAAAAGTATTTTCCTCGTGTGGTTCTCCCACTTACGTCTGTCCTTACACAAAACTTTCACAACTGTCCCTACTCCAAGGCCTTCGATCGTTCTACTGGTTACTTACCTCCTCATTAACTGATCTTAACAGCTACTTGTTTCTTCTCCAATTTTACCTTCCCTTTTTTACCATAAATCAAAAAATTGCTTTTCGAAATATCAATGCATACAAATAAAGATACATGGCGCTATAATGCAAGATGTCAGCAGGTAGACATGGTCAGAACGGGCAGTGGCCCTCATGACAGGAAACAAATTAGAAAACAGCTGAATATGAATGATCTATACAAGTATTCGTTCGTAAACTAATGCTCAAAATGTAACACGAACATCTAAAACACGATTTGTGGCCACTTTTCACGGCAGAACTTTGGGTACGACTTTCCACAACATGTTCTCTCCTCATCCCATCAACCTCGATGTCACTATCCGTTATGAAAAGGGAAACCACAGCAGATATTAATTTACGTTACATCGGAATCGGATTCAGGTGTCCGTTGCTGGAGGTGTCCAGAACACATAAATCACAGCACACGTGGCACGTGCCAAGCACATCAGGTGCCACGTCAACATCACTGCGACCGCACGTCCACTTCTTTGGTCCCATTTATCACTACACCACACATTTTCTATCAACAACAGTAACAAAACAAACACCATTGGCCTTAACAGGTTTGTATTTACTCACACAGTCCTTCAGGCATATTTCCGCCACCTTTGACCTTGTTCAGGAAAATTTTATATGGCACGCAAAATTAGTATTAGTTAATTACATAGTACTATTTATGCACTTGGCCAATAGGAATTTCTTATGTTATATGAAACTTCCTTAGCTGATCACAAAATACTGGTTACGCAATCAGCCAACAGCAATGCTCCCTGTCACATAAAACTCCCCTGAAAATGTTCGAGGTGGACCAAAATATGTTGGAAGCACAATGTGCATAAATGTAAAATTGCTAAGGCTTAGGTGTGTACAGGTGATGGTGTTTGTTTTAATATTGTTGATCCTTTGTACACAGTAAACAATGAATACATTTCTGATCCACATATTTATGTGACTATTACAAGTTCCACTTCATTTAAAAACAGTGGCGAGGAGAATATTTGGGCCTAGTGGCTGTTTGTGCATTCCTACAGAACGAAGCGCCATGTTGACACTCAAATGATTTTTATAGACTGCAGAGCGTCGAAACTAATGACGCAGTAAAGCCACTAACACTTCTGCTTCGTTCTGATCTTCAGTGCACTGCCCTTGTGCCAGTGACTAACTGACCATAATCTGCCGCCAAATACATCTTGTCTTTGGATGTTCCTCATTGTTATTGAATCGGCATGTTTGTAGCCAATTGGTGTATTTCCAAGATTTGTAATTCTTGAAGACACCTATTAAGTGTTTTAGAGCATGAAATAACAACTACGAAAGGTGTTTTATTGGACGCCATGTTATAAACAATTACTTCTGCTCCGTTCACATTTTCAGCTGAAAGCTGGCTATGCTCACTAAGCTAGATGGCTAATGCTGATTTGACACAACCACTCAACTGGAGCTGGAATATTAATCTGCTATATGTTGTAATGTTATACGTTGTAAGATCCACAGTCTAGCCTTTTTGTCGAAGAGGCATTAGCATGAACATTAAAGATTAAGCTGTCCTGTAGAGACCATAAAGTCATATCGTGTCAATGGAGGTATAGTTCCATTCATTCTTAACCTCAACTCTAGATGGATGTGAATGGGCAGTCTCACGACCCGGCCGCTTTACCTCCAAGGAAAGGGATCCCGATACTCATTTAATAGGAAGCTGGGTGGGCCCTAAAGCCTGTCTGAACGATTTGCAAAAGAGAAAAAGGCTCATGTGACTGCCGGGATTCTAAATCCGGCTCGTCTAGCCGGTAGCCTAGTCATTATACTGACTGAGCTATCACAGCATCAATATTAACGAGTACAAAATAATGTAATAACACCAAACATCTAAAACTAACTACATTTCTAAATTGTAACAGCCTTGAGAAAATATCTGCAGAGCTAATAAAAAAAGACAACAATTACGGTGCTCTAGGACGTGACAAGTACTTCGGTACCACTATAACGACGGAAACGGCTACCTCCATATTTAGAGCAGATGAGTGTCACTGTACCAAACTACATGACGTCACAACTTCAAATTTAAAAAAGGCAGATGTCGTGCTGCTATCCTGAGAGAAATAGGCCATCCAAAAAATTCTTCCCGTGAATTCAGTCGGATCATGTAATACTTAAAAAAGACAATGCCTAAAAATATACCATATTATCTTCCTCGCCTGTAAGTTTTAAGTTACATAACACCCACTGATGTCACTACAACGCATTCCGGTCTGGCATTTCTTCCAAACAGACTGCAGAGCAGTACTTCCTCTCACAGCCAAAACATGTCTTAACATTTGTCATACATGGCCAATGAACGTACGTACAGAACTTCTAACGAAAACGGTAAAGCGTATTACTTGACCGCGGGAGGACGACTCGAATATCGGTCGGAAACGCTGCTAGCCTGACCTTGGTTCCTCAGTTCCTCCCGTGTAGTTCCCGGTTGGTAACTTTTAAGTTACTACGTCACGCTTACACATAATTTCCAGCTTACCATTCGAGAGTGTATAATTTAGACCCTAATCTATTCATCCGTTACTGACGTCAGCAACCCTACAGCTGGATTTAATTCCACGACAAAATACGCGACTCACATCTGTACACTTTGACGTTCCTGCTCAGACATGACGACTTGATGAGTCACAGCCCGTTTAACCTCGCATTCAAGTTCAATGTCTGGAGTGTTAAAGTGTGAAATGTTCAAACTCGGCCGTCGCCTGTAACGATAGCACACCACTGTCAAGGAGTAAATAACCTTCAATACCGGGCGTAGAGTTAAGACTATCAAGATCCTCGCTGCATAATATTCTCCACGACGAGCCCTTTCAAAGACTGTGCGACGAGCTTACGAGACATGCCTATAACCCGAAATTGATATCCGGGTTCCATCTAGCGGCATTTAGATGAAACACGTGAGCAACAGGCGAGCGTAACACAACTAGTTATTTCTGCCGTGGTTATTTCTCTGCCATGTTCTGACGTATACTTCACATACGTATAATTTCGGGTACTGTGTCTACTCCTGTTTTCATATACCTGAACGCTAAGTTACTTTTTTAACTAACATATCTATGAAGAAACTTTAGAAATATTAAACCTACTTGTAAGATGACATGTACCTTCTCTATAAATCATTCTTTCCATAATACTACCTTAGTATTTCTTTTTCAATGGCTCGACAGCCCTTGGGGGCCTAGGCCGCCTCATTTTTCGAGGCTTCACGATCACACTTTTTTAGACACACTACACTCGGCAGGATTCCTCTGGACGAGTGACCAGCCCGTAGCAGAAACCTCTACCTGACAACACACAACACTCACAAGAGACAGACATCCATGCCCTCGGCGGGATTCGAACCCACGATCCTAGTAAGCGAGCGGCAGCAGACCCACCCCTAGACCGCGCGGCCACTGGGATCGGCACCCCGTAGTATCAAGATATAAATATTTTGTCCCGCTGCTCGTGCGTTTCCTCCATATCACCATACTATAAACAATATTAAATAATATGTCGCTTTCAGCTTCCTCAAATGCACTGTAACCGAAAATTCTTCGACAGGTCTAGTTTGATTCCACCCTTGTGGATCCAGTAAAAGAGGAAGATAAAAGCCACGTGTGTGGCAAACGAGAGTCCGACTCCCTCGCACCACGGTTCTTGTCGACAGGAGGGGCCATGCTCACAGTCCCACAGATTCGAAACTGGACACTGACCAGACGGAAGACATTAAGAAAATCTGCTCAAACATTTTTCAAACCTTGACTTGATGAGTCCGAGTGCTCATATTTCATCATTAGGAGTGTTCAAACCCACCCATTTCAAAAGTACGTTCCGTTGCTATGGAAGACCATCTGCTTAGCAATGTGAAAAACTCGCAATCCGGGTTGGCATAAAGAACAAATGACAGGAGCCAAAATCTCCATTACTAGCTTATTTTAAAAAGTTGGGCTGTTCTTAATAGAGTGCACAACCAATCAAATTCATTCAGATCCGAAACATCAACGCAGGTTTGCCTCGGGAGTCTCAAAGACACTTCTCTACATAGGCATCTTAAAACACGTCACATACCGAACCTTGTTCCGCGAAATACGTGAAAAATACACGTGAACATAAATTGTTAGTACACGGTACGTGGCGATATACTCGCGAAGAAACAACATAACTACATTGTTCTAAATTTGTTAAGTGCCTACGCTTACCAACTATTGCTGTGATATGTTTGGCTTTCTCACGATAAGGTTCAGGAAACAGTCGGAAGCCTCTTCATCGTATATTACAGCAGGCATCTGTATGTTAATTCGGACTGCCATATTGCCTCTGACCTCTCGTGCCGCACAACAATAAGTCTGTCAATTTGGTGAACTGAAGCGGGTTGAGTTAAACTGAATAAATAGTTGATACAAATAAATGCAAGGTACTGTGTTACTACGTGGTTACGTTACATTATCTGCGGATCCGGTGAATGCACACGCATCCGTTAAGAGGAATCTCCTACCGCTGACCTGAGCAGGATAACATGTAAGGAAGGGCAAAGGACGAACGGGCACCTGGTGTGATAGGACAAAGAAATGTATGAAGGTCGGCTACAAGTTTTCTTTCCTACATAAAAAGCGGCTGTATGATGACCCAGGCGGTTAGTCGCTGGCCCCTCCTCGCGGAGTCCTGGGCTCGATCCCAGGCCAGTCCATGTGGAATATGTGGTGGACCGAGGGACACTAGGGCAGGTTTTCTTCAGAGTACGTACTGCGGTTTGCCGTTGCTAGTATCATGCCATCAATGCTCTATATTAATTCCTGCACCTCTGACCAACGCCATATAACCTTAGCATTTGAAACACACTCGCATAAAACTCTTCCTCACGTTCCCAATGCTGACGTCACTGCATCATCAGTAAAAGCAACATACACGTAAGATATACTTCGGTAAGACAGACTTATTGTCATTTCAGACTTTCTCTTTGTATGTTCATGATAAAACATCGTCTTCACTAAATAAAATCTTACATCGAGTCGTGATGGCACTATACTAACTACAAAAGTTGCGTAGTAGCCTTATTATGTACCTTCATATTCCATAAAATGTGGGTAACCCTTACGACTAGATTAGCAAATATTAATTTGTCGTGAGGGACTCTTCTCCCTGGAGATAGTAGAAGGCCTAACTGAAATAAATTTGATGATTAACACAAACAGTAACTCGGAAGACAAGCGTAAAGAAGCGATACTGGCCTATTATAATATTCTGTCATCGATTAAATTTGTGAGATTGAGAAAAACAATGAAAAAGAACGGCTAGCGCTTTACCTATATTCGCCTACTTCACAGACAGAAGTGAGACTCAGCATTGAGTACACAGTGACTGTGGTGGGCACTAAGCGATGTTATTCGGCTGCAGCGGTTCCGACCGGTCGGTCACTCCATGCACTGCTACGACAAAACACTGCTTAAACATTTGAAGGCCGGCGTTCATAATTTGCGGCTCAAGACCAAGTATTTGGTTTAAAATCTAACAGTTGTTGTTTTCGGCGTTGTGGGGCGTCGTCGTTGACGACAGGAGAGGTGTGACGAGACGTGATGACCAATTCATCCCTTTCAAGAATGCATTTCATGCAAAGAATGCTAAATACTTCAGTTCCAACCTGACAGCAAACACAGGGCTTCTCCTCTATAAAGACATACCGATTTATGGTGTTTAAGTGAAATAATCGCCATTAATTCTCAGAATCATACTATATCCGGAAATATGCTGTGTGGGAATATGCGAAGTTTTGTTATTGCTAAGAATACGGTGCATACAGTTCTCATTGGGCTTTACTAGATTAAATTGCTTCACCTGTGATTCCTTATTCTCGCAAGACGCTCGGCTTCAGGTGCTGCAGTTTGTATGTTCGTCACAGTTCTGTTGGGAAATTATTTCAGAGCTCACACTGATTCTTGGCACTGCCCCTTGTTTTAAAGCGAACGGATGCGGAGTTTCCTCGAGCGCGCAACATCATTAGTCACGGTACTGAATCACGCAGAACTGCAGCAGCGTTCCAAATACCAAGAGTCAATGAACCATTGCTTTTAAATGCAACAACATTTACGCGCCAGTGTTATGACTAATGACAAACATAATAACACACGAGGCGTAACAGGAACGTCAACCCACGTAAGAGAACTCACCGGGCGAACTAGGTGTATAACAAGCAATGTTCCTTCAGAGCACAGTGATGGCTTTATGAACCAGCTATTTTAACATTACATAAAACACTGTGTCTACACAGTGTATTTGTGTGTTTGGTATGATTCTCAGAACAGCTACTATTTCCTTAAACAATGATTGCAGTGAACAACATTTGTTTGTTGTGAGCCAAACACAGGAATCTTAGATCCTATTTAGACATCTTTTATGCTTAAAATGGCTCAACTTACTTGACATTTTCACAGTTTATGTTAGGAGGTTATTTATTGGTTTATTTTACGGCTCTCAACTGCAGCTTCTCCCACGCAGTATGTGTCCATACTGTAACGGCTTTTTATTCTGCCCTACTCCGCCTTAATCCACAGAGTACTTTGGTCTTGCTTAATCAGAAATGAGAAAACCGCTACAAAAGCGACTAAGGAATCGTCGTGTAGTGTAGTGCCAAAGAGAAGAAACAACTACAGAGGCAGTTGCATTTGTAATTTTCTTATGAGCTAGCATATATTTCGGTGAAATGTAATTCGGAAATTTTTACGTTATTCATACCGTGCACATTCTTATAATTAATACATTAACCAACGTATGCACTTAATAAAATACATTCAGAAGTAAGTATACAACTCCTACATGTTTCGGCACCGGGGTGCCATCATCAGAGAGTTATTCTGAACAGAGGAGTATAAGGCTTATAAAGGTACTGTGTCGCGATACAGTACCTACATAAGTGTGATGGTCCTGTACTCCTTTTTTTCAGAATAACTCCATGAAGATGGCCCCCGGTTCAGAAATATGTAGGAGTTTCTTACATACTTTTCAATGTAGTTTATTAAGTGCATACGTTGGTTAATTATTAATTCATTCGGAAACTGTTTCGGTATCAGAAACATATTTTTAAACACTATAGTTATTTCACTTCTAACTACTCACACATTATAGCCCTCGAGGGACACTTTGAAATCACCATATGACTCAATATGCACACTAATGCAATGCCATTATTTTACACGTTGACCCAAATTGCTAGCCACTTCCCCCCGAGTCACTTAATGCTGCACGCCAGTCCCACTCGCCGGCTCGATAGTCTTTATCGATGAGATTGTGACGTCCCTGTGACTCATCTGCAGTTTATATGCAGATTTGTGAAACGTACGCACGCTAAATGAAGTTTTTACATGAAGTGACGTCGTAAATTAAGAAGACAATTTCCGGACGGGCCATTTATACACGGCAAAACAATGTGGAAGTGCAAAGGTTTTGGGCGAGTGTTTCCGTTTCGGACAGAAAGAGGACATGCAGAAGACGTGTTAAGCGAGGAAAATGTAGACTGATTTGCTGCTAGATTGGAGGTATCTACGAGAAAAGTTCGCACCGACTTGCAGAGCAAAGTGGTGTGTCTGCGTCATCGCCACGGAATACAGCAGGACTACTGCAGTTGTATCGGTATTGGACACCTGTGCTTCACAAGATACTGGACGCAGATAAAGAGGAATAACTGAATTTTGTGACTTGGTTAACTTCCGGGTGTCTTTACGAGTGAAATCGATCCCATACTCCTTCTCTTTAGCCGCGAATCTTGGTTTCATGTTGGTGGATATGTTCAATTGCAGAATAAAAAAAAATGGTATCCACAAAATCCGAAGATAATCCACAGAGTGCTTATGCATGATGAGAAGGTTGGTGTGTGGTGTGTTATGAGGGCAGCCATAATTATTGGGGGCCATTCCTTTTTTTTTTCTTGAGATTATAAATTCACTTCGATGTGTAGCATGTTTCAACAACTGTCTGATTACGAGAGAACGAAAGCCTTTTTTCTGCAACACAGTGCAACAGCTCAGATCGCAAACCATTTCCAGCGCATTCTTTTAATGTCGTCGGTAAAAGCACAATATGAGCTGCAATGCATTTATCATGCAATAAATTAAAACTCGTCGACAGCTAGTCGCCGTAAACTGAAAGAGTAATGATCGCTGCCTTGCCTGCTCTCACGCGAAACGGTCTTAATGTAGAATGAAGCGTGGGACCATTTTAAAATTTCCCATATACCAAGATATGACTAAATTTCGTGGAATAACATTATGTGTTTTGCTACCTACGATTACGTTATTAAAATTTTCGGGCAAAGACGAACATTGCGAACAAACTCGAACATATCTTCCGCTGCAGTTTACTGTTGCCATGTGCTCTTCACAATGGTAACTACAACAACGGCGACTTTCAAACACACACACACACAGACACAACGGCAAGCGTTTTTTTCATGGCAAATTTACCAGTTAAATAATTGAAACTGTTTGTTGGGAAGGAAGAGGTTTGCACTCTAACATCCTGCTCAGAAGCAAAGTTTACCCAGACTTAATTCCGTACGTAACCAATATCGAAGCAAATAAATTTTGAAAACGACGCAACACAATTAAATGCATAGTTTGGTGGTCTCCTAAGGCACCCAGTACACCTAATAAGGTGTTATTCTCCATTTGAAGACTAAAATTAATATGGATTATATTTAAAAATTCAGTTCACACCGTGCTATTTTACAGTTACACAGATTAATCGGTAATACACAGAGAAATAATCGCTATTTGTTGTTAGAAACTGTAGAAATATCAATACACTCTGTTGAAAAAATTATATAGTTTCTGAATATTAAGCCTGGTAGTACGTATGTCTATAGTAACCACTGGGTTTTAAAGAATAATCGTAAAATTACACGGCGAGGCTTGAAATATTTGGTTGGGTTTGACAAGTAGTTGGACATAGTATTTAAAGGCAGGTACAGTTTAAGTGTTTTCGTAATTTAATAGAAGCATGTATTTATCTCACCCCTTAAGAAAGGAATTCATTCAATAAATCCAATCAATCAAAATCAAATCATGCAAGTACGCATCTTGATAGGACAACAACCATATATTTTTATCTGTCTCACTTCTACATGTTTCGACCAAGCGTGGTCATCATCAGAGAGTTAATATATTTACAAGTCAGTTCCTGATGTTCACATACAAATTCCTTTTGTGCCATGTGATTATTGTAGTCTACAATAACACCAATATAAGAAGCTAGTTCTTATCATGCATAAGATTTTTATACTTTATTCTCTTAAGTGTATATTATAATAAAAACATACAAACTTCAGAGAATGCTATGCAAGATAGGAATCAGATTATTGTATTGATGTTGGTTTCGCCTACAATAGTCATGTAGAACACAAGGAAATTTATGTAAACTTCAGGAATTTCTTTTCAAACGTATTAACCCTCCGATCATGACCAAACTTGGTCGAAAAGATAGGAATGAGATAAATTAAACTGTGTTTGTAACAGGTATAAAAATGCTTTCTTAAGTGGTTTGATTTTGACTGATTGTATAAATACGTAAAAGGTTAAAGAGATTTCGCTGTAAGATATTATCCAACAAATATTTAAACTTGAGTCCCCACCTCACAGAAAATGCTCTGGTTCTCCGTTCCAAGCATTACAAGCTAATGCCGTTGAGGGTAATAATTGCTCTTCATTCTAAGGATCAGATGAAACACAAATACACTGTGTGGAAAAATGCAGACTTCCTTTTAACGTGAAAGCAGGTGGTAACATATAGACACCACTGCTCTTTAGAGGTTAAACCAAATAACAATTTCCATATCATGCATTGTTTACATGCAGTGATGTAGTATGAGCTCACATATTAATCGGATAATAGTCAAGAAATTTTAAATGACATCCAGGGCAGTATTAATATATTTAATATCTTTAATATGTCTGCAGACTCCCTGTTGGAACCGGCCGCCATTGCAGCTTATTCATACGTATAGCTTTATATATGGCTACTCGGTTTGTGGACTCAAAACAAACAGGCTTGGAAGCTGATGAAGCTGGTGGGCATATTTAAACAAAGAAATCGAGAGCAGTACCATACCTAATAAGAGAGGAAAACTCATTCTATTCCCACCAGAAACGTGAAATTAAAAAATTCCAGAACAATGTTTTACAGCTCAATTGTTATTTTCTCTTGGGACTGTTGGTATTATAAGTTATTACTAGGCAGGATTTCAAAAAGCGGCCATGGCGAGGCGGGGGTGCAATGGATTAAAAAAAAGCTGTTCTAAACGAAAACAGTACTGTGACCAATCAAAAAGTTAAGCGCTTTTCCGTCATTTAAAATATTCACATAGAAGAACAGTGAGGCAGCTAGTTATTCTCTTTGTTCCATTTCAGTTTAACAGAATTTTGCTATACAAATTCCTGGATTACCAAGAGCCATTTCATTCCATCATTTACAGATATTATTTAAATTAGCCTCAGGGTTCGATCTATTGATGAGACAGAAACATCTACTCCGCTTTGATTTTCATCGATCTACTGCTGTCGCCAGGAATATAAAATTCAGACAAGAGCATTCAACGGCATTTCTATTACAGAGCTAAAGAAGCGGAAAGTCATTTAGACAATCAAGAAATTCAACATCGCGTAGAATCTGAAGGTTCACTGCCGAGTCATCACTACAGCTCATCCTGAGCCTGCTGAATCCAGGCCACATCCTCTTGCCCTAAAAATATCATAGGCCCTTCTACTCTCAGGTCTCCGAAATGGGTTCTTTCCTTAAGATCCTTCGACTAAAACGTTTAAGTCTTGAGGTTTTCAAGGAGGTGTGTTTGAGGACTCCGTTACTCTGGGATGTAAGGCTGTGTCACTGGGTAATCTGTTCTCGACATTTCAGAGGAACACAATACCTTCATCTTCAAGGGTCTTAGAGGTCCGAGAAGAATTTTGTACTTAGTATGTAACGGTGGACCGGGATAGCTACTCGCTACGGGCTGGAAAGTCCGGGGATCGAATCCCGGTGGGGGCGAAATTTTCTGCACCCTCCAGATTGATCCTGGGGCCCACCAATATATAATGGATACCGGATCACTCCCGGGGGTAAATCGACAGAGGAGTGGCGTTAACCACCCTCTACATCTAGCGCCGAGGTAAAAGAAGGAGTAGAGCTATACATCTACACCCCCCTATTCCTTCATAGTAGGTTGTAGGGTGAACGTTACCTTTAACTTTTATGTAAAGCACATACAGCCTTTGAAACGGACACAAATTTGTTACCTGAACAATGAAACTGCGGCAACGCTGAAACAAATGGACTCATTATACTTATATGAAAGGCTTCAGATATAGAAGCTCACAGCCTGATAAAATGTGCTCTGCCTGACTGTTCGTTACATACGCATAAGCTGCACTGTCAATAATTTACTTTGCTATTGTGACCGTGCGTGGCAAAATCAGAGAGAGAGAGAGAGAGAGAGAGAGAGAGAGAATAAAAAGCGTTGCGCTCTATCTAATCCTACACAAACGCGAACTCATGAATCGAAGAGGAATGCTCTGACACGCACAATCGGCAGTGTGCTATACTCTATTTCATTTTTACTTTAACCCCTTTCTCCCAAATTCTCAATTAAAGCCTTGTATACAAACTGAAGCCGATCCCAGTGGCCGTGCGGTCTAAGGCGTAGGTCTGCTGCCGCTCGCTTACTAGGATTGTGGGTTCGAATCCCACCGGGGGCATGGATGTCTGTCTCTTGTGAGTGTTGTGTGTTGTCAGGTAGAGGTCTCTGCGACGAGCTGTTCCCTCGTCCAGAGGAGTCCTACCGAATGTGGTGTGTCTAAAAAGTGTGATCGTGAAGCCTCGAAAAATGAGGCGGCCTAGGCCCCCAAGGGCTGTCGAGCCATTGAAAAAAAATACAAATTGAAACACTACCATATTTAGGCAAGCAGATATTACGAACCAAACTTTGCTCTACATATATTGTTCATATAACCTTACATAGACCTGAATTTCAGTACAGTTCTGTGGAACTACAAAACATGTATTATTAAACAAATGTCAAAACAAACCTTAATACATTTGTATAGAACAATACGAATCATTTATATATATCCGAATGTTACACGCAAATGAAAAAGCAAACAAGAAGAATGAAGAATGTAGAAATGCTTTTCTTCTGAGCATCGCAAAATAGAAAAGAGCGGATCGGAAACATGACGAAGACATGATAATACAGACATAATAAAATTAAAATAAATAGAAAGAACATTTAAAGGAATATCCGAAAACAATCAGAACCCCGAAAATACTCTAAAATTCTTAATGTAAATTTTCTTGTATTCTCCAGTTGACAAAGCATGATCCTAATACAGTACAGATGTAGCTGACTGACTAAGCTTGTCCAGCGACTGAGATTTGCTGTTTCTGAAGGACTTACTTTAGCAGGTGATACCTGACCTTTTAATATGAGGTCGGACATTACATTTTCCGACACATTTTCTTCTTTTCAGCATAGAAGATAAGAAAAGATTTCAGCACCACAGTAATATGTAGAATATTAATATACATACATTTTGGATGCAATCTTAAAAACTCCGTATTTTGTCTTTTCTTTGTAATATTGGTCCGTGAAATATTTTCAAAAAATTTGGTACATTAAAAACGTTAACTGGAAATAGATTTAATAAATCAGTTACTTATGAATGAAGAGAATATTTACTGTAACGATCACCCTGTCTGTCTGGATGCAGTTTTATTAAGAAGTGAATATTCGCAAGGAAAACAAACTCAAAACGTTACTTTTAGTCAAAGAGGAATCAACACTACATGACGTAAGCTAATAAGTTTTCGGAAAATAACTCATTCAATTCTTGCTGCAAAGATATTTCAAGCATATATGTAAAATGACAGACAGATATTTATGGGTGGATACCAAATTCTGTGTTTTGCTATAGAATTCTTGTAGTTTTTAAATTTCCATTAAATAATCACACTTCATCATTCATTAAAACTTACTGTTTATTACGTTACGCACATAGATATTTGTCAATATTTTACGTTGTAAAATTTATTTTGACAACTGAATATTGAACTCAAATTCGGACCAGTGCTTTTCCGCAAGTCCTGCTTCAATACGGCGTCTGATAATGACAATAAATTTGTCCACTATTGGGTGTCCTTTTTCTAAATACATAGCATTATTTGCAAGGAGTACGTTTTTGTCTAAATAACACAGAACGTTTTTATGGACCATACAGAATAGGGAGGCCACGCACTCGGCTTCAGCTGTAGGGTCCACAGCTGCAACATCACCTTGAAGAAATAAACGTTCTAAGTATTCATAACTCTCGGGAGAGTCCAAATGGTCAAGATTTAATCTCTACAAACCTCATATTCCGCATTAAAAAGGACATAATGTAATGATCGCTTCTTCGTTTATTTTAAAACAGACACTTTGAGTTCTTCGAATGATGATTGTAGATTTATGTTTAGTTGTTTCGGACGGCCTAGGAAAGAAACGAAGAGTTACTGGAATACAGTGCTAAGAGCAAATGAATAGCACACAAACTGAAAGAACAGAATCCTCACTCGGAGTGTCCTCGGCATCTCCGGAACAGTCACACCCATGAAAACGCACCATGCGATATATAAGCACTGCGCCACAATTTTGTAGTTACTTGACTCTCTCGTCACATTTCTGGAGGGACATTTTGCTGACTGCCAGAACAAAAGACCCGCCAAAAACAGGGCTGATATTATAGCCAGCCAGACAGGCAATTGTAAACTCCAAAAACTCCTTCAATTCCCAGAGAAAATTTGGGACATGAAACATACCATTTCATAACGTCAAGCGCATAAGGTATCGTTAGATCATGGCACTCACTGGTGTACGGATTGAGCGGAAGTATAATAATTTGGGCATCAACAGTCTGCAGATCTCTTATACTCTGCGTTGTTGGCGAGAGCCTAAATGTCAGGTTCAGTGTTCCAGCGACTAGCATAAGATAATCAGTTAGTACACCTTTAAAGTTGAAGACTGTCTTTGCAACTGTGTCATTAATCACTCCCACTGAATATGGCTCTATATTTGGCACCAACGCCGACATGGAGCATCCTGCGAAATTATTAGGAATTTTATTTGGGAACAGCTGTACGTTGTGGAAAAGTTCCCCGCCGTTTTCCGCGTAACACTTATCCACCAGAACCGCCTTGAACTGATATCCACAATGGTGTGTTTCGTGCGGAAACCACGAGTAGATATCACAGTCTTTCACTTCCAATAATCCATGTACATTTTTATTAATACCGTACTGAGATTGATTAAGATTTGGAACCATAATTACAAAGTTTTCAACCTTGAATCGGGACCACAGCATGTCAATACCTTTAGGAAGAAAATCAGTAGTCTTCGAGCAGTAGCCAGTTACAACGATAACAAACCTCGCCCGGGGGTTAAAATACATTTCTGGCGAAAGTGCATTCAGTTGTGAGCTTAGTGAGTCAAGCAGTCGGCTGTATTCCTTTTGTGGCCGTATGAAAATTATGTTGCTATGTGGTTTTTAGGACAAGATGACTTCAGTGCTGTTGAGGAATTTTCTGTCTAGCCGATACTCGTAGATTGGCGAAACAGTTTCCTTGTTGATGTTCCGTAACACCACGTTCACCAATTCTAAGCTATCTGACTTGGATGACATTTCCTTGATGTCATTTTTAGTGGCCGGAAATGAAACAACTGAAGTTCGTTCTGTTGCTGTGTACTTCGTTAGAATTGTCCGTAAGCTCAGCGCTAAGCATTCCTGTCCAGAAATCGTGAATTGGATTGGGAAATATAGAACCATGTGCAATACAGCCACCACAATAGCACATTCCTTTATCAAGTTTGTGTGTTTGTATAAACCTCTTCAGTCTGTGGTTGCAGATGCACTGTCTGATTAAGGATGTGACACAGTATGACTGCCGCATGTGAAGTTGAACCAGGAGATAGCCACATCACTTTGCGTGACAATATTGCTGGTATCTGATGCACCGCCCAACGTAATCTGTGTTTTGGACACTCTGATGTGTCGCAGAAATGACCTACCATCCTGCAAATTAACAGCTATCACGCTGCGACAAACAGTCGCTCCACTTACAATATTTCAGCCTTTGAATTTCGTTCGGAAAGACAAGTGAACAAGTTACCTGGAACATGTTCGCTTTGTTTCTACGTTTCGTTGTGGGTTATCAATTACGAAGCACACGTGACAATGAAATTACTTCGCAGACAATATATCAATTACGAGTGAACTTGGACGTTGACACATGAGCCAGCGGTGTGTGTCAGAACGACGTTAGTTCAGTAGCAGCGCACTGACGCAAGAGCCTCGTCCTCCCCCCGTCGCCCTCGCAACCTCGAAACCCCAGTCTTCTGGGTGAATCACTGGCAAACGCCGCGAACAGATAGACTTGTCAGTCTGGTTAATTTCAGTATCTTTCATCCGCAATATTTCACAGGGGTCTCCAAACAAATAAAATAATTGTCATTATTGCTGACACACGAACATTAATTCAGACTCATATTATTTCGGCCTGAACAACTGCGGAGTTTCAGGTGCAATTTCCCTCCCGTCACAGGAAACGTCACCGGATTGATCAGGTTTATATTCAGGTTGTACCCAATTCGAATCCTGACTGCAACGGACATATTGAGACTAGAATTTTGTGACGGCAGTTAATTCACTATACCAATATAACGATGAACATTATCCACTGTGTGTTTATTGAGGAAGTAACTAAGTAGTCGCTTAGAAAATCAAGGAATTCCTTGCCCTTTACTTATATTCATCGCAGGTTTAATTACTACTCGTATATTCAAAACAGTCAACAACTGAACTCTACCTTGAGCAGTCCACGTCCTTAAATCCTGTATGTATATAATATACAATAATAACCATGGTTCGACAGCCCTATATGGGCTTGGGCCTCCTCTTTCCGAGGTTACTTGGTCTTGTGCATTTGTGACAGTGGGTGACCGGCTCACTGGCCGCGCTGTTCGACTCAATCCTGACTTGGGTGAGAAATGGCCGCTGAATGTTGCTTACAAGCATTACTAGTTCTATTCATGCCCGTAAGGTTCTTTTACATGCCGTAAATCTACGACATGGGACCGACGTTGTACGGCTTTACTTCCCCTCCGAAGGAAGTGGTGCTCCGGATTTTTATCACCCTTAAAAATCCATCGACTTCAGTCGGGATCGAACCCGCGAACCTTGGGTCCAGTGGCGAGCACGCTAACCACTAGTCCACCGAGGTCGACCCTGTATGTAAGTTTCATAGTAATATTAACATCCAGTCTATATCTAAGTCTCAGAAGTGATCTCGTGCGTTCCGGTTTCCCAAGTAAAATCTTGCAACCATTCTTTTCTTTTCCCTGCGTAAAAGATATCCTGTCCGTCTCATCTTCTGTGATTTGATCATCGTAATAAAACTAGCACCACTCTATAAACAGCAAATTATACATGTACTACTCGAGTGTCAAAATCAGGCATTTTTGGTGCAAGATATGAAGTGCAAACCAGTAGGAAAGGTACTGCTTGGAAGACCAAGACGTAGAGGGAGGATAATGGTAGAAGTTAGGAAATGCCTGCACAGTGTAACACTTCTGGCACGTTTGCTCTGTTATTGCTGCTAGAGGTTAAGTTGGCGAATACTTTACATAAATACGCTCAATATTTCAGCACATACTCTATGATTTCTCCGTATCTTAGGAACAGATTTCAAATCCATCATCATCGAGATATAATAATTGAAATCTACAATAGATCATGCTTTATGCTCGATGCTCAACTGTTTCTTCAACTTCAGCTCGTACTTCGTCGAGACAGCAGACTAAATTGTAAAAGTTGTTTCTTCGGATTCATCCGTACATCACACAGAATATTGTCTCAGTTTTAAAGAAAAATAACGGCGAGAGATAAAAGAACGTAAGTAGGTCTTCATTTAAAGTATCTGTTACTTTTGTCCGACTTTAACCGAAACCTGAATGTCCTTAAATTTTAGTAAAGATCCAAATATGAGGTTTACAAACATTCTATCAGTGTTAGTCACTCTATTTCATGTGGAAAAACACGGACGTATAGACATGATAAAGCTACGTGTAGTTCTTCGCAGTTCTTTTGGAAAAGCCCTAAAATTATCTTAAGGAAGTACGATGGGATGGCTTGCACTGGATTTCTCAGTCTCACGACCGAGACAAGGGATGGGCTGTTGTGCAACCTTCACATTTTATATTTGTAAAATATGAGGAATTTTTTAACTATCTGTTGAACTGCCAATTTCTCAAAAAGGACTGTTCTACATGGAGTTCAATTCATTTATTATATATGGGAATATTGAAACCTCCATAGCTTCGACGATCTCGGCTTCGTCAGCGGTTAATAAATTGTATTTATTAATATCACTGTTTTGCCAGGAACCCGAAACTAAGGAAAAAGTTGCGGTCAAGTCTGTGGCAGGGCTATACAGAACAATTCTTAGGGGTGCCTCAAGGGTGAGTCTGTAACAAAATCTGGGAGATTTTGTTCTCATGCGAGGGCTGAGTCATGAGTTTAGGTGCTTCGATCAAAATATTCATAGCATGCGGCTAACTGGCACATATGCATGCACACACTGATTTAGGCAAGTTTCCGAAACATAAGCAGGTCCTGTAGGAATGTGCACACGCTATGTGTATGTACTCCAAAATGTGTGTAAGTAATGTGTTGCTTCTAATTAAATTCTGCAGTATGGAGAAGCCGTACAGTAGTTCACTTGCAAGAATATTGGGTCTTCTTCTTCTTCTTCTACTTCTTCACGTCGGAACAATATAAAACACGAGGACAACTAGATGTGCGAGCATCAATTTCTTTACTGCAATACTTTTGTAGAAATATTAAACTTACATTACGGCAATTTAGAACAAGTTTAAAATAGATATGATAGGATTAATTTATGGAATAGAAATGCACATTAAATTTTGTATGGGCAGACATTATACACGTGTCTCCAAACTTCTCCGATAGGGTCTAGTGGCAGGCTCCTCTAAAAATGTTCATGAATCTTCGGGTTCCATAAAAGATGGGAAATTTCTTGCGTAGCTGAGAGCTGACAAGCTTCTCAAGCATTCGTCCTTGAGTTTGTTTAGTTGGTCCTCAAACAATGTGTAAAATTTGTAGTTATTTTTTTAAATTGTCATACTTATGGTGTAAAAACTTAGATATAAGTTAATCGGGGATATTTGGTGTTGTTTCTGTACAAAGTACTGCAGAGACCAGACAACTTGCTAGCAGAGTTCAATGACACTATGCATGGGCTGCAGTCGGTGCGGCGTGGCCACTGCTAGGCTCCATTCGGAACGGCTTAGCAGAGTATACTTGTTTCAAAACCATTTATTCTGTTGGGAGTACGAGGACATTGAGAGCCTCAGTCACTGCGGACGTCTTTGAAATTGATAGAAAACGCTTGGTTTTTCCTGCGCATTTCTTCGTCTCTTACCAGCTTGCCTATTCACCACCGCGTCAAAAACTAGCAGGTAACAGGCTCACCACTACAGTCTATGTGTATGTTTTGCGACTTCATATACCCTCATGATGAAGGCGGCAGTTTCTCTGATACGTCGGTAAACATTTACGCGTCTACATGGCATCATAACCCCGAGTAATCCACATGTTTATTGAATTTTAATTATTATGCCACTTAACGTCGCTCTTCCATTTTCAGATGTTATAACGAAAGCATCGCATGGGATGGGAATATTATCGTTATTGATAAATAGGTACGAGTCTAAAAAGAAACGGTCGTGGAATTCGCTAGGGGAGACTGATAAAAATAAAGAACTTCAGATTTGTGAGATTTGAGGCTTTCACGGCGGTGACTCCTCGGATGTAGCAGCATTTATATTGTAGATAATTACCCACGCTTCGAAGGTACCCTTATATCCTGAATATGGAGCAGAACAATGGTACATGCCTAAGAAACTACACGGCGTCACATCACAGAAGACGGAAAATCTAAAAAAATGTATTCTTATTGAAATGTATGCAATTCTCATAGCTTACGTTCCTTTTACGTAAAAACAATTCCTGCAAATACTAGTAAATAAGTAACAGTTAGATTATTTAAGCAGATTCGGAGCAACAAAAGTAAAAATTCGCTCTTGATTCGAAGCGTTTGACGTCACGGAACTATCCTGCTGTGCTGCGTGCGATAATGTTACGGCACAGATTTCGTGGGCGCTGGAAACCTCTAGTACGTACCAATTCAGTTTACCTGGTAATGAAGTACTTGCTTGACCGTGACCCACTCACAGTAATCGCAGAGATTGTAACAGTTAGTCATGAGAAAGGTTAATCACGCAACTACGAACACGGCGAGAAAAATTATAAAGCACATAGGCCTATAACTTCGCAGTCAATAAAATGGGTGTAGGGTACATACAGCAAGCATGCACTACAGAACCTCATGGAGCACAGCTAATAGCTTCTCAGTCAGTCAAGAAATTGCCCACATTTTATGGAACCCGACGGTTCATTACCGTGTTCACAACAGCTCACCACTGGTCCTTATTCTGAGACAGATGTATGCAGTTCATATCTCCATACCATTTCCTTAAGCTCTATTCTCCCATCTGCGCCTAAATACTCCAAGCCTTCTACTTCCTTCAGGTTTTCTGATCAAACCTCTACGTGCGTTTTTCTTCTCCCTCATATCATGTTCACGAAATGTGCTTCTCTCTTCAAGATTGTTTTTTAATTTCCGCTGAGTTTATAAAACGCCTTAATGTAGCCCATATTTGGACCCGACATTTTACGCATATTTTTTGTCCCTTTTAGTAAAAATCTAAATTTTCGGAACTTTATTAAGAGTATTGTAATACCAGTGCTCAAACTTCAGAGCCACAAGAACGTTCTGTTCATTAGCACGACTTCCTTTCGAAATGATGCAGTATTCTTAAACCAATAACCTCAAAACAAAGTGCAAGTCCATATTTGTTTCTTTACACTTTCCCCTGTTTTCATTTTTACGTTTTCAGTTAGTAGACAAGGGTACAGAGGATTCTGAACCGAACAGCAGCAAACATTCCCCGAATTTAATCTGCTCTCAGCTGCTTCGTGAATGCAACTTTGAAACAAGAAACATTCAAAAGCTCAAAAACTATTTCGAAGATTACGTTTAAATGGTATGATAATGAACCATCAAGACAATCAAGCGGTAAAGATGCGAACTTCAGTGGTGTATTAGTTCATGAAAGGACCTAAAGACGGAATATTCTGCATAAAATTTCCTTCCGTTCCTCTCTCAATAAGAAGAAAACATTTTTAGACAACGATATTACAGAATTCATTAAAACCGAGGGAATGCTGTGGACATGTTAGACGAACAAAAGTAGGGTGGCGCAGCTGAACACATATGATTAGTCATAAAGAGCACGGGAATTGAAATCACAGGCAAAATAAAAAAAAAAGTACTTTGTAATCAGGCAAGAGATTCGTACACTCGTACCGCGTCAGAAATACATGCTTTTCTTCAGAAACTTTGAAGCATGCAAAATATTTGCAGAAAAATGTGCCTGAGATCTACATATTTATTCACCATATGAAAGCAATTAACTGGAATCATAATCCAAACTGTTGTTCATATTTACCTCGATTAATACAGTAAACCATCGCTAATCCGGTCACAGTTAATCCGGATCGGCAAATACGAAAAATTGTATTCACAAGGGAATTAGAAGGGCAGTTGAGTCACTCTGCGCTGATGACGGGGCAGAGAGAGAGAGAGAGAGAGCGAGAGACGGAACCTACATTGGAATTAGAGCCAGAGGACTTTCGGATTCTGCAGAGGGCAGCTGGAGAGATAAAACCACACAAGAAAATGTCCAAGATTGGCTTGAACTAAATGAAGGATACCCTGGATTTCAGTATCTGACAGAGGAAGAAATTCCTGCAGATGTTAAGGCTTCTGTTATGGAAGAAGGATCAGAAAACGAACTAGACGAACCACAAGTAAAGAAGAAAATTCTTAGATCCGCAAGAGATGGCATTGATGCAGTAATCAATTATGTGGGCTCTTCAACGAATCGACAATTGCAGGCATATTATGAACATCTACATCTACAATAAGAACTGTGAGGGAGAGCCTAATTAAAGAACAGCAGCTGAGGTCGGTTCAGGCAAAACTTGACAGTTTATTCAAACCTGCATTATTACGTTCAAAAACAAGTACAAATTCTGAGTCTTCTATCGATGAACAAATATATGCATTGTGTTTTATTTTAGTTTTTAAGTAAAGGTTCTACAGTCGTATTTTTTACTTATTTTGATATTTTGTAAATTAATACATAGGTATTTCATTACAAGATCAGAACCACCTACATCATTAAATTTTCCATTTATAGGTGTTCAAAGCTTTTTGTCTTTTAAGGCTATATTTTGCTCCGCTAATCCGGTTTATCGCTAAATCCGGAAGACTACTCCCCCAATTAATCCGGATTAACGAGGTTTTACTGTATACTTAATTATAACGTAAAAATTTATTTTCCAAAAACGAAAAAGCCTAATAAGCCGAAGTACTATTTATAATGATTCTGTTAGAGGTACATGTACTAGTATTATGTTATTGGTTTGCCTAATGACATTTTGTTACTGCGTAACTTATTATATCGTTGAAGGCAAGGCTGTATGAGAAAACGTATTCCTTGTTTATACACACACAGTATATCCCTACTTTCTGGGACGGATTGAAAATTGCAGTACATTAGCCTCCCTTCTGCTTCCCCAATGAAATATTTTGCTACGTGAATTATTCTATCGTGACGTTTACAAACTTTTACAAGGAGATAACTCTATATATTTACCCTGTGGAATGCGACTCCCATCAGACAGATATTCCATACATCATGAAAATGTTCATATTTCTTAAATAGTTCCCCTGTCGAGGGTAAATTAAAGACATTCTTGTGACATTTATGGTCAAGTATCGAAGGGTCGGGATTCCTTATTGCGCACATTATGTCTTTACGAGACAAGTACCATGGAATTCAATTATCGGAAAGAGGGAGTAAAAGACATGATTCATTTAGATTCAATACGCGTTCTGGCAGTTATTTACATGAAGAGCCGATAAGGTAGAACTTCAATATTGGATTTATTTTTGCAAATGCGCGATTCATATATCAATTAAGAAGTGTAACATACGTAATTATGGATATTAGAACAAGTAACAAAGCGCGGAATAAGACACCGTCTGCCTCAAAACTTTGGTATTAACAGGGCCAGGAGGAGGAGAAACGGTGCCTGGGCCAGTCGCAAATGTGGGGCCCTCACCTCACTCCAAAAACCACATAAATATATGAGTAGAGTTAAAAAACGTTTTTAAAATAAGATTCTTAATTATTTATTACACGAAATTTGATATCATGTAATAGACACACTTACAATGTTTTGCAATTTACAAAACATGACGTGTAAAATATTACCCAAACTGAAAACGAAAAAGAATGTAACATCTTTTAAAAATACGTTCGAGCTTTATTTTTTGCAAATTTTTACGGCGGTTTTGAAATCAACTGTCCGTGCAACGTTAGAATTCATGTGAAGAGTGGATAGGCCATTTAAGGCATTTGCGTTGTTCACTTTGGACGATCACTTTTGAAGAATCACTAAAAGCGAACGGTGGAAACAGTCCATTCATCAAAAGTGACCATCCAGGACGAAGGATTAAAGAAGCTGGCCGCGGCCAGCTTTGGTTCACTTTCGATGAATCATCGACATTTAAGAACGTAATCAAACATGTTACTGCACGTTCCTCCGCCGTGAATAACAGGTGTTTGTTTCTCCTTTCTTCTGTCCGGTTTCATTTTCTGTTGTTCTGTTTTAAAGTAACCTACTATGATTTTTAAATGGAAGGACGACAACACACCATTGGTTCTCTTTTTAAACATAATTTTCCTACATTAATTGATTAAATAATCACAAACAATACAGATACTTAAACGCACGAGGTCAGTTGCCGCCATCCTGTTCAATGTTGTAAACAATGTAAACGGTATTTGGTTCATCCACTGAATTCACTATGGATGATTCACACGCGATGATCATCCAAGATGACCAATATAAACGTGTCTTTAACATTTCTTCTGACATCGAATTTGGGTAAGAAGATATTTGATTGCTTCATAAAACTGAATCTTCTTTCCGCAGAAGAAACTGACACGGGTAGACTCAAAAAGTTCTAAATGCTACATTTAAATTTGAAAAAAGTTTAATTAGATTTATTAAGTGAATTGGCTGGAGCAGGTTCTGCATTGAAATTTGTTCTGTAAATTGTCTTCAAAAATTTCAGTGCACGGCACATTTCGTTTGAAATTTT
This sequence comes from Reticulitermes speratus, assembly GCA_021186555.1. Classification (NCBI taxonomy): domain Eukaryota; kingdom Metazoa; phylum Arthropoda; class Insecta; order Blattodea; family Rhinotermitidae; genus Reticulitermes; species Reticulitermes speratus. Next base: position 43,975,887 of record JAJKFL010000001.1, on the reverse strand, counting down.
CATAGCACATGTCTGCTGTAACTATTCTACCAAAATAAATTCCAGAGTACAGGGAATTCTTAAAAAAATTTTCAAATTTCAAGCAACGATTCAAAATTCCGTGTCAATACAGATATTTCCGAATCAACATTTACAAGAAAAAGTCGAGTCTATACGGATTTTCACCGTCGGTTTTTATCTCAACTGGTGTTTGAAATGCTGAAAATCTTGCATTTCCCATAACGTAGTTTCGTTTCGGCCATATTATCTTTAATTCCTCACAAATATTGTGAACGTTAGGAATAAGATTATCTATGTTTTTTTATTTCAGCATATGGAGGCGAACTGTAAGATTCGATCAGTAAATTTGTTTGTTACCACAAGGTTAAAATTTCACTCCATATTGAAGATAGCAGAATGCACTCAAATATATCCAAATATTCCTTAACAGACTGTGATTCTGTAATTGTATGTGGTTGCAGACTGAGAAGTTCCTTCTGTTCCACAGCACCCCGAAGGTTTGATAAATATTTCGCAAGTGGTTTAACTGCACTGAGTCTTGATTTCGATACTGCACGAAGTGAAATAGGAAAATGTTCTTCCCAACAACGTGGACAGATGCAAAAGAAATTTTACTCTTGTTTAAATCGAACGAAATATAATACCGCCTCGTTGCAAGATTCAACACTATTCAACAATATTAGATGTGTTGTTTCCGCAAATAGAAAAATGCAGTTAACGAGCCTGTCCAAACAAAGTGGTTTGCACATCTTTTTATTGTTCCATCATATTAGCACCATTATTATGCTTGACCAGTACATAAGTATATACAGTTCAAAAATGTCTGTACGTCCTAGAATTCGTAAGGCAATTTCCTGCGCCTGTTTTTTGTGAAAGATGGACTGTTTCTTGATCGAACACCTTTAATTGCCAATTATTTTTACATACTGATTGACATACACTTCTACAGTCTGTGTGAAGAATGTAACGAATATCGGTGATGGAACACAACAAGTAAGTTTGCAGTTCAAATATACGCAGTTCCCACACACTTGTTATCTTATCATACGTGTTATTTTCTTAAGTTAAATGAGGCCATACGTAAGGCTTTCTAGGCCAGAGGAGTGGGCCAAATGTTCCTGCTGCCATCCCCCTCCGCATTTGGGGCTGGGTATAAGTACTAATTTACGTTTATCACAAGCGCAATTTGTAAATTTAAACGTGATCACATTTGGGATTCCCTAGGCCAGGGCTCTGGGCAAAATGTCCCCGCTGCACCCCCACATTTGGGCTTGGGTTATAAGTATCTATTTGGTAGTGAACTAATTTACATTCAAGTATTTTGTAAATGTTCTGTATCCACTTCACATTTAGGTTTCCGCCCGCATAATACAGTTTGTAAACACACTGAATCCACTTTATTTGCTCCATTTTTCGAAACGATTGTTAAATTAATCACTTACAGTTATTAATCGATTGGCAGTCCTGATTCCAAATTACACAGTAGGCATAATCACTCCCCGAGATTGCTTATACACTGAAGATGGAGGCAGCCGTCATTAACTATTTACCAGTCGACACGGCGTCACCTCCCAGAAAACTTGAAGCTTCACAATTTTGTTTCACTCCTCCCTGAATCTGTTTATTTACATTACAAGTCTCTGTGGCCATTATAATGTCTCGCATGCACACTGACCACAGCACGTCTTCTGCTCTAACTGCGGAAGATCTTTGTTCTAACGACCCAGGACACCTATCAGTCAGTAGGTCAGTACGATGTGGATGGCCTGGATCAGATTCGCAGAAAATGAAATGATTTAACTCTAAGTCACTAACAACAGACCCCCTCTGGGTCCCAATTATATTCTCACGAATGCATACTGAGTAATGTTCCGCCGGCGTTAAAGCGGAAGTAACCGGAAGCTGACCACTTACCGCCATCCAGTGGATTCTGTTTCAAAGTAATTCACAGCTAGAATACTAAAGTTCCTTCCATTATGTCTGGTGCGTGAAACAATGAAATAAAAAAGAATGCTATTGATTTATCTGTGTGCCCCCCCCCCCCCATCCCTCCGACCCTTCGTAGACGCTGTTACTTATGAAAAGAAGTTACTCTATTTCCACATTTTGTATTTATATATTAGAATATATTTATATTACTTTTATTTACAATATTTTATTGTTTTTAAATATTTTGTTCAGGCGTAACACATTGTATACTTATACAAGTAAAAATATTCTGTTAATAAATAACTGGCATTATATTCAATGTGTTCCTTGGACCTGATAAACACTTGCAAGTTTCTGAATGTCCGATTGCAGTGTGATCCGTGATAAGCGAAGATCCTCCCTCTTCACAACATTAAGGCGGTTACGTCCTTTGGCAGCTTACAAGTCACCCAACTTAAATCAGATTCAACCAAATAAGATATGGGATAAGGAATAAAATACAACTTTGCCTTTTGTGTTTCGGGGAAGCAGGGGAGAAGGGAGCTTTTGATCCGATTGTAAATTTGAAATTTTTATTCAGGCAGTGTAGTTTCGGTGGCCCACTCAGAAGTTACTGGACCTCCTAATTTTCCGCCATTCTCCTGTGGCCCCCTGGGAAGCCGTATGGCCCACTTTGAGAACTACTGATCTAAAACATACAAATAAGAATATCATGTACAGCGGACCCCAAGAGTCTTCAGTGGTGTTTGATAACAGTGTTGACCGCTTCGACAATAAAAGTGGATTTCCATATTGACAGCCGTACGTAACCTAAATGATAATCAAGACAAAGGGGGACTCCTCATAGACCTCAAGTTTATGACAGTTTACCATTTTATGTTTTTATTACCTCATTATCAACTTAAAGAACAGATTGAATGCATTGTATCTGCGACAGTTTGCAAAATATATTCAACTGAAGATGTATATTATTGGCGAAACATTCAGCGATTTTTATTGTGAACAAAACTTAGGAAAAAACATGCAATCTTGTATATGAATTATGTATATAGTAAAATTTAGAAGAGTGAGGTCACTCTTATAACTTTATAGTCTGAAGATGGAGGCAACGGTTTCCTCCGAAACGTTAGTAACTATCTACGAGACTATACAGTTTCACACTGCAGAGGAACGTGTTCTTAATACTGACCGTGAGAACCTCACACCTCATTTAACTTGATTAGTTTTGTCAACAGCAGGCCCGTACATACGTTGTTTTAGTCTACCTGATATTAGCTCCCATTTCTGCCACAAGAGTGCAGCACAAGGTGGAGAACACGAACAAGTACATGAGACATCCAAGTTATAAAAACATCGCTCCTAAAATTAATTCGTCTATTTATGTTAGTTTAAGAAAGATGTAATTCGATAGGAAATGAATCTCAGAGTTTGCGATAGCCCATGAACTATCTATATTATTGCACGTCGATACAAGTTTCCATTGCTCATTTCACCACCAGAGTACAGCATGAAATGGCTAAGACGAAAGAAACTAAGAAATAAACGTCAAAAATACAGAAGGATAGGAAATTCAGAGAAATTATTTCGATAATACCGTGCTTATACTCATATGGCCTTTTATGGGATCACAGTGTCCAAAAATTGTTACGAGTTGCCCCAATATAAACAGATACTGTAAAGTATCGTATTAATCATACTACAATCTTCTAGTTATCCGTTACGTCAGTTGTGAATAAAGTCGCCTCAAAGTAAACACACGCAGTGCGTGCTTGTATTCGTAGTAATTCATTTCACTGTTCTAGGGAATTCTTCTACCCCACTTTTTATGATCGATGAATTAATACACCTCGAAGTGGATAGCAAGTTAAATAACAGATACAATATTCAGGATGCTAAATGCACTTTACAATTCTGTGTTATGAAAGCAAACTATGTTACTGGTCTTCGAAGAGTACCACTAAAACAAATAACCAAATAGAGGTCAAGGTACAGTTGTTCCTGTACTGAATCAAGTATTAAGGCATGAAAATGAAGGGGGAATGGAGGTATTGCTCCACGCATTCCTAAGCTTGACACTAGACAGAGGTGAGCGGTCAGCTACGCGAACCGACCGACTTACCCCCGGAAAAGAGCCCCCGTTGCCGAGTAGTAAGAGGCAGGGTTCGCCCTACAGTCGGTCTGGAGGCTGTGGAGAAGGAAACATCGCTGCCCTGCTGGGAACGTGGACGTGATTCGCCTCTCATCCAGCCCCTAGCCTGAATGAGCTATCCGCACCGCGGAGAAACTTGTCAACTAAATTCCGTCAAAGCCTTCACTGTCAAATTATTTAAGATCCACTTTAGTATTATCTTCCACACAACGCCTAAGTGTCGTAAATGATCTCACCCGTTCCGGTTTTACCGATCGCAACTTTGTATTTCGCATCTTACCACGCATTCCATGTGCCTCCCTGTCTCATCCACCTCGATTTGATTTTATTATAAAATGTGGTAAATAATGTAAACCATGAAGTCTTTCAGTATTCAGTTCTTCCCATACTCCTTTGCTTCCAGTCACTTACGTCCATATTTCCTCCATACAATCTAAGTAACGAATTCTCTAACTCAATGGAGCAGAGTCCTTCTTGACAAGCTACTGGTTCCTCAGATAGTCATGAAGATCCCCAATTTCGTGGCACCTGAAGGTTTAAACCGTGAGCACAGGATGTCGCCACCTGTCCCTACACTGAGCCAGATTAATTCAGTCCACTCCCTCAGATCAGATTTCCTTTAAGGTAAATTTTAATATTATCCATCTACGCCTAGATTTTCCAAGTGGGCTCTTTGCTGCAGGTTTCTCCAAAAAAAATTGGTATGCATTTATCTTCTCCTCCATACGTATCACATGTCCAAGATATTTATCCTCCTTGACTTGATCACGTGAATAATATTTGGTGAGCATTAAAAATCATGAACAACCTAATTATACAGTTTTTTCAGCCTCCTGTTCTTTCTCCTTCTTACATTCGCGAACACCCTATCTCGAACATCTTCAGCTTACGTTCTTACCTCAATGCAAGAGACCATGTTTCACACCCATATAAGATAGCAGGCAAAACTATAGTTTCTTTTGTTTTAATCTTCATGTTTTCATTTAGCAGACAAGAATACAAAAGATTATAAACGGAATGGTCACAAGTTTTCCCTGAATTGAATCTACGCTAAATTTCTTCATGCATGCAATTTTGATTTTTGTCATTCCAAAATACAGTGAAACCTGCCATAACGGAGGCGATAGGGACCGGATTTTTTCGGTTGCATTCATGTTCCGTTCAATACAGGTATACGAAATTAAAGATCTGTTTTACAGATACGTGTCCCACATATTTCCCATCTTTTACAAAAGACAGACACTATGTTAACATTATACACATTTTTCATTATTTATGA